>CM068954.1:193377959-193410771 GCA_035128595.1 Eptatretus atami | reverse complement strand
GAGGCTGCAGCCTGCCTATCTGAAGGATGAGGGATGTCACGGCAGAGGGTGGAGTCATCAGGAAATCGATAAAGTGGATTTTTCAGAGGCAGAGGGATCATTGATGAAGATCAGGAAAAGGACTGGGCCCAGAACACTGCCTTGGGGCACTCCAGCCTTGACAGGGAGAGAAGATGAAAGGATTCTGTTGAGTGCCACATGTTGGCTATGAGAGTAGAGGAAGTCTGTAAGCCTTGTGTGGAGTTGGCTTTTGATGCTAAAGGCATAGAAATTGGAGAGCAAGGCAGGATGCCAGTCTGTATCAAAAGCACAAGATATGTCCAGAGAGACAACCCTGATCTCATGTCTAAAATTGAGGGCCTCCATTCAGTGTTGGTGAGTAAAAGCAACATGTCCAAGGTGGAATGACCTGGTCTGGAACCAAGTTGATGATCTGAGATGAGGCTGTTGCAGAAAAGAAAGGTTTTCATATCAACTGTGATGATGGATTCCTTGACCTTGCTGAAGATTGGAAGCAAGCTGATAGGTCTGTAGTTGAGGTGATCAGTTTTTGCACCTTTTTACCTCTGCCAACGAAGGTGAAGGAGGTTATGGTTTCACCCCTTTGTCTGTTTGTTTGTTTGTGTGCAGGATATCTCAAACAGTTGTGGACGGATCCAGATGAAATTTTGTGGACAGGTTGGGTGTGTGACAAGGATGAACTGATTACATTTTTGTGACACAATCACAATCTTGGGCACAATCTTGGACAGGTCACCACTCCGACGCAGGATATTCGAATGGCTCAATCATCCCAGCAAGCGGGTACTCATTTTGCCGACCTCGGAAGGATGACAGGCTGAGTCAACCCCACCTGGTATTAATTCAACAGCAAAGCAGGATTTGAACTCGGGACCCTAGGATCCCAAGCCCACCACCCTAACCATTTAAGCCAACACCAGGCACTGCTTGCACCATACTGTAATTAGAAGCAAAGTGGAGACACACTTGTTGCGGACTTTGATATTGCCTTCGGTTGGATTTGCCTTCCAAGAAGAGAAGGCAAGTTCTTTCAGAGCAACTGTCTCACCACAGGATTCAGTGTACCATGGATGGGAAGAAGTGTAGGATAATTGAGAACAAGATTGGATTAATCTGTACATGAGAGGGAGAGAGATAGAGCAGGTTTCTGTGGAAGAATTCCCAGGCTGAGTTAACATCAGGAGCAGGAGATATTGGAGACCAGTCCTGAAGAGAAATGACTGCTTGCAGTCCCTGCCAATCTGCTTGAGTGAACTGCCAGACTCACCGGCATTGAGGCAGCTCTTTGAGAATAGCCAGAGAGATGTTGACCTTCACATGATCAGATGAACCAGTTAGAGCAGAGAAAGAGCAAGACATATTTGTGGGGAAATTGGTCATCACCAAGTGCAGAAGGGAAGATTTGCCATTGGGAGAAAACCTGGTTGGAAAGTTCACTGATTGAGTCGGTCCCATCGAGTCACAGAAATCCTTTGCTGAAGTGCTGTGGCCGGTGAGAGAGGTATCAACACCCTGCCAATTTGCATGGTGAGTATTTTAATTTCCACATATGCGGAGGTGAGAGTTGGGATGAGTGGTTAAAAGTATGTCCATGTTGTCAGAGAGAGATGTAAATGGAGTCGCCACTGTAACACAGACTAACAAGAGGTGGGAGTGGAGGGGAAGTCACAGCCGAGGTACTCCTGAGGAATTGGAGGTGTAAGATCAGTACATAAGGGCAGTGCGAAATTGAGTAATTGATGTAAAGTGCAACTACACCGCTGTGGCGTGATATAGGCCTATCAAATCAGAGGAGACGATAACCAGGGAGAACGACGAAGGAGTCGGGGACGTCCTGTGGGAGGAAGGATTCTGTTAAACAGGTTATGTCTGGTTTATCGGCAGTGGCCTGGATTGAAACATCTGTCAGGTTAGAGCGGAGACTTCGGATGTTTGAGGTCCACCCCATTAGATATAGGGGGAGAAGGCGTTGGGAGGATGCAGGGGGGGGGGAGAGGCTTTGTGGTGCGGGGGGGAGGCGAAGGTTTGATAGGGTCATGAAGCTTTGAGTGAGTGGGGGTTGAGGTAGATGCTTATTTGGATTCCGGATTCCCACCTTTGATAAATGTAGATAAAGATCATGGGATGGGAGATAAGATGCCTTGTTGAACGCACGGAGAAATGCTGTGCTGTATGTGTGGGTGGGGTGGTTGGTGGACCAAGTGCCAAGCAGACAAACATCTCTGAAAAATAATCCTTGTGAAGGAGAAGACACATATCGTCGTGGTGTAGAAAGAAAACACGTCACATTTCTGAAGGAGATACAAGAGTTCAAATGCATTTTAAAAATGATTTCAAATGCTTTTAAAGGCGGAAGAAGTGTTTATATTTAATGTATATTCAGTTTAGAGATATTGAAAAAAGAGGGGCAGAGTGGAAATGTAGAACCAGAAGCAGAAGATTCAAGTAGAAATGAGAATCGTTATGGAATGTAAAGTAAAGTTTGTTTTGATTTTTTTTGAAGCGAGGAAAGTAAATAGGATAATGTTGAGGGGGTAGAAGGAAACAAAAAGGAACACGGAGACATAATTTTCATACTTTCTATCCAAGGATAGGCCTCATCAGGCCTTGAACAATATGAAACTGACAAAACGAATAGTACAAACAACAAACGAATTAACATGAAATATAGCAAAGGATACAACAGGAACACCTAGATGAGACAAAATAACATAAAAACACAACAAATCCAGTTTGTAAAACTGATCTTTAGTGAGGTGGAAACAGAGAACTCAGATTTTCACCAGCACGTGCAGAAAATCCCAAACTGGAAGCATCAAGCAATGTCTTCTTTCTTGTTTTCAAACATGAAAGAAGACATTGCTCTTCCCTCAGTAATGGTTGGAGGCCCTCAATCTCAAACAAGAGGTTAGAACTGCCTCCCCTTGGCATATATTGGGCATTTGAAACAGTCTGGCATCCTACTTTGCTTTCCAAGCTCTCTGCCTGTGGCATCAATTCCTAGATTTCTGACTTCCTCCAATCACGGGGTCAACGTGTTTCCATCAATAGAACCCTCTCCTCCCCTTTCACAGTGGTGACTGGAGTTCCACAAGGCAGTGGTTTGGGCCCAGTCTTGTTCCGCATCGATATTAATGACCTCTGATACTCGGGAAAATCCTCTTATTTTTGTAGATAACTCTACATTTGGCATCTCTCTGTCTCTGTCTCTCCTGATCTGGAAATGATGATTAGACTTTGGTCCAATAAATGGAACATGCCCTTCAATCCTAGAAAATGTCAGCCTTACCGTATCACTCAGAAATGATCGTCAAACGAACCCACATCTACTGGAAAAGGTTCAGTTTCGTAAACCTCGCGGCCTCGTCATCAGCCATAGCCTCTCCAGGACCAACCACATAGTGAAGTGAAAATTTACTGGGTGAACCACATAGCAAAGTTGGCCTCCAAATACAGCCACAAACTGAGCATCCTCTGTTGATCCAATAATTTCCTTGGAAAAAAAAATCAGTGCAACTCACTCACAGACTGCAAGGCCTTTGTCCATCGCTCAGTGGAGTACTCTCTGCTATGGGCTGTCACCCTAGCTTCACATCTGCCTCTCCTCGATTATTTGGAATCTGAAGACGATCTATCCACAATGGATAGATTTTTGACACGATGGGTAGATCATAACCAATTAAGGTTAAGATGAGATGCGAGCTTATCATGAGGAGATGATGCACATTAAAAGTTTGAAATCGCTCATGGAGGTAGCATTTCTCTCAGGCCTAGCAGTGCACCCTAGACCACAAACTCAACTTGCGAGGCCAAATGGGTTTTCCATTCTGTCAGTTTTCATTCAGGGGTTGCTTATAAGGAGCCACCCACAACCATCAAAAACAACAGCCAACTGGAAACATGAGCTTTCCTTTCAGCTCGATAAATAATCATGTGCGGACTGCAGGAGAACCTGAGTCGAGGCAGAACAGTTTTCAACCCAAGGTGAGTGTTGCAGGGAAATGAGATATCCGATTGTCAATCATAATTCCTGAATGGAGCCCTGTTGACTCCATCTGGGACATGATGCTCCTAAACAGCAATGAGAGTGACCCTTGACTTGTTATACTGTCTGCTGATCATATTCCCAGCAGATTAAATGGATGTTTGGCAATTCTCACAACTGGAAAGGTGTGTACTATGACTTTTGGTAGGAGGTAGGAAAGCACTTCGCCAAAATTCCAAGGAACAACACCAAGCCTTAAGGCATTTAAGGAATAACATTTCCATGCAGTAGGTCTATTGTCTCCTTCTACAACCTGATCAACTTCCTTTCTTGCAGACTATGTCCAAGCATGCCGTGCATTCATGTTCATAGCAATCTTTCTGAAACTCTTGGGCTCTGTATGTGGTGCGCTCAGTGCAACATCTACTCGATTTTTCCACAGTCATCAAGGGTGCACCCGCAACTTGGCTATGAGTGCTGCCGGCACGTACATTATTGGAGGTAGGCTCAAATGAATACACTATTGTGATTTTTGTGTAAAAATTAAAAAGATCAATTGTGTAAAGTACACGTATAACATGTTTGTGGAAGTCTTCATAAGTGGCAGAACATTTCATTTGGGAGCATGTCTGGTTCAACTTCGCCAACTAGGATTTAGCCGTATTGGAGCTGCCATTTCGCAATGTAGAACACGCCTTTAGAAGGGATGTTAAATTGTCTGGACTTGTGTGAAAGTATTTTTAAAGATGCAAGAACAGGTTTTGGTGCTTGCATCACAGCCACATCGTTTCTACCAATCGACCATGTTGGTTCACGAGTCAGTAAGTGACCACTATAATTCGTTATGGGTGTGTGTCTGTCTTGTCTGTCTGTCCGCGAGCATAGCTCCGTAGGTTTTGATCCGATCTGATAAAAATTTGGGTGTGAGGTTTGTATCATGATCCAGTTGTGTTTTCCGGAGAATGGGCGTGCTGCGCCCATTATGGGCGGAGCCACGCCCAAAAAACGTGTTTTTAGGGGTAGCCGTTTCAAGTTACATCTTCTCCGAGGGGTTTGTCGAATCTGGCAGCGGTTCGGTATTTGGTTAGCCCAATGGCACCTGCATAGCCCCACGGAGCTCGATTTTTCATTTTCGTCCCAAGGTCAAGGTCACAAGGTCACGAATTAGAAAATGTCAAAAAATCAATAAATTGGGCATCGAGCTCCTAGGGTTTTCAACTGTTTCGAATGAAAGTTGGTATGCAAGTAGTGCTCTTCGAGTACTACAACTTTCATCATTTACGTTTTTCCCGATTCCCGCCAGTTTCCCGTGGCGTCCCCTCGAAGGTCAAAAAATAAAAAAGGCGAACCGTGTACATTGCTCGTGAACTATCGCCGTCTCCAGACTTGTTTCGTTTGTTGGCGTTGCAATAAACAAAATGGTTTAATAAGCAAAGGAAGGTTAAATGACTTTGTGGGGTCATGGCAGGAAGATAATGATTGTGCTACACATAGGAGTAAATGATGTAGGGAAAGTTTACTCGGAAATTAAAAAAATATATATTTGGTGGTTATTGGGCATCTGAATGAAAGCAAAAGGTTGAGAGGTCATGTTTTCTGGTATTCTTCCAAGAATAGGAAAGGGAATAGAGTTTATGAGTAAATGGATAGATGTGAAACTGTGGTTGGATGAATGGTGTACACAGCAAAGTTGTGTTTAGAAAGCAATGGGAATCATTGTGGAGGCAAAGGGATCATTTCCAGAATGATGGTGGGAGGCCAAACAAACGGGCATCAAGGTTTGCAGTGGGATTTGAGGAGGAAATTGGGCTTTTATAGGCTAAAGGAAGGTGGGGAAGCTAAAAAAGGAGGAACTGCAACTAATGACATGATTGATATGGGTAGGTAGGAAAGATAATTACAGGATGAGAAAAGTAAATAATATTCTATACTAATGCTAGGAATTTCAATAATAAAGATGGAGGAGTTTGAAGGAAAGCTAGATAGTGAGGAATATGACATTGTTACAGCTGTAGGTCCATTCTGGTTGCCCGGTTCAAGTTAATGCGGGTCATCTCAAAATGACTGCAACCGCCAATCAAGTCCACGGTCCCGAGTAAGTTCTTGGGCCTGTTTGCCACGTTACAATATTCCTGGGACTGTGGAATTATCCTTTTAAAGCGCCGATTGATGCCCGTGACCTCATATATTTTGGCCGAGCAAACCGTTGGTTATGAGCGCGGTCTGGTGTGGTTTCGACCGCACTCCAACTACACTGCAACCATCCTAAACCACCAAATGAAGCGGCCATAACAAGCGGAATTCTCCCTGAGACCAAGTGTATTTAATAAAAGAAAATGGCACAGAGGAAAGATACAAGAAGCAAAAGAGTGCAAATGCACACGTAATACCTGAACACCCTTGCCCTCCAGCTGATATGTGCACTCGGAACAAAGCAAGTGATTGGTCGATTCCTTAATTATGCTAATCTTATGGCCCAATCAATCGCAGTGCAGGAGAGAGCAACATAGGGGTTTTGACGAGACAATAGAGTGATTTGGTTGGACAAACCGGAGGTGGAGACGTGCAGGAGTCTGGGCAGTTCACCTCCCTTGCAGAGCAGTCATTCCGGGACCAAAGAGAGAGAGAGAGAGAAAAATGTGGCTGTCTGCATTCGTGACTCAGCCGGTTGGGTGTTGAATTCCCCCATAGGGCGAAAGTTACGTGGCCAGAGGGTAGTGAAACTCAACTCAATGTTGGTAAAGTGAAAGCGGACCTTCTCTCCCAAAATTGAACCCTGTCTTGACAAAGCACAACCCTCTCACAGCACCTTTGTCCTCCTTCTGGCTGGTGTGAAGCTCATTCAGGCATAACTTCTTAGTGCTCGACGAATGGCAAAAATTCACATGTGTCACGGTTTTTCCATGAGCCCCCTGTGGTGATTTAACTACCATTAAAAATGGCGCCTGCTTATACTCCCACCTGGCCTCGTGCTTCAACGTTTTTGAACGTTTTAAAAGAAATATAAAGGACAGATAATAGAGGAAAATAACATAAAACATAGCTTAAATATGTATTTCAATAAAATAAACATTAACAAAGCTTTTCGACTTGCATTCCTCAGGTAAAACCGCAAGCTGATAGAAGAAGCACCAACTCTCATTTATAAGGTTACAATGTAATGTCCTCAACGTTGATTGGTTGAGAGAAAGAAAGGACGGGATTACCTGATTGGTGGAACCATAGAGCATCATGAATAATGAGTAGGTTTAAGTGAACCATCATGAATAATGGTAGGTTAAGTGAACATCATGAATAATGAGTAGGTTTAAGTGAACCATCATGATAATGAGTAGGTTTAAGTGAACATCATGAATAATGAGTAGGTTTAAGTGAACCTCATGAATAATGAGTAGGTTTAAGTGAACCATCATGAATAATGAGTAGGTTTAAGTGAACCATCATGAATAATGAGTAGGTTTAAGTGAACCATCATGAATAATGAGTAGGTTTAAGTGAACCATCATGAATAATGATAGGTTTAAGTGAACCATCATGAATAATGAGTAGGTTTAAGTGAACCATCATGAATAATGAGTAGGTTTAAGTGAACCATCATGAATAATGAGTAGGTTTAAGTGAACCATCATGAATAATGAGTAGGTTTAAGTGAACCATCATGAATAATGAGTAGGTTTAAGTGAACCATCATGAATAATGAGTAGGTTTAAGTGAACCATCATGAATAATGAGTAGTTTAAGTGAACCATCATGAATATGAGTAGTTTAAGTGAACCATCATGAATAATAATGAGTAGTTAAGTGAACCATCATGAATAATATGAGTAGGTTTAAGTGAACCATCATGAATAATATGAGTAGGTTTAAGTGAACCATCATGAATAATGAGTAGGTTTAAGTGAACCATCATGAATAATGAGTAGGTTTAAGTGAACCATCATGAATAATGAGAGGTTTAATTGAACCATCATAATAATGAGTAGGTTAATTGAACCATCATTATAATGAGTAGGTTTAAGTGAACCATCATAAATAATGAGTAGTTAAGTGAACCATCATGAATAATGAGTAGGTTTAAGTGAACCATCATGAATAATGAGTAGGTTTAAGTGAACATCATATAGATTTGGAATATTAGAATAGATTGGTATTAAGTGAACCATCATGATAATGAGTAGGTTTAAGTGAACCATCATGAATAATGAGTAGTTAAGTGAACCATCATGAATAATGAGTAGGTTAAGTGAACCATCATGAATAATGAGTAGGTTAGTGAACCTCATGAATATGAGATTTAAGTGAACCATATGAATAATGGCGGTTTAAGTGAACCATCATGAATAATGAGTCGGTTTAAGTGAACCATGCATGATAATGATTAGGCAGAGATGAATCACCAAAGTACGGCAGAAACATAATTCAAATTAGCTGAGGGCAAGTTGGGGGATTGGGGGGGGGGTGGTTTTCATGATGACTCAAAGCTGACTGTGGAACAATTGGCAGTCACACGGTCAAGCCATCATAGTTAAAATAGATATGAAGTTCGGACAAATTATTTCTGTCTACAAAGAATGGGATTGGTTGACTGGTGTGAATGTGGCCTCCATTGCACGTAGGACATTATTTTGTAGCTCTATAAACGAGAGTTTGGTGCTTCTTTTTCATCAGCTTGCGGTTTTTACCTGAGGAGTGCAAGTAGAAAAGCTTTGATCATGTTTATTTTATTGAAATGCATATTTAAATTCTGTTGTACTAATCGAATGTTTATAAAACATAACCAAAGTTTGGTGCGGCCAGAAACATTTAGGGTTGTAGGGAAAGTGAACTCTATCGACACATTATTGCGACACATATTGGTTCACGAGTCAGTAAAGTGACCACTATATTCGTTATGGGTGTGTGTCTGTTTGTCTGTCTGTCTGTCCCGAGCATAGCTCCGTGGTTTTGATCCGATCCTGATAAAATTTGGGTGGGAGGTTTATATCATGATCTATTGTGTTTTTCCTGAGAATGGGCATGCTGTCCCCATTATGGGTGGAGCCACGCCACAAAAACATGTGTTTTTAGGGGGTAGCCGAGTTCAAGTTACATCTTTCCGAGGGGGATTGTCTAATCTGGCAGGGGTTTCGGTATTTGGATAGCCCAATGGCACTTGCATAGCCCCACGGAGCTCGATTTTTCATTTTTGTCCCAAGGTCAAGGTCACGAACTCAGAAAATGTCCAAAAAATCAATAAAGTGGGCATCGAGCTCCCTAGAGTTTTCAACTGTTTCGAATGAAAGTTGGTATGCAAGTAGTGCTCTTCGAGTACTACAACTTTCATATTTACGTTTTTCCCGATTCCCGCCAGTTTGCCGTGGCGTCCCTCGAAGGTCAAAATAAAAAAGGCGAACCATATACTTGCTCGTGAACCATCGCCGTCTCCAGACTTGTCTAACATCAAATTAATTATGTTGCACTTATGCTAAACAAATAACTATTTGGGACATTCACAAAATATAGTTACAGTAAATGGTTGGAGATGGTTAAATGACAGAAATTGGAGACATGACTATGAGGCTAAAATATTTGTGGTAGGGGGAAACCATCGACAGATTGTGTTTAGAATAGTTTGGTCTGTGTTTTTTATTTTTTTTGTGATAGCTTGTCGAGGCTCGTATGAGAGCTAACACACAACGCACAGCAAGGGGGGCATGAGACAAGAGGGAGGGAGTGGGAAGGACAAAACAGTGGGAAACAGAGACACTAGGAGATCTGTGGAAGGAGAGGGATGGGATGGGGAACATGGGGAATAGAAGATGGACATTACAGGGATTTTCAGGAAGGAAAGCAGGGGATTTGAAGGAGGTGGGCTTGGGTGGATTATCGGGGGTAGAAAGATCGAGGATTTGGATGGGGATGATAAGAGGTGGTGGTGAACAGCTGTTTTGAAGGCCTGGAGGGAAGAATGGTGATATAGAGTGAGGGAGTTTTTCCAAAGGCGGGAAAAAAGAGGAATGAAAGAGTGAAGGTGAGCAGTGATTCGTGATTTTGGTCGTTTTACCAGAAGGGGGTTGTTGGCAGACTTGAGCGCCCTGTGGAGTGGTGGGGACAAATCGCAGAGAGAGCAGGGGGGGGAGAGGCTGGAGAGGAGACGGTAGAAGGCAGAAAGACCACGACCAACTGCGGTGATTGAGTGAGAGGCCAAAGACTCAGCCTCATTGCAGGAGATGCCAATGATCGAAATGCCTTGGTTTCTACAGCGTGAAGCCGAGGAGGTGGGATGCAGGAGCACCAGCCAGAGGGGAGAGCAGTACTCATCAGGCTGCGGACAAAAGCTTTGTAAGTGGTCAGGAGCTCAGGTGGGCCAAGGAAGGACTTTGCACGACGGAGGATTCCCAGTCGGAGACTGGCCTTGGAGGCGAGGTTGAAATGTGGCTTCCCAGGAAAGGTCATGGCAGATATGTGAGACCAGAAGCTTGAAGAAAAGACTTCTTCAGAGGATTGTTGAGAAGTGGATGGGGGGTTTTCTAAACGGTCCTTTCGAAGAGACATTGTGAGAGTGTGAGATTTGTCCGGATTGAAAGACGTTCCACGTGTTGGACCAGTTTGTGATTTTATCCAGATCTGCAGTGAGCGAAGAAGCTGCTGCTTGTAGGTCTGAGGATGACCGATGGTACGGCAGAGGGTGGATTCATCAGCAAGAGATATAGAGGATTTTCCAAGAGTCGGAGAGATCATTGATGAAAACCAGAAAAAGAACAGGGCAGACGCTACCTTGAGGAACTCCAGTCTGGACAGGAAGAGGGGATGAAAGAACTCCATTTAGGGCCACACGTTGACTGCGACAGGAGAGGAGTCTGCGAGCCATGAGTGGAGATGGCCTTGGATACCATAGGAAGGAGTTTGGTGAGCAGGGCAGGGTGCCAGACTGTGTCAAAAGCACGTGATATGTCCAGGGATACGGCTTGGATTTCCTGTCTGGCATTGAGGACTCCATCCATTATTGGAGAGCAGAAGCAGCATATCCAGGGTAGAGTGACCTGTTCTGAAACCAAATCGATGATCGGAAATCAAGCCATTGGAGAGAGGAAGGATTTAATGTCTGAAGCGATGATGGATTCCATAACCTTGCTGATGATTGGGAGAAGGCTGATTGGTCTGTAGTTGTAGGGATCTGTTTTTGCACCTTTTTTATGCAGGGCAGTGATGTTTGCTGATTTCCAAGCAGATGGCAGATGACCTTGAGCAAATGAGAGGGTGAATAGAACAGAGAGAGGTGAGCAAGAGCAGAAGACCAGGCTTTGAGGACATGTGGACTGATGCCGTCTGGACCGGTTGCAGAATCTGAGTCGAGGTTTGACAGCAAGCTCTCCACCTTGTCAGGAGAAAAGGACACAGAGTCCAGGGACAGTCGGGTGCGACTGGGTAAGGTGGTAGAGAAAGTGATGGTTTTGGACACAGAGATTTAGCTGCAAACACCGAGTTTAGGCATTCAGCTTTTTCACGTGCGGTATCAGCAGTGCGGCCATTTGAGGTAAGGGAGGGGATGGAGGGGGAACATACACCAGAAACAGATTTGATTAGACGCCACCAGGATTTTGAGGAGGGAGAGGTTTGAGAGTTCAGATTTGAGATTAGAAAGATGTTGTTTTCTGGCTCTCCTGAGGGTAGATACACACTTGTTCCCAAGCTTTATGGAAGGAACTGAGATTACCCTCAGTTGGGTTTGCTTTCCATGAGACAAAGGCAAGTTGTTTCAGGATAACTGCCTCACCACAAGCTTCAGTGAACAAGGGCGGGAGGAAGGGTAGGACAACTGAAGACGAGAGGGATAAATCTGTGCATGAGGGAGAGCAAGTTTCTTTGAAAGAATTCCCAGGATGAGTTGATGTTGGAGAAAGTAGCGATAGGAGACCAGTCTATAAGTTTGATGGCTGCTTGGAGACCCTGCAGTCGGCTTGAGTGAAATGCCAGACTCGACGGCGGTGACGTGGTTCTCTGATAATAGCCAGAGAGTGTCCACTTTGACAAGGACGTGGTCAGAAGAACCGATTGGAGCAGAGGAAGAGCAGCAGATATGTCAGGGAAATTTGTCAAAATCAGATCCAGAAGAGATGGAGTACCATTGGTTGAGATCCGGGTCGGGAAGTTGACCGATTGAGTCAGTCCCAATGAGTCGCAGAAAGCTTTTGCTGAGGTGCCATGACAGGTGAGAGAGGTACCCACACCGAGCCAACTGGCATGATGACAAATGAAGTCGCCACATATGAGGAAGAGAGAGTTTGGATGAGAAGATAGAAGTTGGTCCATGTTTTCGGTAGTGAGGTGTAGATGGAGTCGTCACTGTTAGGTGGACGGTACAGTACACATATAAACATGAGGTGGGAGTGGAGGGGAAGCCGTAGCCAGAGGTATTCCTGGGGTGGTGGAGGAGTGAGGGCAGTGCATGGAGAGAGAGGAATAGAGTCGTTGATGAAGAGAGCAACTCCTCCACCAGGACGAGGCTCAGGTCTGTCATACCGGAGGAGGGAGTAACCAGGGAGAGATACTTGGGAGTCAGACACGTCTTGGGGAGGAAAGTTTCTGTTAGGCAGATTATGTCTGGTTTGTCAGTGGCAACCTGTATGGCAAGATCTGAAAGGTTTGAGCGAAGGCCCTGGATATTTGAGGTCCACACTTTAAATGAAGAGGTAGGGGAGGAGGCTTTGGTGGGGGGGAGGGGGAGGGTAGGACAAGGGATGAGGGGGGGAGGTAAGGAGGGTTGTTGAAAGAGTGTGGGGGATTGCAGAATAGCTAGGGGAGGGGCCGGATGAGGAGGAGAAAAGGCTCTGTGGTGCTGGGGAGAGGGGGGACAAGAGAGGGGGAAGAAGGCAGTTGAGGATTTGAGGAGGTGGAGTGAAGAGATGGAGGTGAGAGGGCAGGGGAAGGAGCATCTTTTGTGGATGAGAGGGGGGGCAACTTTGAGAAGGATGAGTGAGGGGGATGAATGGTGGAGAAAGGTGAGGGGGAGTTTTTGAGAGAGGTGAGGGGGAGGCTTGGAGGGAGAAGAGTGGGATGGTTGCTTTGAGAGTGGAGGGTGAGTTGGCACTGAAGTTGGAAAAAAAGAATGGTTGATGGAAAGCGAACATTCATAGCAAACTGGGTTTTTTAAGTTTTAGGTCAGAGATGCGATTAAACACGTTTCTTGATGGATGCAATAAAGGCAAATTCAGAGAATGGAGAGAAGAAACGCTGTAACAGTTGGATTTTTTAGGCAAGGTATGAAGGAAGGTCGAATTGAGAGCAGTCTGTTTAAATAGTAGAAGAGTAGTGCATTATGATACAGTAAAGAGACCACAGTGTGAAAGAGGAAGATGAAGCATTATAAGAGATCGTTTTTGTTTTATTATTAATGTTTGAGAGAGTTTTCAACAGATTAGGTCATGGAAGTGTTGTAGAATAAATCGAGGAAGAAGAAGAGGGAGGTAGCTTTGTTGAGGAGGAGTCAGGAGGAAGAAGAGGAGATGAAGAAGAAGAAGAAGAGGAATCGAGACTCGTGAGTGTGCAAAGAAAGGTCGCGTTCTTTTTTTGTTTAATTTTTTTTTTTGATTTAAGATAAGAAATAGAGTGATTAGTTGGGAGGGATGGGGACGTTAGGAAGTGGGGAAGATAGAAATTGAAGGTAATGGGGAGAAAACAAACAAGATCGTACACCGAGGGGAACCAGTAGCCTCAAGCCTCAAGGATAGGCCTCAAGCACCCAGTAAGACAAGGTCGACGAAAACTCACAAAATAGCACGATTTTTGAAACAAAACCGAACTAGGAACACAGTAACATGTCGGTGCGAATATAAACAGTTAAAACAGGACAGATAATGACCGGAAACTTAACTTTGAGATCGTCAGCAGAGAGCCCTGAGGGAGACCTGTCGACACTCCAAACCCAGAACCGGAAGTCAAGTGTTGCTGAGTAGGTTAGATTTACTTCTGTATTAACATTCGTCAAAGGTAAGTTATAAAGTAAAACATGCACCGAGGAGGCGGTGGTTGTAAACCTTTGAGCAAGATAGGGTAAGGTTGTATTGTGTGCAGGTGAGGCCAGGTAGAGGAACTGTGGGCACCAAGAGAATCATCACACTTATTATGGACATCAGGGCTGTTTGGCCAGAACTGCAAGCCATAACAGTGCAATAAGCTGCAGAGGGCCTGGTTGTGGGTGGAACACTTCAACGAGGGGCCACACCGCAGGCAGGATGTCCTGAAGATGGAACTGGGCAGCTAATTCCGGACCAGCCGCGTGCTTGAAAGTTAGTCCCGAAGGCTTGAAAGCCGTATATGCATGTGCGCGAGTTGGAGATGACATTTGGCCTGAGGACATTTCACCTCTCTCTGCTTCGTCACTCCCCGAGAAGGACCAGTTGGAAATCGAACAGCCCTGTTCTTTATCCACTGGTGTCCTCGCACTCCAGAGCAGACTACAGCAGGAATTGTGGACGCTGTCTTCCTGCGGTCACCCCTCTCACTTCCGCTCTGTAGCATACCCGTCTGCACGATCACACCATCATGGTGTGCCCAACACCAAATCCAGTATTTTGGCACCATAGCTTGGGGTATAGTTTATTTGTGTACAAGTTGGTATGCTTCCCCTTCTTTCCTATTTGTACGTGTTGACTGCCAGATCCGTTCTGCTTATTTATAGTCTTGTCCTTCCTCATCCTCAGTCTTCTTTTTAAAATGATCCATTTATTATAAGAAACATATCTTCCTGTCTCTTGCGTGTGGGCAACCGCAAAATTTAGTATTTATATTTGAGTGATCGTTGGGGATTGTAACTTGTAAATTCTGAACTCAGTGTGAGTTCATGTTTTGGTCATTCGCGAGTGTCAAAGAGACTCGTGATGGGAGACGTTGGTCCAAAACGTATCGACATGCCAACATGTTCAGGAATGATGGGAAAGATAAAATAGAGGTATAGCAATTTGGGTAAAAAACAACAATAAAAGAATTGTGTTGAGAGAAACAGGGGTCATGAAGGAGGGAATAAATGAAGAGGATTATATGTTGATAGAAATTTTGTGGAAGACTAAGAGAAGTCGACAGAGATTTGAGATGGTGAGAATAGCAAGGTATAGGATGCTTTTATATGGCTCTTGGTGTGAGGGAAAAGCAGGATGGAAAGATTCGTGAAGAATTCAGACAGGCATGTGAGAGTGAGAAGAGAAGAGAAGACGGTGGATTTTCATTTGCCAGGAAGAGATTGGGTACAGGGAGAGGGCAGAGCAGATGAGGAGTTTCTAGATGTAGTCCAGGATTTCATTTTAACCCAGTTTGTAATTCACTCATGAGGGTGAGTGCCGTGATCGATCTCTTTTAAAATGATCCAAATATTGTGGAGAAGGTGTAGGTAGAAGAACATTTAGGAGGCAAGTGACCAGAACATCGTGTGTGAAACAAAGGTTCGTGGAAAAGTTGTTTTTACAATTGTGGATGCATGGGCACAGACTTCATGCAGGTTATCTTCCGAATTTGCTTTGTTTTCCTGTCGCGCACAGAATTTCGAATCATCGCCCAGACAGGGGTTTCGGGAGAGTGTGTCAGCACTGCCATGTCTTTACCAGGACAATGTTACACCCTAAAATCGTTCTGCTGCAATTTCTCCAACCACCTTGCAGTTTGACCCTCCAGCTACTTGATCCAGAGAAGCCATTGCAAGGAGCGGTCTGTGAAATGATATGATACGTGTTGCAATTGATTTATCTACAAATCGAATTGCGGGGGTGGGGAGGTCCTTGGTCCAAGGTCCTATACACGATACACTTAGGTCCTAGGCTGTGCAGTGCTGGCTTTTGCATTGGATGCAATGGGAGTGCTTGCTCTGGGCAGACAATTGTTTGAGTGATCAAGAATTCTGACTTTCTGTCCAACATGCAAAGGTGGAAGATTTGGACCAGCATGTTCGTTATGGGTATGCTTCATATTGTCTCCCCTTTCTTCTAGTTGTCTGAAACTTTCTTCAGGTCTTTGCAGTGTAACAGATGCATTGTTGCTTGGTAGGGTAATGCGGACTTGTCTATTGAAGTAATTCTGGCTGGTGCAGGTCGGTTTGTGTTGATGGGTGAAGCTTGCAAATTGAGCATAGCTTTGTTGACATCTTGACCTGACTGGTGGCATTTCTCCTCAACACCAATTTGACCATCTGGACTATTCATTCCGCTAATCCATTGGAGCGAGGATATCATGGTGAAGAAGTTGTGTGCTTAAGACCAATTGGCACACGTGCTGTCGTATGCTTTCACAATGAATTGGGGAGCATTGTCGGATCCGATCTCCACAGGAGCCCCTACAAGACCAAATGTTGATGCTGTGACTTATGTGACTGATTCGCTGGTGGTGCTCGTTTACTTGTGAACGACCAGATATTTGGAGTGGTAGTCCACAATGATGAGGATGTCTTCACCATTCAATTCAAACAGGTGAGTTCCCAACTTCATCCAAGGGGTGATTGGTTTTTCATGAGGCTCATGTGGTTCTTTCAGCTGTCGAGTCTGGTTTTATTGGCAAGCTTCGCATATTCCAACAAACTTGGCTTTGTCCTTGTGGATTTTTATTTTATTTCGATAGACTCATGGCTCGTGGAAAAGCTAACACACTGAACAGATCAGGATGCAACAGAACAAGAGGAACAGTACAGCAAGAGAGGGGGAAAACATCAACAGCTGACTTTAAGGACAAAATGCAGGAAGACTTGGACAAACAAGCATCGTGAGAAGGAATATGGGAGTATGAGAGGGAGGCCAGGGAAACGGTGAACAACACCATCAGCCTGCATCATCACCATGATCTACAAACACACGCCCAGCACTGCATCATCACCATGATCTACAAACAACGCACCAGCCTGCATCATCACCGTGAACAAACAATGCCGCCAGCCTGCAACTTCACCGTGATCTACAAACAACTCCGCCGACCTACACATCACCGTGATCTACAAACAACGCCACCAGCCTGCAACTTCACCGTGATCGATAAACAACGCCACCGACCTGCAACATCACCATGATCTACAAACAACGCCACCGGCCTGTCAACATGATCTACAAACATGCCACCAGCCTGAATGCACATCACCATGATCAACAACAAACCGCACCAGCCTGCAACTTCACCGTGATCTACAAACAACGCCACCAGCCTGCAACATCACCGTGATCTACAAACAACGCCGTGACCTGCAACTTCACGTAATCTACACAACAACGTCGCTGACCTGCAACTTCACCGTGATCTACAAACAACGCCACCAGCCTGTAACATCACCGTGATCTAAAACAACGCCGCGACCTGCAAATCACCATATCTACAAACAACGCCACGGCCTGCAACTTCGCCTGTGATTACAACAACTCCGCCGACCTACAACATCACCGTGATCTAAAACAACGCACCAGCCTGCAACTTCACCGTGATCGATAAACAACGCCACCGACCTGCAACATCACCATGATCTACAAACAACGCCACCGGCCTGCAACTTCACCATGATCTACAAACAACGCACCAGCCTGCAACATCACCATGATCAACAAACACGCCACAGCCTGCAACATCACCGTGATCTACAAACAACGCCGCTACCTGCAACTCACCGTATCTACAAACAACGCCACCGGCTGTAACATCACCGTGATCTACAACACACCCGCCGACGCACAAATCACCATGATCTCACAACAACGCCACCAGCCTGCAACTTCGCGTGATCTACAAACAACTCCGCCGACCTACAACATCACCGTGATCTAAAACAAACGCCACCAGCCTGCAACTCCCAGTCACCGTGATCAAAACAACGCCACCGACCTGCAACATCACCTGATCTACAAACAACCCACCGGCCTAACTCACCTGATCTACAAACAACGCCACCAGCCTGCAACTTCACCGTGATCTACAAACAACGCCACCAGCCTGCAACATCACGTGATCTAAACACACGCCGCTGACCTGCACATTCACCTATCTACAAACAACATCGCTGACCTGCACATTCACCGTTCTACAAACAACGCACAGCCTGCAACTTCACCGTGATCTAACAAACAATGCCGCCAGCTCACACCGTGAATCTACAAACAACGCCACTGGCCTGCAACATTCACCGTGATCTACAAACAATGCACTGCCGCAACATCACACGTATCTACAAAACACCCAACTGGCCATGCAACAATCACCAGTGATCTTACAAACAACCGCCGCACTGTAACATCACCGTGATCTACAAAGAACCCGCCAGCTTGAACATCACCGTTGCCAGTCAGCCACACACGACCTCCCGAAATGAACCATAAGCACGACCACCAAGGTGTGATGTCACACTGTAGAAAGCAGCAGCCAATGAGAATGTCCCATGTGGGGTCAAAGAGCACGTGGTGACCTTTGCTCTCTGGAACTCCACCTTTCATGAAATCTGATACCTTGAAGCCATGCCTGGCTTGGGAAGAATATGACCCCAAGTGCATCTCAGTTCGCAGTTCAGCTGTGCACACTGGGGACCTGTTCAAGAAGCTGCTTGTCTGTTTACATTGAGGAATCGCCTGCAGGGGCGAGCTTCGCCGGGTCCGGGACGACCTGTGCTGGGTGAAATGAACTCGAGGTGAGGCCTGAGAACGGAGACTCTGCGTGGTCCTTGGTGTGCAGCACAGCTCCATACTGACTTGTGCAATCTTTCCTTGGTTTCCCTAAACACCTCAAAGTTGTCTCCTTGAAAAGGGCACTCACTTGCATCTCGCACCTTTCCTCTAAGCTCACATAATCACGATGCAACACCTCTTGTAACATCGCATTGACACGCTAGTTATTCCCTCCCTCCCACCCTTTCCTACCCTCCATATTGGGATTGACACAAGCCCACCTTTTCTGTACTAATTGAGCCAGGGGCCAAAGCCAAGCCTCGTTCTGCCTTTATCTTCCTCTTCCTCTCTAATTTTCCCGGATGATTGTGATTGCGCTCCAGTCTTGTGTATCAGCGTAAATAAGATTGTAGAAGGGGCTACCATCAGTACGAAGGGAATGAATTACTGCTCTTCTGTGTCTTTGAATCTTGTATGACTTGTGAATATCATGCTTTGTAAATATGTGCTTATTTTGTTTGATTGTGAATAAATGCTTGCTACTCTGTTCAGGAAGCATCTTTCACACCTGCTTGGCTGTCATTTCCTCCATTGTTCTAACATTGTGTGTATGTATTAGATAGATGGGATTATTGTATCACACTGATTTGCTCAAACTGATAACCTAATCCCACCCGTGGTTTTGCTCAGCCGTACATAATAAGTAGACAGGGTGCAGAGTCGAGAGCGCGGTTCCCTTGGAAAGTAACCAAACCACCAGTAAGGTAACGTGATTAATAAGAGTGAGGACACTGCTTGGTTTGGTGGCTTAAACTGGCATCCGTTGTTGCTAAGCAACCCGTCTGGCCATTGAGTTGTCCGTAGGTGACGGCTTCAGGTTCAGAGGTCAGGGAAGAAACTCCCCCTGAGAGCCTCTGTCCCCTGAAACTGTAACAATATATTAACCTCTGAGGTTAACCAGAAGACTCGATAGCACAGTGGGCAGTCATCGCATTAGTGATGAGGTCCTTAGGTCTGAGTCCCGGGTTGAGTCAGAATTTTGTCACACTCGCCCCACGCAGGAATATATACTGTATATATATACCAAGTGAAATGTAGTTGATAATCTTACGGATTGAATTATTGTGGTGTTGATAGAGCGCAGGCATGATGTATCCAAATGGCCTCCTTCTTTGTATATACGTAGTTGTATAAACTCGGACGTGGATGTTTACTGTATTGAAATGGCATGTTTCAGTTGTCCAAGTCACCATGGGATGTTTCAGATCTCCAAGCAACATTTGTACACATCTGAAACATCCCATGATGACTTTCAAAAAATTGAATAAACACGGGCAAAATTCCAAATGCCTCCCGTGAGTGAACCCAGGGAGAGAAAACAAAGCAAACATTTGATTTCCTCTTGTACTGTAATGCAATTGGCTCTTTTTTTTTACCATACTAACTCCTTCCTATGTTTGTCTCTTTCTCCAAGGTATCTGCTGTTTCACTGCCATATCGTGGTATGCATATCAAATCACATTTGAATTCTACGATCCTTTCTTCCACGGAATAAAGTGAGAAAACTTGTTTTGGGACCTGGATGGGGGAATTTAACGTTTCATAAAGAGAAAGATGGTGTGGTGCACTGACAAGAAGGCTCATTCAAACTATCATAGAATGGAAAACTGAGACATTTGTAACTGAGGAATGCTTGATGAAGTGTAAGGTTTTCATCAGTCGTGTTGCATCAGTTTTCAGTGGAGAGCCAATTAAGAGATAATTGGTTTTTCTGCTGTCTGCCTGCCTGGCAGTCAAACAAAATTTAAAATCATTCCAAACAGGAAACTTACTGTATTTAAGGATGTCATAAAGGACACAAACAACAGGCACAAATAACTAGAATGTAATGTGCTAGATCGAGTGGTGTAACACGCACCGCGGAAATGCTGATAAAACCCGGAATTTATTCATACGCCTTTAAACCTTTATCTAAGTTAAATTGTAAATTTTAAGACTATAAAACAAATCGCCTTCATAATACTTCCAAGAACCATGCTGTGTCTCAATATGTAGCATTATAGGGCGGGACGTGTGTATCGGGGTGAAGAAGAGACCGCCATAATAACTATGGACCGATCAATAAAGCCTCCATCTCCTAATCTGCGACTCAACGTCGTCTTATTACAGTGTATAAGGGTGGTTGGTGTATAAGAGTGCTTCAGTAGCGTGAAACTTCTATTTTTTAACAATCTTTAAAATCACTATTTTATTGAAATTGAACTTCAGAGAGCCTTGCCGTTCATGGGTTTCCTCTTCGGGGATTCGCTCCATCGCGATGAATATCTTGAGGCAAGGTTTGCGGATTGTGGTCAATGCGCTCGAATAATCGTGGGTTGGTGAACTGTTTTCCACATTTATTCACCTCATTAACATCAATACAAGAACCCCCTCAAACCACCAACGGCATTATCATCATCCCCATCATCTCATCCTTTATCGTCGCCATCATCAACATCGCCATCACATTATTGGATCAAGTTTATCGTCATTATTATTAAAGGTAAGTTTCATTATCTTAATAACTCAAGAAAAAAAACTTTATTTGATGTTCTTCGTGCAGGAAAATAAGCCTGGTGCTGGCTTCACGGTCAAGATGGCCGGCTTAAGATCTTAGGGTCTTGAGTTTAGCCACTGGCAGAAGTTGAATTAACACCAGGTGGGTTGACTCAGCCTGTCATCCTTCAGAGGTCAGCAAAATGAGTACCTGCTTACTGGAAACAGGGGGCACTGCATCAGCAAAGAGCAACCCTCTCCCTGTAATCCGAAGTGATGCCTTGTTGTTTCGGAGGTCTGTCTTGCGGTCATTGGGATCTGCCAGCTCTCTCTCTCTCTCTCTCTCTCTCTCTCTCTCTCTCTCTCTCTCTCTCTCTCTCTCTCTCTCTCTCTCTCTCTCTCTCTCTCTCTCTCTCTCTCTCTCTCTCTCTCTCTCCTCATTGGTCTGCCCTGTATCCAGGCGATGTTCATCGGCTGTGCCCAGGATTTGCTGCGCTACCCATGTCCACAATATGGTATCAGCCTTGAGGTTGCTGTTGACGTTGCCATTGGGATTTGATAAGCTTCCTCAGCCCAGCAGTGTGCGGTCCTTTTCTGGTGGATGTTGAGCCACTTTCCCTGGTAGAGATTGCTGGCTTTGTGGTGTTTGACTGCGCTGTTTTGGCTTGATTTATGTTGCAAAGTGTGTTGTAAGGTGTATGCATGTTGCAAAGTGTGTTTGAATGCGCTATGAGTATGCAACAGATAGCGAGAGAGAAGAAGACACAGACAGACAGACAGACAGACAAAAAGGGGGTCTTAATGGGGTTTGACTACTCCACAAACCCAATGAATATTCCCTTTCCATTGATACGGAGAGGTGGGAAGGGGGAGGGGGCACAACTTTAGCAACACAATATGGTACGGAGATGACTACGCCAGGAATTCTTTGTACAGTATGTGCTTCCCCAGGGTCTCCAAAAAGTGTCACAATATAGAATGAACAATCTTCCTTTGAGGCAAAATTGGTCAAGAAATCGCTGTCACTCATTTTCACATCATTCATTCATTTTGTTTCACTCACTTCAACTCGCAAGGTAATTCGGACGGACCCCAATAATTTCATCGTACTACTCCGACCAAGATAACATGACTTCCTCTTTTTGATTGTGTTGGCGCATGGTCTCCCAGAGCTTTGTGGTTTTTTATCTTACTCAGCAACTACCTTGCCCCAAGCACACATACTCGCATAAGAGCTGGGAAATTCCAACGACATGGCAGAGAAACAGACAACTCGAGAGTTCGTAGAACACGATACCCCGTGCAGTGTCCAAGTCTATACTGTACTTCCGGATTTATTTTTCAATGATCTTTGAAATCATTACATTATTAAAACTGAAGTTTAGCGCTACTGAACCAGTCTTTTTCACCACCCTTATACACTATAATTAGACGTTGAGCCACAGTTTAGGAGACGGAGGCTTTATTGATCACCATAAAATGGTGCGTCCATCGGCATCGTACATAGCCATATTAGCGACCTCCTCTTCACCGCTACATGCAACCTTGTGTTCACCTTGAGTTTCACCGCCATTTTACACAGCATCTATTACATCACCCTATCTAACACGTTACATTAATTATTCGTGCCTGTTATTTATGTTCTTTATGACGTACTTAAAAACAGTAGGTTTCCTGTTTGGAATGATTTTCCATTTTGCTTGACTGCTCGGCACACAGACAGAGTAAAAGATTTTGTTACTCTTCCCACAAACTCTTCAAGACCAACATCATTAATAATATGTCCCGTTCCTTCCGCACTAAGTTTTGTAAAATCCGCCACCTATCCTCCATCTCCAAATATTCCTTCCTCTCTTTCTTCCTCATCATATCCCTCACAATCCTTGAGAATATTCGTCTGGTTTTCTTGAAATTCCTGGATCTGTGATGTTTTTTTTTTTGTTTGTTTTTCACAACGTTATACCAATAAAATTTATTTTGGATTTCTAAAAGAGATCTAGATTTTGGGAATGTTAGAACCCTATCATTATTAACATATTGTAATAAAATCTGCATTTGTCGGTTTATCAACTTCAGTAGAAAGCCACTCTGAAATCGAAAATCTCCCATTTGATGTTGTAGAACATATTTATTAAAATAATGAATACTTATTTTTCTTGTAAATAACCTTAAACACAAAAATGACAATTTTCTTGAAGCTTAATACCCCTTACAGGTGTTCTTACAGCAGGTATTCTTCCAGGGGCTCTTCCAGCATGTGTTCCAGTTGTTATTTCAGCAGGTGTTCTTTCAGGTATTAAAGGTAGTACATTGACGGGTGTTTTTATAAATACTCTCCTTGCTGCCATTTATGTGTCAAAAATTAACGTTTTTAGAAATATTTATGCTTCAGAAATATATAAAAGATGAATATGATGACATGAAATACCTCCCTATCTTCCTGTTGCTAAATCGGTTTGTATCCCCTTCCTTATTATATCGAACACTGGATTTTGGTATCTTCGTAATCTACACAATGGCGAAACCATCACTGAATTTTCTCTTCTTAAATTATTTTATATTATATGGGTCAGGGTCGACTAGAGGGTGCAAGGTTTACCCTAGGCCACATCAAAAACGAGTCCCGCAAAATGCCCGAGTGCTGGAGGCAAAGCTTGGTAGGGGGGCAAGATTCGGACATGCCAATCTTTCTAATCGGACGGGTTATCCCAATGCCCACTCCGCTGTAGAACTTTAGAGTGATACCATCCACCTAAAGGCGGGGCAGACTGACCTATTTAATTGACCCAACACCACATGAGGCGCCCCACAGGCAGCTATTACGCAATGGTGTGGACTGTTTTAATTTGGCATGCTCACCTGGAAGGCCACAGTTTTCCTCAATGGTATTAATATCCACCTGAAGGATGAGCTCGTGATTCGTGCTCACAATGCTTCAGCAGTTTTAATAAACAATAATGTGAATGAAACCAAAATTGAATGCACATGGGCAAATAAGTAAAAGCTCCCAACTGATGCCTACTTATCCAACCTTAAAACACACTCATTCAGCAGTTACGAGACACAAGATGGGGAGATAAGGAGAGACAGACCTGTGTGGGAGAATTGTTCACTTCCCTCAGTTCACGTGGTACCACGGCATTGTCCACCGGTCTCAAGTCGGGACGAGCACCAGTAAAGCATAAAAACAACAAGCAGGGACAAAAAAACGGAAGGTTGGCCACATGGGGTACCTGTGCTCTGCTTGCTCGGAGAGCTGGCCATCTTCCTCCCCGAACGGAGACCAAGATGGTGCCAAGGAGATGAGCTAAACAAAAAGGATGATGGTGTCTATGACAGCAAAGCTGACCAGCAAATGGGGAGAGAGAGAGCGAGTGCTCAGCCCAGGTGTCACTGCCTGGAACCACTCGACCCTTCTTGTGTTCCCCAGAGGCTTGCGTCATGGGATTTACCACATATGGCTTATCACGTAAGGGTTCACGCCCAGGGCCAGGGTTTGGAATTTTGCAGATACTTTTCTCCCGCGCAAGGAAATAAAAGAGAGAAAGAATGTTTCATGTAACAATTATCCCTGGACACATTGTAAAGCATGAAAATAAAAGGAAAATGGGTATTCTAAAACGATGAAGGAAAGAGGGGGCGGACGAGGAGATAACTAGACATGTCGTCCTGGTGACATCATCTGCCTTCCATTGAGAATATATGCCTGGTTTTGGCTTAATGGTTCGGGTGGTGGGCTTGGGATCCTAGGGTCCTGAGTTCAAATCCCACTCGGCTGTTGAATTAATACCAGGTGGGGTTGACTCTATCTGTCATCCTTCTGAGGTTGGCAAAATGAGTACTTGCTTGCTGGTATCCTGTGTCGGAGTGGTGACCTGTCCAGGATTATGCCAAACAGCCCGGGAGACTGCTTGGGCAGCACCAATGCTCTGCACAGAGTATGGTCCCAATGGATGGATGGATCGAGAGTATGTACTCCAGTTGACTAGTGAAAAGAGCGAAAGTTATCATCTGAGATGAGTTCCAAGTAGCACACGACACGACATTTTTGATCTTCTCATTTCGGGTAAACGTTGTCATTCCATCAAGAACAACTTTAATCACTTGCATGACAGCTTTTACCAAACTGCAATCTGCACCCTCAATGAATCTGTGTCTAAAGTTTTGTGAGCATCGAAAGAAAGGTTATGGATATTTTAAACCATGTCAATCATTTCATTTCAACACAAAAATGTTGTTTAGGGCTGTCTATTCACAATGAATCTATCTCTCTCTATCTGAATTGATTTCTTATTGAATGTAATATTTCAGCACACACTATAAAGTGCATCTCATTGTATGCGCATCGCACATGTATGACAATAAACTCATTATTATTTCATTATTACCAGCAAATACCACCCATTGCTTTTGCTGACAGGACTAGTAAAATGGGGAGAAAAAGGTGGAGGAGAGAGAGGGGTGGGGCAGAGTGAGGAGGAGGGGTGGGGGAAGGGAAGGCAGTGAGAGGAAAAGGGAAGGCAGACATGCAGTGGAGCGTTAATTACGATTCATACTGTCTCATCAAAATGATTCTGCATAGAATAACAGTGA
The DNA here is from genome assembly GCA_035128595.1 of Eptatretus atami. Classification (NCBI taxonomy): domain Eukaryota; kingdom Metazoa; phylum Chordata; class Myxini; order Myxiniformes; family Myxinidae; genus Eptatretus; species Eptatretus atami. Next base: position 193,385,040 of record CM068954.1, on the reverse strand, counting down.
AGATGGAAACAAAATAATATCTGAAATCCATATTCTACTGGTCATACTATAACCACGGCCCAGAGACAAACACCGCCCGGACGCATCCGGAGACAGACAGAGATGTGTGGGAGGTTGCTGCATTGTATTTGGGGGGGGCAGAGTGAGGATGAGAGAGAGAGAGAGAGAGAGAGAGAAGAGAGAGAGAGAGAGAGAAGAGAGAGATGGTAGAGATCGATAGATAGATGTGGGGAGGGGATTTGTTAGAGAGAAAATGTTCTGCTTTTTGAACACACACGATATATATACACACATATATGCTTCGCCGATATCAGCAGGTTTGAGTCCGGTGTGATTACCGACTACAGTACGTGCTGTTTTCAACCCGAAAACCTTGAGTAGCTTTCACCCTTGTTTTGGGGCAATTTCAATAAACAAATTATAAAAACAACGTTGCATTATAAATGTTTCAAGGAGATGTGTATAAACATTAATCCTTTAAACAGTTGGCAATTAGTATCATGTGATGGGTGGAAAAAATTTTTTGACTCGGTAACTGAGTGCCCTTCCAGTATTAACCTTTTTCAAATGTGTCATTCAATATACCTCTCCAAAATAACACTTACTGCACTGGAAAACGTGGAGACAGGAATACTGTGCTGTAAATTGGTGGAGACTTGTAATACCTTCTCCCACCTGGATCAGAGCACCATGACACACATTTACAAGGAGAATTTGCGTCCCCTCCCTCTCACTCCGTCCCCCCTCCCCCCAAAGACCACCAGCATAGATAAAAACACCCCTATACATTAATTGGGGTCAGGCTGATCCGATGGAGAAAGTCTGGATGCAATCGGCCCAGAACTGTCAGAGGGGCAGCGCGACAAACACACACACACGCACACTGGTCCGTGAATTATAGGTACGATACCTACCGACATGTTTATCGTAATTTGCTTTTTTATTTTCTTGAATATGTATAATTTTGTTTTGGTTTGCTTGGTTTTTTTATTTTATTTTTTTATTTTAATATTGTACATGTATAATCTGTGACAGTGAGTTCTTACAATCCATTACAAAGAACACACAACCCTAACACATGATGATTATAAGGTTAAATTGTAAGTTTTGAATGGGTATGGATAGCAATATTACATTTTCCTGTATGTTTTTGTAACCCATTATATTCCTGCACACGAAAGCCCCTCCAACAGTTGCAGAGGGCTGACGTCAGTCAGGTGCATGTGCATTTCCAGGTACGAGTTTGGCTCAGCACTTTACGTGGGATGGGCGGCGGGTACAATGGCACTGATTGGTGGGTCCTGCTTTTGCTGTGGATCTCTGAAAAATATACAAGCAACTAGACGGTGAGAAAAGTCACGAGCCCATGGACATGAGCATGGTAGTGTCACCCTACTTCTAAATGAAAGCAACATTGAAGTTTGAACCTGCTAAAAATAAAATTGGTCAGAGCAGCAGAATAGTTCTGTTGGTCATGTGCTCACCATTCAGCTATTTCTTTTTGATCTCTGATGGAGGTAAATTAAAGAAAAACTTCCAATCTGGTCCAGTTGAAGCAGACACGAGCATCTTAAAGTACTCAGGCCTTGGTCAAAAAATTGAGTCATTGAATGCTGGTGCCTTGGCCAAATTCCCTGCATATGGTGAGAAGTGGGGAGATGGGTTAAATGGTCTTTCATTGTATTATAAGCTTATTGGCATGTCTACTTTGAGATTGTAGTATAAACTCAGCTGATTCACTCGTACCCTGCAGGAAGAGGAATCTGTCATCCTTACCCGGCATGTTCTGCATGACTCTCAAGATGGTAGCATACTCGTCTTTGAGTAGTTTAGTCTGGGTTGGATTCTCAACCCGCCTTTAAACTTTCATCGAGTGCTTCATAACCAGGGCTCTGCATCAATGAGTGAATGGACCATCCTTCATTAGGAAGTTTAGCCGAACGCAGCTAACGTTACTTCTGAAGGTTGGCACACACATTTCCGATGCAAGTCTTGTCTGCTACCATTTGTTACTGGATGGTCCAGATCCCACAGTGCCTTCAAAAAGAGTAGGCAATTATGTGCAAGTACCCTGGCCAAATTCCAAAAATAATGTGCAGGAGCAACGGATCAGCCGTGCCTCAGTAATGATGCAACCAGTGGGATGCATAAGAGAATCCCAGGCCAATATATTAATTTGCTCAAATAGAATTGTGAACATATATGTCACTCTAATTTCACCTCATGTAGTTATCTTTAACCCTTTCCACAAAATCCAGGTTCTTAAAGTCAAACTTGATCCAGAAAAAAATCCATGTGCGAGAAAAAGGTGAACGAAAATGCTCTTAAGTGTGAAAAGACCATTTTAGTTCCCCTCATCCCTTATTGTATCCATCCCAACCCCTCGATCTTCCCCTCATCCTTATTGTATCCATCCCAACCCCTCGATCTTCCCCACATCCCTTATTGTATCCATCCAACCCCTCGATCTTCCCCACAACCCTTATTGTATCCATCCCAACCCCTCAATCTTCCCCACATCCCTTATTGTATCCATCCCAACCCCTTATTCTTCCCCACATCCCTTATTTGTCCCTCAACCTTGTTGGTGTGTCCCTTCTCTCTTTCTGCTGTTCCTTTTGTTCTGTTATGTCCTGATCCGTTCTGTGTTCAAGTTTCGATCATCACGAGCCTAAACTTTGTATCCAAAAAAGTATTCTTTGCTCCCAGACATTTCAAAAAAAGAAACAACAAACAAACACAATAAACGTTTAAAAAAATAAAAAAATAAATAGAAGGGAAACCAATGAATGCAAGAAACAAAAGGGGAAACAATAAAGGTTAACACTGACAATAACAGTCGACTATTTCGAAACGCTTCCATTTGAATTATCAAGAGTCAACAGTACATTCAAAGTGAAGTTTACCTCCATCTTCCTGCTTTTGTTAAATGGCTCTCTTAATAAATTTGGATTCCACGTGTGAAAATGATGATGGGATCATCTTTATTGCAGCCATGTCACTGTTTAAGCTTAGTTAGTTCAGGGTCATCGCCATGACACCATGTGCTCAAAACAAAATGACCACAAAAATGGTTTCATGGGCTTCCATGTCATCTATTTAAGGGAAATCAACACCTACTACCACAAGCTTCTCCCACACCCTTCACTATTACTACTATTACTACTTCACAGTGTACTGCACAACAATCATGAGGTGCTCATCTGAGAAATAGTTCATTCTCGTGAGGACTTTTTCACATTTGACATCGCAAGCCGATCAGGAAGTTAAGACCCAGAATTCAGTGCTATTTAGCTGAAAATCTGGAAATTTAAAGCCTCAAAAATATGTCCAGGTCACTCTACCCTATCCAAGGAGGTGAATGAAATGCTCTCGTGTGTGAAAAGACCAATGGATCGACTGTGTATGTCAAGCAATTTATTGTGCGATTTGCTGAAAGACATCTTGTATATGTATCGTTGCGGACCCGGGGTCACGGGTAGTATGAGGGTGGGGGGTATCCCTTGTTCGACCCGGACTCACCGGGAATCGGAAGATTCCCGGTGAGTCCGAGCTTTCCGCTAGCACGATGCCGGACTGATGCGAGAGCCCTTCAGTGGGAAATTGTAACCTCACCGTGAATCAACATATGGACATTGCTGGACCAATGGAAGAAAGGACAACCACAGGCACATTAGAAATATAACAAGAATAATTTATTTACAATGAGCGATGAGGGGGACAGACGAACGTACAGCCATCTCTGTCATATATTTATATATACATATATATATATATTGTTACGAATTTGCCGCCCGCCCAGCATGCGAACAGCCGCTTTAGCCAATGGCGGCCGTCTCGCCCACCGGACGGACAATTCAGTCGCGACTTTTCCGGAACAACGCCGAAAACCAGTCACGGGTGTGCTCCAAGCGCACACCACGGCCTAGTCAACACTCTACCCGCGCGCGACAGGGTCAATCGCCGAATTATCGATATACCTAAGTATTCGCGCGGGCAGACTACCGAGAGACCGTACCTCAACGAAGGCCTGCTTGGACACAAACCGCTTAAGTGGTTCGTTCCGTTCTGGGATAACTGAGCGGTGTATTATCGCCAGGCCTCGTTGGACCCAATTCTTTTATCGGCTATTAAAAAGCCCGCTATTATTCCGAGAGCAATATGGCGGTTCAATGGGGAAAGAGGACACAACGAACGGGTTAACATTCACAGAAGGACATTTATTTATAAAACGACACGTACAGTAATGCAATGAAATTGGCGGGAAGGGACAAGACACGAACAAGGCAAAGCACTACAACCGTCCGTCTATTATTATTATTTACAAGCACTTACACAGTTCTACTTGCGGGACATGGCGCCACAACATTCACACAAATAAACCAAGAAAAGAACCCCTCAGAGACAAGGGGTCAGACTGGACCCGTAGGCCTTTATTACGTGGGACTTGGCGGACCGAAGGAGTCCCACGAGACCGTTGCAGGTTACCTCCACCCTCGTGGTGCCTCGCCGGGCCCTGGTTCGGCGACCCTCGTGGCCCTGCCCGTACTCTGCTGGACTCCGCCCGTGCCTTCAACGGCGATCCGGCTGGCGACTCCTCTCCGGCTCGACCAGCGCCTCCGTCGACCAACGAGAGGCTGACAGACTCCACTGCACTCCCAGACCGCAACTCCCAGACTGTAGCTCGACTCCGCTCCCAGACCTCCACAACTCCACACTCCTGACTCCCACTGACTGAACGCCAACGCGGCGCTCCGTTCTCCGTTCTCTCCACGCAGCTCCACTCCCACCAAGACCAGCATGTCCCACGGCCTCTCAACTCGCCCTTTTATCTCGACGGCGCATCGCCCCTCCCTTTGCGGTGCGCGGGGGAGGAAAATTCCCGGAGAGGAGTCGGGTTTTCATACGTTTAGTAACCGTCACTTCTGTTTACCAGTTCCGAGGGGAAATTCCTAGAAGTGTGTTATTGGAGCTTTTCTTGTTCTCCATGGCATAGATGTTATTCGCTGTGGCGAGGTTTGTGGTGTGGTTGTTTTGTTGTGTGGTGTGGCCGGTGGTTGGCGTTGTGGTTGAGATGGTGGTTAGGTGATTGGCGGGGTGGAGAAGGTGGTGAGGAGTTGTTGGCGGTTGTGGGTATAGTGGTGAGGATGGTGTGGTTTGTTGAGGTGCGGGTGTGGTTGTGGAAAGGCGGTTGGTCTGAAGCAGTTGAGAGCGATGTTGGTGGTGGTGGTGGTTGGTGTGAAGCGGTTGATCCAAAATAACGATAGCAAAAGAATAATGGCTAACTCAAAAACACAGCCCTGATAACACGAATTATCCCTTTAAACATCGGTGGGGAAATCTATCTGAACACACACTTAGCGATATAACTGATCTTGGGATATCCTTTATGGTGTCTTGTGAATTTCCACAGCCGTAACACTATATATATATATATATATATATATATATATATATTAATATATATATATATATATATATATATATGTCACGGGGGTGGCCGGCCAGGTTAACCCCCGACCCAATTTGTGGTGAAGGCGGTTAACACCGACAGCCCCGGATGGCCGAGTGGTACCCTATTAAGAGGAGGCGGACACGTTGATCGATGGAGATTTTATCACGTGCTCGAAGGGCATCGTGGAGCGCAATGGCGGACGGGCGGAAGAACACGGCACAGAAGCACTGCACCAGGACAGCACAAGGGGTTTCTCTGCGAACCCGCTACGATTACACGAATACAGTTTCTTCAAAATAAACACATTCAATGAACATACAAAATTATAAGACAATAATATAACAGGTAATAATAATAATAATAATGGTGTGACATAAATAACTCTGACAGTCGAGGCCTCGTACACAGACACAAATACAGACAGAGTGACACAAAATGAAAAGAACCCCCCCCCCCTATTTAAGTAGACTGGTACTCCGCTTGGCCCAGAGCTGGTCCTTGTCGAACTTGGAATGGGGAGCGCTTCCACCAGCACGTGCACACGTGCGCAAATGGCGCCGTCACTTCTCTCGTGGCAGGGCAGACGTACACCAGGCAATCCGCAAGCAGCTTTCCACATGAAGGCTCAAAATGTGCCAGCCTTCCTCTTTCCAAAGATGCCACCTGCAAGTGCGTTCCTACAACGGCCTCGTGTGTGTGTTCTGTCCCTCTCCCATTCTATCCAGAAGAAAACTTTCACAATCCACATGTGTGAAAACTGCCTGCCCTCGACCTCGATCACACCGATTTCTCTTTCTATCCAGTCGGAAGCCTCTCACCAACCACATGGGCAACCAATCTCCCATCCTATGCAATAGTCCGAAGTCCCTTGCAATCCGCCAGCCTCTCCTTCACGCTCTCTCTCCCCTGTGCGCTCTATATCCTCCGCCTCCGGGGCGTGGCCTGCTCGCCCCCAAACCCGGGAAGGCGGGGCTTCTCCTGTTTGTTGTGGTTTCAGGGACGTGTTTCCCAGCTTTACTGCCTGGCTTGGAATATAAAACAAGAGCCGTGTCCTAAAGGTTTTGTCTTCACCAGAAGAAGAAGAAGAAGAAGAACAACGCGGAGCTCTCTTCGAGCCAGTGTTCGCAACGCGACGCGGCTAAAAAACATAAGGAAAATCAGAGGGCAATCATGTACTGGGGAACTTATTCTTACTCCCTAAGCTAATTAACACCGCACCACCCCTCGTGTGGTGATATGTAACACTTAAGCTCACAGGTTCCCTAACTTAGTTACATCAAGATGCTTTCTACTTGTCCATGAACCAAATTACTCTACAAAATGCTAAACTCCCTATTAAATCCTTCCATCTACCCCCACAACCGTAACAATATATATGTATACACATATACATATATATCACAATTAAATTACCTCATGCTTACTCTATTACATTTACGATGGGAAATATAACTGAACTATCCAATGCAATGTTAGACCCTTGAAGTCATTTGTACAACACTCCCCCCACCTTCCTTCTTCAGACTAAATCTCAAGTCTGTGGCCAGAACGGGAAGCAGTGTGAGATCTCGCTCCACTAAGGCACATGCCGAATTCCATTCTGATATATATATATATATAGCAAGT
>CM068954.1:193315337-193333128 GCA_035128595.1 Eptatretus atami | reverse complement strand
GAATAACGAGATTTGCCAGAAATGAGGAAAAGAGAGGACAGTGGAATTAAAAAGCAAAAGGAGTATGAATTTTGAAATGAACAAAAATTACCCCGTGCGGGAATAGTGACGGTCATCTTCTGCGAGGGGGGAAAATTATAGCACTCGAAGGTGTTTAGGGCAGTTTTTTGCAACTTTGAGTCAACGGACTGCGGAAAACGAAGCGAATAATACGAAATTCCGCCGACAATTTAGATATTGTCCCATAGATTTAATTGCCACAATAAATTCAGATTCTTGAGAAATGTAGTGAGTTGCATTTTTGAAAATTTCGTCATTTTTCGCTTTTTTGCCAACTTTAGAAGTTCAGTGACACGAACGAAAGCGAATTATCGAAATCCGGCCGATCAAATTAGATATGTGTCCCATAGATTCATTTATGCCACAATCAATTCAAGATTGACTTTGAGAAATGGCGGGAGGAAGGATTTAATTTGAATCGCGTCGATTTTTCGCAACTTCAAAGGCCTCGTGACTTGAACTTGACTTTCGGTTGACCTTGAAAGTCATACCATCGGTTTGACGTATCTCATCGACCTCTATTCAGGATCACTAATGACCAGATTCCCGCTTCAACTTCTTGTGGACGCGGACGGATCGTCACCTTCTTCAAACATATTTTCGGGTCATGCTCGAAGAGATGACCTATAAGGAAAAACAACAAGGTTGGAGTTATGAGAGATAGTTGACAGAGACACGATGAACAGAAGGAGAGTATTCACAAAAATGAAGGAAATATGAGATTTGAGACTGCAAGCATGAGGAACAGTGGGAGAGAACAAAAACTATCGAGTTTGAATTAACAGTCGAGGGGAGAGCAAAATTTAAGGTCCACGGAGATCGAAAATCCGGAAAAGAGAACGAACAACTCAATCAATTACCCCCGTGCGGAGAGGTGCGGTCGATCTCGCGAGAAATTATAGCCTCCTGAAGGTAGGGCTGTTTTTTGCAAGCTTTGAGGCACGGTGGACGCGTGAGAAACGAAAGCGAATATCGAAATTCGGCACGACAAAATTGTGGATATTGTAATTAGATTTTATGCCACTAATAAATTTCAAGATCGCTTTGAGAAATGTAGGAGTATAGATTTTTTGATAAAATCGTCATGTTTCGCATTTTTTGCCTAACTTTGAAGTCGTGACACGAAACGAAAGCGATATCAGAAAAATCCGGCCGTCATAATTTGTAGATATTTGTCCATGTTTCATCATATGTTCCTACAATCACATTGCAAGTTCGCTTGAGGATAATGGCGGTAGGAGATTTAGATATTTGAAAAGTTGTCATTTTCGCACTTGCAAAGGCCTCTGTGACTTGACCTTGACCTTTCGGTGACCATTGAAAGTCTACATCGGTGTAACGTTCATCGACGCTTTATTCAGGTCACTCAGGATGACCAGATCTTCTCCCGGCTTCCCTTTCATTTGTGAACGGGACCGGAAACGGACGACGGGACCATATTACCTTTCTCTCATCCATTATAGGTATTGGAATGACCTAAAAAGCCGAGAGGAGACGATCTCAAAGGGCCAGGAAATGGACAGCGCCATATTGTGGGATGTGTGACTTAACCACAGGGAGGAACGTTAGTGGTTGTCGGGATTTAATTGATGCATTCAGCTCTGTCGGTTATGTGCAACAACGTTTTGGGCACCCTTGAAAATTGGAGCGGGGTGATAGGTACTTGAGAACGAGGATGGTTAGAGTATTCAGAGCAAGGGAGATGGACCGAGTTCTGAGACTGAATTTATAGAAGGAAGGAGGAACAGAGACGAAGGACCAGAAGAACTATATGATATGAGGGTGCAAACGTATAGAGACGCGAGTGATAGAAAAATGGGGGAGATTGCACGATATAGATAGGGGTGAAGGTACGTAGCAACAGCACATTGATGGTTAGTGGTAGGTACATGAGGGGAGCGTGCAGAATGTTTGTGACCGGGTGCGAGCAGCGGGATGTGCCTCCTCGGGACGGAGGAAGACGACTTATTTCCTTAGAGCTGATCTACGACAGGTTGGGTATCGGTACGTGTCAAAGCGTAGTTAGAGGGGCGGAGTGCTTGTGGGACGGGTTGACGATGGAGCTTGGGGGTATGGAGGGCGGACCCTTGTGGTGATCACGATCCCGCTGTGTGTCCGGGTGTCGTGGTTGCGGTGAGCGAAAATGCGTGCTCCAGCGCAACCGTGTGTTGACGGTAGATCCCCATGCATGAGTGGAACCAACACCATGTGTAGAGTGAAGGGTCTGTTGTAGTTGCAGCGAAAGGTTTGTGAGAAGGGAAGCGTGTGCGGAGGTCGCTGCATTGTGGGAGTGTACGTGGTGGGCTATGAGGGAGCACACAAGCCTGAGTCTCGAGGGGAGTTGTAATGTGTGAGGTTGTGTTGTGAGTTTGCGTGACACGCGGAGTTTGAGCGTGTGGATGGGCACTTGGATGACGGAGACGGCGACCGTGTGAGGACATAAGGGGCGGGGTGGCGGCCGTCGCTGTTTTGGGGCCGAGCCGGGTATTTAGCCGATGCGGCGAGGCGGGGTCCGTGCTGTTGGTACTGCTATTCGAGGGCCGCCACGTGCGCGCTGCTGGAGTGGTGAACCTGTCCGGAACGCTCCGCGCGTGGATGTTTGCCGATCCCTAGGACGGACAAAGGTAGGCTGGATTTACGGATTTGGAGTCGGTTATGGGTTCTCCACTGAGGTTTGTTTTTGTGTATATCTCGACGGCAGAGACATGTGTTGCGTTTGGGTGAACCTCCTCGAAACGAGGCTGTTTTACTGCGCAGGGTGCGTCAATGGCTGCACGTGTGTTGGTAACCGGCTAGTACCCTGCCGGGATGTAACCATCCAAGAGGGACGAGGTGTGTGAACAGCTGCCATGACGTCATGGGCAAGTGCGCAGGTTGGAGTTGCCGCGCTGATTGCATGCGCATTAAAAAAAGCAAGCTCGCTTCGGTTGTGAACAGGATTCCTGGGCAAGGGGTGGAGACCCCTGTCCAGGGCCGGATGACCAACTGGTCAGGGGGGAGGGAAAGGGGAGTTGCTTTGTTAGACGGCTTCAATGGGGCAGGGTAAGTCCTCAAGAGGCCGCGGATTGGATTAGGTAGAGGATTTGTAGTTCGTTTAGGAGGGGAAAAGATTTTGAGATTTGGAGACAGTGACAGACTTTGGATGTGTTAGGGGGATGTGCTTAGCTACGTTTAGGTTAAATGGAACGTGCTTGTAGTTTTAGGGAAGACGTGGAGCACGAGGTAGTTAGGGGATGTGTAGGTGAGCAGTAATGGCAGAGTTTCAGCGATGTGTGGAGAGATGGTGTGAGGTGGAGACTGTTAGTGAGTTGAGGCCAGCGGGTCTGTGTGCATGGAGTGTATGTGGAATGCCATTGGTCGGATGAGTGATTTGGGGGAGGAGGTGTATATTTCATTCCGCCAAGGGACCCGTGTTGTCGAGTATAAGTGAGTTAGTTTGGGTTAGTCAAATTGTACATAATGGAGGTCGTTTTGCTGTGTGTGGGTAATGTTTAGGCTCAAACCTGTTTGGAGGGGTGCAGGAGCTCCTGTTGACGGTGCTTGGTGGGTTGGCGAGGCGGAACGTGTGAGTTATCGCGAGGAGCACGCGGGCTAAGTCGGCGCGTAGGCAAGGAGCCCATGGGGGCGGGAGCGTTAGTGGCACGGGGTGCGGCCAGAGATTTGATGCGGCGGGCCCGAGTGGCAGCATATGCCCGGGGGCAGATTGTAACTGAGCACGGCGACCTCTGGAAAGGGACCCGGGGCGCAAACACGCAGGTGGGCTTCGTACGGGGGAGTGGCACTCCCGTTTTTTAAGGGAGCTGGTTAGGCTTCGGGAGGCAGTGTAGTGCCCGGGGTGCCATTTGTAGGGGAATCGGCGTAGTTTCCTGCCAGGAGCACATGTCCCGCTAGCCATTGACGGATCCGTGTGAGGGCTCGGTGAAGGAAAATTGGGGGGCATGGCCCGAAATTTGTGAGGACACCAATTCACATGGCGACGGGGAATTCTTGGTTATTAGAATGCAGTAGGATTCAGCGATGAGGTGCTTGTTGAAAGCCCGAGGGTTAGTTTTAAAGTAATTGGTTTAGATGGTTAGATAGGAATGTACCTCGTCACATCCATCCTGTCGCTCTTTTCATGTAGGCGTTCTGGAACCACTTTTGGGTTAAGATCCTGAATCTGGAGGAGGGCATCCTGAGGACTTCTGTTGGCCTCGACACAGGAGTTGCTTAGCTCTCGCCCTTCACTTATTCCCCTCCAGGTAAGGAACGTAGGTGGTTGGAGTGCTTATGATGACAGGATAGTTAGCGAAGAAAGACAATAAAGGGGTTAGGAGACGAATATTTATAGTAAGGGATATATACAAATAATAAAAAATAAAAACAAAAAAATAAGTTGGGGCTAAATTGGTTTTGAAAAATTAAGGGGGTGGGTTATGGACAGAGACATGGGCAAAGTCGATAGATTGGAGGAGACATTAGGGTAGGTCCAAGCCCACCTTTGCCGAGTTGGCCAGCACCAGCTGCAGCTCCCCACCAACTCGCATTTCAAGGAAAGGCTGGCCAACTTTCATGTGTGGCTGGTTTACTTGCAAGTGGCCTTGTGCGGCCACGTAGTTCTGCTGTGGCTTTGTTGCTTTCATGGCCCTGTGTTCCGGTCAGCTTCAGTTCTGCCGCTTGTTTGTACGAACGGCTTGTTTTGGCTATGCCATGCTTCTTGCCCCGTTCTGTTTTAGCATTTTTCCCCCCTGTTCATTCATGTGCGCCAGGATTATCGCGCAAGCCGCAAGGTCTGCCCTGTTGGGCGCAACACGGGGGTCTGCACTTTGGAGGCCTGCAACGTTTCCAGTTCCTGCGTTCATTGTCAAAAGGGGGCGGCCTTGGATTGCGTTGTAAGCAGGTCCGGCCAGCATTCCCTTGTCACGCTGCAAGTGTGTTGTTGGGATGTTGTTTTTTCTCCACAGAGTTCCAATAGATTCTGGCCATGGTTTAGTGTATATTTAAGGTTAGAGTTACTTGTAATGTGTTTTTGCCGCCCCGGCATGTGAGTCTTAGCGCCGGCAATTTATTTAATCGGTCTGTTAGAGTGGGTTTGTTTAGTTTAGTTATCGCCCGTTAGGTTATTATTTTGGGGACCACGAAATACCTTTGAATGTCGCCATTCAGGGATCGAAGGAACGTATTAGGGGGAGAATACTACATTGATTGACACGAAAATGTCGCGACTCGGGACGGTCTGTAAAAAAGGGTAGGGGGTAGTGTTACAGCTGGGGGAAATTCGCAGTACACGCTCATAATAGGTTCTTGTAGATTTAGCGTATGCCTGGTTAATGTGTGATGTTCAGATTAGTTCTGCCATCCGTTTGTTTATAAGGGAATATCTTCGTGTCACGGCTGCGACTCTTTGAATGATAGCCGTTTTTTTTTTTTCTATTGTTTATTTGAAATAACTCCGAAGCATAACAAGCCGCCGATTGAACCGATCGAAACGAAAAGGGAACTCAAAAGAGTCCGATGGTGCGCGGATTTTTCCTGCCGTTTCTCTTCCGAGGGTGTGGACAGAGGGGGGGAGGGCAGCTCGCCGGTCGATTTGGTGGTGAACATGCGTGAGAGCGGTCGGGTTGAGGGAACGCCCCTTTTCGGGGGACCTTCTCGATGGGAGGTGAGCCGAAACCGGGAGGACGCGAAGGTGCGGTAGCCTACGGCTAAGGCCTCATTTATATTTTATATATATAAGGCGAGGCTACACCACTCTCTTGTCTGGTCGTCGACGTCGTTCTCTCTTGGTTCCCTGAGTCTCCCATGTGGTCTCATTCCTCCGTATCCCTTCTTCTGGGTCCATGAGCTCTCGCCCTGTGGGCCTCTCCTCTCTCTCTCTCTTCTCTTCTGGTCATGAGCTCCTCTGTCTGGTCGTCGACGTTTCTCTCTTTTGGTTCATGAGCTTCTCGTGCGCCTGTGGTTCATTCTCCATTTCTCTTTTCTGGTCCTGAAGCCCCGTTCTGCCCTTCTTGTTCGGTCGTTGGGTCGTTGAAAGCACCATGCGGCCCGCCGGAGAGAGCTCGGCTGACCACGCAGGGGCCTGTAGGTCAGGCGCGGCTATCGCAATGGCCGTGGGGAGGTTGACTTTCGGCGACTGCCACCGTTCGCTGCACGGAGGGCGCGTGGGTAATGACCTTCTGGTCTCCGGACCATTCGTGTCTCTACCAGGGTCCCGTGCCATTAGAGGTTTACGAACCCGTTCTTACCTCCCTGCCTATGGGAGGTTTTCTTTGTTTGCGTATTGCATTGGTGGCGCGTGCTGCAAGTAGAACTTTGTAAGTGACTTGTGTGTGTAAATAATATCGTAGTCGGTGGTATTTTGCTTTGTTCTATGTTGCTGTATTGCTGACTGCCTTGGCTTGTATATAGTGTGCTGTTTAAATTAAATTGTCCTTGTGTGAAACAGTAATCCCGTTCGGCGGCGTCTCCTTTCACCAATTGAAAGTTTGCCATCTTTGCATCGTGGAAGAGTAGTAGGTTTTGAACACCAGAGTAAGAGAATCATCGGAACCGTCTTGAGGTCGGCGGATAACCACGCTTCGTTTATCCCTGTAGCACGGAACGAACGCTTAAGCGGTTCTCCTAGCCGGACCTGCGGCGTGTGACCTCGGTAGTACCCGCGCGTGGTTGAGGTATATCGACAGTTGCGGCGATTCACCGTAGTTCGGGCGGGCTAGAATGCGGATGGGTGGTGGTTGAGGTTAAACCCCACCAGTGATGGCTCGCTGGCGGTAGTTTCCAGGAAGGGTCACGACTTGAATGTCCGTCCGGTGGGCGACGCGGGCTGCCATTTAGGTTACGCGGGCCGACTCGCCGACCTGGCGGGCCGAATTCGTAACAATATATTTACATAGGTGCATGCACCCGGCTGACTGCCGGGTTCTTTTGTGATATTGAAATTTACTGCTTCATATACATATGTCTGACGCGGGCAGTAATAGTTCCCTATTGGCCATGTCGGCATAGGGCTAAGGGGGTTAGGTGAGTGGGACAGCACACCCCCTCCCCCCCCTGGCGAGGGGCTTTGCCAAGATAGCCTATAACCTTCCGGGGGCCATCCCGAATTTTTGTTTCAGTGATTTAGCTTCCTATCTTTCACCTTCAGGAGATTAGACGTGAGATCAAACCAACACAGACAACAGACAAACAAAAGTTAAAGTTATATGTTAGATATATATTCTATTTATTGGGCGTTGGTCTCCCAGTGTCATTCGGTCTGAACTTGAAATTAACGTTACAATAATCAGTGTTGATTGAGTCTTAATTCGGAAACCGGAAGTCTGTAAGTCCAATTCTTTTACATCGGTGACGACTTCCCGCGGTAATGTTTCTGTCAGATGTGAAGTTTGTTGAGGATCTGAGTCCAGTACTTTTTCGCGTGCATAGGTCGATCAGAAGTAACCCACAGACCTTTTCAACTTCTAATATAGTTCGAATTTGGAATTCGATTGCACACACATAAGGTTTCCTTGAGTGAGATGTCGATAAGTTGTTATGTATCCTAGATGTCACCTTCCATTGTTTAAATGTTTCGAAATCGATTAGATGTGCTGCGGATCGATGTTTAATAGTTAAGGGAACGAACTAATTGGGACATCCTCCCCCTCATTCTGCGTAATGAGTCAGAAAGAACCCTGCCGTTCCCGGTTTGCTCTATTGATGTCAACAAACTCCCTCCCTACCGTGGACTGAGCGGGGGATGGAAGCACGAGGGCGACGGTCATGGAGTACGCCGGGAGCGGGGGGAGGGCGGAAGGGATATGGAAGATGATTTCTTTTTCTTTGTTCGTGTTTTGGGCGAGTTGGAGAAGGAGTTGGATAGTAGCTTTTTGTTCAGCAGAGAGTGCCGTTTCAGCAGACCTTCGGGCCTGTTTGGCTTGGTGGGTTAGGATTGAGGCTTTTCGGATAGCTTTTTTGCTTCGCTGGCTCAGTTGAGCTTTTTCGGCTGAGGCCTGGCTCAGGAGGAGAGCTTTTTTGCTTTGATGGTTCCGTGAGTTCTGCTTCTGGCTTGGCTCGGAGAGGTTTTTGTTTCGATGAGTTCTGCTTTGATTGGAAGATAAGTTAAGGCGGTCGCTCGGCTCGAGCTTGTGGAGTGGGGTTTTTCTTGGTTTTCGTGGACTTTTGTTTCTCCATTTTGGTTCCGGGCTTGGCGTGCGACTCATCGACCTCTTCGTGGAGGTTGTGTTCCTCGGGAAGCTATGACTATCGTCGGGATTGGACGAGCCTTGTCTCACCTGCTACGTTGTGAGAAGCTCTGGTGAGGATTTCTGCGAGGGAGCTCGGAAGGTTCTCGGCGATCTGGACGAGCTCGCTCTCGCTTGGAGCCTGGGTCTGAACTTTGAAGACCCCGGGTGAGTCGAGTAGTATAGGTTTGGGTTTCAGCTCACCTTGTTCTCCGAAGCTTGAGCCCGTTATTAAGAGGTCTACTCTGGCTAGCAGCTTCGTTTCGAACTTCGCTGGGGCTATTCGCAAGGAGTTGTATGGTGAAGGATGCGTGGGTCTCGTGTCCGGGTAGTTCCATCGTGAGCTGTGCTCTTATTGCCGTAATGCGTTCGCCTTCCGTCCATGGTTCTCACCAGTTGCTTTCCTCAGTTCTTACGTCTTACTTCCCGCTCTATTGGCATGTCATACTGGGATGCAGTTGTCAATTTCGATGAGGTCATGTTGAATGTCGTAGGACATGGGAGTCTTGTCGTTCAGCTTGCGTATCCTCCATTCTCTCGGAATGACGATGGACATGATACTCACCACGAAGTCTAAAAAAATGCTGGTTCCTCCTTGCGAAGCCCCCTTTTTTATTATATCCCAATTCGCCTATTCGCTGCCAATACGGCTATACGGTTATCTGTAAGTTAGAACACGTTCTCAGTTCTGTTGTTCGTCCTGAAGACGTCATATGTCTAACCTTTTCATGTAACGTGTTGCGAAGTGGGGGAACAACGTTGTGTAGCGGCTTAAACGGTTTACTCATAGGTAGAAATAAGTTTCGGGTAAGCTTAACATTACTCGACTAGTGTCGATCTTTATTGAGTAACTTACATTAGTAACGTTGTGTTTCGCGTGGTGGTTCAACTGATGCAACGTGCTACATCTTCAAGGCCAGCGTAGTGTGATACGTTGTGAGTCATTCGCTGGCATACGTCGTAAATTTCGAGCTGCAAAAATTTGAGGACAACCCAAAAGTACAACGTTTAAAGCCAGCGTACTACGACTTATGGCAGTGTTTTACAGCGTGGTCTTAACGTATACAAAACGTACCCATAACGTATTCGACGTGTGCCAGCGTTTGACAAATTTTTCATAAATCGGCATACGCTGGCTAAATCGTCAAGGTGTGATAGCGGCTTTAGTTTTGCTCTGGGATGCGTAGTTCTCAAGTTATAAGAGGACAAACAAACATACACCACTACTTTATATACTTGATATTTAAAGATTAGTCGCAGGGTTACTACGAAGGAGGAGATATCCCTTGTTTCTCTCCAGACTCACCGGGAATTGCAGACCGTCGCACACAAATAAGTTTGTGTCGCGAATCGAACGCCAATAATTTGACCAAGGGACATAGTGTCCTCCAAATGACAACCGTTCAACAGTGGACTCCATACATGAGGCCATCAATAAAACTTTTCCATCGATCAATTTCACCCGTGAAGAGGAGAAGAATGGAGCTCTTCCCTTCCTCAACACGCTTGTAACAAGTGATCCTAAAGGAACTCTGAAGGTCACAGTGTATACAAAGCCTGCACGCACGCACGCTACCTCGACTTCGATTCCTGTCATCCATTGGAGCACAAAAGATCGGTGGTACATCCCCTCTCAAAAAGAGCATGAGATATACTATCCTCCATTGAAGACAAGATGAGAGAGGTGGACAATCTTCAAAAGGTTTTGAGGGCTAACTGTGACACAGACAGCTCGCTACTAAAAAGGAGAATGATCCTACATGGCCCACGTAACAGACTGGGACCAAAAGAACAACCCAGGGGTTTTGTGTTCTTCCTTTGATACTGGCTGTATCACAGAGGATCAGCAGAGTATTGAAAATGGCAGGAGTCCGGGTAAGTTTAAAACGGGTTTCCACTCTCAAGAAAGCCCTTATGAGGGTAAAGGACAAGTTAGAGGAATGAGAGGGTGGGGGAGGTGTATGCGATACCCTGTGGTTGTGGAGCAGAGTATGTGGGAGAAACAGGAAGGACCTGAGCCAATGTATTGCTGAAAATTGCAAGGCCTTTGAGTGCAATTATCCCAACAGGTCAGCCATTGTCAAACATGGGCTCAAGGCAGGACACACACCTTCACGGGATAGGGTTTGCATTTTGGACTCGACCCCAAACAGGATCAGAAGACTGATTCTGGGGGCTTGGCAATGCAGAGAAACGATGACATCGATCACGCAGGTGGTGGATTTACCTTTAGCATTTGGACCTCTCTTGCATAAACACCGGGATCCTGACATTGCAGGGCAATTCACGTAGTACGTCCCAGCTTCGTCAGAACTAACCCCATCCACCCCAACCCACCCCCCCCCCCCGCCCACCTCTTTTCACACAATGCCGCATTTGCACTGTTGGGAATTTACTCATTACATGCATTTAGTGGCATGCTTGACTCCTCCTAATCGTGTTACTTGCAATGATAGTGAACGATTATTGCTGATGTTATTTGTGCAATCCAATTTTTTACATGAGTGTCATTTGATCCGTTATGTGCTCATCTATCTATAATTCCAGCAATGTGTGTGTGTGTGGCGTGACCGCTGTTTCTCGACAACCACTGGTCCGATCTAATTGAAACTTGCCAATGTATTTCCGGGGACTGAGGATGTGCCTTTCAGGTTTGATATTAATCGGACAAGTGCTCCACAGTTATGGCCATTTATTTACAACCAATGACAAGAACGTTGTTGCGTGGGCGTGGCCGATGGGGAAGGGAACCTACCGCGCTCCCATTACGGGTTGCAACGTACGGCTTCCGGAGAGTGATGACTTCGTGTATTCTAATATTTCTCGATTCTTATGCGCATTTATAGATAAACACAATGCCCATAATTGATCGTTTTCATATTAGACGTGCATAAATTTCGGTAACATCAGAGTGAGCTGGTATGCTCCGAACCAGGAAGTAAAATTTTTCTCTCTTCTCTTTTGTTTTTCCTTGCGACGACATTGCGAAAAGGCAAATACGTTGGCGCTAATTGAATAATTGGCCATTAAAACTAAATTGCAATAATCGTAACTGCGGATATGCGAACTTCCGGCCACGCACGTAGGCACGTGAGAGCGAAGAAACGCCTGTGTGGTTGTCGTTTCTTGCCGCGGTTTGAATAATAATATATATTTTTTTTTACGGCACGTACTAGTGGTTTTAAATTTGTTAACGGTTCAGAATGATTTCATGAGGACATGGTCACGGCGTTATGCTGTCCAGAAAAGACGCACGTGACAGGGACACATCAAAACACACGGGGGCATGGTCAACAGCAGAGGGGCGTGGTCAACAGGGACGAGTGACCATAGTAATATTGGTGTCTTTGGGGACAAAATGGAACAAATTTGCGAGAATAATGGACGTGTGCATGAATGCACGGGGAACGCGAAGGGTTAGTTGCCGATGTGAGTGTTCCGATGAGAATGTGATTTAATCAGGATAAGTGACGGATGGTAGCATGGGCGTGGATATGGAAAAGGGGTGTGATTGCAAGGATGAGTGACGGGTGGTCGTATGTGCATCATGAGGTTCGTGCACTTTGTGTGCTCGAGAAATCGTCACACGATGCGCTCGTGCCTGTAACGTGCATGACGACATTTACAGCCTGCCTCATCCACACAGCCATGTTGATAGGTCCATGTGAGCAGCACCACATGGTTGCAAACAGCACCGAGCGCAGTGAGTGTGAAATGTGATTTTAAAGTGCACGATTCGAACCGGGTGCCTCCTTTGACAGGTTCTGGAGCTGCCGTGGAAGTACTGAAGTACCCCAGAATGGCTGATAACCCCTCTAGCCAATAGTACCGGTCTCGATTCACTCCAACGTTGGAGTGAGGCATGGTGAACTGTGTAATTTATGCGGAAGCGTCGATTTTTACGCCTTTTTTTCCCAGCGTTCCCAGCTGCCGATCCACTAATTTGCAACTTTCAGCCAAACCGTGGTTCGTAAAGGTCGCGAAAATAATTATGTTGTCCACGGGACTCGGCTCGACAATAAAATACCGGTCTGGGCCATCATCTCATGCTTGGAATTCACCTGGCTTCTCAGGACAGAAAAACTGTGTGTGGCAAAATCTCTGATTTTATGGCAAGAAGCAGCCGATATTTCGGAAAAAGGGTCGGGATAATGCCAAAGGGTGATTCACAATCACTGCTGTGACGTGCCTTGACCGTGAGGACCAGCTTAGCCGACTGCCACCTTTGGGTATTTAGGGGGACGTTGTGGTAATGTTCATCACTGTTGAGAAAGGTTCATGGATGCAAGGTGCGTTGCACATGTTGTTGATCGAAACAGTTGAATCATTGCTCAATTACAGGTTGGAGAATCTACCGTGGAATCTGTTTTTATATATTTATAGTATAGGGTGTACATGCATGTGTATATCTACTTAATAAAAATTTTAAAACCCCAACACATACCTGTGAAAAGGCAATACCAAAGGCACAACCAGCAATCACTGCGAGGTTGCTCTCCATGAATCCAGTTACGAGGCTGAAGCAGCCCTGCACAAGGAAGATGTGCAGATGAAGACCGATGCATCCTTGATACCACCAACAGTTCATTGCACTATACTACTATAGCAACCCAAAGTAAAGCCTTAGTCAGCTGAAAATACCCATCCCAACAATATGCAACATGAGTAGAGGATAAATGGGGTTTTGCAGGTACAGTCCTCATGACCTGGAATGATTAGGTAAGATGTAGTCAATTAGATGGGAGATGGAATAATTTGGGACGGACAGACTTGAGTTGTAGTGGACTAGCTTAGCTACGTCAGTAAAGAACTGTATTAGTTAAGGACGACGGGAGAGCACGATAGTTAGAAGGATCAGGATCACGGTTGGTGTGAAGTCGTGATATTAAAATGTATATCCAGCTATGACATTGAGGCATCGATGATATGATACCCCCAAACCCGTCAGTCTAGTGATATCGTTAGTTATACAAAGAAGTCGTTGTTGTTGAAAGTAGCTCCATACCATTGAGTGCGGCCTGTGACGCTGAGCTGCTCAAAGTGAGATCGCTGAATGTACCCCGGCACGGCTGTCCCCGTGTGCAAGGCCCATGGGCCGGTTAGCAAGTGCACGTTGCCCCGCTTGTCGGGCCGCCGTCACCGCGTGCAGTTCTGCACGGGTGACCCTCGGTAAAGGGCCCGGGGCCAGTCTCCACGTTTTGCGTTCAGGAGTCCATGGATCCCCGGTTTTAGGAGTGCTCAGCAGTTAGTCCCGGGGGTGCCATCGTAGAACGCAGAGGATCGTGCCTGCCAAAGGAGCCACGCGTCCAGCCACAAAACGCAAGGCACGAGGGAAAATTCAGGCAGCCCAATTGCACCAACACGGCACGGAATCTGGTTTTAAACCAATAATAAGAAGCTCTTGTTGAAAGCCCCGGGTGTTTAACAGGTAAATGAATAGTAGATAGAGTGTACCCCCTTCCGCCCACCATTCCCTTCGCTCTCGTTGGGCCGCTGCCCATTTGTTAGATCGCTGAATCTGGGGAGGCATCTGGCTAGTGGCCTCAGCACAGGACCTACCTCCCTTTTCCCTCTGAAGGAATAGTTGGGAGTTACAGGTATCAGATAGGTTACCGAACAAGTACGATAAAGGGTGGGCATTATAGTGGAAGAGGGTGAATAAAACAACAAAAAAAAAAATAAGTTGGCTAAATTGGTTTGCAAATTAAGATGTATACATGAACAGCAAACATATGGGAGGAACATTGGTAGGTCCGAGTCCACTTCTTGCCAACACCACCCACTCCCTCCACGGCACGCAAAGGCCGCCACTTCTCGACCTGTTTTTGCTGCAAGCCCTTGCCGCCGGATCGTCTGCAGCTCTGTTGCTGGCCGTGCCGCCAGTCGTCTCCGCTTTTTGCCGTGGCAACGCCTTTTCTCAGCTATGTTCCTTTCCTTTCCATGCATGCCCACTCCCTGTTCACCAGCCCCGTTCAATTTGATTGCCCCCCCTGTGCATTCCATGCGCCCAGATCGCAAGCAACAGGTTTGCAACTCAAACTGTCTTTCACCTGCAACACGGCCTGCAGGCCCCGTGCACCGGTTTTCTGACTCCCTTCTTCCTGCAGATCATGATCCTGGGCCATGGTTAGTCTTAAATTTTAAGTTAAAGTTAGTGATTGTTAGAATATGAGTGCCCCCCGGCATTCTGTCTGACGCCGCAATTTATTTAAGTCTTCCGTGAGGGAGTTTGTTTTAGTTAGCTTACTCACCCTATTATTTATTTGACACAATACCATGAATGTCGCACTCAGGATCCGTAGGTTAAAACTACTAGTGGAGAACTACACATTACACAATTGACGACTCGACAGTCTGTAAAAGGGAGGGGTATTAGCTGTGGAAATTCGCATTACACCATCCAGTCCCGTAGGTAAAAAATAGTTTTATACAGTTATTAGCCCAACCCATTTAAGGATATTGATTCATTCGGCTGCGATATACTTTTGATTACGTTTTCTTTCTGCCTTATTTCAACCAACACTCTCAATCAACAACACAACAACCCAACCCCACTTCAACGCCACACACACCTAACCCACCCACCCTCTAACAACCCAGCACCCACCACCCTCACACCACGCCACCATCTGCAACCCGCACCTACACCACAACGCCATCTCCCGTCTACTACGACGGTGGTGCCGTTTGAAAGGCCGTCGAACGCTTCGCCTCGCCACAAGCCCATGGAGGAACGAGAGGGAACCCCCCTTCTGAGCCCTCGCAAAAGTGAGCGATAACGGAGTGGCCGCGGGCTTAAGACGACGATGTTCTCTCCTCTTCTTCGTATCCGCTCTCTCTTTCTACTTGCTCTGTCGTTCTTACGCTTCTGCTCTTCTGGGTTGCGTTGCCTCTTGCGCTGGTCCGTGCGTCGACCAGACGTCAGCGCGAGTTCCGCGGAGAGCCTCGCCGACCGCTCACGGGATCACGGCAGAGGACGATTCGCGAGGATCAACACCTAGGAATCGCGACTTCCATTTCTTTTGGTTTTTCGAACGTGTTTGCGCCCAAGTCCGTAAGTTAGTAGATGTTTAAGTGTCCGACTGTTCCGTTAGTCGGTAGTTAGCTCTCTTCTTTTTCTATTTGATATCTGGCATTTCTTTAATTATTATTTTGCAAAATAGTTGCTATACGTGTCTTTGTGGTCGTCTGTGAAAAAATGCGTCCTTTGTGAATTCTCCCCGTGTCGCTGACGTCCTTCCTTCGTGGGTCTCCATCTTGTTTCCTAAGGTGTTGATGGCGCGGCCGCCCATAATTAATCTAACCTCAAGCCGACGATAACACCGCTCGTTATCCTTAGCCCGAACGACGCTTAAGGATCGTGTCGAGTCCCTGTGCGAGTACAATCCTCGAGGTTCCCGCCGGGTACTTAGGTATTCGACTTTCGCGATTCACCGTATTCCGCCTAAATCGACTGGTTTATCTTGTGTAGGCGAAAGTCCACCGTGACTGGATCCCGGCGTAGCCCGGGAGGCAACTGAATTGTCCGTCCGTCGAGGCGGCGCGGGGGAATTTTTTCGGAGTTTTTTTTCCAAACCTGGCGATCGCACGCCGTACGGCGCGAATCGCCAACAATATCAATCGATACATTCCATATTAATAATAATGATATCTGCTACAAAAGTTTTTCATACCTGACTGTTACTTGTGCAGGTCACGAAACTTCGTGAATTAATAATTAATGATTTGCTCTCAACATTTCAAACCTCATATCTCTATAAATACTGACAAATTGTCATCTGAAATTGCATTAATTCATGAAGAAAATTAACAGATATCATAATCTCGAGAGCTAAGGCCTATTTTTCGTTTTTTCTACAACCGGAATGAAATGTCCCCAGAGTGGACGACCGAAACCACGTATATGCACTACTGTGTTTATGTGATTAATCGGTACTAATGAACAATACATATTTATTAATTCATTCATTAGTATATATATCCTATGTATCTCTGTAACTATTTCAATCAAACGAGTTTAGTTGGACTTCCGTACCGACTGAATCATGAGAACTTGTGGTATTATAGAGATACCGTCACCCCCACCACGGAATGAGTCCCCGGGCTCTGTATATAATTGAATTAGATTTTGTGTGACGTGCGCTAAGAGAGCGGAGCAGGGGGGTGAAAACACCCGGATGGTAGGTTTATTGTATGTTGCACTTGACCTGTTTTTGACTCTGATAAGCAGAAAACGGTATTTTTAATCGCGGACTTTAATGTAATTTATATTGCAAGCCACCATGTGACCTGCTAAAACTCATGCCTGGCGGCAGCACCTACCGTGTATCTATCATCGGGTGCACCTGGTGTCCTAGACTCGTGTCAACGGACATATGTTATATTTTTTTATAATTAAAGAATTAAATAATTGAAAGCAAAGCATATAATACTCAAGTATTTAAAATATTAAATTTTCATGGTAAATATCAGTTGCGAAATGGACGATCTTTCCAGCATCTGCTTCAATGTCTGTATTTGAAATCTATTCAACATATTTCTGTTCAAAACAAAGTGAAAACAATTCTGGTATATAAAGATATTATATTAATATTAAATTACCTCCAGAATAGTTCATGTCAATTCCCCAGAAATTAATTGGTTTGTTTCATCCACATGTTAAACAAATAATAATAATGAGACAAACACACATACACACACACCACACACACACGATAATCTCACCTTGGACTCGGTCATTCATATCAAGACTTGAAAATTCTTCATCAAGAAAAAATATCATCACTTTTTCCGAATCCGATAAAGTTCAAGAAAGTCATTCATTAATCCACCAGTAATCAAATATTCATTTCAACATCACACAACATTTATTTGGAAACCTGTTGAGAAAAAACAATAATATATCTATCATGATTTAAAATAATCAATTGCTTTCCATCATTCTCAAGAAGCCAGACTTACAATACACCACACAAACTTACCAATATTTGACTATATCTTCGTCAATGAAATATTCATGTCTCATCTACCCATTGTCAGTGAGAAAAAAATGGAAAAACTGTAAACAAAGATAAATGCGGTTATAAAACCATTGAGGAAGCATTGATCTTGCCTGGAGTTGTCTCATTTTCTCTTTCCTTTTTCACAGCTCATACTTATGAAATTTCCCAATTCCTGTTCAGCTGCACTCAGACTTACAGAAATGCGTTAATGTATCATGTTGAGTTAATTTTAAAGAGCATTAAAGAAGTTTATTTCATTCTGCCCTCAACAAAGTACTTAAACCAAAACTAATTCCAATAACTTTTGAATATACTCGATGGTGTGAATGTAATCGAAAATTGTTATCCCCAAAGTTAAAATGACACAAATATTTCTTTGTTCGCCTTTGAGGCGAATGAAAATATGAAGGAATCTTAATCAGTATCTCAAGTTACATTTCTTATGAGGAAGATAGTGGGAGAAAACATCTCTATTTGCTTTGGGCTTGAGTCATTTTCCCTTCCCCCCATTCTTAATGACTGCCTCAG
>CM068954.1:193291763-193304803 GCA_035128595.1 Eptatretus atami | reverse complement strand
ATTGGATGTAATGTATTCTATAACATTAATTGTTCGGTGTTTCAGAATCGAAAATTGGAACTCTGGCATGCAGCTTTGTTGTAACAGTTGAATTGGGTTTTAGTTTTTGCAGCCACAAAGACTAATACCCTGGCAATGCTCCAACTGGTAAATGCTTTGTCTTGTTTGTCAACTGATATTTTGATCAGGTTTTTGGAATGATACTTGCCTGCTGTCTTGCCAAGCACATCAACTCAAATCAGTACGAGATTGTTTGAAAGGTGAGTTGAGCACACCGTTAAAACGAAGCACCGGGTTGGCTCCGCAAATTACTCTCTTCTGTGTACAGTTCATATTGAACGCTATTCTCCATCTTTCCGTGAAACAGAATTCGATGAAAATGGACAGCATATACTGGACACACATGTGCAGCATTAAACTGAGCCCAAAGTGGATTCCAGCCCTTTGGGTCGAGAAACGGCCCTTTAGGCCCATTTCTTAAAATTGTTATTTCTCGCGTTA
This sequence comes from Eptatretus atami, assembly GCA_035128595.1. NCBI lineage: Eukaryota > Metazoa > Chordata > Myxini > Myxiniformes > Myxinidae > Eptatretus > Eptatretus atami. Next base: position 193,304,302 of record CM068954.1, on the reverse strand, counting down.
TAGTGGACGGAATCGAACCAAAACTTGACAGGTATATCCAGAGAACGATTCCCCAGCATTTAAGTGAGCCCAAAATGGATTCCATGTCCTTTGGGCCAAGAAATGGCCCTTCGGCCTAAGTTTCTTTAAAATGTTATTGAAAAAATAAATTAATTAAATTGCGCTGGCGATGCCCAACGCAAAATTAAGTCGCAAATTATGATATGAAACTAGCCTCACTCTTGTAGGTGTTCTAGGTTTACTTTTTTCTGATGTGAGTGAAAATCTTACCAAAATTCAAAACTATCTGTCGTCCGTGCTATCGCTCACCTGAGAGTTGGACGAAAATTAACTCCCACGGATAATCTTGGCAATTCGAACGTATTTAGGTTAGCGGAGGGTGGGAAGCTATTAAGGAACGGATTATGAATTGTGGATTATTAGCCAGGCAAGAAAATATAATTTCAGGAAGGAAAAGTTAAACATATTCTATACCAATGCCCAGAAGTTTAAAATAATAAGATGAAGAGCTTGAGCAAATGATAGTGAGAAGTATATATAGTGGCAGTGATGAGACACGGTTTAAGAGAGTAACTGGAGGACAGATAGAGCACAAAGGTGTATCGGGTGTGATAGAAGGTGAGAATAGGAGGAGGAGAGGAGGAGGAGGAGAAATCTATTATTTGTAATTATTATTATTTTATATGGTAAAGGACAGCATTGTATCAGAGAAAGGGGTGACATTAAGAAAGGAAATTGAGAGGATTCTTTATGGGTAGAATTAAGATTGTAAAAACATGAATACTGGAAGGATGCTTTTATAGGGCTCTGTGGAAGAAGAGGAGGAAGGAAGAGTATCATGAAGAATTCAAAAAGGGGCGCATATAAGGAAGAGTATCGATTCTGAGTGATTTTGACTTGCCAGGATAGATGGGTCCAGGGAACATTAAAGGAAGAGCAGATGAGGATTTCCTAGTTTTATTCCAGGATTGCTTTTTAACCCAGTTGTAGAAAGCCACGAGGGGGAGTACAGCTGTTCGACCTCCTTTTAAGTAACGATCCCAATATGGTGGAGGAGGTGGAGGTCAGGAGCATTTCGGAGAAAATGACCATGAAGCATTGTTGTGGGCAAGATTCTGTTGAGGGTGAGAGTTTCAGGATAGTAGTGTCAGGTGATTCGATCTCAGCGAAGGCAAACTTTGAGGGTATGAGGAGAGAATTGGGTAGTAGATTGGAAAGACTCTTAACACAGGACAAATCAGCATCCGAGAAATTGGTTAGAAAACCTTTAAGACCAAATGTTGTCGAGTGCAGAGAAGTACATTCCATGAGGTTGTAAAACAAGAATCAGAAAGAGGCCAGGGTGGTTGAGTAGATGAGAGAAGGAACGCTATGAAGGAGAAGCGAAGGTATTTATTTGTTTAAAAATACAGGGATGGAGTTAGATTTATATCACTATCGGAGTAAACAGAGGCAGGAAGAAAATAAACTCAGCAAGCCAGAAGAGCGTATGAGAAGACATGGCTAGAATAATAAAACATAAACAGCAAGCTTTTGAAGATATCGGGGAAAAATAACAGTTAGGACCAGTGTGGGCCCATGTTAGGAAAGCTAACCGGAGAGTGGTTATGATGAAAGTGATATGGCAGCTATGAAACAGGGTATTTTGCTTCAACTTTTACACAAGAACAGTCAAGAGAATTCTAATAGCTGAGAGTATCTATCGAGGAGTGAGGAAGGCTTTTCCAGAAGATCCAGGTTGGAGTGGAGGAAGTAAAGAACAGCTGTAATCAAGAGAAGTAAGGCTCCGGGTCCAGATAAATTACACCTGAGAGTATCTATTCGAGAGGTAGAAGGGCTTTTCCAGAAGATCCAGGTTGGAGTGGAGGACTAAAGGACAGCTTGTAATCTCAAGTAGATAGGCGCCGGTCCAGAAAAATATGCACCTGAGAGTATTGATGGAGGTGGCTTGAGCAGGTAAGGAATGTAACGTGATATTTTCAATAGTTCCACTGAGTCAGGGACAGGTACGGAGGATTGAGAGTAGCAAACGTAACACCATATTTAAGAAAGATCCAGAAAAGAATTGAGAAACGTATAGACCTTTAGTTTGACTTCAGTTGTGGGGAAGTTGGAAGACATTAATTAAGGACCTGATGAGAAACCATTAATAAATATAAACTAATAAAGGTAGTCAAACATGGGTTCACCAAAGTTCCTGTTGAATAAATCTTTCAGTTCTTTGAGGCCAATATTCTGATGGTGGATGAGGGAAAGGCATGACATATAGTCTAGGACTTCAAGAAGGCATTTATAAGGTACCACATCGGAGGTGTTAGACAAAGGAGGGCTTTCGTGGAATGACTGGTCAGGGAGCCCAATTGATTGCAAACTGCTTCGGATTCCGGAAGCAAAGAGTGCTGTTAGTGACGGATGTAATTAGTGGGTACCGCAGGGATCAGTACTCGGACCATTACTATTTCCATATTTACAATCAACGATTGGAGAGTGGGGTGAAGATAAGCTTTGCCCAAATTTGCAGATGACACAAAAAGCTTGGAGGTGAGGGGATAGCGAGAGGGGGTGTGATAAGATTCAGGAAAGTATTGATACTTGTATAATTGGGCAAAGATTACAGATGTAATGAACTGAGCAAGTGTAAGGTGTTGGAGATGGAAAGAACAATGAAAATAGAGATTTATAGGAGAATGGGTAATTTTGGAGCATGTCACACAGAAGGATCTGGGGTGGTAATATATATGAGGTAAGCAGTAGCACGAGTGCCAGGCAGCTATTGTAAAGCAAAAGTTTTAGGTTGTATTCGGAGAGGAATCATATTATAAATCAAAAGAGGGCGCGGGCGGGGGGGGCCCGGGGGCGGCGGCGCGGGCGGGGGGGCCGGGGGGCGGGGGGGGCGGCGGGGGGGGGGGGGGGGGGGGGCGGGGGGGGGGGGCGGGGGGGGGGCGGCGGGGAGGGGCGGGGCGGCGCGCGCGGGGGCGGCGGGGGGGGCGCGGCGCGGGGGGGGGGGGGGCGGGGGGGGGGGGGCGGGGCGGGGGGGGGCGGGGGGGGGGGGGCAGGGGGGCCGGGAACCGGGCTGTGTTTACATTGTACAGGAATTTAAAGTGAGGACACATCGGGAATATTTGTGTGTATTTGGTCACCACACTCAGGAAGGACCATAAATGCCATGGAGAGGGGTTCATTGCAGGGTGACGAGATTGATTCCGGCCTAGCTCGACTCAGCTATGAGGAGCGCTGAAGGAGACAGGGCTTTATACATGAGAAAGAGGCTGTTACAAGGAGATATGATAGATATGTTTAAGATAAATGAATATTGATAAAATAATGAAAGATGAATGATCAAACAGAGTAGAGTGACAGGACCAGGAGGCACAGACTGAGAGTAACGAAGCAGGAGAGTAAGACGGTAGTAAGTAGGGGACTTGACTCAGGGGAGTAGTTAAGCATCGAATGGTTCTCCCGGAAAGGTAGTGGCAGCAGAAAAATAGATAAGTTTAAATTAAATTAAAATAGGTACCTGGAATATGGAGCTAGAGGGTTGTAGTGATAAGACTTAGGTAGTTGAGCGATGATGGTGATGGTGCATGTGTGCGGTTGTCTGTGGTTGTAGGCTTATCAAGGGGGATTGTGTGGTTGATTATTTTAACCAAGCCCATGTCCCTCCCCTGAGAAGAAATAATATATACAAACCCCCCTCACCCCCTCAAAAAAGCAATTATTCATTAATTAAAAACATTTTTTTGCATTTTCTTCCTTGGTGGATCTGTGTAGATGGGTGGAGTGTCGTGTTTTCGCACATGACTGGCTGAATGGCCTCCACCTGTGTTGATTTTCTGGTTTCACCAGGAAACCTGGTGGGGAAGACGGGTTGAGCACTGACAACCGACCATAAACAGTTACAGGTTTGCATGTACCTGCAGCAAGTCACAGATGCAATCTGGCTTGACCTGACAATACTGATCAGGAACAGACAGATTTTCGTTGGTTGATGGGCAAAATTTGAAATAAGTCAGTGTGATTCACTAGGCTGGAGAAGAAAACTCGCTGACAATTCTCTCCACACACTTCTTTACCAGTGAGGTTAATGCAACGGCCGGAGGTCATTAACAATTCAGAGGGTCGTGCCTCACTTGGGGAACTGGAATAATGACAGCAGATTTCCAGCTGAAGGATTGAATGTAAACTCCACTGACTGCTGGAAGAGGACAAAGTAGGGAGAACTGCGTGCTTGTCTGGAAGCATAATTTAAGACCCGGTCACTTTATCTTATTCCCGACCGACTACTTTGCGAAGATTTTAAATTCTTAAAAGCTTTTTCCACTTCATTGACTTTGACTATAAGCTGCCTTTGTTTCAGAGGGAGCAGAACACTTGCTAGACCAGATCACTGAAATCATAGTCAAAGCGGATTGCTGAAATTATCAAATTCATTTGCTGTCAACATGGGTCCTAAATCAAGGACAGTCTTTTGTTTGTTTTGAAGCCAGGTGGATATTTGCAGTTCCTGCCACACTTCTCTGAAGCAGTTTCCATTCTTTCTTTGTAGTTTTCCTCCGTTTTTGATCTGAATGACAGTTTTATTGGAGTGTTTAAATGTTTATTTTCCCTCCTTCCTTTGAAAAAACCTGGCTACATTTCCTTATTTTTAAGAAAAATAATTTAGAAAAAATTTTTTGAAAAGGATCTCTTTTAAGTCCGTTTGAAACACAGCGTTTTCATAAGTTGGTCAGGTATTGGAGCATGCCCGGAACAGCACTCATGCGTCCCCTGTCTGCCGGTACTCCAGGCCTCTGTCTGGCAATCCACCTGACAGATGCCGGTCAATCCCCATCTCTGACCATCCGATCACCTGCTGAAACACGAGGCACGTGGTCGCCCCGGGCTACCTCGCTCAAGAGGCTTCCTCGCTGAATCTGGTGAGCCTGATCAGCGTCAGGAAAGAGCACCATGTCATTGGATATATTTACCAATCTTTACGAAGATGGGAAGGTCTAAACAAAATTCAATATCTCGTTGATTATGTCAGTGATGAATTATAATTCATCTGTCTAATTTTCTTCAATGACAAACACTTCCCACTTATTGATTTGCACCCGAGGCTCTTTTCTGATGGTTGTAAAGTTTTAGTTTATATTTCGGCAGATTGAACCAATGTTATAGTCAGAACAACCGATACCTGCTCCATGATTGTCTTGTAAAGCGTCCTTCAACGACCGAACATCGGGTGAGGAAATTATTTCCCACGCTAACCTCGTCGACATTTTTAAAATCGGGGGCAAGAGTCGCGATCAATTTGCAGCTCATTGAAAATCACCCAAAATGAACTTCTTACGAGTCTGGTGGACGAGTCCAAACATATTACACCGAGCTACACGTATCCACATTCCAGATGCATGACGAGGCCACTGGATAAAGGGGAAGAGGTGGAGGATAGCGAGGATGGAGAGAAAGAGGCAAAAAAATTAGTGCAAAATATTCTCAATCCTGAGGATTGAACGAATTCCTTGGCAACTTCCCGATGCTTCATTCAAAGACCATCCATATTAGTGCTGGACAGTGTCCATGATCAAAGCTCAACCTTACGTACCTCTTACTTGGCCCTAATAGAAGGAGTCACGCGGTAGGTCTCAAACTGTCAACTGGGTGGTCTCACAAGTAAGGATGAGGACATCGTTGTGGCCAACGGTCAAAGTGATGTTTTAAACGGGGCTCCCATCTGTGGCATTAGTGGACTATTAAAATATCATATGATGTAATCTCTGAAGAGTAAGGTGAGCAATCACCGGCACTGTGAATAAAGTACCAATATCACTGCCCACTGACACACGGCCATTGTAATCACAGCACAGCAAATGATGCCACCTGACACCTCGTGCTAGAAGGTAGAGAAGACTGGCAAGAGTGAAACACAGACAGCTCAAAGGACTCCTCATAGCTTTAAAGGGATCCTGGACAAGTTTAATGAGGAAAATGTAGGAACTTCCGGTTCTGGTTTTGAGGCGACAGCTGGTTCTCTCAGGGGTCTCTGCCGACTCTCAAAGATAGATTTCAGTCGTTGTTTGTCCATTTTTTGATAGCACAAATTTGAAAAAAACATGATCTCAGAACACACAGAAACAGAGGCAGACAAAATAACTATTTGGGAGTTTTTGTGGTCGTTGTACTTTTGGTTTCCCTGAGACTTGCCCGTCCGTATTCCATCGATGTGCACTGATTGTGTTCGTTTGTATTTTCTTCTTACACTTTTTTTTTTTTTTTTTTTTCTTTTTTTTTTTTTTTTCCCCACGCCTTCTATCTCTCACTCAACTTTCCCTTCTTTTTTGTGCTTAAAATAAAAGTAACAAACAACCTTTTCCTCCTTACTCATCCCCGTGGCAACTTCCTCTAACCAACTCTCTTGCATCCTTCTACTTAGCCAACCCACATTCACCAACATCATGATTTCTTCCTTCATCTTAACCTTCTATTGTTACAAATTTAAAATAACTTTAATAAATAAATAAAAAAATCCCACTGTTACATTTTCTCCATTCTCTTAATTCTCCTTCATTGCATCCCTCACGTGAATGCCTGTCGATTGCATACTCTGACCAAACAAGTTGTTAAAATCCTACTTTGCAACATGGGTCCTGTGTCCATCAATTCTTTTTTTTTCGTTTTCCCAACTTCAGTGCCAATTCACCATACGTCCTTGAATCTACCTCCTCACTCTTATACCTCTCTCTTACCCACCTACTTGCCTCCTCATCCTACCTCTGCTCTTGGCCACCTCTTCACTGTCCTTCTGCTTCAGTATTCAGCCTCCTCCTCTGTTGTCCCAAAGTTTGTTGTGTTCTAACATTTGTGGGGCTCCATTCTAACCGAACAGATATCTCTCTCATCAATCAGTACACATCACCACAAACATGCTCCTTCTTTCCTTTCATCACACACCTCCGCTATGCCCCTCCCACTGCCCACTCCCTTCTTCACCATACCACGTCCAAGTCGCAACCTTCCCCTCTCGTCCACCTCTCCTGCTCCCATAGCTAACCTCTCAAAGCAACCTTCACACTCTTCCCCTCCAAGCTTCCCACTCACCCTTCTCCCTCAACTCTCCCCTCCTCACCCTTCTCGCATCCACAAAGCCCCCCCTTCCCCTGCCCTCTCTTCCATCTCATCATTCCACCTCCTCCAATCTTCAAACTGCCTTCTTTCTTCAACCCATTCACCACCGAGGCCTTCTTCCTTCATCTGGCCATCTCCCCAACTCTTCTGTTAACTCCCACCCTTCAACAACTCTCCATACCTTCCTCCCTCCACCCAAAGCCTCCTCTCCCCTCCTTTTCGCTCAACAGTGTGGACCTCAAACAATCCGGGACTTCACTCAAACTTGACAGATCTTCCACACAGGTTTCCTTGCAACTAACAATACCAGGACAATTGCTAACAGAAAGCTTCTTCCTTCAAACGTATCTGACTCTCGAGGTTACTCCCTCCTCGGTATACAGACCTCCGGCCTCACCCGGGCAGAGTCAACTCTCTCAAAGACTATTCCTCACTCTCCAGGCCAAGCCTCACTCCCCCACACCTCAAGATTACCTTTCTGGTTTACAAAGCTTCCCCTCCACTCCCACCGCATGTTTATATGTGTTTGTACATCCACCAAACAACAGGGAGACTCCATTTAAAATCTTGCTCTCTGAAAACATGGACCAACTTCTATCTCTCATTTCCAAACTCTCACTTCCTCATATTTTGACTGCAGTTGTTTCGATCATGCCAGGTGGCTAGGAGATACCTCCCCCTCACCGACCATGCACTTCAGCAAACGACTTCTGCGACTCATTGGACTGACAATCTGAAACTTCCCGACAGATCTCAAGCAACGGAACCCCATCTCGTCTGGATCCGATTTTGGACCCAATTTCCCTGAAAAATATCTGCTTTCTTCCTCCGCTCCAATCGGTTCATCTGATTACATGCTGTCAAAGTGGATCATTGTTCTGGCTGTTATAGAGAACCACCTCAACCTGTCAAGTCTGTCATTAACACTCAGGCCGACTGGCGCAGGCTTAAGCAGCCAAACTTCTAGACTGGTCTCCACTCTACTTTCTCCATTCAACTCATCCTGGAATTCTCTTCAAGGAAACTGCTCGTCTGTCATTCACAGATTATCCCATCTCGTCATCAGTTGTCCTACCCTCCCTTCCACCCATGGTAGACTGAAGCTTGGGCGAGGCAGTTGCCTGAAACAACTGCCTTACCTCATGGAAGCAATCCAACTGGAGGTAATCCAGTTCCTTCCACAAAGGCTCAGACAAATGTTCTACCCTGAGGCAAGGCAGAAAACAACCAACTTTATAGCTCAAGCTAAACCCTCAAATCCTCGTCTTCCGCTCCTCAAAATCCTTTGGCATCTAGTTCAGTCTCCGTGTAGCCTCCCTCTATCCCCCCCTACCCTCAAATGGCCACACATTTGACCACACGAAAGGCTGAATGCTTAAACTCCATGTTTGGCTTCAAAATCTTGTCCCATTACCCATACTTTCTGACCCACCTTACACCCTACTGCCCTGCACTCTGTCATTTTCTCCTGACAAAGTGGAGAGGTTTGCTGTCAAACCTCGACTCAATTCTGCAACCCTTGTCCCAGACGCATCAGTGCACGTTCCTAAAAAACCTGTCCCTCTGCTCTTGCTCACCCTCTCTTCTGTTCTATTCACCCTCCATTGTTCAAGGTATCTGCCAATCTGCTTGGAAATCAGACAAAACATTACCACCCTGCATAAAAAAAGGTGCAAAAAAGCTGATCCTGCAACTACAAACCAAATCAGACTTCTACCAATCATCAGCAAGTGTGGAATCTATCATTCGCTTCAGACATAAATCCTTCCTCTTCTTCCAATGGTTGATTCCGATAACTTTGGATTCAGACAGATCTGTGGGAAAAATCCTTAAAATGTACAAAAATTAATTTACAAAAAGTTCGTGCATAAATTTGTTCCGCTGTGCCAGTCAAGATGCCCCAATTATACAAATAGCAACTTGACTTTACACAATTTTAACTGACCCCAATTAAAGATATATATACATATATATATAAATATATAAGATATATATATATATATATAAATAAATAATCCATCTTTGACCATCCCCTCACTGGGTTTGAATCTCAGCCCAGCTATACTGTCATCCCAGTTTCACAGGTAGAAGGATTCATCTTTGTGTGCTGTCCCTCGGGATGGACTTAAACTGGTTCCCAGCTGCCAACCATATTGTGAATGTTAAAATCCCATCGTGTTTCTTTGTGAAAGCAGGCTAGCCAAGCTGTACCATGGCCAAATTCCTGTCCCAACTGTCAGAGGGCATTGCAGCAGTGGTTACAGCCCACACCCTCATCCAATGATTGCTACCCTACAAAGCCTTGTGCTGCTATGATGAACGACAACTACGACTTCGAGTGATGTGACTGCTCCATCTGTCAGCTGAGCCCAACTACCCAATTTAGGAAATTTACCTGGTCAATTTCAAATAGGCAACCTGCCCTCATATAGCACATTCAAGTTGGCACGTGAACAGAAGTGCAAAATTCCAACGCACAGCAATAAATTGGCCATAACATTCCCATCATTCCCTGCAAGGCCATGTATCACAATTACTGCAGTGTGGCCTCAACTAAGAAGTGGGAGCCTAAAAAAACCTAAAAAACTGGTGGTGGCGGGGGGGGGTGCATCAGTTGTGGGTTGCAGCAGGTATGCCATGCCCCAGCATGTCACACTAAGATGGAGTGAGCCCAAAGATTGTCAATTCCCCACACAACAGCCGTTTCTTTGTTGAAGTACAACCCTGCCGGATGGGGAGGGTCTCCAAATGGCGCTTGCTGGGCTACTGGGCGAGCAGGCCGAGTCCCAGGCTCCTGGTGCTCCATCAGAACCCGATAACACGCACCACTTCCAACATCCCACAATTATCGCTCCAAAAACTGCCATCATTTCTTCCTACCACCTGCAGCACATGCTAAAGGATGGTTCCTACCGACCAAGGGCCTGCATAACACTAACAATCACAATACTCAACGAAAACAATCACCAGTGCTGGAATTTTATTCAAAGAAACGTCAACCCGTTTTTAACGCTTTTCCACCCAGTCTACTGCCTGGCCTCTCATGGCCACTCTCACCCTTCCCCATAAACGTCCCAAACACCTGCACACATCAAAAAGCAAAGCAGGCAAGTCACGACAAGGAGAAAGGTAAATAGTACAATCCAATTACCATGAGAGGTGTTCAATGTTGTACTGAGACATACACAAAGTCAGAACTCAAACATCTTGACATTCATTGCCACTCGACACAGCTTAACCAAGTTGCTGTGCTGAATGCGATCGATGGACAAAACGAACACCAAACGCGAGATTGATACAACTCAAAATAAATATCCAACAGCTTGTCAAAATAAGAAAAAACTACAAGACCAGGTGACAAAATACCGTGTCCACAACTGTGAATGGGTCTTCGATGCAACCTCAGGTGCATCTCACTTCATATGGAACATCAGATTAAAATATCAAATCATTGTGACTCCATGTTCATTCACCTGAATAAACACCACCATCCACACGATGGACTTGCGACCTTATGGCTGAGGGCAGTGCCATTGTGAATTGTTATCCTATCAGGTGCAAACAAACCCACACACATTGAATCCTGTTGTGCTCAAGATGAAAAATGCAAACCCACGCCACACACTCCCTGGCAACTTAGTGAAAGGCAAGCTCTCCAGACAATGCTGGAAATGCAACCAGTACCTCACTGACCAGTGCTGGCTATGATGGAGGATGTAACACCACCAGGAAAGGAAATGAGGCCAAGCTTACAGCAGGGAGGATCACAAAGAGATGCACTTTACTTCTTTGGGAGAAATTACGGTTGTCTTTATTGCCCAGTCATACTGTCCGAAGGCGATGATGTAAAAGATCGAGAGTGGGGACACACTGGCCTGCAACACCGCTCCAAGAGTTGTGTGGTAGAAGGAGCACCACCTAAAACTGACATGATGCCCAGACTCCATAAAAATGCTTCTCAATGTTTACTAATCTTTAAAACAATGAAGAAACTGGTTTGCCAACTGCCCCCCTCCCCCCCTCCCGTCCCATGCTTTGTGTGATGGATTGTTCTATGGGATCTGCAGTTATTGCATTACAGTATGAAAAGTTTTACCACTGTTGGTGTGGCCATTCTCGTCAAGGTGAGCAATTCAATTCAAACGCCAGAGTGAAGGCCGACATCATCCTCCTGTGAATCAATCACATCTCCCAGGGTAGAACATTTCCTCGACCTAGTATTTTTCAAATGCAAAGATTTATCTGCCTCCCCCTCTCACACAGTGCTTGGCTAATTTGCTAGTGATGTCTTTTTATGTTAAACCCCTTGCCTTCTTAGATGAACTCAATTATAGACTTTGGATAAGCATTTTCATTTCCAGTTTTGGTCCTATTTTTCATTTGGGAAACTTTATTTTTTTTGCGTCCAGGTTTTCAAAACCATTCTGTCTTCAAAACGAGTATTAATTAACAGAAGCAACTTCGAACTAGTTGATGGGTCATTAGTTAAATAAATAATCATTCATGCCTCTACCAGTTCACCAGCTCCTGTTTAGCAATTCATATTTTAAAGGAAATTCGTCAAAGTTAGAGAAAGAATCTTCACATTACAAACAACTCTTCACAGCAGTGCTATACTGAGCCGGCAACAGCGATGATTGGAATGAACACTGCCCAGTTTACGGCACATTTCTCCCCCACCAAAGCTCATGGTTTAAAAGCTATGACAAAAGACGGCCATTAGAGTATTTATTTAAATGTACATAAAACAGAGCCAGATCAAAAAATAAGTGAAATTCTTTCATTCATCCTTTGAAAATTGCGCAGCGCACTTCATAATTGAAAAATTACAAACCGTAATACTAGCGCAAAAGCTGACTGATTTGATCAAAAACAAAACATGTTGATGCTGGTTGAAGACTTCAACGTTTACGGCACATGGGAAACACCACGTGTTGCATCTGCCGTCGAGACTAAAAACAAAACAAAACAAAAAAAAAACATCTAATGCTTCACCAGCCCACCGACAATACACTTGTACTTATTACAAATGCAAAACAAGCCTGTGGCTTCGTGCTGGGAATACCCATTACAAGTACCAGCATGGACAACAAAACGGATGCCAATTGCGATACAAGCAACAGCATTGCAAATTAGGAACATGATTAATGTGTTTGAAAGCAAGTGGGCAGGCAGGGCAAGAAGGACAAGAATGGGAAGCCCAAAAGAACAAGGGAGCCAAGGAGCAGGATGTTTCGTGCACTTTTGGACAACATTTGGCAAGACAATGGCGCGAATCAGGGTGAATTATTTAAGAGTGAAAGAGCTCGTACAAGTAGAAGATGGTGGATTTCATATACTGCAAGGCTTCCTTTGATGCAACCAGATGAGAAACCTCCGAAACATGACAGGTTAACCATTGCTTTAGGTTACCAGCTACCAATCTCAGTTGC
>CM068954.1:193247659-193257742 GCA_035128595.1 Eptatretus atami | reverse complement strand
CAGCACCAACGCTCTGCACAGAGTATGGTCCTGACGGATTTGGATTTTTATTTTTTTGTATTTGTTTTACTTTTGTGACTTTGATGGCGTCTTCATCATGATAACGACTCACCAAATTCTACAATCTCCTCAGCACATCATACATGCCTGATTACTGAAACGCAGTGATAGGACTTGAACCAAAATCGAATTGGCTTGTTGTCACCTTACCAACTTGTCCACCAGGTTTTGTCATAACCTGTCCACAAATTTTTGAGATATTGTGCTACATATTGTTTTTGGCCCCATTTCTCAATTGTGAAGAATCACTTAAAAAAAAATTATCGGATCCAGATCCGGGTCTTCACCAAAATCGAATCAATTCGTCGTCCTCACACACCCAACCTGTTGATCAAGTTTCGTCAGAATCTGTCCGTAAGTTTTTGAGATATTGTGCTCACACAGACAGACAGACAGATATGCACAACACGAACAGGCACACGAAAAGAAGACGAAGGCGTTGTGAATGAACGCTTTGTTGAGCAAGCGGACATGGCAGAAAACCTTGATCTGGCTCCCGGAACGCGTCCAACGAATATCGAACTGCATGCGCCTTCACCGGCAGAACTTGGCAAAGACCTTGATAGACCACCTGAGGAATATAGGAACATGATGAGGACCTTGAATTAAAACAATGGAAGTATCAAAATGCATCGCACAGTGGTGCAAACGACACGATACTCGCTCTGAAATCTGGGCCCCACACCAGTCTACGAGGTTTTTCCTAGTGGACGCCGGTGGTTGTGGGAAAAGCCACATCATCAAGCTTGTGCACGTACGGACAATGAATGTTACTGAAAACCCATTGTCTGGGCACTTTGAGGCCTGACCGAGATGCCCGTTATCGCACAGCATTCAAGCCAGGAACGGCTGATTCGTACTCGAACGGAATGATACTACACTCGGCGTTTATTTCCCCCGCATGGTTGGGTTCCACGCAAGTAAGAGAGAGTATATGCCGCGAGCAGCGAGAAGCTAACTCACTCAGATCACGCATCGGGAAGCTCAAACTCATTAATAGATGAGGTGTCATGGTGGGCAGCAGATCTCCATATATCATATCCATCGGTGACTTCCAGGAGCATCACAGGCATATCAAGATGCTAAGCTCGCGTTTTGGAAGACGTCAGCATTCTTGCCGTTGGAAGATCTCTTTCAACTCCAACCGTTGGCCAAGATCATGTATTTGGACTTCCTCAGATTGTTACGCCAGTATTACACGATCACTCTGGGAGGAAAACTTTCAACATGAATCAGTTGAACTGAAAGCATGAAGCAAAAAGATGACAAGCGGTTTGCTGATTTGCTGCATGAAGGGTGAGAAAGCGTCCTGTAACGAGAAGACAAATTAACACTACTCGAAATCGAGTGATCACCACATCCGACCCCCGACTATCCAGCTGACGCCCTTACGTCCTTTTAAGAACGGAACAAAGAAGTAGACAACCCAGCACATGACGCAATATCAGAAATCCAGGTTCACAATGAATTCAGGCTCATTGATCAAAGAAGAGGACGTCAGGACGGTCAACTTGATGTGATTATGTCCACAAAAGCATCTGACACTGGAGGACTGAAAGTCGTTATGGTGACAAAAGTGGCACGAGTTATGATCACCGTCAAACAATAACGTGTCTGACGTTTGGCAAATTGCGTCTGGTGGAACGTCCTTGCAATAGAGACTACAAGGAGATCAGGTGACTCACCATTCCTCGCAAGTTTGACAGTCCCTCGAGTCGGAAGGACGCAATTGCCCAGAGCCAGTCACAAACAACGCTATCCAGATCGCGGTCCCGTCGTGAGACGCACGGTTCAATTTTACTGAGGGCACGACACTCGGTGGAGGTGAAGTCGATCTCAGTTCCCTCTCACCTTGCCTGGGGGTGGCACTATCAAACAGTTTCAGGGAAAACGCTTGAACAAATCGTTGTGACGATGCAAGTGCCGAGGCAATTTTATGCTGCCAGGCATATGTTTGCAAGAAGCGTGTCCCGGTCAATTCCAGGGACTTTTCTTTTTTGGGATTTAACTGCGAGTAGCATCCGCATTTACATCCTCGGCCGTTCAGTCAAGAAATGAACCGTCTACCAACAATTCCGGAAAATTGATGCTTCCAAGACACCATTATCAAACCAAACAAGTGTCTGCAACATCAGCTTCCCTTAATGTCAAGATCCTATCTTCAGCAACTTGGACGACATGAACGAAGGATCCAGTGATGCTAAAGATGGATGTTTTCCTGTTCGCCGAACAACTTTCTGCATGATGGACTACAAATCGGACATGTCAGATGCTGAAGAAAAGCTTGCAGTGCCTTTCGAGCTGAAAGGCCACATCGACGATGGGTCAGCCGACGGTGGCATCATGATTATGGCACCGGAAAAAATGCATCCAGTCAAGTTTAGAACACTATCTCAGATCTGGAAACACAAAGGAGTACTCGTCTTTGTCCACAACAGGAAATAATATCGTGACGTTATACAGACCTCCATCAAGAGTCAAACGGCGTTCAAGAATAAACTTAAACTTTTCCCTGACGGCACTAAATACAGAACGACTTGACGGTCATGTCGGGTGACTTCAATTTGACCTGCTTGGTGCTCCGGAAAACGATATCTAATCCAGCTGATGGCACACAACACGGTTCCGCTCAGTAACTGTGACCGCGAGCCAACCGAAGACCAGAGATCTCTACTGGACCACGTAATACTCAACCAGCCAGTCGCCGTACACGTGGATGTCGTTGACACGTCTATTCAGACACGACATGCTTTGTTGTCTCCTCCGAAATATTGATTTTTTTTTTGTCTCTCACCAGCATTTGTGGCACATTCGCGATCACGCGAAAATGTTGTTGTTCCCATTTTTCAATATTCAACATAACGTTTCATGAAGTAGATCCTAACTAAATACACTGTATCCTTTTGCCAACTTTTTGTTAGTCTCCCGTTATTATCTACTGTATCTCATACATTTTCCATATTTGTCTGGTGTTCTATTGTTCATCACCATGTTCCGTCAAGTACTAATTAAATTAGCAATATTGAACACGTAATAAACTCAGTCGTTTTGTGTTTTATCACCATACTTCGCCCCAACCCAACCTTTCCTGGTGAAGTTTGGGTGTAAACTAGAATATATCTCTGTCTCTAAACTGTGTGTCTGTTGTTGCAACAAGGGCATAAACAGGGCCCTACCAAACTTAGTTAGCTGAAGTATAAAATACAACAAATTTCAATTAAAGGAGACTGTGTACTAGTTTGATAGCAACATAGCTTTCGCTCATGGTTTGTATTACAACGGAGTTTTTACTTTCTGTTAATTAGACGCCAAATTAAAATGACGTTTTTGTCCTCGCTCGGTTTTTGAAACCATGATCTACTGATCCAGGTCGTGTCTGCGTGGTCAGTGGACCATTCGACCGAATCCGACCCTACATGCTACAGAGTTCGGACACTCGGGACAACGATCCCTAAAATTGTCATAATCGTAATAGTTTCTAATAACCAAAATCCTTTCACAAAACTCGCGGATCATGGACCTTTAAATATTGCGAAAATTCCCAGAGCAGATTTAGGGGAATTTTAGTTCCTCATTTCACTCTCATGCCAATGTTCAAACTAGTGGCTGCGGCGACAGGTATACGCTCTACCGAGGTTGCCCGTTCAGTTTTATTTATGCAATATCTTGTGTTGATATTTCCTGAAAATCACATCCATGAATAATATATAACAACAATCCTTTGAACATTTCTCTAATACTTGGTTTTTCAAACCCGGGGGCGCGACCCCAAGTGGGGTCCCGAGCAAAATTTCGTGGGGTCGCCAGGAAAATTTTCGTGGGTCGCAGGCGTCGCTTGCAGCGAAAAAAAAATTGTCTATTTTCGATCGGTGTTCGCTTTTACGGGATGTAATATAAACGGTTCGTTCAAAGTAGGGGAACCGGCGCAACATGCCTTGAATGGGATCAGCCGATGCGGGCTCGCTGAAGGGCGGTTAATTTTGGCGGAAAATTAAGTGGTTTGATCCACGGCCTCTCAGACTCAGACTCTGATCTATCATTAACGTCTAGTATTCACGTCTCCACGTACGACTCGAGACCTTATTTCGTGATGGCAGCACCGGCCTCCAGCAAATCTCGAGAACGTTCTACCAGGATAAATTTCTGGACCTTGGATTTACTATGTGGTGGATAAAAGTGGGGCACAGAGGCCTCAGTGTGTATTGTTTTCGAAAGTGCTTTCTACGGAGTCTATGAAACAAAATTAGTTGCAGAGGCATTTGACTACAAAACATGCGCTTATCAGGTAAGGAGAGAGCGTTCTTTGAGAGGAAACTTCTTGCACTCAGAATAGCGTCTTGACAGAGAGGGTACATGCCATCAGACCAATTCTCGGCCATTAGAGGCCTCATATCGAGTGACGCTCCATGTTGCAAGACTAAAAGCCTCACTCATTGCAGAACTCGTGCTGCCATGTGCAAAGGACATGGTATCTCTGATGGTTGGGGAGAAGCGGCGAAGAAACTGGCAGTTATACCCCTCTCTGACAACACCATCCACGCAGAATTGAGATATGAGTCTGGACGTAACGGCTCAGGTCGTACAGAAGATCAAGGAATCGCCGTGGCACGCCATACAGTTGGACGAGTCACGATATCGCATCGTACGCGCAACTCATCGTCTGGGTCGCTTCATCAAGGCTGATAATTTGTCGATGAGCCTCTGCTCATCAAACCATTGGAGGCCACCACCAAAGGCGAGGACATTTTGGAAAAGTAGAGCAGTTTTATCGTGACCATGATCTGGACTTCGGAAAGTTGCTCGGTTCTACAACAGACGGCGCGCCAGAATGTTAGAGTGCTTCTGGATTCAAGGCTAAATGCTTGAGGTGGCTCCTCAGACCTCCATGGTACACTGCATGATTCACCGAGAAGCGCTCGCTCTTCGTACTTTGCCAGAAACCTTGCAGAGCGTGCTCTCAGAAGTCGTAAAAATGGTGAATCACATCAATCGAGCGCCTCAACACGGGTTATTCAGGCAATTCTGCAGGAGATGGACGCCGACCATAAGAATTTACTATTCACACTCAAGTCAGATGGTTATCTCGAGGAAACCTTCTTCTGCGTGTTTACGAGCTCAAAGATGAACTGAAGGAGTTCCTACGCACACAAGGAAAACGGCATGGGTAGCGTTGCTTGAGTGGACTCTTGGCTGTCAGAACTGTGCTATCTCGTTGACATCTTTGAACGTCTCAATGTCCTCAACCGCTCCCTCCAAGGCAAAGACGCCAACCTCATGATTTTTCACGACAAAATGAGGGATTTTGGCGACTAAAATTACTGGCAGACAAAGCAACTGTTAAGCGCTTCAGCCTTTCCCCCGTCTGGTGGAGCATCTACCGACCAGCCAGTACGATGATACTGAGCTCGACAGTCTTTCTGGGAGATAGCACGTCACCTTCGGTCGCTCATTGAACAGTTCGAGCACTATTTCCCTGAGCTGGATGTGCAGTCCTTTTCTGTGGTTGGACCCTTTCACGGCTCCACTGGACTCGATTGCTGATGAAGATGATACAGCACAGGAAGAGCTTGTACAGCTCGCAGCAGATTCAGGAGCGCAGCTCTTGCGCGGACGAATTCGTTGTCGACATTCTGGTGCAAATGCTGCCGTCGTCCCGACCTGTCACGGGCGCCATTAAGGTTCTCATGCATATCCTTCATCATCTTTTGTGAGCAGTCGTTCTCCACCATGGTGGTGATTAACAAATACAGAAATCGCCTAGAAATGGACATATATGATCCTGGATTGTCATCTACTTCTCCACGAATAGAGAAGTGGGTTTCTGAAAACAGGCTCATTCCTTCTCACTGATATATCTAAATGTCATTTGGACTAAACTTCTGAAACATCAACTGTACTATTTGGATACTGTCGGCTATTCCCGTTTATCGTCTATGAAACATGACGATGGTGATAAAGTAAACAGTAAATTTTTGTGTCATATGAATCTTATCTTATATATTATGAATTGTGGTTTGAATCTTTTGGTCGCGCGATGTAGAGAGGTTTCTGAAATTGGGTGCCATAAAAAAGTTTGAAACACACTGCTCTAATACGTTCAGCTTTTCTTCTTGTAAGGAAAGGTGTGTTATCACCCTCATACTTTACATTCATTTCTCTAATCAATCTTGAAAGTAATTCATTTTGTGTAAATCTAAAAGAATTATTTTCCTTTTTATATTTTTTATTATCATTAATTAGAGATATCACAGAATATAACATTGTTCATAGGCTTTTGACTCTGTGTTTAATCCCCGTCTTTCACGCCGCAAGACAAATCTCAAATTTTGTCATATGGAGAATCAGGGAATTCAAGAGGCTCAAAATCGAGTAAACTATTCATATTTGTAAAGTAAAACTTTACTTAAACTGAAATTCATCTTCGGTATCATCTTCGATACTTTCAGAATCATCTATAAAACTCTTTCATAACTATCGCTTGAACACAAACTCTCGTATCATAACTGTCGTTTGAAACACAAACTCTCGGTATCATAATCACTCTCATAATCTTCAGTTGAATATTGACTCGTATTTAATTAGTAGACAAAACATTACCATTGATATCTATATACTTTTTTCATTACCAGATTCAACTATAAACATTTTTTATATAAAGGTAGTTTTAAAATGATCCTTAACTACTATTGAACGAAATGTCATTTCACCTGATATATTAACATCCTTTAATTCATCAGGATTTACATCTTTAGGTTTGTTGAAAAAATACAAATTTCTCCTTGCATATTACAGATGGTCTTATCTTTTCTTTCTAAAGCTTATCCATAAGGTTTTTATTTTTTTGATACTTTCTTGTTTCATTGCATTTTCTAGTTTTGAATATATTACCAGAAGGAGAGAGAAACTTTTGTTAGAGTACTTTAATTGATGTTCTTCAGATATACTAAAAGCTCTTCCACTGAAGGAAATTGAAGAACTCATATTATCCCACCATAATTGTTTTTATCCAATAGTTGTTATATTATCTTTGTTCAATTTTACATCCTTGACATATTTCTCAGTATCTTTTACAAATGAAGAGATTGATTGAACTTGTCTTTTGTGTCTTGAAACATTGTATTTATTAAGTGAAAAAAGTTGGAGATAAATGGTTTTAGGCACAGATTCACTATAAATTAAACGAAATTTTCATCAAGAAAATTTTAGTTTAAGCAAAGTTTTATGTATAAATATGGTGAATACAATGTACTGCGATGTTTGTAATCACAAATATAAATATTATAAAAAACACCTTCAAACCAAAAACACACATTTAATCTATTTCATCAAATATCTCCACTTGACCAAGAACAAAACATTGTGATAGATGTGATCATGATATTCTTAAAAATAATTATAATAGACATCTTCAATCACGCAAACACAAGAACAATGAAAAAGGAAGCTAAATTCTCATTGAAAACATTGATGGGGCATTTAAAGGGCATATAAAATAAAGATCTTTCATTTTCAAGACCTGGACCATCTTCAATCATGGAAGCTGTTGATATGGTTAAAACAAGTATTGAAACTATAATAAATATAAGGCATGTTCTTTGAACATATGAGTCCCCTAGGACCATGAAGCTATCGTTCTTGTTGTTAAAGGCCTTATGGGAACACAGAAAAGGGTATGTTTAGCAGCGTCATCATGGTTGGGGTCTCGCAATATAATATATTAGCGCGTTTAAAATACCGATTTTTCCTCGCATCTCTCATGTCTGTCAAAAACCAGTGTCAAGGTGCACAACTACAGCTCATAACCTATCCATTGAGGTGTTTTCGCCCCCCCTGCTTTCCGTTTTCACGCCACTGTCCACACAAAATTCATAATCAATTCTATACAGAGTCCGGGGACTCAAACACATAAGTGAATGAAAACTTTTAAGTTTTATATGGGGGTAAAATTGAAAATGGTAAGACAAGAAGATGAAACTACTCCCAATATGAGGACAAACCCACACTTTATCTCATCATTTCAAGATTTTGTAAGATGTGATGTTTACGAATGACTCCAGAGACAAGAACAAGATGTTGATAACACTGTAGTAGGTAGTGGATTTACTATCACAAAATAATCTTTTTAGATATACACATTTTAAAATCAGATCCTCTTCAAGCTTCTTCTTATATTGATTTCAAAAGAGATAAACTTAAGAAAGCGGTTGTTAATATTCAAACAAAGATAATAAATGTTTCTATGGTCTTGTTCTTGCTCACTTACATCCTCCACAATGGAATCCTGAAAGGGTTGAACATTATAAGAAATATGAGAATACATTAAATGTAAAGATTTAAAGTTTCCAATGTCATTGAGAGATATTCCTAAATTTGAGAAATTAATAATTTATCTGTTAATGTATATGGATTAACGAATACACAAAGTTCAGATATTAAAAATTTCAAACAACTATAAAAATGATGAAACACACATTGACCTTCTCCTTTACTTCAAAGGAAAATCACATTATGCTTTCATCAAAAATTTCTCAAGATTGACCAAATCAAAATATATAAGAAAACGTATCCTTGTAAGAGATGTCTCACTCCTCTCACACAAAAGAACGATTAAATGAACATTCGAATATTGTAGTAATCATAAATCATAAAAAACACACACACACACACACACAACACACACACACACACACAACACACAGCGCACACAACGAAGACACAAAAACACGAACGATTACAAACACAAACGATACTAGAAGGGCACTTGGTAGAGCGCATACCTGTGCCCCGTAATGCCTGATCCACGAGAACATTTCCGGCCCAATACATTTTTGAAATATCATGTACTATAATCGTGTTTGTCCCCATCTCTCATTGGTGAAGAATCACTTAAAAAATTAAACAACTCACGTATCCAGATCCGGATCCAGATCTTCACCAAAATCAAATCGATTTCGTCTTGCCACACACCCAACCTGTCCACCAAGTGTCATCCGAATCTGTGCGCAACTTTTTGAGATATCGTGCTCCATATTGGTTTGCCTGATCTCTCAATGGTGGAGATCACTGAAACATTATCAGATCTGGATCCAGATTCAGATTTTCACCAAATTAAGGATTGCTGTCCTTGTAGTTCGCCTCCACCAAAATAATTCTCGAACGATTGCTTGAAAACTGTGGCCAAAAATCATGTGACAAACAGACAAACGCTACAGACCAAAAAAATTTGTTTCTCTAAATGAAAGATCCTAATCCCTTGGTTTCCACAGCGTGAAGCCAAGAAAGGTGAGAGGCAGAGCACCAGCTCAGCAGGGAGAGCAGCACTCCATCAGGCTGCGGACAAAAGCTTTGAATGTGGTCAGGAGCTCAGGTGGCCGAGGAAGGACTTTGCACGACGGAGGATTCCCAGTCTTTGGACTGGCTTTGGAGGCCAGTTTGGAAATATAGGGCGCAACAGTTTTCCAACAATTTTGAGATATCCTGCTCATAGAAACAGACAGACAAGGATGAAAACACAACCTCCTTCCATCTTCGTGGCGGAGGTAAATATATGAAGCTTTCACAATTCACTTCATCAAATATATAAACCTCGTATTTATTACCTGTGCCACCGAAGTTAACAGAGGTTACGTTTCACCCCTATCTGTTCGTTACTTGCGAAATTTAGATTTTTCAAGTATAATTGGTTGGTCGCACGCGTTATTCTGTCTGTCTGTCTGCTTGTGTCTGTATGTCAATCTCCTACAGTCACAATTTTTAAACCAATCTTCATGAAACTTCACAAAACGGGAGTTGATCATCAGCAAGAAGCCTATTGATTTTGAGTTAAAGGTCAACATATGCCAAAGGTCAACAAGTTTGGCAAAATTTAGAAAATCCTCAATTTTCATCCGATTGACTTGGGATTTGAAGAGGATTGCACATCAGGTGACTGAATTAATCCACCAGTTATTTGCAAGATCAATTTTGCTTTAGGAATTTCTCAAGTATCGTGCCCTGCACGACGTCTTTTTATCTGTCTGTCTG
>CM068954.1:193188961-193207712 GCA_035128595.1 Eptatretus atami | reverse complement strand
TACTGTTCACAAACAAACAGACAGGGGTGAAAACAGTAACCTCCATCCATCTTCGATGGCGGAGGTTAAAGATACAATCGACTAAAGCAACCCACCATGGATCACATTCTCCCATTGATGGAAAAACACTTTATTTGACCCCCACCATACAAAATGGCCTGTAGAAAAAATGCTATACCACAATTTGAAGTGACACCTTAAAACCTTAGTATGTTTTTGCAATTGTACGTGCCTGAATAGGTGAGAATACAATGAACATCATAATCAAGATCAATTTAAATGTGCCACATCCCATTCAGCCGGTTTCTACATTTTATCACCGCTCTGCCATCATTCTTTTCATGATATATAATACCAAGGTGGACGGAGGTTATGTTTTCACCCCTGTCGTTTGTTTGTGTGCAGGACATTTCAAAAAGTGGACGATTCGGATTGAAATTTGGTGGACAGGTGGGTGTGTGACAAGGACAAGTTGATTGATTTTGGTGAAGATCCGAATCCGGATCCGGGCGGAGGTATGCGCTCTACCGGTGTCCTTCTCATTGCTCATGTTTATTGTCACCCTGAGCCACCCAGTAGGGTGCCATGGAGGATTTTTGGAGACTTGATGGAAAATTGTGTTATTTTGTAACTTCAAATGAATTTTCCCGTTGATTGCCGCTCTCCAGATGTGTTTACACGGAATTCGTATTCAGTATTGTAGTCAGGCAATCGAGATTCAGATTCACCAGTGACGCTCAATCTGATAGCAATGCCATCGACCGCGGTCGTCTTGAGCAGTACGATGACACGAGAGAAGGAAGCATTGCTTTGCTCGTACTCCGGTGTGACCTATTCCTTGTGCAATAATATTGTAGTGTATTAAAAATAAATAAAAACCATTTTCGTAATACATTGTGGGAAATCAGTGTGTAAGAGAATTCACAGAAAAAAGTGAAATCCTTCAATACAGCGCGTTTGTGAAGCAAATCAGTACACTAATGTTAAAATATTGCAATTTATGGGCTTTTTTCAGTTTGAAAAACAATTAAATAAGTCGTCTTAATATTTAAATGTAAAAAATCTTGTTATTATTTTGTGATAAGCACCTTTATATATACAGAATGAATGAAATCGTTCGATTACAGCATGTAGGAGGCCGCAAAAAGAATGATAGCCCATAGAAGATACTTGGCTTTAGGTTCGACGCGAAATGACCGATCTGGTGGGCGGATAATGACGTCTTTCCGGCATGCTGAAATGCCATGGTGCGGCGGAAATTGACGTCTTCGTTTCGTTCGTACATGAGAGGGGCGCGTTTCTTGGTTTTTTTCCGTTCAAGCAAGTAATATCAATGGTTTTTCACATACTATAACACATTAGTTTCACAAATTTCCATTGAAATACTCGGGTATTTCCGTCAATTCTCACCATTTCGTCTAAGTTACGCACTGCCATCTACGGACGGCCGGTTCATTTGGCTGTCTTGAGGCACGTGGCGGGGGGAGGGGGACACTGGAGACGTGGTAGGACCACCGGGGACATTTCAAACCGGCGGCCAAGTTGTATATAGCGCACCGCGAATATGAATTGAACATTCATATTATGTCGAGATCTTGCTCGTACGGCCCAAAACTGGCAGAACTAGAGAAATTTTCATGTGAAAAGGAATGGACAAAGATTTCACCATGTCACTGTTGAAACCTGGTAGAGACGACCTAAAAACGTACTCATATCAGTCATTGCTGCAAAAAGCGTTCTTCCACACAGTACTGACCAAAGGACTGAATACTTTTAGAACCAGTGAATTTGTTGGATTTGTTACAGTTTTTTTACAATGTACTCCCAACATGCTAACCTCCTTCAATTATAACAGTGTTTAGTTTGCAATCTCTTCAGTTATTAAAAAAAAAAGTTCATTTGAAAAAATTATATTTCTACTGAATTCGTAATTATATAAAATGTGGCGTTTGTTGGAAGAGGGTACGTATTTTGCAGGCCACTGTATCTCTTCTGCGTGTTTAATTACAATTGTAATGTGTTTATTGCTGGCTGCCGTTATCTTCCTCTGTATTTCGACACCCAGAACGGGCCCCCTTTTCCCATTGGCCACTTGGTTTCAAGCATCACCGTTCTAACCAGCGCGGCCATTTTTGCAGGAACCGAACCCCCGCGATATTTGGAGTTTACTGTGTTACAAAACAAATTGCACTTTTCTCATGAAAAAAATACATATTTACCTCAACTCGGGACCATCCCATGGTTCAGACCTTCACCTGTACAAAGTCCACGTGGACCTGTAAAAAAACAAAAAACAAAAATACTTTATTAAAGCGTCGTCTTACACACCAATGCAACATAATAATGTTTCTTCTTTAGATAATTAATGGAAAACCTTGAAACACTAGGTCCGAGCTTAACTATATGGAATAAACATGAAAGATACAGATTCAAATTTTATTGAAACAAAAACGATTTTTGACAATGTGTTTCAGTGTAAAAGAAACTCCCATCTCAACGGTTAAGGGACTGCCATATATAGATGAAACAGTCCAGTCTGACAACCAAAATAACCACATTTTAAAATATGACGTCATCCTTAAGATGCTTGCTAATCCTATTATACTGTCCTATAATCCTGGTTAATCTATATCCCATATTTAAAATCATTATATACAGTCCTTGCTCTACTCTTCTTCAATCTACTAAGTTCTTGTAATTCACCCAAAAAAACTCGCAAGTAAATATCCAAATGACCTGAGTCCTGTCGGTGACTTATGTACAAGCTCTCCCATGAGCCTCTAGGCTAAAAATATGTAGCCATTACAGCATGTTCTGACATGCCATTCTTGCCAATCTATGTTTGCAAGTAAATGAGAACACAACATCAAAGATCTGCACCGATAGACATTAGCTGACAGTGCTTGGATGGCATTTAGGCAAGTTGTCGGCCGTTTTTACATTCCAGGACGTGGGTAAGGATACGTTTCACGAGCTGAACGCCTGGAAATGAGGAGTGTTTACAACATCAGCTCCTTCAAGGTCTACATAAGGCAGAAAGCCACGAACCCACCAAGATTCATTGCATCCACATAGGGTTAAGTTAATCTGAGCACGTGTTTGCCACAGCAGATGGTCGGCCCATCCAGACTGGCCCGCGACTCGTGCAATCCATGACACCCGAGCTCCTAGCCCTGAGATTATTTTTCCTCTAAAAGTTCATAATGCAGGGAAATAACATAACTTTGAAGGACACTGGTAGCCGTACCTCGCCACGCAATGTGATCACGAGAACATATTCGGGCCCAATACATTTTTGAAGATGATGGCTATCTCATCTTTTTGGCCCGATCTCTCAAGGTGAAGAATCACTTCAAAATTTCTCAGTAGCCAATCCGATCTTCACCAACATCTTAACTCAGTTCGCCCTTGTCACACGCCCAAACGCTTGCCCACAAATTTAATCCGAATCCATCTCCAACTTTGCAAATATCCCTCACACAAAGACAAACAAGGGCGAAAACAGACGTCGTGCAGAGCGCGATATTTGCCAAAGGTCCACTCCCCTCTCCAAAGGTGACCTTTTTTAGCTAACATGTGACACTGGCCCTTAACCCCCCAAAATCTTCTCAGGCCATGGCTACACAAATTGTCCATTTCATCAAGATTAAAATTGACAACCTTAATCAAAGCTGAGGTCAACTGGATGAAATTAATTGTTTTTCAGATTGATATCGAATTTTAGAATCTTTGACCCTTGAAGTTGACCTTTGACCCCTCTCTTGACCTCAAAAATAGTTGCTTCCCAATTCAGTTAATGGACACTACTTGTAATTGCTGTTCTAACTTTCAGATTAATCGGCATGAAAAGGTTTGACGGAATTTTTTTCAGATAAATTTGATTTTATAAGTTTACCTCTGCACTGACCTTTTTGACCCTTTCGACCTAAAATAGTTGGTTTCCCCAATTCCAGTTTGACCGCCAATATGGCAAATCCTGTTCAAATCTCAACTCAAATCGGATGAAAAATGAAGATTTAAAAAAATTGACTCAGATGACCTTGGGCCTCAATCAAATGGGCTTTCTCAGTTCGAGATACCTTGACAACTTGGTAGTTTTCGTTTGAGATGGTGAAAAAATTGTGACCTGTAGATGGAATGCCAGACCAGAATAACACTGTCCGCACGTACTTGGGAGGCGTTGAATTCCCCCACGGTCCTCCGGTTTGAAGGGTCTGACAGGTCACCACTCCAAACCAGCATCTTAACAGCTCAGGCCGCAATTTCAAGTATCAGATAAGGACAGTAGGCACCATTTGCCAAGGGTGCGTTCCCCGGTCCGGAGAGCCACGGCGACCCTAGTTAAATGGTTGTGAGCCACGGCGCGACGGACCACTTAGGACTCGTAGCCGCCTCGACGAGCCCGTTCCCGCTCACGCTTACGTCTATAGGCATTCGTAGTTGCTAGAAAACCCACCGTGGGCTGAAGCTATCTTGCTCCAGCCGGCCCGGCCTCTAGGGTGCTGGCGCGTGCGCGAGAAACCCAGGGATTTTCCCCCTCGTAGCTCTCAGGCCCCCGAGCCCCGAATCCACCAATATACACATAGCAAATACAACCGTTCCACCTCCTCGCTGACGGGGCATCTATAAGCCTGTTGGCGGCGGGGGGGGGGAACGACAGCGGAGGCGGCAGAGAGAAGAAGGACGGCCCGACGAGAGGAGGACTCGGCCGCGGAGGAGAAAGAGAGAAGAGGACCAGCAGGGCGAGGGAGAGGAGGGAGGGGACCGCAGGAGGGGTTTGGGCAAAGCAAAGGGCGGCTCTCTCTCGATGAGGTATCAGAGCGGGATAGAGGCAACACCTCAATAAATAAGTTGCGTCATACACTGATGGGAGTCGGTCCATGGGTGCAAGGAAGGTGCTGTGAGCAGAGAGTGAGATCTGAGCACCACGTAGACTCCCAGACCGGTGTGGAGGAGAACGCTGCTGCCCATTATTACGGACTGAGGGTGATGATGGGGACACAGAGAGGAAAAAGACGAGAGAGAGGGAGCAGAGCAGGACCCCGGACCGACGCCCGACCGCCGCGGGCGAGCCCCGAGAGGAGAAGACAGACGAGAGAGAGAGAGCAGAGATGAGACGAGAGAGAGAGAGAGAGAGAGAGAGAGAGAGAGATGAGGACAGACAGAGAAGAGAGAAACAGACTGAGAGCGAGAGAAAGAGAAAGAGAGACGAAGGAAGAGAGAGAAAGGACGAGAGAGAGAAAGAGAGAGAGACAAGAGAGAGAGAGAGAGACGAAGAGAGAGAGAGAAGATGAGCAGCGAGACAGCTACCAGGACCCGCGGAGTAGAGAGAGAGAGACGAGAGAGAGAGAAAAAGAGAAAGAAGAGGGAGAGAGAGAGAAAGGTGGGGGGGGTGGGGGTGGAGGGGAGGGTCCTAGGCAATGGGAAGAATGATATGTATGCTTAAATGACAGAAAAAAACCCACACACACACACACGCCCAGCACAAAAACAACAACACACGCACAAAAACAAACACAGACACACACACACGCCACACGAACAAAAACAAGCCCACAAGCACAAAAAAACACAGCACCACGACAAAAAAAACAAGCACACGACACAAAAACAAGCACCACGCCACAAAAACAAGCACACAACATAGCACAAAAACAAGCACACACACATGCACAAAAACAAAGCACACGCACACACATACAAAAAACACAAACACGCACCACACACACACACACAAAAAACAAATACAATTACACCACCAAAAACAAATTACAATTACCACACAACAAAAACAAACACTCACACGTTACACACACAAAAAACAAATTACCTCCACAATTACACACACAAAAACAAAACACTCATACATACACACAAAAAAACAAGCACATGCCACAAAAACAACAAGCACCACGCACACAAAACAACAAACACACAAAAAACAAACGACCCCACACACACAAACAAAAACACACACAACACGCACACAACAAACAAACACACCACTCTCGCAAAACACACACACAACACAAACACACACACAAAAACAAAACTACCACCACACGCAAACAAACCAAAACACCCCACACACACAAAAACAAACACACCACAACACAATACACACAAAACAAAACAACCCACACAAAACACAAACACACTCACAAACACACACACACAAAACAAAACAAACACACACATGCAAACAAAAACAACAAAAAACAACACACCGCAAACAAAAACCAAAACACACACGCAAAACAAAAACAAAAACACACACAAAAACACACGCAACAAACACCACCCACAAACCAAACCCACACACACAAAAACAAACACAACATAACAAAACAAACACACACACACACCACACACACACACACCACACAAAAACAACACACAAACCATGCACATGCACGTAAACAAACACCACGCACACACGAAATAAGGACACACGGAACGATTACAACACAAACGACAACTAGAAGGGCACTTGGAGAGCGCCATACCTGCTTCCCGTAATGCCTGATTCCACGAGAACATTTCCGGCCCAATACATTTTTGAAACATCGCTGTACTATAATCATGTTTGTCCTATCTCTCAATGGTGAAGAATCACTTAAAAAAATTAAACAACTCACGTATCCAGACCGGATCCAGATCTTTCACCAAAGATCAACATCGATTCGTCCTCGCCACCACACCCAACCTGGCCTTCCACCAAGTGTCATCCGAATCTCGCGCTTGTCGTAACTTTTGAGATATCGTGCTCCATATTGTCTTAGCCTGACATCTTCCTCAAGCGTGAAGACATCACCTGAAAACATTCTATCAGCACTCTGATCAGATTCAGATTTTACCAAAACTTAAGATTGCTGTCCTTGGCCCCGGTCCCTCCACCAAAAATACTTCTCGAACGATTGCTGAAAACTGTGGCCAAAATCATGTGACAAACAGACAAACGCTACGACCAAAATATTTGTTTCCCTAAATGAAAGATCCTAAATGCCCTCTGGTTTCCACAGCCGTGAGCCAAGAAAGGTGAGAGCAGGGAGCACCAGCCCCAGGCAGGGAGAGCAAGCCCCACTCCATCAGGCTGCGTGACCAAAAGCTCTCTAACGTGGTTCAGGAAGCTCAGGTGGGTCCCGAGGAAGGACTTTTGCACGGACGAGGATTCCCAGTCTTTGGACTGGCCTTGGAGGCCAGTTTGGGAAAATATAGGGCGCAACCATTTTTTCCAACAATTTTGGAGATATCCTGCTCATAGAACACAGACAGAACAAGGATTAAAACACAACCTCCTTCCATCTTCGGTGGCGGAGGTAAATATTATGGAGCTTCACAATTCACTTCATCAAATCTTATAAACCTCTATTTATTACCTGTGCCCACCCGAAGTTGAACAGAGGTTACGTTTCACCCCTACTCTGTTCTACTTGCCGAAAATTTTAAAGATTTTTCAAGTCACTATTGGTTTGCGTCGCACGTGTTATTCTGTCTGTCTGTCTGCTTTCGTGTTGTATGTCAATCTCCTACAAGGTCACAACTTTTGAACCAATCTTCATGAAAACTTCCAACAAAACGTGAGTTGATCATCAGCAAGAACGCCCTTATTGATTTTCGAGGTACCAAAAGGTCAACAAGCTTGCAAAATTTAGAAAATCCTCAATTTTTTCATTCCGATTGACTTGGGATTTGAAGAGGATTTGCACATCAGGTGACTGAATTAATCCACTAGTTATTTGCAAGATCAATTTTGTCTTTGGGAAATTTTTCAAGTATCGTGCCACTGCCACGACGTCCTTTCATTATCTGTCATTGTTCTGTCTGCTCTGTGTGAGCCACAATATCTCAAAACTTTACGGACAGATTCTGACCGAAAAAACTTGATCCCGACAGATTGGGTGTGGTAGGACGACGAATTTTGATTCGATTTTGGTGGAAATACCCCGGATCGGATCCGTAAAAAAAAAAAACACTCTCATTGAAGTAGGTAAGTGAACGTTACACGACAAGGTACTTCTTTCCCATTCACCTCGTCCGCGAGATAAGCTCAATTCACGTCCGTCATCCTCCGATTCTTTTTCCGAGTTTTCCATGTCGCCAGCAGGGAGGCTCTCGTTTCACCGCGTCCCGCCTCAAAAAATCCGAGTCCGTTTGTGCTTGTCCATCCGGACAATCGAGGGAGGCGATCCTGCACGCCGCCGGACGGCTTGCACTCCGCATCTTCTCCGAGGTGTGCGAACAAACAAAAACACAATTTCAAACCGAGCAACCGCATCAAGGCGAAGACAACATGCGATGCAAAAGCGAAACAAAATGAGAGCACATCGTACACCAAGTCGCATCATATTTACAGACGCTTGTTCCGCCCCCCACCCCCCCGGGACCCCACTGAACCAAAACGTACCCGGAAGTAAATGCTCCTTTTCGAATGCGGTGATTAAGTAGTGTCGACGTGTATTTTCATTTCGTTTTATTTGGGTTTTTTTTTTTTCAACACCAAACCTAATAAAATTAATCAAA
The DNA here is from genome assembly GCA_035128595.1 of Eptatretus atami. Taxonomy (NCBI): domain Eukaryota; kingdom Metazoa; phylum Chordata; class Myxini; order Myxiniformes; family Myxinidae; genus Eptatretus; species Eptatretus atami. The sequence continues at coordinate 193,199,189 of CM068954.1, read as the reverse complement.
ACTGTCATTGGCTCCCTAAAGTACTGCTTCACATGTTCCTCAAGTTGTCGTTCGTTACCTGAAATAACGGGAAAAAAATTAAAACAAAAAATAATTTAAATGGGAACCACATCCGAGCTAAATAAATACGGTTGATTACGTTTAATAACGAATGCGGCGATTTACCCCCGAAAACTGGTCGAATGGGTTAACAATTTTAAAGCGGGAAAAAAAGATTACATAATAAACTATCAAAAACCTATAACATTAAAGCCGATTATAGCAATGCATTGAATCATTTTGCCATACGCCACTCAATAATTCCATCGCCGTCTTGAGCGTGCCTGGACGTGTCCGTTAGGGCAAGCGACCTTGCAAACTCGTTTAGGCGGAATCCGCCTCGCTGAACTGTTTCAAAACCTCTTTTACACGTCCCTCAGCCGAAGCGGATAGTAATCGGATTTAAGTCGTTAAAGAGAAGAGGTGGCTTCGTTATTGAGCCGTAGTCCGATTCAAACGAACACTGGAACCAATGGAACATGTCAGATGGGGGCGAACATGCAACCCCCCCCCGAAATCCCCCAATGCACACATGGTAGGGGTCCACAGATAAGCTTGGCAGGAGGCTCCTTCCTCCTTCTGGACCCCCCTTTATTTATCTTTCTTTCTCTTTCGTCCTCCTCCTCTGTAGGCCGCTGCTAACACAATCAGTTCTCTTTGGGAAGTTTTCACATGATGAGGATCGAGTAAAACACTAACAAGCTCGATTACTTAATGATGACGTCATAAAAACGAATATGACTTTCATTGTGATGCGAATCAGGTTTGCGATTTAAATTATTCCGTGCTACATGCCCGGCTTGATTCCCGCAAACAAAATTCAAAACTGCTTGCCTAGTTTCGGAGGATTATCGGTAGAAAAAGGCCGATTCCATAGCGCGATGTTATGACCCAACCCGTCAAACTTTTTTTTTTTTAAAAGCGAAGAATTTCCAAAATCGGAGACGTTACTTCGCCTGCGCGTGGGCTTCTCTGCATATACATGGCAATTTTCACGAAGATCCGATGGAAAACTCTGGGTTGTGGAACAAAAAATTTGTCAGAAATAGAATGACTCATAAAAAAAAAATTGATATGACGTCATTAGTTGACTGTATCATAAATGTTTGCGGTCTAATTCATTCTCCGCTAATGCCCCGTTCGATTTCCCGCAAACAGAATTCCAAAAAAGCTTGCTAGTTCCGGAGATAATTTTTTAGGCTATTTCCCATTTAGCGGACGATATTTTGACGTCATAACTTTTTTTTCTAGGAGAATTTCCAAAAATCCGAGATGCATGGTTACTACTATCTGCGCAGGGTATGTCTACATATATACGCCAAGTTTCAGGAACCAGTTTGATGAAAAGTAGGCTGTGAACAAAAAAGTCCCACAAGAAGGAAGATGCAAGAACAACAATCAACAGATGAGTAAAGACTTCGAGATCCTCACGAGATCTAATAGAAAAACAACTTGTATCAGATTCAGAAAGTCTGAATTCCAAGTCTGGACCAAAACTTGCCTGTCATTGGCTCAGTGGCTCTCTCTCTCGTTGTTCCGTGCTCCATAATAAATATCTGTCCCCCCCAGTCTGGATCACTCTTAAATGGAGAGTCGTACGCCGGTCCTGTTACTCGGACATGACAGCTCAACAAAGATCATCCTCAAGGTTCTGATTGATAACACATCGCTGTAGCTGAAGTGCACTGACACCCAGTGCTTTATCACCAGATGCGTTCTTGTTTCTGTGTCTTAACCGTCTCACGCTATGTAATCCGCCACCCTTGCCTGCTTGAGTAACCAACAGTAGAGGATGGAGCACACCCAAGCAGAAGATTCGGTGCAATTTTGGTGTCTGCTTCTCTCTCCGTACGTATATGTATAAATGATTTAACTCCGTCAACATTTTGAAACCTGATTGGAAATTGAAGTTCTCTTGTCCAACACGTGATCACAGGATGCCATCATGCCGATTCCTCCTACAACTCAATCTTCGCTTGCTGACAGACACCGTCAGATGCTGTCCCTCGCACAAAGACTGGTCTTACACAGATGGCATTCTTCACCTTACTCAACTCCAACAAAACAATATTCACCATCGGTCCTTCCAGTCCTCCAATGTACTCCTACATCTGGACATTATGGATATTTACAGAACATTGCACAAAGCCACTCAGTCATTTTAATGGCTTTACCATGTCTATGACATTTCAGACCACTACCAACGATGTTTCTAGATTCCCAACGAGAGAGCAAACATCAGCAAAAAGTTGAACCATAGACAAAACACCTCAAGTGATCTCCTTATCTCACTGGGGGCTTTGCGGTGCTTGTGCGGGCGATCCAGGCGATATCCAGAGTGTCTTCCAAAGATGACTGCATCATGTGCCCAAAATCCAAGGTCAGAGATCTTGACATTCCCCCTAAACGAGCACCGCAAGCTTGATCTCTCAAACATCCTCCTTGTGTTTCACAAACGAAGGCTCGGGATCACACTGTGATTGGAGGGTCAGCAAAAGGGACCTGATAACTCCCTGAACAGCTCAGCTCTTGCCATTAAGCCTAACCCTGTGACTGGACAATGGATCCAGCGTCCCTCGAGACAAAAATTCTTCTTTGCCCTGACGTGTGAACTTCTCAAGGACACCCACGATCATTCAAGCGATGGTGGTCATATCATTTACACCCTCTTCCACTGCCTGCAGCCAGGTGCAGGGCAGTGCGTGTAAGTGCAGCAGGTGCCACTGCAGGGGCAGTGGCAGGGGGTTGCCAAAAGGAGAGAAATGAGGTTGGAAGACATTTTTGTGGGTGATGAACAATTAATTATTAGATTCTTCATTCTGCAGGAAGGATTGCGTAGACATCGAGGTCTACGCAGTCTTGAAGCAGCAGGGTGAGGACATTGAAGGGAAGGCGTAAAACAATACGACTATCGGGTCATGGTAGGAAGTAGTTGTTGCCGTACACCTTGGACGTGTAATGCTTTTGACTGTCCAGTGCATAAAGTTTTGCTCAAGCATAGCTTCTGAACAATAGGCTACAGGATATTGGGATAAGCCCCTTTCAGCCCATTTTCTTTAAAATTGTTATTGAAAAAATAAATAATTAAATGCGCCTCGTGCGATGCCCCCACACGCCAAAATGAAGTCACAAATGATGATATGAAACTAGCCTCACTCTTACGAGCTGTTCTGGGTTCCCTTTTCTTCGACGTGATGACAAATGTTACCAAAATTCCAAAAGCTATCTGTCGTCCGTTGCTATCGCCCACCTGAGAGTTGGACGGAATTGAACTCCCACGGGGTATCGTTTGGCAATTCGAACTTATTTCGTTAGCGGGAGCCGCGGTGGGGGAGCTATTAAGGAACGAGAATTATGTCTCTCTTAGTTGGCCAATCAAGAAAATAGAATTTTCAGAAGGGAAAAAGTTAAACATCATCTATTACCAATGCCGAAGTTAAAATAATAAGATCAGAAGAGCTTTTGAAGCCAAAGTGGATCGTTGAGAAGTACGAAATATAGTTGCAGTGAGTTGAGACGTGTTTTAAGGAGGGAGTAACTGGAGGACAGGATTAGAAGGCTACAAGGTTGTATCGTTGATAGGAAGGAGAGAATAGGAGGAGGATGAGAAATCGGGTAAAGGACAGCATTGTATCAAGAGAAAGGTGACATAAGAAGGGAATTTGATGGAGAGGATTCTGTATTGGTACAGATTACTGAGATGTAAAAACAGTAAGATCTACTGGAAGGATGCTTTTATAGGGCTCTGGGTGGGAAGGAAGAGGAGGAAGGAAGAGTACATGAAGGATTTCAAAAGGCGCCCATAATTTAGGAAGAGTATTGGATATTCTGGGGGATTTTGACTTGCCAGGGATAGATTGGGGTCCAGGAAACATGGAAAGGGTAGGAGCTTTAGAGCAGATGAGGATTTCCTTAATTTTAGTCCAGGATTGCTTTTTTACCCAGTTTGATAGATAAGTCTTTATTCTACAAATGGGCTTCTTTAAGTATATCAGGGGACAAAGCAACAGGTTCGGACCACGTTTGGCCCATTGAGGAATTACATTGGAATAGACGCGGTTAGTGATGAAAAGTGATTGAGGCAGCTTACTTAAAACTTGTATTTTTGCTTCACTTTTTACACAAGAAACAGTCAGAGAATTGCCAATAGCTGACGACGTATTTTCAAGGAGGTGAGGAAGGGGCTTTTACAGACGGATCCAGGTTGGGAGTGGAGGAAGTAAAAGGAACAGGACGGTAATCTAAGAGTTAGCATAACAGGCTCCCTGGTTAGTCCAGATAATATGCCACCTGAGAGTGTTGATGCGAGGTGGCCTGAGCAGTTAAGCGAGATGTTAACGGATATTTTCCAATATTTTTTGTTCACTGGAGTTCAGCGGACAGGTACCGGGAGATTGGATAGTAGCCAAACGTCACACCACTTATTTTAAGAAAGGATCCAGAGAAGACACTGGAACACTATAGACCTGTTAGATTATGACCTTCAGTTGTTGGGGAAAGGTGTTTGAGACATTAATTAAAGGAACCTGATTCGAGAAACCCATCTTAAATAAATACAAACCAATTAAAGGTAGTCAACATGGGTTTACCAAAGGTAGTCTGTTGAACAACATCTTTTCGATTCTTCCTTAAGAGCAGTGTCTGATTGGTGGTATGAGGGAAAGGCAGTGACATAGTATTCTTAGAACTTTAAAGAAGGTATTTGATAACCGGTTACCACATCAGGTTGTTAGCTCCAAAAGTGAGGGCTTGTGAGTGGCCTTGCTTTGGTCTAGGGAGCCATTTGATTGCAAACTGGCTTCTGTGATCGGAAGCAAGGATTTTCTAGTGGCTGTTAGTGAAGGCTGTCTTGCTGGGAGGATGAAGTTGTTGGGGTACCTGCAGGCATCAGTACCTCGGACCATTACAGTTCATAATTTACATCAATGGATTTGGATAATGGTGGGCTAAAGAGTAACACTTCCAAATTGCAGATGACTTCAAAGCTTTGAAGGTTGAGGTGCCCCGATAGCATGAGGGGTTGATTGATAAGATTTCAGACAAGTATTGACCATCTCTTGTCATCTATACTCTGGGTCAAAAAGATTAGCAGATGTAATTTCAACTCCTGAGCAAGTGTTAACGGTGTTTGGGGATGGGAGCAAGAATCCCAATGAAAATAAGAATTACAGGATTGTAAGGGGTAATTTTGAGAGCGTGTCACAAGGAGAAGGAATCTGGGCTCGGTGGTAATAGATACGGCCGATGTCAGCACCCGGTAGCAACAGTGCCAGGCAGCTATAGTAGAGCAAATAGGTTTTTCAGATTTCCCAGCTGCTGATGGGGGATTGAATGCTTAACTCACTGTACGCTTGTGATAAGGGACCTCAGGACGTAGGCGGAGAACTCGGCCTGCTGTCCTGGAGCATAATTTAAGACCTCGGTGACGATCTTATCCTGACCGCACTACCTCTCGAAGTTTTTAAAATTCTTAAAGCTTTTCCACTTCATTGCCTTTGACGTATATGCTGTGCCTTTCTGTTTTCAGAGGGAGCGAAAACACTGCTGAGACCAGCATCACTGAAATCGTGTGACGTCAAAAGCGATTGTTGAAAATTGACTCATAATTCATTTGCGTCACACTTTCCGGTTCTAAATCAAAGGGATGAGTCTTGTTTGTCTCTCTTTTTTTGCAAACCGGTGATATGGCAGTTCCTGCCAGACTTTCTTCTTTGAGCAGTTTTCCATAATTTTTGGCTTGCTCCTTAGAGCACCCTTATTCCTGTACATTCCTATCTTTCTGCGCTCTGTCCGCGGCACTTTGTCCCACCTAGGGGCTAAACCACTCAACCAACATTCCAATGAAATTTGGTAGGTAGGCACCAACCTATTTTCTGGGAATCGTGTGCTTCGAATATGGACCCCGGGCCCCTTAGCAACGGCCCTTTAAAGTGGTCAAAAAAAATCCCCAATACCTCCCCGACAACTGACCTCCGATAGGGACTGTTTTTTTTGTGCCCAAGGAGAATGTCTTTACAGCATCATTTAAATAAAAAAAATATTCTTTAGCGAATAGATAAACTGGATTACAGGGCGTGCCATTTGCTGTTAGAGGTCTCTTTGGAAACATCCTGAAATTTTCACAAGGCGGGTTTCTGGGCACAAACTTAAGAGGGCTGTGGATCATCATATTTATTGCTGCTTAAATTTGACTATGATAGCATGTTACCATGAATTACTCGGCTAGTCGCTCGTCGGCCAGCTTTTCCATCCAGAGCAGGGGTCCTCCAACCTTCTTTGGGTGGCAGGCTACAAACCCCACAAAGTTGGTGCGAGGTCGCTGCGGCGAGTGGCCGCACCCCAAAACAATAGCGACGCTTAAATTCCGAAAAAAAAATAATTTATAATTAATATGCGAAATTTAAACAATGAATAGTGCTGAATATATTTCTTCTGCCATGATCGAATATTGATAAATGGAATAATCGTTTTAAAAAACAACGAGTTCTAATATGTGAATCAAAAATTATATAAAAATTACAGAACGCTTTGATCATCTGACACTAAAATTTGGCAGTATCGCGCCACCATATGTAATTGTAAACTTAATATGGCTCACCGCGGGCCGCATAACATCCGTTCTAAGGGGCCGCATGTGGCCCGCAGGCCGGCAGTATCTCCTCTAGAGCGAGCAAGCCATAGTCGCCTTCCGGCTCGTCTTTGAGTTTTTCCTCGCGTTTTTGAACATGGAATGCTAGTTTTTTAATTGGAGTGTTCTTGTAATTCTTATTTTTTCGTCCTTCCCTTTTCTCCCTTGGAAACAACCTGCGATCATTTTTCTTTATTTTTTAAGAACATAATTTAAAAAACATTTTTTTGGAAAAAGGATCTTTTAAGTCCTTTTGAAAAACACCAGCGTTTATATAAACTGGTTAGGTCAGGCTATTGGAGGCTATGCGCCGGAACAGCACATCACTAATCCCCTCTCCTCTGCCGGTACCTCCAGGGGCCCTCTGTCTGGAATCCCCCTGACAGTGCCTGGTTCCAATCCACATCTCTTAGATGTGCCGATCAACCTGCTGCAAACATCGAGGCACGTGTCGGCCCCCGGGCTACCTCTGCTCAAGAGCGCTCCCTCGCTGAATCTGGTGAGTCCCGGATCAGCGTCACGGAAAGAGCGCAGGTTCATTGGGACTATGTTTTTTACAATCCTTTACGAGTATGGGAAACGGTCTAAACATAAAATTCACATACTTCCGTTGATTATGTCACTGATGACTCTATAATTCATTGTTCTGATATTTGTTTCAATGACCAAACTCACTTCCCACTTTCTTGATTTGCACCCAGACAGCCTTTTTTCTGTTGGTTTTGGTAAGTTTTAGTTCTATATTTCGGCAGCATGAACAATGCTATAGTCAGAACAAACCGATTACCTGCTCTTCATGATTGCTTTGTGCTCAAAGCGTTCTTCCTTTCACTGAATCCCGAACAGCTCCGTGCCGTCGAGTGGAATAACATATTTTCCCCACGTAACTCCGTCGACATTTAAAATCCTGTGCCGGCAACGATGGCATCACAATTTGCATGTCATTGAAATCACCCCCAAATATAATGACATACTTTTAGCGCAGTCTGGTTGACCCGATTGTCCAAACTATCTACACGAGCTACCACCGTCATCCACCATTCCCCGATGCCCATGACAGGCCCTCTCGGAATGAGGGAGAGGTGGAAGGATACTCGCTTGTTCTTCCCCTTCTACTCTCTTCTCTCGCTCTTTCCCGGTAGGCCGGGGGGCTGGCCTTGCCGTCACGAGGATGGAAAATTAGTGCAAATATCTCAATTCCGAGAGATCTGAAGACATTCCCTCCCTTCAATACCTTACCCGAATTGCTTCTCTTCCAAAACCATCCTATTAGGTGCTGGACAGTGTCCAATTATCCAAAGCTTCAACCTTACCTTACCTTCTTTCTTGGCCCTAATAGAAGACGTCGCCGGTAGGTCTCTACAATCCTGTAATCTGCGGTACGGCGGTCTCACAAGTAGGAGAGGGCATCGTGTGCCGCCACACTTCGAATGCGATGTTAAGCGGGGCGTCCATCTGCTGGCATTAGTTAGTGGACATTAATATCATAGGATGTATCTCTGAAGAGTAGGTGAGCCAATCACCTGGCACTGTGAATAAATTACCAATTCCTGCCCTGACACACGGCTTTTATCAGCAGCTACAATGCCAATGATTTGCCACCCGACAGCCTCGTCTGTGTATGAAAGAAGACTGGCTAAGATTGAAACAGCTGAGACAGCTCAAAGGGTGCTCATTAGGCTTTAAAGGGATCCTGAGAAGTTTTAATGAGGAAATGTAGGACTTCCGGTTCTGGTTTGGAGGCGACAGCTGGTTCTCTCAGGGGTCTCTTGCCGACTCTCAAAAGATAAGTTTTCGTCGTTGTTTGTCACATTTTTTGATAGCACAAATTTTGAAAACAAAACTGATCTCAGGAACCATCAGAAAACAGAGGCAACAAAATGGAACTATTTTGGGTGAGTTTGTCGGTCTTTGTGCTTTATTTGGTGTTTCCCTGAGACCTTGCCCGTCCGTATTCCCATCGATGTGCACGATTGTGTTCGTTTGAATTTTCTTCTTCACCTTTTTCCCACCACCCTCCTATCTCTCCCAACTTTCCCTTCTGTTTTAGTGTTAAAATTAAAATAAAAAAACAACCTTTTCCCTCCTTACCTCATTCCCTTGTGCCAACTTCCTTCTACCAACTTCTTCCTTTGCTCCTTTCTACTTTAGCCAACCCACAGTCACCAAACATTCATGATTTTTTCTTCAACCTCTTTACCTAATCTTACGAATCTTTAAAAGAAAAAAAAATCCCACTGTTACATTCTTTTTCCTCCATTCTCTCTAATTATCCTTCATTGCATCCCTCACGTGATTGCCTTCAGATTGCATCTACTGACCAAAACAATTTTAAAAATCCTACTTTGCAACGCATGTGTCATGTTCCATCAATTCGTCTTTATATTCGTTTTTCCAACTTCACGTGCTAATTCACCATACTGTCCTTGAATTCCCTCCTCACCTTCTTATACCTCTTCCTTACCCCACCTATCTTGCTCTCATCCTACCTCTGTCTTGTACTCTATCACTGTCTTCTGCTTCAGGTATCAGCTCCTCCTCCGTTGTCCCACACTGTCGTGGTGTTCTAACCATTTGTGGGCTCCATTCTAACAAAACAGATATCTCTCTCTCTCAAATTCAGTACACCTTATCACCACAAACATTGCGCTCCTTCTTTCCTTTCATCACAAAATAAAACCCCCCTCCCCCTCAATGCTCCGACCCTCCCACTGCCATTCTCCCTTCTTCACCAAAGTGGAGAGGCTTGCGTCAAACCTCGACTCAGATCTGTAACCTGCGTCAGACGGTCCATCAGCCCACGTGCTGTCCTCAAAATACCATGCTCCTCTCTCTTGCCTCACCCTCTCTCTCTGTTCTATTCACCCCTCCATTGGTTTCAAGGTCTCATCTGCCATCTGCTTTTGGATCAGCAAACATCCCACCTGCATCACCCAAAGTGCCTAAACGATTGCCTCTCGATTCCCTGCAACTTCAGACCAATCAGACTCTCTTCCCCAATCATCAGCAAGGTATGGAATCTATCATTCGCCTTCAGGACATTAAATCCTTCCTCTTTCCTTCCAATGGCTTGATTTTCCCAATAAACTTGGGATTCAGGACCAGCTCTGTGGAATGGCGCAGGAGAAAAACTGCAGATACGTTACCTTGTTCCCTTAGCATCCGAAAACCCTTGGTTCAATTTACGATCACAAAAAATTCCTTAAAATATACAAAACAACTTTATATTTACAAAAAAGTCTCTTCATAAATTTTGTCCCCGCTGTGCTTCAGTTCAAGATGCTCTAAAAGCAGGGAGAGATGGCAAAAAGTACACCAATACATCGCTCAACGCTGTACCTCTTACACATATTTAACCTTGACCCTTACTTTATATATACGTACAATCCTCATCTCTTTTGACTTCTCCATCCCTCCTCTCACCCTGGGGTTTGAATCTCAGCCAGCTCATTTATCTGTCATCCCCGCCCTAGCTTTCTACACTCGGTCTCTTAGTAGGGATTTCCATCTTTTGTTTTCGTTCGTAAACCCCTCGGCTTCCCCTCCCCATGCGACGGTTTA
>CM068954.1:193172489-193186238 GCA_035128595.1 Eptatretus atami | reverse complement strand
CCCAACTCAGGTTTCTCTCACCAACTGAACCATGTATTTCTATTCTATTGTGGAAAACTTCACGTGAGTAGTGAATTCTGAGGTAGAACTCTTTCTCCATAAAAGAAATCATTACGATTTATATCTATGGTCTCTGTTATCTAAAATTACTCCCTGTGTATAAAAAAATAGTTGTTTTTTTCCTGACCACAGTGGACGAATAAAACCACAGAGTGCTTTGCAGGTTCCATATTGAATATATAACCAATTGGGCGGTTGAGCTTATGCCGCTGACAAAAAGGAAGAATATTTGTATTTGTTTTTCTATTCCATTCAATTATAAGCAACCTAAACGAGCAATCCAAATCACAGTGACAGTTAATTACCGAATTTTATTCCTGAGGATAGTTGAATAATGACATATCACTGTTAAATCGTCCCATTTTATTTACAATCTTTCTTTGAGGACGAAACCCAATAACTCTCCTAATTCATTGAATTATCAATTGTGAAATCAACCTGTGGCCTAGTTTATTTTTAAGCTCTTAAATCAGCTTTAATATTTATTAAGTTCAATCATTTTTGTTTCTGGTGGGTGATTCTTGAAGTATTTTCGTATGAATGCTCTTATCGACACCCCCCCTGCCTATTATTTTTTGCTTCAATCACCTGTTTCTTTCATAAGACGGGATGACCCCTCGTAATTTGCGTTGAAGAGTGATTATGGGGCAGGTAAATCTCACTATGCCTCCGGCGTGTGAGGGACTTTATCGTTTTGTCTATCCACCTTTCCCCGCTGATCTATAACTAACACTTGTCCATTCTATTTATCCACCGCTATATTAAATAAGGTATTATAAGTTTTCCATCTGGACAATAAAAAGATGCCTCAGTATATGGCCTGTATTGTATGTGTCAATGTAGTGGTATGGGCAATGAAGATGGTGTCGGGTCGGGCCTTGCTTGTGAAATGAAAACTAAGGATTGTGACTTCGCACGCTCTATTTAATTATGAAGGGATAAAATGTTCGTATATATGATAGTTTATTTAATTAATTTTCAGGTTCATTCACTTCGTCTAAAATGACCTTTATCTTCCATTAAAACAATTGATTTATTTCCCAGCTCACTTCTACCTGATTTACATCTGTCCCGAGGCCACTATATACCTAACCATACCCTAAAACAGCTCATAACTAATTGTCTGATGGGTCATTTGAAAGAAAACTAACGACGCTGAAACCAAGCATCTTAATAGCCCCTGCTTACACCCTGACAAATAAATTGTGTTTTCCTTCTCATTCTTTCGCTACTACTTTACCAGCTAAAGGAATTAACCCTATAATCAACAGAGTTCAAGCAGATCGAATAATATACTTTTATCATCATTATTTCCATATCCAATGGCATTTTATCCAATAATACTGTTGATTTCATCCCTCACCAGTTGAACCTTTGGGTCTCCATCTTTTGTGCGATGTAAGAAACATTAATCTCCGCGAAGTTAGTTTTTGATCAGTCTTGCGGTCGAAGCAGAAATTCAAGAACCTAAGTTCATCATTAAATATCAATACCTTTTCTTGAACATAGTATGAAATATTGCCCTGATTGCTTTCTGTTGAATGCACCCCTGCCTCTTGTTAGCGCTTCTTGACATCCGCGAAATATTTCCATTGTTTTGTAAGAGCATTCAGAATATAAGCAGTCGGGGGGTCGAATTCACTCTTCCAGTTGTTGCAAATAATCCCTTCATCATCCATTATGTCTAATTCTCTATTATGCTCTAATTCTGTCCTCCGTCATTTGGGGACTATAAATCTTCATCTTAACACTTGGAGCTTTCTCGCGCTCCAGTATAGTTTTATTGAGGAACTGGTGCGAAAAACATCTTTATAATTTTTTCTTGCGGAAGGGGATTTTTTAAAAGGCCGGCTTTTTTAAAAAATTTCTCTTGTTTTCTTCTTCAAATGCTTCTTGTCACCCTGTTCATTTTTCTTGGGGTGGTTCGGGCCGTTTCTTCTTTTATGTCTTCCTGTCTGTTTTGGGGCAACCTTTTTCCGAAATAATCCAACCTCTTGATGCATTCCACCTAAATCTTCTTGCTCTTTCTTTTCGTGGGCCCATCCCATTTATTTATTGAAAATATCATTTTTAAATTATCTCACCTTGGTTTTCCACAACCCGAATTATATTTATATTTTTCAGTCGTGCTGTTTCATGTAATCCCCAAATTCCTTTTTTGAACTTATATATATGTAGATACAATGTGTAAAAACTCTACCAAAAATTGTCAATATCCTATTGATTTAACTTGGAATATAAATAAAAATCTATTAGGCTCCATTTGGTTTCTCCGATCCTGAACGACGTAGGAATGTTGGTGAAAGTTACGATTTGACTAAGATAATACAATTACAAGAAGAATGGGTTCTCCCTCTTGGGTGTTAGTAGCTCCCTGCTCCATTACCCCGGGCACTTTTGGTTTCTGCTCATTAACAACATGATTCCATTCAAATTTATAAACGAGGTTTCTTTTTGGATTTATCAAAATCTTTGGCCGGAGAGACGGATTATATCCATCCTTTGTTATCACTAAGAATACAAGTATAGTCCGTTGTTGACTTTTCTTCTATACATCTATTCCTGGGGCGGTTTTCAGGCGGTTTGCTATCTTAACAGCAACAAACTCTAGTTGGCATTTTATATCTTCAATTTTTATAATGCATTTAGCGTTGTTTTGAAGTTTAAAATAAAACCTGACAGCATTATTATCTTCTTTTTGAAAGTCCAGCATTTAAAACTCTTTGTGAGCAGCTAGTTTGACCTATTCTGGCGGGTTGGAAAACTCACTTTGATTGAAAATTAGTTAAATTCAAGCAAGTATCTTAACCGAATTGTGGGGTTAAGAACATGCTTAGAAACCCTTTTTTGTGGAACTACATGTGAGGATTTAGAAGCATCATTTAAACAGTAAGCATGGCTTTTTCACTAATCCACCTCATTGTACCAATCATACCATATCAGATGGTATTGTACCTTAAATTGAAGTTTTGGCGAGGATGTTTCGTGCTTTCATAGGGTTGGCTTTTAAATTTTATCCTCTTATATTTCTCCAATGCCAGATGAGGTATCATAAAACTCCATTTTTCATTTTATATAAAATTAGATTTGTCAAAATCAGCGGTTAATGTTTAATTTTGAGTTCTCATTGGACTTTTATTTGAGAAAAATCTCGGTATATTTTATCCATATAGTTGCATGGTTTAAGATTCTTAAGTAATCCTCTCTAATCATATCGCTTCATCGGATTTACCCAGTCTATCTATCGTGGATGCATATCTTTATGGATTCATAATATTGCAATATAGTCTATGTGTGCATATTTCCCCTGATAAATCACATCCTAAGTTCTATTGTACAATAAATTATATTATAACAACTCAATCCTTTCTTTATTGACATCATTTCTCTTCCTAATACGGTTCAGTTATCTGTCCGCTTGGTTAAGGAAAGGTCCTTCTACAATATTATTTTTTACTATCTTGTGTTATGTGTATCACGAACCTTCCGTATACCTCTATAACTTTATACAATTCTATTTTCTCTCACAGTATATTCCCCCAATCTGGTGTGGTAAATAGTTAACTTTCAACTTATTTGGTTAGTACTACTTCTTTCTGTGTCTTGTTTGTTTAAGTGCAGTAAATCCTAAAAAAAAATTAGCCTTTCCGATGTTTCCGGACTTGTTTATTACTTTGGTTGATTATCGATAATTGGAGAAGAGGGTGAATCACAGTAATTTATACAATCTTGTTTATAGGTCTTTTGAACCTCTGTGTTTGAATCCCGTGACTTTCACACGCAAGTACAAATTCTCAAATTTGTCATATGGGAGAATCAGCGGGGAATTCAATGGAGGGGCCCGTCAAAAATCGGGATGGCATACAACTATCTTCAATTATATAAAGTAAAACTTTTACTTAAACTGCGAAATTCGATCATTCCGGATATCATCTATCCGAATTACCCTGTATTCCAGGGGAATTCATAACTTTATACTGTGTACATTAACACTATCCCAGTGCTCTTCTTGGAACTTCACATGATAAGCGTAGCCCGGTAGGCCCAATCTGGCTACTATATAGACTTGGGGAGATGTGTTTTGTTCGCTCCGTCTGAACATCTGTGCAGTTTTGCGCACCCATGGTGTCTACGGTTGGGGGTCGGGTATCTATAACCATCGTTTTGAATGCCCAAACTCTCACGGTATCTATTAAGATCACCTCCATTTAATGCTTTCAAATCTTCAGATTGTGAATATCTTCCCTCATATTTACAATTAGTTAGAAAAACTTCCGGATGAAATTCACCATCGGAATATCCGTATTATACTTTTTTTTTTCATAACAGAGTTTCAACTGCTTACATTTTTTATATAATTAAAGGTAATTTTTAAAATGATCCTTAATCTACAAATTGAAAACGCAAATGTCCATTTCACCTATACTGAGGCTATCCTTAACATCCTTTTATTTCATCAGGACTTATATCTTTGAGGGTGTTGGGAAAAAAATAACAAATTTCTCCTTGCCATATTACAGATGTGGCTTCTTATCTTTTCTTTCTAAAAGCAAAAGAGCGTGGTCTATTCCCAGAGATGGGTTTCTTATTTTTTGTATATCTTTTTCTTGTTTACCATGTTCGTTTTATTCTCAGTTTTTTAATTTATTCACGAAAGGGAAGAAGATGAGAAACTATTGTTAGAGTCCTACTCCTTAATTGATATCTTCTTCCATGGTGTATATACTATAAAAGCCCTTCCACTGATGAAGTAAATTGTATAAGCTAAAGAACCATATCCATTCGCCATAATTAGGGGTTTTTATCCAATTAGCTTGTTCATAACTTTATCTGTTCAAGTTTTACATCGTGTGATCACATTTCTCGAGTTATCACTCTTCTTTAACTAAATGAATTGTGATGATTGGTATGAAACTTCGTCTTCTTGTTGTTTGGGTCCTTATTTTAACATTATAGCATTTGTATTTTTTACTTTTAAACGATGAAAAAGTTGGTAGGATAAAATGTGTTTTAAACACAGATCTCACCGTGCGTAGCAAATGAACAAAATTTTCATAAGAAAAATATTTCTAGGGTTTTAAGCCTACAGATCTCACACCTTCTGTTAGTTAAAATAACTACGGAAATTTTCACTTCAAGAAAATTTTAGTTTAGGTAAGCAGAAGATTGCACCGCCTGTCCTAAAATCAACGAAATTTTCGATGCCACTAGAAAATTTTAGTTTAAGCACCAGACTTCTCACCGGTTTAAAATAAACTAAATTTTTCATCGAATGAAGAACATTTTTTTAGTTTAACAGAGATTCCACCCTGGGCTAAAAGCAACGAAATTTTTCATCCAAGAAAATTTTCAGTTTATAGCCACAGAACTACTCACTCTGTAAAATAAACGAAAATAATTTTCATCCAGATGCAAAATTTATATTTAGTCTCATAATGCAGAGCTCTATCTTTCACCCTGTCTTTAAACCCATCAAACGCAATATTTCTTCAATCAATGAAAATTTTAGTTTAAGCACCCAGAGTTCAGCCTGCCTGTAACATACTGTACTTCTTCTCTCAATTCTAAACGAATATTTTACACTTATCAAGAGTCTTTAGCCTTCTTCTTCGCAGTGCACACAGTCTTAGTTCTCCATCTGATCAACTTTATTATACAATCATGGTGAATGTACAACCATCATCTGCGCCCATGCGGTTTGAGCTAGATCACTGTAATGATCATATTAACATTATAGGAAACATACCTCACCCGAACCCAAACAAATCACACATTTAATGCTTAGTTATCATAACCAATATCTCCTCTTTGATGTTGCCCGAAATGTAAAACTATCTGCTAGATATTCTGACTCAATAGCGCAATGCTCTTTTGACAGAACTAGCTAGGCTATTTAAATAATAGACAATCTTCTCAAATCTATCCAATGCAAAAACTTATAAGAAAAAATGCAGCTGGGGGCGTGGTTTAACCAGCTAATAAGTGAAGGTAGAGACTATCATAGTGTGAAAACACTTGATGGCCAATCTGCGCATTTAAAGTGGCGGCATATAGAACTTAAATTAAGACCATTTTTCATATCCTACTCTGTGGAGAACCCCTCCATGCGCACGTTCCACCATCATCAATTTAGCCTGCGAATCAATTTGATAATACGGTGTAGGAAACACCTGATCCCCGAGATTGAAAAATGGGTTCCGCCCTTTATTTAAAAAGACCAATTAAAAAAATGAAAACTTTTAAAGTCTTCCTCATATATGCGGAGTAGAAACATGAATATTGAAAAGCAACACAGGCATGAAGAAACAAACTCTTCTTATGATGAGAACAGATCTTCATTATTATAACATCATTTCTAAAAATTTTTTGAATAGTGGGGTTTTAATTTTGAAGAACTCATTCAAGACTAAGAGAGAGATGTTTGCATATACTCTCATCCAACGATTATTTGTCATTCCGTTAGGTGGAAACGGTTTGTGTGCGGAGGGGTAAATGACGCCTCGAAATATTTTTTATAAACTAACTTCATATCTTATTACTCATAGATATACACCATTCTAAAAATCAACCCTTACTTTAAAGACTTCTTCACTTTATATTGAAATTCAGTTACCAAAAGAAAATCAAAACAAAGAGACGGGCACGGTTGTTGCAATATTCAAGAACAATTGATTACAAATAAATGTTTCTACTGCCACAGAGTCTGTTCATTGGCTCTACGCTCCTATCCATCACACCAATATAAGTGTTACATTCAACGACAAGTAGTAAAAACAATTATATGAAATAATGAGAATACTGTGGACATTTACTAAGATTTTAAACTTCCCAATGCACACTAACAATATTTCCTAACACTTCCGTTGACGAAAAGACCACTATACCCCCTTTTCTATTAAGAGCTATATGGGCGTATTAACGGATACTAAAAAAGTTTCAAATCATTAAAAATTTACTTAAACAACCTATTAAAAATGAAGAAGAAACAACACATTGCATTATCTTTTATATTTTAAGTGTTGCGAAAGAATTCATCATATTACTACATACATTCAATAATTTATCAAGATTGACATCCTCCTTTCTCAGCGTAGTTCAAACAGCCAACACAAAAAGCCTATATATCCTACTGCTAAGCGAATGGTCCCTTAATTTCAATTACATACAAGCAACGATTAGAACAAACATTCCAAAATATTGTCACGAGCTATCAGCATTAAATCAGCTCGTCACTTCAGTAATGCTACCTAACCTCCTGACGGCGTCGGAAAGATTCTCTTTCTCTCGAAAAAAAGATCACTCTCCTCACATAATAAATACCGCTATCATGCCCACTTTCCCATTTGTAATCTTATAACCGCTTAACGTACTATGATTTTGGTGTATCCCTTAAAAAAGATACAATACTTGCTTAAAAATTCTAATCCCAAAAGGATCATTCAACATTCTCTATACAAAATAAATATCAAAAACATATTTCCCTTGGGTGGCCTTGGGTCCCTGGTGTTATGTTCATTTACTATTCAATTGTAAATTTCAAGCTCCTCTCGTCTGGTGGGGAGAAAACTATTAATAAACTTCCGAATCATTTTAACTCGTAGCGAAAATTCTAAACAGCTGTCTTCACAAGACGGGGGGGTGCCCCTCAAAACGACATCTCAGCTTAAAGAGCCACCATCCACTCTGCGTTCTACAAGTTGATGGGTATTAACGATCATCAAACTAATAGTGACAGGGGTTAGCAAAAAACTAAAGTACAGATACACCGAATAAAAAAACAAAAGAAACGAACCCAAAGCTAGTTAAGATTTAGGACTTATGGTTAATTCACCTTACCTACACCTACTTCCACAGAAGAACAAATCCCCTTCACCTATTTGTGCAGGAGAATTGCAGCGAGTTCTTGAACCATTAGGATCACTGCTCATTCCCTACTGCGTATTATATTTAGAGTCACCGCTCAATTCCTTGTCTCAACCTCTTATTATTAAAACTTACCTTACTTTTATTCCGATCTTTCCTTTCACAACGCCGCCAACCTATAGATACACATTCTAGCTTTATACAATAACTTTTCCAAAAACTACCAGTGATATTTCTGCCCAATATAACACAACACAAGTCAAACCAAGACCTATCACCTCCATTTGCTAAACTCCCATGATTATTCACTAAAACCACTACAACTCGTAAATTAGAGTTCTTAGATTCTCTACACCATTTCTGCAGAACACCACTAGCCAATATACGCCCCGCTAGCAATCAAATCCACCTCCACAGCTCTTCTTCCAATATCTTTAATTTTCATTCTTTCCACAAGACGGAAAATTCTAAAACTAAAGTAGAAATTCAGATTAAAGAGAGATTTCAAAGTAAGAAAGGAAATTCTAATCCTAAATGAGAAAATTAATGAAAGAACAATTCTTACTTGAAGATGAAATTCTAATTTTTAAGCAAAAAATTCAATACATATGAATGAAAATTCTAACTTAAAGAGGAAATCTGATATAGAATGATAATTTCTGCGATAATAGAGGAATCTAACTTCTCCGAGAGGCAAATTCAAAACAAATATAGAATGAAATTTCAATAGTGAAAAGAACTACATTCTTTATAACAAGCGAAGAAGGAGAAATTTTACATTCTATCTATTATGACGAGATTATGATGAATATCATTTATTAGATTTAAAAACACTAACTTCCCTTCAAACAAAGGGAAAGTTTTCATCAATACAACCTTCTTAGTTGACAGAAAGTAATATAATGAACTATAAATCCACGCCAATAATGAAAATTTGTCGAAATATTTAATGAAAATCACATCTAAGAACCCTCTGGAATATCATGATTACCTATTGTATCCCTAACAAAAAACAGATTTTATTGTAGTCTGATGTTTGTGTATTGAAGTCTATTTTTTAGTATCACTCTGGTCAATAAATAAGATCTAATTTTAATGTAAAATCCATTGCCCAACTTATTTTCCTAACAATCTCTTGTACTCTGTGTTTCCACTCGTTTAGCCTTGGAGTTGCCAATTGTTTGAAACATGACAAAAACAAACATATTTCGATTTAATCTGATGCTAGAATATGCTTTTGACATTGATTTTGATAGATTACGATTGCTATAAGAGGACGGGTATTGTGATGGAAATATCACAAGTGTCGTTTCTCAAAGAAACTACATGCAAAGCGAATCATTAATAATATCTTCCCAACATAAGAGCGTGAAAAAGTATAAGTAATTATTTGATGTGTATTGTATTTATGCTATAATTCAATTGATGGTAGTTGGCCAATGTCGCTAGTTTACAATACGTCTCGTCTATCTCTAAACTGAAGTTCAACACTTGTTTCGTGCCTCTATCATCTATAGACCCTATCGCTGGGGCGTGTATACCAATACTCAGGATATTATGGTATGCTGTTCTGTCTCTCTTACTGCCCGTCTCGTCCTGTTCTCGATTCCCCAGAGTCTAGCATCCGGGCATTCGGATAGTCGTGCGTTCACAGCTCCGCTTGACATCAATGACCACAACTTCAGCCCCACGCATGCTCCGCTGTGTCTACGGATCGGTGATACGGGCAGAGAAAGAATTCCGACACCTGAGTCGATTGTCTGCGTACATCCCTCTGGCTCGAGGCAAAGCCTGACCCTCCTCCTCCCTACGCTCACGATCTCTCGTGCATACTCCAGCTCGCTGCAGTATGCATCCTCGGTCTCCTCTGTTCTATCTCTTTAAACGTATTTCTAGTCCCTTAACTTGTTAGCTCGTGGTGCGTCCTGTCTCGCCGCGCCCGAAATATCAGTCATCCTAAACTACTTGCACCCACTTCTAGCATCACGGCTTAACTCGCTCTGTCTTAATTTCACCTATGATACACTTCCTACCTTTTTCCGTACATCCTTGTTATAACGCCTCCGCCGTGGAAGAAATAGGCGTAGTCTATTACTGAAATGCGCTCGCTGCTCCATAGACTATTCTTATTTCTTGCGCAAGAGGCTCCATTTGCTCTCCAAATGACTCACGGATTGAGTGCCCCACATCACTTACCAGTCCCATGACATCTTTATCTGTGGCTACAGAATAGAATGTTCATTTGACCACACTCAGTTTGACTTTGACTACCCGCAGGAATTTCCCACAAGATACGAATCACCCCAACAAATAACGGCGCCAAACTCCACCATCTCCCACCTCGTCTAAGCAATTAATCACGATTTCACTTCCTCGCACTGTCGTTATACTCAGTGCATCACAAACTAGCATACACTCCATCCACACACTGCCCCGCTCCCCATATCAAAGTTATCGAAGATGAACTCCAGCCATCGGCATAGGTACCATCCTTCGCGACTGTCCTACTGAACGGTATTGTCACTAATTCAGTAAAAGTTTTTTAATATTTAAATAGAAATCCATTCACACAGAAAAAAGTTCTATTGAACGAACATTTTATCGACTAAAAGGACTGTGTGGAGACCTGTTACCTGCACTTCAACTCAGGGAATTGAGACACATATGACTCTGCTGCGCGGTTTGCAGAATTACGGCTAAAATCGTGTCTATTTAGTATCGTTTTAAAACTATTAACCCACAAAGTCCCCTTGGACTCGATTCAACAAAGTCGTATCGGCATTACAATTCTACATTCACAATCCATGACGGCATCGCAAACATACAACTAAGTATCAAAATTGATACTGATCATCGCTTGTTAATATCAATACATAGACTTGCGAAGATCACACTTGTCGCCGACTCTTTTCGGTATTGGGCGAAAAATCGTATCTTATGGGGATAATTGTTCACGTAGTATAATGAAGAACTAGGATATATAAACAGTGCAAACATAGATCGCAACCATCTTGCCGAAAGAAGCTTCGTCTTCGTCCTTGTGTGTAACAAGTTATGGCATGAGATCCAAGTGGAAATAAAAAAACCTAATGCTTGAGATGAGAAGAGGTTTTCTTTCCAAGGTGTACGACTGCACTTTTCTGCTGACGTTCACTGATCGGAGAAACAGACAATGTATAGCTAACTGCTAAGGATAAAACCTAAAAACCAATTGTATATGTGTATATATCTTATTCTTAAGTTCTTGACTGTTATCGAAACAGATATTAGTTTATTGAATTATTTTCTCGTGATAAGGTACTTAAACTGGACCGAAGAGTTTTGTCTCTCCGGATGAGAAGATCGTCTTCTCATTGTTGTAATTCATCGGACATTTCATTCTATCTCCGTCCTCCGCGCGTGTCAATGACCGCGTAGGCCCTTCCTTTTTCAGATCGCCTTCTCTATTTATCTAGAATCAAACAATACTGCATTCCAGTTCTATAGCGCACGAAGTATCGCGAAAAAAAACTATTGGCCTCCCCTTACTGTAAGACCCGCACGTACGGGCATGCATTCCTGCAAAATGCGACGAATATCGAAATGACGAAAATCAAAGCAATTTTCGAATAAAATTAAGTGAATAAGGGGAGAGGCGTTTCCTCACGTCCAACTTCAGGTATCAGTTTGCTTTTTTACCGAATGTATTCCATTTTTTGATTGAAGTTGATTCAAATAAACATCTTATGAAAATAAAAAAATTGACCAGACATACTTCAATAAAAGTAAACCTCTTCCTGAAGTGGTCGAAGTTGGTCGTGTCTGACTTCTTATTCTCTCCTCCTCTAGATGTACGATTTTGAGTCATATTATAGATCGAAAGCAAAACTCTCTAATAATGCCATGCACTATAAGAGCACATTTCTATCAGTGCATATCATTCGACAAAGTAATTAATTTCACTTCAAACGTTAAGACAGTCTGTGATATCCTTCTGTTGCCGAATCGAGCAGCTTGCGTAACATTTATAATATGTTTAAGCCAAATACAAGTATATCTGTTCGGGATCGTTTGATCATTTAGTACTTAAGCGACGTATTCTGGCTGTTTTACCAGTCTGGTAAGTATTCTGTGAAAATGCACTCTGAGCATAAAATATAGGCTGGATTTAAATGCAGTAAGTGTTGAATTGAGGAAGAACAATATCGAGAAGTGGATATAATAAACATCGCAGAAGCAAACCCGCTCACCTACGGGAGCCATCAAGGTTTCATTTTGTTTATTTTATGCCTATTTGATCTACAAAGTTGTTCCCAGGATTGGGACCACCCAAAATGATTCGCATCGGGTCACATGCCTGTTTTTGCGATACTTGTGAAACAGACAGTAACAGACACAGCGTGAGATTATAGTAGATGACACCATAACGAAAGTTTTGCCGAAACTGGAGTATTACTTATGTCTCTTTGGTCGTCCTCGCCTCAAGATCTCGACGAATCTTCAAAGGACGTTTTAATTTCTTATGTGAACCTTAACTATAGAATACATAAGAGTCACTGAGATACGGTTGACATGTTAACAATTAGGTCAGAGGTATGTCCATATGAATTCATTCTCGGATTTGTACCAATCCAATATTCTAACTTTCTTACTTTATATGTTTTATTATATTTCATGCTTTGATAATCATGACTGTTTGAATTGAGTTCTCGAAGGATATTACACACACATCGGATTACACACACACACACACACACACAACACACACACACACACAGCACACACACACACACACACACACACACACACACACACACACACACGAGAAATGCAGTGAATATTTTATTCTTAATCCACCTAATCTTTTTTTTCTGTAATTTACTACATTCTGTGGTTTTGTTCCAGTCACTGACTCCTTGAATTCCATATCATTTCTGCTGATCAGGAGGAAATCACTGGCTTTTCTTTTATTTTATAGATACATGAGTTGATCCTGTACGCATTGTCCTCCTTGAGAGATATTTGAAGGTGTGAAGAACACTCATATATCTCCGCCACGAAGATGGAAGCGAGTGTATGTTTTCACCCCTCTCTATTTGTTACTTGCAAAATCGAAATTACTTTGCAAGTAAACGAAAAAGTAAATAAAAATATTTGTACAGTCGATGGTTATTGTCGTGATCCCTTTTTTGGTAATAGTCATCTAACTAGTTATCACAATATCAACGCAATCTATCACAAAACTTTACCAAATGTTTGTTCAAGGAAAAGCGAATTAGGATTAGTCTCATACTAGAACCAGCTCGATATGATTATCAGAGTATCTCTATTGAAGTTCAAATTATTTAAGAATCTTACAGATTTGTTACAATTAGACCAAGTTGACTATTGAGAATATTAACGTGATGATTTTGCACATATTTGCGTCACGGAATTGGATGGAAACAGCCACACATCATTTAACAACGTATTTAATATATCACCAGTGCGGGAAGGAGTCAAGACTGTATAAAATTCAAAATTATCTGAGATAAATCTCAACTCATTCATCCGAATTAACCTGAAATTAAACAGCAATTACATAGTGCATTACTGAATTGGGAAAGCAACTATTTTTGAGGTCAAAAGGTCAAAGGTCAACTCAAGGTCATAATTCTAAAATCGATATCAATCTGAAAAACAATTTTCATCCGATTAACCTCAGCTTTGATTAAAGTTGTCAATTTTAATCTTGATGAAATGGACAATTTGATGTAGCCATGGCTGAGAAGATTTTGGGGTTAAAGGCCATGTCACATTTAGCTAAAAAGGTCACCTTTGGAGAGGGGGTGGATTTTGCAAATATCG
>CM068954.1:193154360-193166756 GCA_035128595.1 Eptatretus atami | reverse complement strand
TCGAAGTTGTCGCGTCTTCCTTTATTCCTCCTCCTCCTCCAAGAAACGTGTGCATATTCATTTAATCGAAAGCAAACTAAATAAGCTGGCACCATGAAGAGCGAGATTCAGTAGCATTTCCATTCGACAAATAACATTTAATTTCCACGTCAAAGTAGCATTGTATGATCCTTCTGTGCCAATCGACAGTGCAGTACATTTATAATGTGTGAAGCAAAGTTACAGTAGTTCTTCGGCGATCTTGTGAATTTGGTACTAGCATGTATTCTTGGCGTTTTTCCAGTCTTGTAAAGTTCTGAAAATGCTCGCAGCATAAAAGTGTGGCTTTTAAAAAGCCGTAAGTGTGAATTGAGAAGACCAATATCGGAAATGGTATTAATAACACCAGAAGGCAACCCGCTCCCTACGGGGAGCCATCCAAGGGGGTCATGTTGATTATAATTTATGCCTATTTTACTCCAAAGGGTCCCAGGATTTGACCCCCCAAAAATGGTTTGCGATCGTGTTTCAGCCGTTTTTGCGCTACCTGGGAACAGACAGACGACAAACGGTGAATTATATAAGATGACGACAAAAAGGGTGCCGTAACTGGAGTATTACTGTATGTCTTTGTTGCTCTCGCTCAGATCTCACAATCTCAAGGGACGTTTAATTTTTCATGTGACCTTTAACGTTGAGATTCATAGTAACAGAGGGTTGAATTTAACGTGTCAGAGCATGTCCATTGATTCATTCTCGGAACATTCTACTTCTATTATTTTATTTATTTATTTGCTGCTTTTTGTAATCATGCCTGTTGGAATTGGTCTCGGGATTACACACACCACACACGACACCACACACACACACACACACACACACACACACACACACACACACACCAACACCACACACGAAAATGCATGAATATTTTATTCTTAATCGACCTAATCTTTTTTTTTCTGTAATTATACTACATTCTGTGTTTTGTTTTTCAGTCACTGACTTCCTTGAATTCCATTCATTTTTCTGCGAATCATGGGAAATCACTGGCTTTCTTTTTATTTTATTAGGAACATTAGTGATCTGTGTACCGCATTGCCTCCTTGAGAGTTATTTGAAGGTTGTGAAGATACACCATTATCTCCGCCACCGAGATGGAAGGAGGTTATGTTTTCACCCCTCGTCTATTTGTTACTTTGCCAAAATCGAAAGATTTTCAAGTATATTGGTCAGTCGATTTTGTTATTCTGTCTGGTAATATCTACAGGTCACAATTTTCAACCAATCTTCACCAAAACTTACCAAGTTGTTCGAGGTAGTCTCAACTGAGAGCCCATTGATTGAGGTCAAAGTCATCTGAGTCAATTTTTGTATCTTCATTTTTTCATCCGATTTGACTTGAGATTTGAACAGGATTTCATATTGCGTCACTGAATTGGGAAACCAACTATTTTAGGTTCGAAAGGTCAAAGGTCACAGTGCAGGTCCAAAACTTATAAAATCAAACTATCTGAAAAATCGTCAACTTTCATCCGTATTAACCTGAAAAGTTAAAACAGCAGATTACATGCATCACTGAATTGGGAAAAGCAAACTATTTTTGAAGTTAAAAGGTTCAAAGGTCAACTCAAGGTCAAAATTCTAAAAATCTATATCAATCTGAAAAACCAGTTAATTTTCATCCGATTGATCTCAGCTTTGATTAAGTTGTCATTTAATCTTGAATGTAAATGGAACCAATTTGATTAGCCATGCTGAGAGATTTGGGGTTAAGGCCATGTCACATTTAAGCTAAAAAAGGTCACCTTTGGAGAGGGGATGATTTTGCAAATATCGCGCTCTGCACGACGTACTTTTTTTCTTGTTTGTCTCTTTTGTGCAGGATTATTTCAAAAAGTTGAGATGGATCGGATTTAAATTTGCGTGTGGCAGGTGGGCGTGGGACAGCGCGAACTGATTAGATTTGGTGAAGATCGGATCTGGCTACTAGAAAAATTTTGAAAGTGATTCTTCACCATGAGAATCGGGCCAAAAATGATTAGATAGCATTCATCTTCAAAAATGTATTGGGCCCGATATGTTCTCGTGGAATCAGACATGCTGGCAGGAGGTTACGGCTTACCGATGTTCCTTCAAGTTTATGTTATTTCCTGCATTTATTGAACTTTAGAGGAAAATAATTCAGGCTAGGAGCTCGTGCATGTATTGCACATCGCCCCCAGTCTGGCATCCATCTTGCTGTTGCAATACGTGCTCCAGATAACTTAACCCTATGTGGATGCAATGACTTTGTGGGTTCGTGGCTTCTGCCTTATGTAGACCTTGAAGAGCTGATGTGTAAAACACTCTCGTCCAGGCGTTTCAGTCGTGAAACGATTCCTTACCCACAGTCCGATGGATGGTTAAAAACGGGCACAACTTGCCTTAAATGCCATCCAAGCACTGTCACCCCCCCTGCTAATGTTTATCGCGTGCAGATTTTTGATGTGTGTTCTCATTATTGCTAACAGAGATTGGCAAGATCATGTCAGAACCATGCTGTAATGGCTACATATTTTAGCCTGAGGCTCATGGGAAGAGCTTTGTACATATATCACCGACAGGACTAGGTCATTTGGAGTATTACTTGCAGTTTTTGGTTGAATTACAAGAACTGCAGTAGATTGAAAGAGAGTAGAGCAAGGACTGTATCATGATTTTAATATGGATTATAGGATTAACAGGATTATAGGATTATAGGACAGTGATATAGGATTAACAGGCATCTTAGGATGACCTCATTTTAAAATGTGGTTATTTTGTTGTCAGAACTGACTGTTTCATTCTATATATGCCACTCCTTAAGCCGTTGAGATGGGAGTTTCTTACACTGAAACACATGTCAAAATCGTTTTGTTTAAATAAAATTGTGTATCTGTATTCTTTTCATGTTATTCCACTATGAGTTAAAAGCATCGGAGATATGGTTTCAGGTTTCCATTATTATCTTAAGAAAGAAACATTATTATGTGTGCATTTGGTGTTGTAGACGAGCTTTATAAAAGTTATTTTGTTTTTTTGTTTTTTACAGCCCGTGACTTTGTACAGTGAAGTCTGGGAACCATGGGTGTGTCCCCAGATGAAGTAGATCATGTATTTTTCATGAGAAAAGTTGCATTGTTTGTAAACACAGTATAAAACCCTCAATATCGCGAGGCGGGTTTGGTCGCTGCAAAATGCCGCGCTGGTTAAAACGGTGATCTTGGAAAACCAAGGCCAATGGGAAAAGGGGGGTTCCGTTCCCTGGGTGTCAAATACAGAGGAAATCGACGCAGCCAGCAATAAACACATGTACGATTTGTAATACATGCAGAAGAGATACAGTGGCTCAAAGTACGTACCCTCTTCCAACAACGCCACATTTATATTAATTACGAATTATGTAGAAATAATTTTTCCAAATGACCTTTTTTTTAATTAACTGAAGGGACAAAAAACACTTATAATTGAGGAGGTTACATGTTGGGCAGTATGTAAAAAAACATGTACAAAATCAAAAATCATCTGGTTCTAAAAGTATTCAGTTCGAATACTTGGTGGAAGAACTTTTTGCAGAAATGACTGTATGAGTACTTTTTAGGTCTCTCTACCAGTTTACACCAGTGACATGGTGAAATCTTTGTCCATTCTCACATGAAAATTTGCTCTAGCTTCTGCCAAGTGTTTGGGGTCGTCGAGGCAAAATCTCGACATAAATATGAATGTCAATTTGTTTTTTTTTTCCATTACATTGCTCGGCTCCTATGACGAGCTAGCACACAACGCATAACGGGGGCAGAGATATGAGGGGCAGAGAGGAAGGACAAAACAGTGGGGGAACAGAGACATGAGGAGATCTGTGTAAGTGAGAGGGACTGGTCGGGGAACACGGGGGTATAACAAGATGGACACTACAGGGACTTTTTAGGACCTCACACGCAGGAAACTTTTGGAAGGAAGGCAGGAAATTTGAAGGAGGTTGGCGTTTGGGGTGGAAATTGGGTTCAAGTCAGGACTTTAACTGAACCACTCAAAAGACATTATTCTTCTTATTCAGTCATCCAGTGTGGCTTTAGCTTTTGTGCCTTGATCATTTCCTTCCGAAATGTGAATCTCCACCCAGTTTTCAGATCATTGGCCTGAGTCGAGCGGTTTTCATCAATGAATTCGTCTTTGTTACCTTTTAAACCGTCCATTTCCCTTCTATCCTGACAAGTTTGGCCAGTCCTCGCTGATGAAAGCGACCTGCATAACAGATGCTGCCACCACCGATTTTCTTGACAGTAGGGTTGGTGTTAACTGGTGCATGCTGCAGTGTTGGGCTTCTGCCAGACATAACGCCGATGACCTTTAGACAAAATGTTCAATCTTTACTCGTCTGACCATAAACGTTTCCACCAAGGCCTGCGAGTATCCATGAAGATGCTTTTTTTGCAAACTCCATGTTGAGATTTTTGATGGCGCTCTTTTTCAGTCATGGTTTCTTTCTTGCCACCTGTCCGTCTGGCCAGCTTGTGAATGGAGGGGATAGTTGTTGATTGATGAATACTGACCCCCAGTCGGCAAAGAGGCCTTTAAGGATCTTTCAATCATTGTTGGAATTTACAACGACATCTTGAACAAGTTTCCTGCTTGCCCGCTGCTAGTTGGGTGTGAGCAACTTGGATCTGGGTGGAGTTGGTGGTATGATATGTGTCTTCACTTCTTAATGATGGATTCCACCGTACTCGAAAGGATAATAGTGACTGAAATTCTTCTTGTAACCCTATTCCTGGACGGTGCTTCTCACTTTGTCTGACTTCTTTGGAATCGCTTGGTCTTCGATGGTTGCGTTATTGGTTGACCAAGGAGTTGCACCTGAAAAACTCCGTAGAGATGTGGGGGAGATTAATTTTAAGTTAAACCCTGACTACATGTGGGTGAAAAAAAAAAACCGGTTGCTAATTTAACCTAGATCACTTCAGGAGGCAAATTATTTCTTCACAAATAGTGCCAAGGGTTTGATACTTGTAACAATTGAGAATCATAAGATTTTTTTCTTTTGTTAATTCTGACTTGTCACATTTTATCTGCATTTTTTGCTTTATCACTTTGGAGTAGTTGTGAAAACTCTGTGTATTTAAGTTTTGATGTGAAACCATCATGAAACTAGAAGGGCACTCCTCCAGAGCGCATACCTCCACCCACGTCATTGGCCTGATCAACGAGGAACATATCTTGCCCAATACATTTTTGAATATCGATGCTATATACAGTACTATGTCGTTTTGACCCAATCTCTCAATGGTGAATTAATCACTTCAAAAATTCAATAATTCTCGGATCCGGGATCTTCACCAAAATCTAAGTCAGTTTGCCCTTGCCACACCCAACCTGTCCACAAAATTTCATTTAAATCCATAAATCGTTTCCCTAAATCTGTCGATGTTGTTTCTTTTCATAGATCATTCTGCATTCCTAAAACCAGCAAATAAATAAATGAAAGACGTCAGCATAGCACGATACTTGCGAAATCCTGAAACAAATTAGACCAAAAAAAAAATTGGTGCTGGTGGTTTGAAGTTAATGACCAAAAATATGCAAATCTGCTTCAAATTTGTAATCAGGTTGAAAATTAAGAATTTACAAATATCAACCTGTTTTGCTTTATATTTTATTTTTCTTTTTTTGAAACCCACAGTTTCGAGGTGGTATGAGAGCAAACAGGAATGTACGAACAAGATGAAACTGGGACACGAGTGGAGGTGGGTGGTGGTGGGGGGAAGAAAAAACAGGTGCAACGGAGACATGATATCTGTGGAAGGAGAGGGATGGGGCAGGTACACAGCGAAACCAAGAATGGACACGACAAGGACTTTCAGGACGGAACAGGAATTGAAGGAGGTGGTTGGGTGGAGTTAGCGGAGTAGAAAAGATCGTGGTTATTAGATGAGGGAATGATAAAGAGATGGTGGTGAACAAGCTGTTTTGAAGACTTTGGAGGAAGAGTAGGATTGAAGAGTTGTGGGCGGTTTGTTCCAAAAGGCGGGAAAAATGAGGAAAAGAGTGAAGGTGAGCAGTATTCTTGATTTTTGGTTGTTGACCAGAACTCCAGAAGGGTGTTGCTGGCAGACCTTTGGTTGCCCTGCGAAAATAGCGGGGATATCTCAGACAGCAGGAGTCGAGCCAGAGAGGAGACGGTTGAAGACAGACAGCACACCGACCTGCCCCCTGCGTGAGAGTGAGGGGAAAACCCCAAAGAAACTGCACCACACTGACCAGATACTCAGGCGTGGTGAATGCCAATGATGCCTAGATGCCTTGGTTTCCACAGTTGAAGCTGAGAAAAGTGTGAGAGCAGGAGCAACAGACCCAGAGGGGAGTGCAGTACTTCATAGGCTATGGGACGATAGCTTTGTATGTGGTCAGGAACTCAGTGGTGCCAAGGAAGGACTTTGCATGGCAGAGGATGCCCAGTCGGCAACTGGCTTTGGAGGCCAGTTCTGGGTAATTGTGCTTTTCATGGAAAGATGGTTGGCAAATAGTAAGCCCAGAAGCTTGAATGAAAGGACTTCTTTTAAGAAGATTGTTGAGAAAGTAGATTGGGGCGGAGGTTCCCAGACGTCCCTTTCGGAGAGACTTCTGAGAGTAATTTGTCAGGATTGAAAAGAACGTGTTCCATATGTTGGACCAGCTTGTGATTTTTATCCAGATCTACAGAGAGTGAAGAGGCTGCTTGGAAAGATCGTGGAGAAGATGAGGATTTAATGTCTGAAACGATGATGGATTCCATAACCTTGCTGATGAGCGGAATGCTGATTGGTCTGTAGTTGCAGGGATATATCTTTTTGCACCTTATTGCAGACGGAATGTTGCTGATTTCCAAGCAGTGGCAGATGACCATTTGAGCAATGAGAGAGTGTGGAACAAGGCAGAGGAACAGGTTTTTAGGACATGTGGCTGTGCCGTCTGGCCGGTTGCAGAATCAGTCGATGGTTTGACAGTAAGCTCTCCACCTTGTCAGGAGAAAGGACACAGTCCAGGAACAGCTGGGTAGATTGGTTCAGGTGTGGTACAAAAGCGATAGGTTTTTAGGACACAAGATTTAGAAGCAAACACGGGTTTGGGGCAGTTCAGCCTGTTTCCCGTGCAGTGTCAACTGTGGGCGGCCATTTTTTGGTAAGGGAGTGGATGGAAGGGGCAACACTATCACAGAACAGTGACTTGGACACCCAGGTATATTTGGAGGAGGGAGACGGTTTGAGAGTTCAACTTGGATCAAAAGTGTTGTTTTCTGCTCTCCTGAGGGTAGATACATACTTGTTTTGAGATTGTGGAAGGAACTGAGAGATCTTCAGTTGAATTTTGCCTTCCATGAAAGGCAAGTTGTTTCAGGGTCAACTGCCTCACCACAAGCTTCCAGTGTACATGGGACGGGAGAAGGGTAGGACAACTGAAGACGAATGGGATAAATCTGTGGGCATGATGAGAGCAAGTTTCCTTGAAAGACATTCCAGATTGAGTTGATGGTCTGGGGAGAGTAGAGATGAGAGACAGTCCAGAAGTTTGTGGCTGCTTGAAGTCCCTGCCAGTTGACCTGAGTGAAATGCTGGACTCGACGGCGCTGAGCGTGTGTTCTCTCATGAACAGCCGAGAGGCTGTCTACTTGACAAGCCCGTGCGTCAGGATGAAGCCGCATTGGAGCGGAGGAAGAATCAGCAGATATTTTAGGGAAATTGCGTCAAAATCATATCCAGAAGAGATGTAGTACTCATTGTTGAGATCCAGGTTGGGAGTTGTATAATTGTGTTCTAGTCCCATATGATGTCACAGAAGTTCTTTTGCTGAAGTGCCAGCAGGTGAGAGAGGTACCCAACACCCAGCCAACTGACATAATGACAATTTGAAGTCAACACATCTGAGTGTAAGAGAGAGTTTGATGAGAGGTTAGAGTTGCGTCCATGTTTCAGAGAGCGAGATTGTAAATGGTGTCATCACTGTTTGGGAGACGGCCAATCACACATTATAAACATGAGGTTGTAGTAGAGGGGAAGCTATAGCAGAGGTATTCCTGGGGGTGTGGTGGAGAGATAGGCAGTGCATGGTGAGTGAGGATAGCTTTAATGAGAGCCAATCCACCGCCGAGACGAGGCTTCAGGTCTGTCATACCAGGGAATAAGCAGGGATACTCGGGAAGAGTCGGAGAAGTCTTTGAAGGACGGAAGTTTCTGTTAAGCAGATTATGTTGGTTGTCAGTGGCAACCTGCATGGGAAGATCTGTGAGTTTGAGCCGAAGACCCCGGATGGTTTGAGGGTCCACCACTGTTATGGAAGGATTTTGGAGGAGGCGGAGGGTAGGATGAGGGAGGGGCGAGAGGAAGAGCTGTTGTTGAAAGGTGTGGGGATTGCAGAAGGCTTGGGGAGAGGGCCGGATGAGAGGAGAAAAGGCTCGTGTGTGATGGTTTGAGTGACAGTGGAGTAATAAGTAGAGGAGCCGTGAGGATTGGAGAGTGGAGTGATGAGAGGAAAGAGAAGATGGGGGAAGAGGAAGCTTTGTGGATGATGGTGGGGGGGGACTTTGAGATGGGAGAGTAGAGTGGGAAGATGGAGGTACATACTTGAGAGGGGATTGTTTGTTTTGAGAAAGGTGAGAGGGAAACTTGAAGGGGGAAGAGTGTGGAGGTTTCTTTGAGAGGGAGGGGAGGCAATTAGTGCAGGCACGACCAAGTTGCAGGAGGGTGATGTGAGAGTGAGGAGAGGGTAAGGATGAGGCTTGGAAGAGGTATGGTGAAGAATAGAGTGGGCAGGGGAGGTACAAGATTTGAGGGGTTGGGAAGAAGGGGAGATGTGCTGAGAGGAAGGAAGGAGTTTGTTTGTTTTTATTTTTAACTTCAGTGCCAATTCACCCCACCTACTTAAATCTACCTCTTTCTAACCCCTCACCTGTTATCCCTCTCCTTACCCCTCCCATCTTGCCCCTCATCCTACCTCCGCTCTTGGACCTCTTCACTGTCTTCTGCTTCAGTATCAGCTCCTCCTCTGTTGTCCCAAAGTGTGTGGTGTTCTAACATCTGTGAGCTCCATTCTAACCGAACAGATATCTCACTCTCTCAATCAGTCACTCATCATCACAAACAAACTCCTTCCTTCCTCTCAGCACATCTCCCCTTCTCCCAACCTCAAATTTGTACCTCCCCTGCCCACTCTATTCTTCACCATACCTCTTCAGCCTCATCCTTACCCTCTCCTCACTCTCACATCACCCTCCTGCACCTTGGTCGTGCCTGCACTCATCGCCTCCCCTCCCTCTCAAAGAAACTCCACACTCTTCCCCTTCAGTTTCCCTCACCTTTCCAAAAAATCCCCCTCACCTTCTCATTAACAATCCCCTCCACCTCTACTCCAATCTTCCCCCTCACTCTCCATCTCAAAGTCCCCCCACCAAACATCCACAAAGCTTCCTCCTTCCCCCATCTTCTCTCTTCCATCTCATCACTCCACCTCCTCCAATCCTCAACGCCCTCTGCCCCTCTCTTATTACTCCCACTGTCACTCAAACCATCACCACCGAGCCTTTTCTCCTCTCATCCGCGCCCTCTCCCCAAGCCTTCTGCAATCCCCACACTCTTTCAACAACACTCTTTACCTCTCCGCCCCCTCCCCCCTGCCCGCTCCAAAATCCTTCCATAACAGTGTGGGACCTCAAACATCCGGGTCTTCGCTCAAACCTCACAGATCTTCCATGCAGATGCATGCGATTCCACTGACAAAACCAACATAATCTGCTTAACAGAAACTTTCCTCCTTCAAGACTTCTCCGACTCCCGAGTATCCCTGTTATTCCCTGGTATGACAGACCTGAGCCTCGTCCTGGCGGTGGTTGCTCTCATTAAAGACTAATCCTCACTCACATGCACTGCCCCTCTCTCACCACACCCCCAGGAATACCTCTGCTATAGCTTCCCCTCTACTCACCTCATGTTTATATGTGTGTTGGCCGTCCCCCAAACAGTGATGACACCATTTACATCTCGCTCTCTGAAACATGGACCAACTCTAACCTCTCATCCAAACTCTCTCTACCTCAGATGTGTGACTTCAATTGCATTATGCAGTGCTGGGTGTGGGTACCTCTCTCACCTGCCATGGCACTTCAGCAAAAGACTTCTGTGATCATGGACTGACACAATCTATCAACTTCCCAACCTGGATCTCAAACCAATGGTACTACACTCTTCTGATATGATTTTGACCAATTCCCTAAAAATATCTGCTGTTCTTCCTCCGCTCCAATGCGTTCAGCTGACCACGCGCTTGTCAAAGTAACACCTCTCTGGCTGTTCATAGAGAACCACCTCAGCGCCGTCGAGTCCAGCATATTCACTCAGGTCAACTGGCAGGACTTCAAGCAGCCATCAAACTTCTGGACTCGTCTCATCTCTACTTCCCAGACATCAAACTCATCCTGGAATTCTTTCAAGGAAACTTCTCTCTCATGCACAGATTTATCCCATTCGTGCTTCAGTTGTCCTACCCTTCTCCCGCCCATGTACACTGAAGCTTGTGGTGAGCAGTTGCCCTGAAACAACTTGCCTTCTCATGGAAGGCAAATTTCAACTGAAGATATCTCAGTTCCTTCCACAATGCTCAAAACAAGTATGTATCTACCCTCAGGAGAGCCAGAACAACATCTTTTGATCTCAAGTCTGAACTCTCAAACTGTCTCCCTCCTCCAATATCCTGTGGTGTCCAAGTCTGTTCTGGTGTATGTTGCCCCTCCATCCACTCCCTTACCAAAAAATGCGCCCACAGTTGACACTGCACGGGAAAAGGCTGAATGCCCCAAACCCCGTGTTTGCTTCTAAACTTGTGTCCTAAAACCTATCCTTTGTACCACCTGACCCATCATACCCAGCTGTTCTTGGACTGTTGTCCTTTTCTCCTGACAAGGTGGAGAGCTTACTGTTCAAACCTCGACTGATTCTGCAACCGGACCAGACGGCATCAGCCCACATGTCCTAAAAACCTGTTCCTCTGCTCTTGTTCACACTCTCTCATTTGCTCAAGGTCATCTGCCATCTGCTTGGAAATCAGCAAACATACCGCTCTGCATAAGGTGCAAAAAATATCCCTGCAACTACAGACCAATCAGCATTCTCTCACTCATCAGCAGGTTATGGAATCCATCATCGTTCAGACATTAATCCTTCATCTTCTCCACGATCTTCCAAGCAGCCTCTTCACTCTCTGAGATCTGGATAAAAATCACAAGCTGGTCCAACATATGGAACACGTCTTTCAATCCTGACAAATCTCACTCTCACGAATCTCTCCGAAAGGACGTCTGGGAACCCCCCGCCCCCAATCTACTTTCTCAACAATCTTCTTAAAAAGTCCTTTCATTCAAGCTTCTGGCCTTACTATTTTCACCATCTTTCCATGAAAAAGCCACATTTCCAAACTGGCCTCCAAAGCCAGTTGCCGACTGGGCATCCTCTGTCATGCCAAAGTCCTTCCTTGGCACCCTGAGCTCCTGACCACATACAAAGCTTTCGTCCATATAGCCTGATGAAGTACTGCCACTCCCTCTGGCTGTTGCTCCTGCCTCTCACCTTTTCTCAGCTTCAAGCTGTGGAAAACCAAGGCATTTAGGATCATTGGCATCTCCACGCTGAGTCTGAGTCTGTGGCTGAGTCTTTGGGTCTCACTCTCTTTCACGCAGCAGGTCGGTGTCTGTCTGTCTTCAACCGTCTCCTCTCTGGCCTCGACCTCCTGCTGTCTGAGTATGCCCCCCCCCCCATATTTTCGGAGGGCACTCAAGGTCCGCCGCAACCCCCTTCTGCCGTACAACAACCAAAATCCAAGAATCACTGCTCACCTTCACTCTTTCATTCCTCATTTTTCCCGCCTTTGAACAAACGCCCACACACTCTTCAATCCTACTCTCCCTCCAAGTCTTCAAAACAGCCTGCTTCACCACCATCTCTTATCTTCCTCATCTAAAACCACGATCTTTTCTACCTCCGCTAACCACCCCAACCACCTCCTTCAAATTCCCTGCTTTCCGTCCTGAAAGTCCTTGTCGTGTCCATCTTGTTCCCTGCTTGTACCCGCCCCATCCCTCTCCCTTCCACAGATATCATGTCTCCGTTGCACACATGCTTTTTTCCTTCCCCCCCCCCCCCCCCCCCCCCCCCACCACCACCTCCACTCTCGTCTCCAGTTTCATTCTTCTTGTACATTCTGTTTGCTCTCATACAACCTCAAACTGTGTTTCCAAAAAAATAAAAATAAAATATTAAAGAAAAACAGGTAATATTTAAAATTCTTAATTTTCACCTAATTAACTAAATTTGAACAGATTTCATATTTTGTCATAACTTCAACCCACCAATTTTTTTTTTTTTTTTTTTTTTT
>CM068954.1:193125191-193137249 GCA_035128595.1 Eptatretus atami | reverse complement strand
AAAAAGAGAGAGATCAAAGACGAGACCAGGTGCCAGCAGACAAGACGAGACAGGCAGCGACAAAGAACGAGACCAGTGCCAGCGACAAGAAACGAAGACCAGACAGCGAGATGACCCGACCGTCCCATCTATTTCTGTCCGCCGGGTTGGGGGGAACGTGTCTCACGTCACCGCACCCATATTCGCTCGGGGGAAATGCCGTCTCTCGTGATTGGTCCGGGGAGCGTGTAGGGGCGTCTCGATCCCCGCCCACCGAAGAGACTCTGCTTCTCTTTGGCAGCTCGCTCTGCTGGCGGCCCATTTGGCTGAAAGGCCGGCAAACGAGCTACACCCTTCCGATTGGCCGAAGCGTGGAGTCAGAACTTCGTGACCGAGGGATACCCGCCCACCCATCGTGGGTGTTCAGCACGCCATCGTGCGGGGATGGTCCATAGTGTTGTTGTTGTTGTTGTTGTTGTTGTTTTTGTGGATATAAATTCTCGAGCTTAGAAAATAACTCGCAAGCGCACAACACTTAATCACCATTAAACATTGGACGGGACCTAACCATGCACATACACTTAATTCATCCCATAAACATTGGGACGGGACCTAAACCTGCACATACACTTAATCACCCATTAAACATTGGACGGGACCTAACCATGCACATACACTTAATCACCTATAAAAAATTGGGGACGGGACCTAACCATCACATCCACTTAATCACCCCAGTTAACATTGGGACGGGACCTAACATGCACATACACTTAATCCCCCAAACATTGGGGACGGGACCTAACCATCGCACATGCTACTTAATCCCCCAATTAAACATTAGACGGGACCAACCATCCAATTACTTATCGAATAACAGAACTGGGCGACTCTGACTGTCTGTGTCAGTCGGGCTTCCAAATCCGTAACAATACATTCTCTTTGCTTTGCTACCTGACTGCTCACCTTTCTGTTTTTTTTTTTTAACCCCCCCCCCCCCCCTGTTATGAACAGACACAAATATTTACAAACACAACAAACGGAAAAGGAAATAAACCAATCATAATAAATAACTCCGACGGTCGAGGCCTCGCACACGGACACAAATGCAGACAAACAGGTTGAACAAAATGAAAAGACCCCCCCCCTTTAAATACACTGGTACTCAGCTTGGGTCAGAGCTGATCCCTGTTGAACCCGGAACGGAGGCGCTTCCACCAACACGTGCACACGCAGGCAAAATGGCCTTCAAATTAAGGGAAAAGGGAAAGATAGGGGTTTACCATGATTATTACCCCTCCGTCCCTGTCCTTCCCTTTATCTTCTCATTGCAGACGTGCTGGCAAGCACTTAAGACCAGGATGGCTGGAAGCACGACCGAGGTACTGAGAAGGTCTTCCACCTTGTGACCTATGCAAGAGATCCACCCAGTTACGACATGGGACCAAATTTGATTTTCATCTGTTGCCCACACTTCCCCGAGCACCACCGAGGTACCTACGGAGCGCTGGACAACCAACCGGGTGGCCGGCCCGACTTGACAGCTTCACTTGAACGAGGTCCTCAGAAACGACTGTTTGTGGAGCGCACCTGCGGTTAAAAAAAAGATCGACGAAGATGATCCCTCACTCGTAAATGTAAATCAGCAGGCAAATGCGTGTGGTCATGAAGTTGTGGAGAGCGGTTCTGTCTCCAACATTCGAGCTAGTCACACGCTTGGTGGACCGAGACAAAGTGGATAAATATTCACCCCAAACACGGACCAGAAACACGTGACCAAGAAAGTGCACAAGGGAAAGGCGTTACGGTAGCACCGGGATTAGAGACACCGAGTGACTCAGGTAAGTCGGAAGGTGTGGCAGCAGGAGGTACGATGGGGTAAAGTGAGTCCCAGTTTATATGAACATGAAACCCCGTGCTGGTTCCAGGATGAAACCAGGAACCAGCGAAATGGGGTTTCTCCTCCCGTTCCGGTTCTTGACGACGGACGGTGGTGGTTCCTCTTCAGGGCGTTTTATGACTTTCTCAATGATAAGTTTTCCGTTTTTGTCTCGTTTTTCCTGTTATTTTCTTGTCTCCGTGTTTCCTGTTTCTTGAGGCCTACCCTCCTGTGTCCACCATCTTGTTGTATTTTCTCCTTGTCACCTTCAGTTTTATTTTCTCCACTAACCCTCCACGACTCCTTCAATTTACTCCCAAAACACTCCGTTTCATGTCTGGAATTAATAGAACAAACAAAAAATATATTTTCCCTTCTCACCTTTCCCTCCCGTAACACGTGACTTCCTCCTCCTCCTTCTTCTTCTTCCCTTTCGTGTGTAGTCAGGACCCCGTCCTTTTGTTTAGTGGGATGATTAAATGTGTGCGTTGTGACGTCTTTAGTTAGGTTTTACATCCAACGAACCCTCCAACAAGCCATCTAACAACCAACAACCATCCCATCTGCATGACCCACCTGCCCACCACGCGCCATCTCCACCCGTTGGCTGCTCGCACCTTGACTTGCCGAGAGGGGGCCTCGCGGTTCCAGTCCTCGGCTCGTAGTTCTTGTTTGGCTTTTTCAGCGTTGACCCTGTTACTCTTCGCGAGCGAAGCCACGTAGAGAATATGGGGTCTCCGAACAGGGGCCACGTTCCGCCCCGTAGGGTGCGGCCGTAGGCCAATGAGGGACGGACAGCGAGATGATTCTCGCAAAGGCCCCTCCCGTGTGGGAGGAGATATATATCCCCGAGCAGACTCGTTGTCCGGTTGTCGTTGGCGTTGGCGCTGGGAGATCTTGAGTGGTGACAAGTTGGTTGACGGTGGTTGGGCTGGAGAGTGAGTGAACCAACCTGTTGGCTCACAAGGAGCTCCTCCGCCCTTTGTACAGGTTTTGTTTTTAATCCTGCTG
Organism: Eptatretus atami; assembly: GCA_035128595.1. Classification (NCBI taxonomy): domain Eukaryota; kingdom Metazoa; phylum Chordata; class Myxini; order Myxiniformes; family Myxinidae; genus Eptatretus; species Eptatretus atami. The sequence continues at coordinate 193,134,380 of CM068954.1, read as the reverse complement.
GGTGTCCATATCCAAACACCCTCCTCACCAAAAAACCTGGTGGGGGAGACGGTTTAGTCACCGACAACCCGACCATGAAACAGGTTAGTACAGGTTTACATGTTACCTGTTAGCAAGTCACAAATCTAATCTGTGTGTTATGAGCCTCGTGCGTTAGTTGTGCGTTTAGTTCTCATACGAGCCTCGTCAATGTTTGCAACAGAAGAAAGCAAATTCCTATTTTGTGGGGGGTAACCCCCGGTAGATCTCTAGAGACCTCGATTTTTTTTGTGGTATGAACAATCTTTGGTACGTCACGGGTGATGACGGTTGCGGTCAAGGTTCATCGAAATTGCGTGTGTTGCTTCGGAGAAGTAAGGAAATACATATTTTGGGGACAACCCCCTCACACCCTCTTGGACCCCGATTTTTCTAATGTCTTGAACAAACTTTGGTACATCATGGGTGATGAAGGTTGTAGTCAAGTTTCGTCGGTATTGTGTGTAGTTTCTGAGAAGAAAGCAAATACCTATTTTGGGGGGAAACCCCTGTAGACCCTCTCGGGCTCGATTTTTTTAATTGCCATGAACAAACTTTGGGACAAACGTGGTGATGAAGTTGTGGTGAAGTTTTATCGAAATCATATGTGTAGTTTCAGAGAAGAAGTGCCAAGTATTTGTGGACGGACGGACAACACGCCATCCCATAAGCTCCATGGAACTACATTCCAGGTGAGCTAAAAAGTACAAACCGAAAGCGTTTTTCCCATTGGCATGTTAAAACCGAGGATCCGTTCCTGGCAGGAATTTTCGGTGATCCCAAGATAACTAAAGTGGTTACTAATGAAATACGAACTTGCATAAATTAATACAGAACATAAATACTGTAATTGTAAGGGTTGGCACATGCGCCGAGATCAGAGGTGCGTACTAGATCCCGCCACCCACGACTGACCACGAGGCGGGTACGGATAACTACGGTTGTTAAGAGACCGCGGACTATGGGTTGCTATACCTGGGTCTACTGGGTAATCTCACGATTACATCGTGTTTCCAAGTTGGTGGACCTAATTACCTCAACTAAGGACCACACCCTCAGCGCGCTCTCATATTACTGCCGAGCAGAACAGAAGTGCAGCAATGGCTAACCCAGAGCCAATCAGTGGGGAAAAAACTTCCCGTCTAACGATCATGAATCCACTTTGCCAGACCAATGAGGAAAGGACGAGCGAGACAAAGTTAAAAAGAACAAACAAAATATTTTATTAAACAAGCCTAAATCATTAAGGAGAGGATTTAACAAAATCAAAAGATCAAAGAAAATATTTACCCCTCGCTCATATTTATACAATCGATGCAAACAGATGTATACATTGTTTTGTGTATAGCTGGCAAAGGCCTGCTACACACAAACTAACGATATCAGCTGTCTGAGGAACCTGCGACGTGACAGGATGCTTGAAGTACATTCACACAACCGCAATGACATGTCCGAATAAGTTCATACTAATACAGTAAATAAAGAAGAAAATGTAGAAAATAGATAAATGTTTATTTATAATAAACTACTGCAGGTAAACGCATACAGTACTCAGCAAAAATATCGCCGTGTAATGCATGTCATGCCTGAGATGTTGGGGTGACGATTGGAGAGATTACTGAAACAGTGACGCAGAGCTTGCTGCCTTGTTGCTTTTTGCTGCCACAGCTTCCTTTTTCTTCTCGGAGTATGCTGTTGCTCCTTTAGTTAGGGAATTTTAGCAAATTGTATTGACCATCTGTGAAAAATTGCTTACCAAAAAATTTCGTCACTAACGTATTCATCGAGTGTCTACTAACACCTATCAATTAGTGCAAACCCAAATCCTTGTGGAAAATTCTGGGGAGCCAATCAAAGTTCGGGTGCTCAAAGGGCCTCAGAAGGGCCAAAAATTAACTTTTGTCCAATATTGACTTGTGGGATGTCTAACTAGGGGTTTTTGGGGTGCTGAATTGATTCCAACCATTATTTTTGAGAAAAAAAACACTCCTTGATCATATAAAATGTATTTTATTGACATTTTTAACAGAACTGTGCTCAATGGAAATGTTGCTTCGTCAGCTTTTACAACCTTATTCATCAAACTCCCCATAATCTTCCTCACTCCTCTTGTCATCCAGCTGGTTTATGTTCAGCAAGAGTTACATGACAGATGCCACAAGCAGAAATACACTTGACTCCTTGCTTTTACAGCAGCACTGATGGCTGCAGTCCCCGCACAGTTGCAGCTGGCAAACGTCAGGAGGTGTCTGGTGCAATGGGGTCTGTAGAAGGGACTGGTGCATATCCTTGCTCAGCGAGTTGCCATCCATAGTCCCGGGCATCCAACGATGGACTTTGCAGCATCAGCCAGTCTCTAGTCTGGAGGTAAGCTCGGAGAGAGTGCTGTGCTGCAGCTCCTGTTGTCGGGGGGAGTTTCTCAAGGTTTTTATGCTCCAGTAGCAGCTCGCTTGCTGAAGATGTCGAATCTCAAGTCTTCCAAGTCTTTGAGGATTTCCCATGGAACATGAGCATGAAAAGATCACGCCTGCTTTAATGATATCACCTTTCTCAGCTCGGATGTCCATAAACACGTCCATTGCCCTCTCTGCTTCATCAGTCTTGCAGGCTTGCTCAGCAAAGTTGGTTTGCTAAACCCAAAAATTGCAGACCTGTATCGCGGCCAGAGAAGCTGTGCAAGAAGATGAGATACCTCCGGTATATCTCTGGGAGGGCCTCCCGGATCTTTCCAACATCGTAAGATGTTTCTTTGGCTGTCGTGAGGAAGATCGGATGGTCTGCAACATGATGAATCAGCAAAACCAGGATGTCTGTGTCCTCAGCCTCACCTCGACAGGGGACTCTCTTGCCTCGTCTAGAGCTGCGCGGACGATGGAGGTGTCGGCATCATCGGAGCATTGCTGTACACTGATTCCATTCCTACTAAATGTCTCAGCAAGGAGCAGAACGAGCTGGGCTTTGTTGTTTCTTGTTATCGAGGAACTTTCTCTTGCAATGATGATTTTGAGATCCAGACGAATCTGAATGTCACAACATGCATTGTTGTTCGTCTCAAGTGGTCATGGTGCCTTGGTGGAGCTGCCATATCCGTCAAAGACCACGCGTTATCCGGAGGCGATGGCTCCCCTGGACTTCACAAACCGGAGGTAGCTCTCGGCAACATCCTTCCAAGTAAGGTTAGCCTCCCACTTGACATTGTGCAGGAGCCACCCACCATCAACCACAAGGCTGGTGCAGGGGGGTTGTTTGACAGGTGCCACACATGCCTTCAGGAGACCTTGCTCGGGCAGCCTTGTCTGGCTTTCGCAACTTTTGATTTTTGTCAAACAGAGACATCGGTTTTGTGTCAGAGAGACAATGTCAGAGAGACAATGACCAGCTTCTCGCCATTGACTTTGGGTCCAGATCTGAGGCTTGCAAGTGATTCGACCTTGTGTTTGGTTACATTGCATCCAAACAGTTTTCCCATCCATCTTAGCCTGTATGGCTCTGCCAACTTCTTCTGCTTGATCAGCGTTGACTTGGTCTTCGGGAGTGCTGCTGAACCCAGTTGAGAAGGAAACCAGAGTCTTCTTGTCCCGTGTGGCATCGAAGAATCTAATCAATTGAGCCAAATTACCGCAAAACACAGTCTGAGATATCTAAAAATGTATCATATCAATATTTTACGGCCAGGGATTCATTTTTCCTCAAATCTAATGGTTGGAATCAATTGAGCACCCAAAAAACCCCTAGTTAGACATCCCACAAGTTAATATTGGCAAAAGTTAATTTTTGGCCCTCTGAGGCCTCTGAGCACCCGAACTTTGATTGGCTCCCCAGAATTTTCCACAAGGATTTGGGTTTGCACTAATTGATAGGTGTTAGTAGACACCTCGATGAATACGTTAGTGAAGAAATTTTTTGGTAAGCAATTTTTTCACAGATGGTCAATACAATTTGCTAAAATTCCCCGAACTACTTGAAGCAATTCCACCCATTACGAAGGGTTTTGGGAAAGTTTGTCAAAATATATTCTCAATGAAAGTCAGACAAAAAGGGATGGGGGGTGGTGGGAGGGAACAAAATCCTGGACTGGATCAGGATCATGTGGATCAGGATCGGATTGTGGATCAGGATCATGAAAGAAGTGCCGTCGACAAACAAAACCAAGACAAGACGTGAACGACAAAGGCCACAAAAACAGTCATTGGCCTTCATGCCCGAACAGTCCGCATCGCCACCATCATCAGCAACACGCGACGATTCAGTTATCTGGTCCTCGAGCCACAAAATCAAGTTTTTCCATCTCAGTAATTACTCCATTCCTTTCTTGCTCATTAACTTGGACTTCATCGGCACAGATCCCTTCCCGTGTTCACGAAGCTTGTGCTCGGTTGAGTTAAAGAAGAGCGAACGTCCGATTTGTGGACTTTCCTCCTCTCTCCCATCTATTTCTCAACAATCCTCTTGAGGAAGTTCCGTCATTCAAACTCCTGGGTTCACTGATGTTCTGGGTCTCACTGAAGCCTTTTCAACCGAATCAATTTTCAACTCAATGATGTTCCTCCCATGAAGCCATGATCTTTCTTGGAACAAACCACATCTCCATGTTGGCCTCCAAAGAAAGTCGTCGACTGGGCATCCTCCGTTGGTACAAGATCCTTCTTGGCACACCTGAACTCCAATTCACCTTGATGGAGTCCTGCTCTCCCCTCTGGGCTGGCTCCCCTGCTTCAGATCTTGCTCAACTTGATCCCATGGAAAGCAAAGGCTTACAAGATCACTGGAATCTCCTGCGATTATCTGAGTCTGTGTGCCTATCACTTTACCATTGCAGACAGGTCCGTGGTCTCTCTTGTCTTGCCGACCTCCTTTCTGGTCTTGCACTCTCTGCCCTCTCTGTACTTCCCCCCCACCGTTCCAGGTTTCTGCTGGGTGCACACGGTCCACTTGCAACCCCTTCTGGTGAAACTACCTAAATCCAGTATCATTGCTCACCTCCACTCATTCGTTCCTCTCTTTTTCCCACCTGTGGACCCACCTTCCACATCCTCTTCAATTTCATTCATCCATCCAGGTGTTCAAAACTGCTGTTCACCACCATCTCATACATCCTCCATCCATAACCATGATCTTTTTTACACCCCTGAAACCACTCCCTCCATCTGCCCCCTTGTCCTCCCAAATTTCCTGTTTTTTTTCTCCTTCCTGAGAGTTTGCTTCTGTATCCTCTTATCCACCTCCTGTATCTTCAATGTCCTTCTGCTTTGTTCATCTCTCCTTATTACCTCCGCCATCGAAGGTGGACGGAGGTTGTGTTTTCACACCTGTCTGTCTGTTTGTCTGTCTGTGAGCAGGATATATCAAAAAGTTGTGGACGAGGTGTGACAAAAGTAGGTGGAGTAGTTGGTAGATGACAATAAAGCCAATTCGATTTTGGTTGAGGTCCGAATCCAGATCCGGAATACACAACGTGAACTGTTCAGCTTGACGGAGGTTCCGCTCCACGGAGTGATGTTCTAGTATTTGTATGCAATGTTGCAAAAACTTTCTTTTGCAGAGGATAATAAAGAGGAAGATATGGATGAGAGGAAGAAAATGAAAATGAGGAGGAATCGGAAGATGACAACGGAAAAGATGGAGACGAAGCGGAGGAAGGTAAAGAGGAAACGGAAGGAGGGGACAACAACATGATGAGGAAAGTGAAGAAGAGGTGATTGACGTGGTGGGTGTGGACAAGACTCCTGTTACTTTGAACACAAACACAGCAGGTATCCATGGGCTCCATCCACTGCAGAGCCGTCCAGGTGTGACCAAACAGCACCAACTTCAGGAACAACAGCAACATAATGATGCGTTGTCGTCAGTCATGGAGCACACGCGGATCGAGGCCTTGGTCCCCACTGTGTGTTCACCGTCCGTAAACATGGCTGAGCCTCCATCACCAGCTCAACCTGACTACATTCAGCGGCGAAGGAGCAAGTTCAGAATCGCGAACATCTGCGTCGTAGGTCTCTCAATCACTTTTTCACGGCTCTGTCTGCTGTGATCCCTCCATCGGTGAAACCCAAAACAACTTCAAAGATTAATTTTTACAGGAAGCCACCAACACATCATGCTTTTAAAAAAAGAAAGAGAAGGATCTTCAGAATACGAAGACCATGTTGCTTCGCGAAGGCGATCACTTCGACAGCGGATCCACCACCTTTCTGGGTGAGAAGTTCACCTCCCTCCCCACGTCGACCCATTGCTGTTGTGAATGGATTGGCAAAGAACATCTTCGCCGTGTTACCATCGTGTCATCTCTTTTGTGTAATCGAACACCTTCATGATCTCTCGCCATTGTGTGATGCGTCATTGTGTGATCTCACACCACTGTATGATCACACGCCATTGGCTCGTGCCATTGTGTGATCTCACATCATTGTGTAATGCTCCATTGTTTGATGATCTCATGCTCTTTGTGTGATCTCACATCATTGTGTAATGCTCCATTGTTTGATGATCTCACGCTCCTTTGTGTGATCTCACATCATTGTGTAATGCTCCATTGTTTGATGATCTCACGCTCCTTTGTGTGATCTCACATCATTGTGTAATGCTCCATTGTTTGATGATCTCACGCTCCTTTGTGTGATCTCACATCATTGTGTAATGCTCCATTGTTTGATGATCTCACGCTCCTTTGTGTGATCTCACATCATTGTGTAATGCTCCATTGTTTGATGATTCACGCTCCTTTGTCTGATCTCACGTCATTGTGTAAGCACATTGTTTATTATCACGCTCCTTTGTGTATCTCACATCATTGTGTAATGCTCCATTGTTTGATGATCTCACGCTCCTTTGTGTGATCTCACATCATTGTGTAATGCTCCATTGTTTGATGATCTCACGCTCCTTTGTGTGATTCACATCATTGTGTAATGCTCCATTGTTTGATGATCTCACGCTCCTTTGTGTGATCTCACATCATTGTGTAATGCATCATTGTTTGATGATCTCAAGCCTCCTTTGTGTGATCTCACGTCATTGTGTAATGCACCATTGTTTGATTATCACATGCCATTGTGTGATATCACATCATTGTGTAATGCCCATTGTTTGATGATCTCACGCTCCTTTGTGTGATCTCACGTCATTGTGTAATGCACCATTGTTTAATATCACATGCCATTGTGTGATCTCACATATTGTCTAATCATCATTGTTTGATAATCTCAAGCTCCTTTGTGTGATTCACGTCATTGTGTAATGCACCATTGTTTGATTATCACACGCCATTGTGTGATCTCACGTCATTGTGTAATGCACCATTGTTTGATTAATCACACACCATTGTGTGATCTCATGTTATCATGTCATGCTCCATTGTTGTCACAAGAATTGTCTAATAAAACTGGAAATGGTGGCCTGGACAGCATTTGTTGGAGCACCACGACAGCATTGTTTACATTGGAGACAACCATGTTGATAAGCAGTGCCGAGCATTCCATTCCGCTGGAGTTCTTGAGCGCTGAAAATCAAGCAAGCTGATTGGCAAGCTGCTTGCTAACGGAACACACACCAGATCATGTTTTACAAGATCATGATCCAAGCACATCACAAAAGCCAGCCACATAATGATCCATCGTACAGTATCCTGGTGATAGGTCACCGGCAGGAGACCCAGACAAAGCTTGGGATATATTACAATATCTGGAACGGTTTCTCTGTATTACATACGCTATTCCATGTGACAGACACGTTTCTTCGGGAATTGGAGCACCTGAAGAAGCGATATTTTTTTCCAAAGTCCACTTTTACGGTGTCCCTAATTATGTGGCTGCAGGTAACCTGGAAGTCTCAACAAGTGTCCTTCTAATGTCCAATAGGGCGATACCCCGGTTGCTCACCTGGTAGAGGTAGAATAATGACACCGAGGAGGGAGTCAACATGGGACGGAATCAGCGATATGTACCGACAAACCAATGTATAGCAAATACTTATTTGGGGGGGGGGCAACCCCCTCCACCTCACCCCTTCCCCCACCATAGGAGTTTTCAGTCCCTGTGTTTAAAGTTGTGCACACAGAAACCATCCCCTCATAAAGGGAAGAACCGATCGACTTGGACACAACCGAAGCACCTGCCACAGGTAAGGGAGAAAAGGGATTGGTTGGTGGGAGAGCAATGGACGCATGAAGTCTTGTTCGTGAATCCACTTTTGTTATGTTCTTGAATTCACCATCGGCCCGTCTTGTGGAACAACCTTAAGTAAGTTACACCTGGTAACCTGTGTGATGGGAGAAACTGATATTTTTCCTGAAATGAATTTTCTTACATTTTGTAGATCTTTCCAGAAGAAGTACGTCTGGACACCTATTCGAGGGAGCCCCCCCCCCCCATATGGAGCTCCGCAAGGTGGACATGCTCCCCGTGACAATGGCGTCAAGCGACACATCAGTGTGTTTGGAAATCTCCTTGTGTCCGGTTAGTAAATATATTTTATTGGTTGTTGGGAATAATTTTGAGATATCGAGGAGTTACAGACTTGATTGACAGGACAGTTATCCTTTGTTATTCCGATTCCATGATAATTAATATATTAATTTTTTTTATTAGTTATAACAACAGGATTTTAAGAATGTCTTGTTCTTGCTAAATTTCATTAATTTTTTTGGATACAAAGTCAAGGCTCATGGAAGAGCAAGAACACTGAACAGATGAGGACCCAACAGAACAACAGCAGCAGGAGAGAGAGAGAGAGAGAACGTGGTGGGAGGGGGGTTAACCCTAACCCTAACTCTAACCCAAACAAACAAGGTAGAGGGAGACGGGGGAAGATGTCTGGGGTGGATAAGAGGACACAGAAGCAAACTCTCACAAAGGAAAGACTGAAAGTTTGTGAGGAGGTGGACTTGGTGGTTTTCTTGGTGAGGAGGTCCATCTCTTGCTCTGCTTGTTGCACTCCGGCTCGTACACTGGTTGAGACGAAACGGCACCGTGCGTCGTCTCCTTATCCATGTTCTGCTCCAGCTTCTTGCCATGGCTGTGCTTGTTCCTCCTCCATGCCTTCCTCGCTGCACTGCCTGGGTCTTGTTTTATTGCCTCAGTTTATGTTTATTGTGCATCCTGTTTGGGTGTTGGGGGGTGGGAGGTGAAATGGAGTGGACAGAAGATATATTTATTTATTTGTGAAAGAACAGTT
>CM068954.1:193097583-193123707 GCA_035128595.1 Eptatretus atami | reverse complement strand
CCATTACTTGTAACCTAAACTTCTTTTTTTTTTAACCTCTGGCAGTTATTACTCTTCTCTCTCTCTCTCTCTATCGCTCTATCGCTTTCGCCTTTCTGTTCATCACCATTTCAGGTTCATTGACCTCTTGCACTTGAACTTGCCTTAATCTTTCTCAGTATACTCAACTGGAACAAATGGGGGTGGGTATTACATACACCTTTTCCGACTCTCGCGTCTATGCTTCTCGTATTACATCTGGCCCAAATAAAGGGATGAGCATTTGCTGTAAGATATTTCAGGTTTTTGTGCGTAATTTCGGTTTTTTATCACACTGAGCTTTCTCATGGTTGAGTCTCTCTCTCTCTTGTCTCTGTCTCTGCCCGCCCCCACCAACCCCCACCCATTTCTTTGTTAATAGCGATGTTGCTTAACACAGAATTGAAGGATGTTACACGCTGGTGAAAAGCGTAGTTTTTTGCATGATGGTTGACGAGTTCTGAGAGCAAGAAATCCATGGCTGCAAGCTCAATTCTTAATTTGATAGATTTTATTCCATTTTTGCTAACTGATTGTGGAGACAGGCTTGTGCGGAGGCATTTTTTCTGTTTTTAATGGCCCCAGTTACATACACTTGGACACTTCTGAAAAATTTGTCAAAGCACATGTTCATAGTGAGCTTGATGTTCTGTTTTGCAAATATGGAAGCAATCCACTTGATGAAATTCAAAATGGCTGCCATATAGCATTCATTACATTTGTTTTACAAATCTACGCCTTGTCTGAATTAGCTGATTGGTTGTGTATAATGGCTTTAATTGTGTAATGTGCTGGTCATCGATTGTACATTGGTGTTCTTAGATATTCCGTGTCGTTTCAGTGAAATACTTTGGGACATATGGAGAATTCCAATGTAGAACATGGTGACTTACAAGAAGCAATGAGATTCATTGAGTATTTTGGTGATTTAGTTCTCAGAAAAAGTAAATTAAATTGCATAAACATTTCATCTTTCACCTAATTCAACTTGTATTTTCATAGTTCATAAGAGCAACCCTGCGAAGTAACTGTCCCATTCACGCGCTACTTAGAAACATCATAGTGTCAAAGAAAGGTGCGTGCTCTTCAAGGCTATATATATATATATTATGCAGACAGTCCGTTGATCATCTGAGTCCGTTGATTCTTTCCTCTCTTTGCCCTTGCACGTTAGAGCATTGAATTATTGGACTTTTGGTGAGAAGATTCGTGCCAGGATGCACCATTTTCCAGGAGTATTTGTGCAGTAACATTCCCAATGCTGCCATTGGTTGGGTGCTGAATCAAGATCTTGGAATTCTTCAACGTGCTGCAAAAAAATTTGCGTGTTATATCCAAGCAATTCTTCAGAGGACAACGCAGGTCTTCAAAAGTCCTTGTCTGGTAGATGATGCAAAAAGCCAACCAGTATTGGAAGCCATGTTTGGTTAAACCTGAAAGCAAACGGTGGTGGTTGATCAAGCGAGAACGTGCAAGAGCAAAGCAGAAAATGTCGAGAAATACAACATATATGATGATCATTTGGTGATTAACAACTCCAATTAGGTAATTACCATGATTAGTGATTCCATAACAAACCGACAGGAGCTAAAATTTTAATTGAACAAAAAAAAACAAATGGTTCATTTGGTGGGAGTAATCTTTAAGATTTTCAGCTTTTATATATGAATCTGTGAAAAAACGTCAAGAAGTTATGACGTCATTTTGACATTTTTACATACATTCAGGGGATATTTTCTGAAAGTTTGAACCAGTGGGAGTTTCCAGTGATCAAATCGCACATTTCCCATCTATATAACAATCTTTGAATCTATCTACATGCTTTATTAAATGCATTCATAAAAATGACACTATATTGACGTCATTCTTTTTTTTTTGCTGTGATGTGATCTGGGAGCTGTGCGACCAATGGGTGCACATTTCAAAAATCGAACCAATAAGAACAACAAAAACAGCAACACAAAGCTCTGGTGGACCTGCGAAAATGGGAAAAAAACATGTCGGAATGGAATCTCCAGAAAAAAGCTAGGAATGACACCACAATCTTTTTTCAGATGCCATCATGACATCTTCTGACATTTTTGTAATAGATGGCAATAGCAACAATTTTATGAAGATGTCATGTTAGAGGTCATCCCAAATCATGGCACCCATGCTGTAAAATGGTGGTTTGCAGTGTGGGTTGGTGGAATTGTGTATTTTATTATGTTGGACTTTGGTCTGAAACGGGGGCTTATGGATTTGGTCTTGATTTGTGCGTGCGTGCGCAACCATATCTCGGACGTGTATGGACTGATTTTATTTGTACTTGGCACAAAGGCAACACATGATGTATACATTGCATATCATTTTGTTTGCGATGCGATCAAAGATGGCCGATTGGCGATCATTTTCGTTTATAAAATAATAAAAACCGGTGCCAAACCGTCCTCAACCATTTCTCGGACATGCATTTACCGATGTTGTCATAACTTGGCACACAGATGACGAATGTGGCTTACATTTCCCGAGATCAGATCCAAGATGGCTGACTGACGACCATTTTGTTACTTCAATGTGTCCCTAACCATTTCTCAGACCTGCACGGTCCGATTTTATTCAAACTTGGCACAAGCAAAGTCCACAATGACATTCACTTGCATCTGACTTTATTTTGCGATCTGATCAAAGATAGCTGACTGGTAGATTGAATTGCAGCCATTTCAGTTGTAAATAAATATGGGCCAGTCCTTTAACCCCAGACAGCAAAATTACTGAAACAGCGGGGGCTATGACATTTTGTGTCTTTTTCTCCTTGTTCTTTTCGGTTTATCAGACATCATAATTACATTCACCAAGTCTCTGCCCTTGAGCAAGCTGCAATTTTTCATGATATCTAATTATTCCTGGAGGACAAGTTTGTTTATAATTTCTTTATTAGAAAGAAAGAACAAAAAAGAAATGGAGACAAATTGTAACACCCTGTGCTATTGGGAAGGGGGAAGGGGGTGGGGGAGAGGGACAGGTCCCATTTCAGATTTAACAGGTGCAGCCTTGTATGCCACAGTATTAAGATTAAAAGTCAAAAGAATTCCCTGAGGTGTATTTTCTTTCAGCAACAACATCCAGTAAACAGATTTATATCTGTTTATACGCGTAAGGCCGCGATGGGGGGCAAGGTAAGCAGCATGAGAGGGGGCAAGGTAGGCAGAGCGAGGAGGGGCAAGGTAAGGCAGAGCGATGGGAAGGGGGCAAGGTAAGGCAGAGCGATGGGAGGGGGCAAGGTAAGGCAGAGCGATGGGAGGGGGCAAGGTAAGGCAGAGCGATGGGAGGGGGCAAGGTAAGGCAGAGCGATGGGAGGTACACCATAGCATACTGGTACACCATAGCAACCACAAAGGCCACCCCAGCAGCCATTGAGATCAGGATGATAATGATGATCCATCCATGGTGGGCATTGCAATTTATCTTTCTCTGTGAAATCCCACCCACTTTTGGACATGTCGGGGACTAATGGTGATGATGAAACTGGGATTACCAAACCAGCTAATGTTTCCACATGCTGTTACGGATTATAAATCCATATAATTAGAAATTATATTCATTATTCAAATTATATTCATTCATATTGGGGAGAGGGTGGCAGGGCCATTTTATACCCGGTGAAATACTTTTTCATTTAAACCTTATGTTTGATCTAGCTCAAGTTCTTTGAAAGGGCCACTTAAGGTTCTGGTAGGTCGAGCAGTTTCTTGCAGGGTCATCAACTGGTATGTCAGTAACTAGTTTTCTGTACTCAATGTTTGACTGCTATTTTCGAAAGGCCAACTTAAGGCTTCTGGCGACTTATCAGCGACAATTTCTTGCATGGGCATTCTACACCTGGGATGTCACTTGTTACATTTAAACTGGTTTTATCTGGTACCTCCAATGTTTGATCTCGCTCAAATTTTGAAGCCATTGGGCTTCTGGGCCCTTATGCAGCAGACAATTTTCTTGCATGGGCCATTCTACACTCTGGGGATGTACTTGTTCATTTAAACCTGGTTTAACTGGTACCTCCAATGTTTGATCTGAGCCATTTTAGGTCCACGGGCCACACGCAGCGGGTGGTGCCGCAGAAATCCATATCTGCATATGTCAGGTTACTCCTAAAACCCCCTGTACTCAGATATTGGTACCTCGTTCTATGATCAAAACCCTCTGGCTGCCGGTCTATATTTATATAACAAAACTTTGCTTAAAATAAAATTTCCTTGATAAATTTTCGTTTAATTTTAGGTGAATCTGTGCTAAAACCATTTTATCCTCCAACTTTTTTCACTTAATAAATACAATGTATCAAGACACAAAAGACAAGTTTCAATCAATCTCCTATTTGTAAAAGATACTGAGAAATATGTCAAGGATGTAAAATTGAATAAAGATAAATAATAACAACTATTGGAAAAACAATTATGGTGAATAATATGATTTCTTCAATTTCCTTCAGTGGAAGGGTTTTTAGTATATCTGGAAGAACATCAATTAAAGTATCTCCAACAAAAGTTTTCCTCTCTTCTGGCATATATTCAAAATAGAAAAAGCAATGAAACAATAAAAAGTATCAAAAAAAAAAAACCTTATGGATGAAGCTTTAGTAAAGAAAAGATAAGACCATCTGTAATATGCAAGGAGAAATTTTGTATTTTTTCAACAACCGTAAAGATGTAAATCCTGATGAAATAAAGGATGTTAATATATCAGGTGAAATGACATTTCGTTCAATAGTAGTTAAGGATCATTTTGAATTACCTTTAATATAAAAAAATGTAGTAGTTGAATCTGTTAATGAAAAAAAAGATATAGATATAGATGGTAATGTTTTTTCTCTAATGAAATATGAGTCATTATTCAACTGAAGATTTTGAAGATGATGAGAGTGATGATAGTATCTCTGTTGGAACAGAAGACAGTTATTGGTTCACGAGTCAGTAAGTGACTACTATATTCCTATGGGTGTGTCTGTCTGTCTGTCTGTCTGTCCCGAGCATAGCTCGGTGGGTTTTGATCCGATCTTGATAAATTGGGTGCGAGGTTTGTATCATGATCTAGTTGTGTTTTCTGGAGAATGGGCTGCTGGGCCCTTATGGGCGGAGCCACACCAAAATACATGTGTTTTTAGGGGGTAGCCGGTTTCAAGTTACATCTTCTCCGAGGGGGTTTGTGAATCTGGCAGGGGTTTCGGTATTTGGTTAGCCCAATGGCACCTACATAGCCCCACGGAGCTCGATTTTTCATTTTCGTCCAGGGTCAAGGTCACAAGGTCACGAACTTAGAAAATGTCAAAAAAATCAAAAATTGGGCATCGAGCTCCTAGGGTTTTCAACTGTTTCGAATGAAAGTTGGTATGCAAGTAGTGCTCTTCGAGTAATACAACTTTCATCATTTATGTTTTTCCGATTCCCGCCAGTTTGCCCGTGGCGTCCCTCGAAGGTCAAAAAATAAAAAAGGCGAACCGTGTACATTGCTCGTGAACCATCGCCGTCTCCAGACTTGTCTTACATAGAGTTTGTGTTCAAACGATAGTTATGAAAGTAGTTTTATCGAGATTGTGAAAGCACCAATGAAAGAACCGAAGATGATACCGAAGATGAATTTTAGTTTAAGCAAAGTTTTACTTTATAAATATGAATAGTATACTAGATCTTGAGCCCCTTGAATTCCCTGATCCTCATTATGACAAATTTGAGAATTCCTGCATGTGATGAGTGGGATTGATAAACACAGTCAAAAGCCTATAAACAATGTATATTGTGTGATTATCTTCAAATTAATGACAATAAAAAATATAAAAAGGAATATAATTCTTTGAGATTCACACCAAAAATGAATTACTTTACAAGATTGATTGAGAAATGAATGTAAAGTATGAGGGTGATAACACACCTTTCCTTACAGGGAAGAACTGAACGTATTAGAGAAATGTTCAAAGGATTGTTGTTATATATTATTCACGATTGTCATTTTCAGGGAATATCAACACAAGATATTGTATAAATAAAATAATGGATTATCTTGAAATTAAACCCGAACTTAGGATAAAATATAGAGTTTCTAAAAAAGCCAATAAGAAATTAAATAACCTGTTTTCAATATATAAAAGAATGATTTTTTTACCCATTTGGGAAATAAGATAAAATTTAACAACCATAAAAATCTTCCAAATTCATTAAGATGTCTCGTAGTTGGTTCAAGCGGATGTGGAAAAACCTGCTTACTTTTAAAGATGCTCCTTACTCCCAACTTTTTGGATTAGATAATTTAATTTTCACAAAGTCGAGTTTTCAACCTGAGTTTCAACTACTCTCACAAGGTTTTAATACTGGTCTTCAAAAAGAAGATATAATCGGTTTATTTAAACTTCGATCTGTGTCAGGGAACAGGTAGAGAATGTTGATTGGTAAAGGGTAGTGTTGATCTGTGTCAGTGAACAGGTAGGAATGTTGATTGGTAAAGGGTAGTGTTGATCTGTGTCAGTGAACAGGAAGAGAAGGTTGATTGGTAAACGGTGGTGTTGATCTGTGTCGGTGAACAGGTAGAGAATGTTGATTGGTAAAGGGTAGTGTCGATCTGTGTCAGTGAACAGGTAGAGATGTTGATTGGTAAAGGTTAGTGTTGATCTGTGTCAGTGAACAGGTAGAGAATGTTGATTGGTAAAGGGTAGTGTCGATCTGTGTCAGTGAACAGGTGAGAATGTTGATTGGTAAAGGGTGGTGTTGATCTGTGTCAGTGAACAGGTAGAGAATGTTGATTGGTAAAGGTGTGTGATCTGTGTCAGTGAACAGGTAGAGAATGTTGATTGGTAAAGGTTAGTGTTGATTTTTTCACCCTTATTAAACAATCATCACCCGAGGTGGGGAGCATTCATCTTGGATGTTGAGGCCCACCTCGCTCAAACAATAGCTCTGCTGCTGATGGAGACGTCCTGCACGCTTATGTTTTCTGGAGATCTCCACGATGGTTAAATAAGCACACGTGATGTGGTGTGTCGCTAACAAAGGTGGTCAGAGATAAAAATAAAAATGTTCATAATCTCGGTCTGTTCATCTTGGCAGCCACTGGTGAGAATGATGTGCGCCGACGACGAGCCCTTGCTGCTTGCTGCGGCCATCTGCGTCCGGAACATTCACCTGCCGGCCCTGGCGGACGTTAGCGACACACCACATCACGTGTGCTTATTTAACCATCGTGGAGATCTCCAGAAAACATAAGCGTGCAGGACGTCTCCATCAGCAGCAGAGCTATTGTTTGAGCGAGGTGGGCCTCAACATCCAAGATGAATGCTCCCCACCTCGGGTGATGATTGTTTAATAAGGGTGAAAAAAATCAACACTAACCTTTACCAATCAACATTCTCTACCTGTTCACTGACACACTCTACCTGTTCACTGACACAGATCAACACTACCTTTACAATCAACATTCTCTCTGTTCACTGACACAGATCACACTACCCTTTACCAATCAACATTCTCTACCTGTTCACGACACAGATCGACACTACCTTTACATCAACATTCTCTACCTGTTCACTGACACAATCAACACTACCCTTTACCAATCAACTTTCTCTACCTGTTCACTACCAAGATCGACACTACCTTTACCAATCACATTCTCTTCTGTTCACTAACACAGATCAACACTACCCTTTACAATCAACATTCTCTACCTGTTCCCTGACAAGATCACACTCCCTTTACAATCAACATTTCTCTCCTGTTCACTGACACAGATCAACACTACCTTTACCAATCAACATCTCTTCCTGTTCACTGACACAGATCAACACTACCTCTTTAACATCACATCTCTTTCCTGTTCACTGACACAGATCAACACACCTTTACCAATCAACATTCTCTCCTTTTCACTGACACAGATCAACACTACCCTTTACATCAACATTCTCTACCTGTTCACTGACACAGATCGACACTACCCTTTACCAATCAACATTTCTTCCTGTTCACTGACACAGATCACACTACCCTTTAATCAACATTCTCTACCTGTTCACTGACACAGATACCACACTACCCTTTACCAATCAACATTCCTCCCTGTTCACTGAACAGATCAACACTACCCTTTACCAATCAACATCCTTCCTGTTCACTGACACAGATCACACTACCCTTTACCAATCAACATTCCTACCTGTTCACTGACACAGACCACACTACCCTTTACCAATCAACATTCTCTACCTGTTCACTGACACAGATCAACACTACCCTTTACAATCAACATTCTCTCCTGTTCACTGACACAGATCAACACTACCCTTTACAATCAACATTCTCTTCCTGTTCACTGACACAGATCGACACTACCCTTTCCAATCAACATTCTCTACCTGTTCACGGACACAGATCAACACTACCCTTTACCAATCAACATCTCTTCCTGTTCACTGACACAGATCAACACTACCCTTATCCAATCAACATTCTCTCCTGTTCACTGACACAGATCAACACTACCCTTTACAATCAACATTCTCTACCTGTTCACTGACACAGATCAACACTACCCTTTACCAATCAACATTCTCTCCTGTTCACTGACACAGATCACACTACCCTTTACCAATCAACATTTCTACCTGTTCACTGACACAGATCACACTACCCTTTACCAATCAACATTCTCTTCTGTTCACTGAACAGCTCAACACTACCCTTTACAATCAACATTCTCTACCTTTCACTGAACCAGATCAACACTACCCTTTACCAATCAACATTCTCTCCTGTTCACTGACACAGATCAACACTACCCTTTACCAATCAACATTCTCTACTGTTCATAACACAGACACACTACCTTTACCAATCAACATTCTCTCCGTTCACTGACACAATCAACACTACCCTTTACCAATCAACTTTCTCTACCTGTTCACGGACACAGATCAACACTACCCTTTACCATCAACATTCTCTCCTGTTCACTGACACAATACAACACTACCCTTTACCAATCAACATTCCTTCCTGTTCACTGCACAGATCACACTACCTTTACCAATCAACATTCTCTTCCTGTTCACTGGACACAGATCAACACTACCTTTACCAATCAACATTCTCTCTGTTCACTGACACAGATCAACTACCTTTACCAATCAACATTCTCTACCTGTTCACTGACACAGATCAACACTACCCTTTACCAATCAACATTCTCTCCTGTTCACTGACACAGATCACACTACCCTTTACCAATCAACATTCTCTTCCTGTTCACTGACACAGATCACACACCCTTTACAATCAACATTCTCTCCTGTTCACTGACACAGATCACACTACCCTTATCAATCAACATTCTCTACCTGTTCACTGACACAGATCACACTACCTTTACCAATCAACATTCTCTTCCTGTTCACTGACACAGATCACACTACCCTTTACCAATCAACATTCTCTTCCTGTTCACTGACACAGATCAACACTACCCTTACAATCAACATTCTCTCCTGTTCACTGACACAGATCAACACTACCTTTACCAATCAACATTCTCTTCCTGTTCACTGACACAGATCACACTACCCTTTCACAATCAACATTCTCTACGTTCACTGACACAGATCACACTACCCTTTACCAATCACATTCTCTTCCTGTTCACTGACACAGATCAAACTACCCTTACAATCAACATTCTCTTCCTGTTCCTGACACAGATCAACACTACCCTTTACCAAACAACATTCTCTACCTGTTCACATGACACAGCACTGACACAGATCGACACTACCCTTTACCAATCAACATTCTCTACCTGTTCACCGACACAGATCAACACCACCGTTTACCAATCAACCTTCTCTTCCTGTTCACTGACACAGATCAACACTACCCTTTACCAATCAACATTCCCTACCTGTTCACTGACACAGATCAACACTACCCTTTACAAATCAACATTCTCTACTGTTTCCCTGACACAGATCGAAGTTTAAATAAACCGATTATATCTTCTTTTTGAAGACCAGTATTAAAACCTTGTGAGAGTAGTTGAAACTCAGGTTGAAAACTCGACTTTGTGAAAATTAAATTATCATAATCCAAAAAGTTGGGAGTAAGGAGGCATCTTTAAAAGTAAGCAGGTTTTTCCACATCCGCTTGAACCAACTACGAGACATCTTAATGAATTTGGAAGATTTTTATGGTTGTTAAATTTTATCTTATTTTCCCAAATGGGTAAAAAAATCATTCTTTTATATATTTTGAAAACAGGTTATTTAATTTCTTATTGGCTTTTTTAGAAACTCTATATTTTATCCTAAGTTCGGGTTTAATTTCAAGATAATCCATTATTTATTTATAGCAATTATCTTGTGTTGATATTTCCCTGAAAATGACAATCGTGAATAATATATACAACAATCCTTTGAACATTTCTCTAATACGTTCAGTTTCTTCATCGTAAGGAAGGTGGTGTTATCACCCTCATACTTTACATTCATTTCTCTCCAATCAATCTTGTAAAGTAATTCATTTTTGGTGTGAATCTCAAAGAATTATTTCCTTCTTATATTTTTATATTGTCATTAATTTGAAGATAATCACACAATATACATTGTTTATAGGCTTTTGACTGTGTTTAATCAATCCCACTCAATCACATGCAGGACAATTCTCAAATTTGTCATAATGAGGATCAGGGATATTCAAGGGGCTCAAGATCTAGTATACTATTCATATTTATAAAGTAAAACTTTGCTTAAACTAAAATTCATCTTCGGTATCATCTTCGGTTCTTTCATGGTGCTTTCACAATCATCGATAAAACTACTTTCATAACTATCGTTTGAACACAACTCTATGTAAGACAAGTCTGGAGACGGCGATGGTTCACGAGCAATGTACACGGTTCGCCTTTTTTTATTTTTTGACCTTCGAGGGACGCCACGGGCAAACTGGCGGGAATCGGGAAAACATAAATGATGAAAGTTGTATTACCTCGAAGAGCACTACTTGCATACCAACTTTCATTCGAAACAGTTGAAAACCCTAGGAGCTCGATGCCCAATTTATTGATTTTTTTGACATTTTCTAAGTTCGTGACCTTGTGACCTTGACCCTGGGACGAAAATGAAAAATCGAGCTCCGTGGGGCTATGTAGGTGCCATTGGGCTAACCAAATACCGAAACCCCTGCCAGATTCGACAAACCCCCTCGGAGAAGATGTAACTTGAAACCGGCTACCCCCTAAAAACACATGTATTTTGGGTGTGCTCGCGCCCATAACGGCCCAGCATGCCCATTCTCCAGAAAACCACAACTAGATCATGATACACACCTCGCACCCTAATTTTATCAAGATCGGATCAAAACCCACCGAGCTATGCTCGGGACAGACAGACAGACGACAGACACACCCATAGTGAATATAGTAGTCACTTACTGACTCGTGAACCAATAACTGTCTTCTGTTCCAAACAGAGATACTATCATCACTCTCATCATCTTCAAAATCTTCAGTTGAATAATGACTCATATTTCATTAGAAGAAAAAAACATTACCATCTATATCTATATACTTTTTTTTCATTAACAGATTCAACTACTACATTTTTTTATATTAAAGGTAATTCAAAATGATCCTTAACTACTATTGAACGAAATGTCATTTTCACCTGATATATTAAACATCCTTTATTTCATCAGGATTTACATCTTTACGGTTGTTGAAAAAAATACAAATTTCTCCTTGCATATTACAGATGGTCTTATCTTTTCTTACTAAAGCTTCATCCATAAGGTTTTTCTTTTTGATACTTTTTATTGTTTCATTGCTTTTTCTAGTTTTGAATATATTGCCAGAAGGAGAGGAAAACTTTTGTTGGAGATACTTTAATTGATGTTCTTCCAGATATACTAAAAACCTTCCACTGAAGGAAATTGAAGAAATCATATTATTCACCATAATTGTTTTTTATCCAATAGTTGTTTATATTTATCTTTATTCAATTTTACATCCTTGACATATTTTCAGTATCTTTACAAATGAGGAGATTGATTGAAACTTGTCTTTTGTGTCTTGATACATTGTATTTTTAAGTGAAAAATTGGAGGATAAAATGGTTTTTAGCACAGATTCACCTATAAATTAAACGAAAATTTATCAAGGAAATTTTATTTTAAGCAAAGTTTTGTTATATAAATATAGACCGGCAGCCCAGAGGGTTTTGATCATACGAACGAGGTACCAATATCTGAGTACAGGGGGTTTTAGGGAGTAACCTGACATATGCAGATATGGATTTCTGCCGGGCACCACCCGCTGCGTGTGGCCCTGGGGACCCTCAAAATGGCTAGATCAAACATTGGAGTACCAGTTAAACAGGTTTAAATGAACAAGTACATCCCCCAGAGTGTAGAATGGCCCATGCAAGAAAAATTGTCTGCTGCATAAGGGTCGCCAGAAGCCCTTAAGTTGGCCCTTTCGAAGAATTTGAGCGAGATCAAACATTGGAGGTACCAGATAAAACCTAGTTTAAATTAACTAGGACATACCCAGAGTGTAGAATGACCCATGCAAGAAAACTTGTCCGCTGCGTTGACCCTACCAGAAACTCCTTAAGTGGGCCCTTTCAAAGAACTTGAGCTAGATCAAACATAAGGTTTAAATGAAAAAGTATTTCACCGGGTATAGAATGGCCCTGCCACCCTCTCCCCAATAATGAATGAATATAATTTGAATAATGAATATAATTTCTAATTATATCGGATTTATAATCCGTAACAGCATGTGGAAACATTAGCTGGTTTGGTAATCCCAGTTTCATCATCACCATTAGTCCCGTACATGTCCAAAAGTGGGTGGGATTTCACAGAGAAAGATAAATTGCAATGCCCACCATGGATGGATCATCATTATCATCCTGATCTCATGGCTGCTGGGGTGGCCTTTGTTGGTTGCTATGGTGTACCAGTATGCTATGGTGTACCTCCCATCGCTCTGCCTTACCTTGCCCCCTCCCATCGCTGCTGCCTTACCTTGCCCCTCCCATCGCTCTGCTTACCTTGCCCCCTCCCATCGCTCTGCCTTACCTTGCCCCCTCCCATCGCTCTGCTTACCTTGCCCTCCATCGCTCTGCCTTACCTTGCCCCTCCCATCGCTCTGCCTTACCTTTCCCCTCCCTCGCTCTGCTTTAACCTTGCCCCCTCCACTCGCGCGGCCTTACGCGTATAAACAGATATAAATCTGTTTACTGGATGTTGTTGCTGAAAGAAAATACACCTCAGGGAATTCTTTTGACTTTTAATCTTAATACTGTGGCATACAAGGCTGCACCTGTTATATCTGAAATGGGACCTGTCCCTCTCCCCCACCCTCTTCCCCCTTCCCAATAGCACAGGGTGTTACTAATTTGTCTCCATTTCTTTTTGTTTCTTTCTTTCTAATAAGAAATTATAAAACAAACTTGTCCTCCAGGAATAATTAGATTATCATGAAAAATTGCAGCTTGCTCAAGGGCAGAGACTTGGTGAATGATTAATTATGATGTCTGATAAACCGAAAGAACAAGGAGAAAAAGACACAAAATGTCATAGCCCCCGCTGTTTCAGTAATTTTGCTGTCTGGGTTAAAGGACTGGCCATATTTATTTTCAACTGAAATGGCTGCCAATTCAATCTACCAGTCAGCTATCTTTGATCAGATCGCAAAATAAAGTCAGATGCAGTGAATGTCATTGTGGACTTTGCTTGTGCCAAGTTTGAATAAAATCGGACCGTGCAGGTCTGAGAAATGGTTAGGGACACATTGAAGTAACAAAATGGTCGTCAGTCAGCCATCTTGGATCTGATCTGCGGGAAAAAAAAATGTAAGCCATCATTCGTCATCTGTGTGCCAAGTTATGACAACATCGGTAAATGCATGTCCGAGAAATGGTTGAGGACGTGTTTGGCACCGTTTTTTTTTAAATTTATGTTATAACGAAAATGATCGCCAATCGGCCATCTTTGATCGCATCGCAAACAAATGATATGCAAATGTATACCATCATGTGTTGCCTTTGTGGCCAAGTACAAATAAAATCAGTCCATACACGTCCGAGATATGGTTGCGCACGCAGCCACGCACCACAAATCAAGACCAAATCCATAAGCCCCCGTTTCAGACCAAGTCCAACGGGGACTAATAAAATACACAATTCCACCAACCCACACTGCAATCTACCATAATTTACAGCATGGGTGCCATGTGATTTGGGATGACTCTAACATGGACATCTTCATAAAATTGTTGCTATTGCCATCTATTACAAAATGTCAGAAGATGTCATGATGGCAATCTGAAAAAAGATTGTGGTGTCATTCCTAGCTTCTTTTCTGGAGATTCCATTCCGCCATGTTTTTTTCCCATTTTCGCAGGTCCACCAGAGCTTTGTGTTGCTGTTTTTTTGTTCTTATTGGGTTCGATTTTTGAAATGTGCACCCATTGGTCGCACAGCTCCCAGATCACATCACAGCAAAAAAAAAAGAATGACGTCAATATAGTGTCATTTTTTATGAATGCATTTAATAAAGCATGTAGATGAGTTCAAAGATTGTTATATAGATGGGAAATGTGCGATTTGATCACTGGAAACTCCCACTGGTTCAAACTTTCAGAATAATCCCCCTGAATGTATGTAAAAATGTCAAAATGACGTCATAACTTCTTGACGTTATTTCACAGATTCATATATAAAAGCTGAAAATCTAAAGATTACTCCACCAAATGAACCATTTTGTTTTTTTTTGTTCAAATTAAAATTTTAGCTCCTGTCGGTTTTGTTATGGAATCACTAATCATGGTAATTACCTAATTGGAGTTGTTAATCACCAAATGAATCATCATATGTTTGTATTTCTCGACATTTTCTGCTTTGCCTCTTGCACGTTCTCGCTGATCAACCCACGCACCGTTTGCTTTCAGTATAACCAAACATGGCTTCCAATACTGTTGGCTTCTTTGCATCATCTACAGACAAGGACTTTTGAAGACCTGCGTTGTCCTCTGAAGAATTGCTTGGATATAACACGCAAATTTTTTGGCAGCACGTTGAAGAATTCCAAGATCTTGATTCAGCACCCAACCAATGGGCAGCAATTGGGAATGTTACTGACAAATACTCCTGGAAAATGGTGCATCCTGGCACGAATCTTCTCACCAAAAGTCCCAATAATTCAATGCTCTAACGTGCAAGGGCAAAGAGATGGAAAGAATCACGGACCTCAGATGATCAACGGACTGTCTGCATATATATATATATAATATATATATAGCCTGGAAGAGCACGCACCTTTCTTTGAGCACTATGATGTTTCTAAGTAAGCGTGAATGGGACAGTTACTTCGCAGGGTTGCTCTTTATGACTATGAAAATACAAGTTGAATTAGGTGAAAGATGAAATGTTATTGCAATTAATTTACTTTTTCTGAGAACTAAATCACCAAAAACTCAATGAATCTCATTGCTTCTTGTAAGTCACCATGTTTCTACATTGGACATTCTCCATATGTCCCACAAGTATTTCACTGAAACGACACGGAATAATCTAAGAACACCAATGTACAATCGATGACCAGCACATTACACAATTAAAGCCATTATACACAACCAATCAGCTAATTCAGACAAGGCGTAGATTTTGTAAAACAAATGTAATGAATGCTATATGGCAGCCATTTTGAATTTCATCAAGTGGATTGCTTCCATATTTGCAAAACAGAACATCAAGCTCACTATGAACATGTGCTTTTGACAAATTTTTCAGAAGTGTCCAAGTGTATGTAACTGGGGCCATTTTAAAAAACAGGAAAAAATGCCTCCGCACAAGCCTGTCTCCACAATCAGTTAGCAAAAATGGAATAAAATCTATCAAATTAAGAATTGAGCTTGCAGCATGGAATTTCTTGCTCTCAGAACTCGTCAACCATCATGCAAAAAACTACGCTTTTCACCAGCGTGACATCCTTCAATTCTGTGTTAAGCAACATCGCTATTAACAAAGAATGGGTGGGGGTTGGGGCGGGAGAGACAGAGACAAGAGAGAGAGAGAGAGAGAGAGAGAGAGAGAGAGAGAGAGAGAGAGAGAGAGAAGCAGAGGAGAGAGAGACAGGAGAGAGAGAGAGAGAGAGAGAGATAGAGAGAGAAGCAGGGGAGAGAGAGGGAGAGAGAGAGAGAGAGAAGAGAGAGAGAGAGAGAGGAGAGAGAGAGAGAGAGAGAGGAGAGAGAGAGAGAGAGAGAACAAGAGAGAAGACAGAGAGAGAGAGAGAGGAGAGAGAGAGAGAGAAGAGAGAGAACAGACAGACAGACAGACAGACGAGAGAGGTGAATTGTGTGCCAGTGAACCCACATTCTCCGTGCACCATGAACCACAGGAACTGCAGGCTGGGGAAATGCCACAAAATAGACAGGTACCGAGAACAGCATGGACGAGCAACCACAAAGCTCAGGGAACCAGAAACCAAGCAGAACTAGAAGCAAGAACAACCATCCCCACTGTGGTGGTATGTCTTTTATAATCTCCACCAAGACGCAAAGCGGATCTCCAGCAACCTGAGATTTGGGTTGACAGGAAAAGTATGAAGGGTGTGGGTATTTTGTGCGTCTGGGAAGATGAGCAAGGCAGGATTACTTAAAATTAAAGAGTAGAGATGGAGTGAGCAAGAGAATTCA
This sequence comes from Eptatretus atami, assembly GCA_035128595.1. Taxonomy (NCBI): domain Eukaryota; kingdom Metazoa; phylum Chordata; class Myxini; order Myxiniformes; family Myxinidae; genus Eptatretus; species Eptatretus atami. Next base: position 193,106,976 of record CM068954.1, on the reverse strand, counting down.
AACATGTAGATAGATATCGGGGGGCAACGGTTAGGAGGAAAATTGGAGATGCTACTTTCTTTTTCTTCTTAAGTTGGTTCTTGGCCACACCATAGGAGATACACTGCACAAGAAAACTTCCGAAGGGGGCATAGGAACAAAACTGGAAGCACAGGTGCTGGCATACTTGTATGTGTAGAGATGATGGCACCGACATTGAAAACAGTAGCAAAGACTGCTGGTGTACGATAGCAATTGGGTCAGAGACACGGGTGGCACAAAACGGGTAGACAGAAATTGGTCTCTTGATGAAAAGAGATCAGAATCAAGTAACATCCAACAAGGAGAGTGAGAGAGATTGGATTTTGGAAGATTATGTTGAAAGGATAGTAGAAGACAGGCAAGCAAAAACACAGAGAATAGGTGGTATATCTTATGCGATACAAAGGAAAGGGAGGGTGAGAATTTACTGGAAAGCCAAAGGAATTGAGGGTAATACTACATGGAGAAGGGAAGCCTGGTGGACGATGATTGAGAAACAAAGATGATGTGAAGAATGATGGAGAACAGTCTTTGTGTTGGTGATGAAAGATAAAGGTGATGTCATGCAGAGGGGGAGGGATGAAGACAGAATGTTGACGCAACAAAAAATCTAACATGAGGTGCAATATCCTTGGAATGCATTTTTCAGTGCATCAGGCATTTCTTTATCACCCTTTCCAACCTCAAAACAGAATTTGACGAACTTTCTTCCACAGTCAATAGGTCACGAAGTAATCTACATTTGGAGGATCAATTTGCACATGAGCAGCCACATATCATTCTGAAGAGATGAAGCATGATGCTAATGAATTGCAATCACCTCCTAAAAGATAACATGTGATCACACGGCAGATGATTGGGTCAAATAATAACCTCACCCAAAGTTTGGGAAATCCTTTATTGCACTTTGGTAGAAATACGCTTGAAATACAGGTTGTATGGCTTTCTATATCCATTCACGTTTTTGGAAATAAAATATGGGTGGAAGAAAATTTATCTCTGTTCATCTGTCCATTCTTCCTATATATTTTGTATTACAAAGTCTAGGCTCATGGTAAAGCAAGGCGACAGAGGGAAGAAGGTAATGCACTGAGTGGGAAGTGAGACAACAAGTGGACTCAACAAGGGGATGAATGACTGGATGGGAGAAGAGAAAGAGAACAAGAAACCCAAATAGCTGCAGAGGGCTGGAGAAACTCAATAAGGTTAGAAAATATCATAGGTAGTGTGTTTGGGCGTTGAAGGGGGTTGCTGCAAGTAATGTATGTGACCTGGGATTAAGAGGGATGTCAAGAAGAAATAGCAGTGGCAGCAAGACCTGAGGAGAGGTGGTAGCTGTCACAAACCTGTCTGTGACAAGATAGCACAGGCCCTGTTATTTTGCTACTTTGTGAGAGAGAGGTAATGATGTTGAAGCTTGGATTTTCCATGGCATTCAGAAGATGCAGGTGAAGCACGGCGCCAGTCCATATGGAAGAGCAGTAGCATAATCCATCGAGCTTCAGACAAAGGCATTGTAAGTTGAGTGAAGTTCACATATATTCAGGAACGACTCGGAATGACAAAGGATGCCCAGTCTGTAGCTGGCTTTGGCAGCCAGCTACGATATATGGTCTACCCAGACAGAGGTTTTAGTTGATGGTGAGGCTTAGAAGCTTGAGATACTGAACTTCTTCCAGTGATTGATTGTGGAAATAGACAAGGTCAGCTTGCTTGGCAATTCTTCAGGAAAAACAGGATTAGAATGTGATACTTCCTTGTTTGAAAGACCTGTTCGCAGTAGCAAGATTGTATCCGATCCTTTTTCCAGGTCAGCAGAGCCGGAACACCACTGCTGCGCGACCTGTTGGCGGATGCGGAATTGACCGAGAGAAAAATATTGCTTCCAGAGCAATTTGAGGTCATTAATGAATACAAGGACCTGACTGGGACTAAGACGATGCCTATTGGGAGAGGAGATGAGAGGATTCTGTTGAGAGCTACCTACAAGCTGGCTGAACAATGGAGTAGTCGGTGAGCCAGGACAATACGGAATATGTCCAGAGACGTAGCCCTGACCTTTGAAATATCAAGATAACAAATTCGAATCGACAGAAAAATAAAATATAGATAGAAAACAAATCACCTTTTAATTGAGTGTTTGTGATCAATTCCTATTCATTATTCCTTCATCATAAGCTATAACAGTTGCAACGGATTATATAGGTTATTATTTTTGGTTAGGTCACTACGTATTTTAAGACATCATCGGGGAAAAAAGTAAAATAAATTTCACAAAATTCGACACCAGCTTTGACAACAGAATCCAAACAACATTCAATGAAAACATTTATTTCTGAAGAACTAAACAGTCCTCTCAGAGCACCTTAGGGAAAATAAATGAACACACGCATTTCTTAAGCTTACGTAACACTCCATGTTCACCGTGCGAGCCTTGTATCGATCGCGTTTCACGGATGGTTTACCTATCTTCTGTTCATGTTCTAGCACTTTCAACAACCAAAAAACTTCCAGGTACTTATTGAGACTAAGTACATTTTTTTTTAAGCAGCTGTACATATAAACATCTTTTGCATCAAGTATCGACATCAAATTTTCTTTCAACTTCATCATCACACTTCACATGTTCAAACAGGCATCATCAAACATTCCGTATTTTTCCCTTTTAATCTGCAATTTAGGGGCATCAAATTTGACTCGCACTTCATGAGAAAAGGCAGCGTAAATGTATGTACCGTAGATAAATAATTTGAGGGAATTTGTCTTTTTAGGTTGGTCAACAAAGCTTCCTTTTTTTTAATCCTTTTAATAATTATCACGAGGTTCTTGCTCTAATGCATGTGCTGAAAAGCAAGATGACAGCAACTAAGTTCAGATAAGAACGACGCTGCTTCAAAGAATAATTACAACTTTCACTCAAACCGAAACATTCCAACTTCTTGATATTTAAAGTTGATTAGCTGCATAGTATGCTGATGATAACTGTAAGGAGGACATCTGTATCTAACACACCTTGGGAACAAACGTTTTTTGATTAATTAGGCTGCCTCAGAATGATTCCCGCGTTGCTAAGGCCCTGTCACACCTTGACGTTTGTAGCCAGCGTATGGCAAGGTTCAAAATGTATGTAAACGCTGGCGTACACTGTTTCGTTGGCGCTTGAATTAATACACACCAGGAGGTTGACTCAGCCTGTCATCTCCGAGGTCGGCGAAGTGAGTACCAAGTGTACTGGCCCCAGTGTATGCCCCAGTTAAAATAGGTGGTACCATATCCCTGTGTCGTAAGAGGCGACCAGGGTTGCGTCAGGAAGGGCATCCGCGTAAAACCTGTGCCAAATCACTATGCGGATCATACGGATGATCCGCTGTGGCGACCCTCACGGAGCAGCCGAAAGAAGAAGAAGAAAGTACGCTAAACATTACCTCGACGTGTTTCGACTTATGAGTAATTACAAGTAACGTGTGTCAACGATCGCGTAACGTGCCTACAACTTATGGCCAGCATTATGCGGAACGTGTGAGTCATACGCTGGCATACATCGAAAAAATTGTTTGTCTAACAGCTCGGCGTACTACAACGAATGCCAGCGTACAACGACGTATGCCAGCGTACTACGACGTATGCCAGCGTGCTCTTAACGTATACAAACTTACCCATAACGTATTCGACGTGTGCCAGCGTTTTTGCCAAATTTTGGCATACGTCAGGCATACGCTGGCTAAATCGTCAAGGTGTGACAGGGCCTTAACGTACACGACCTAAAGCGTAGTGAAGGCACATGAAAATTTCCATCTCAACGGGACAATACATGTTCAACGTTGTGGAACATGTGCGTGAAAGGTTCTACAGTTTTGTACGATATAAACAAGCTTCATTGGCAGGTAGAAACAAAAGTTCAGGTCAAATTTGTAGCAGCCATATATGTTTCACTGTTGTTACTTCCTGCTTTATACACAATATCCATTACATTCTCAACATTTTACTTATTAGGATTTCACAAAGTTTTTAACGGCAACACATAAAAGCAAGCTGGCATGTGCATTCTGATTCATCCGTCACGCTCAGTAACGTCTCGATTGATGGAAAGTACCCTCTGCACTGATCAATTTAGCAGATATAATCGCCACCATTAACTTCTGATCACATGCGTCCCTAGTGTGTCATAAACTTTTAAACCATCACCTAATTTTGTTCAAATTTGTTTTAGCAATATCGTTGCCTTGTAAACTTCATGTGAGCAAACAATTTCCATTCTGAAGTTGTCCTCAGGAAAAGACCAACACAATGTAAGCTCCAAAGACAGACTACAACTGCCGTCCACGACAATAACGTATTGTAATGCGATACAAAAACTCAAACTAATGAAGAAATTATTTCAGCACTTGTAATCAGGTGTACGAGGCATGCCCTCCGTTGCTTCGCTGACGGGTTTAATCAAAGAGAGCATGTTTTACTTGCATGTCTATCTGCAAGTGTGATGAGGATGTAAAATAAAGTAAAATACACAAAAAAAAGTATGTTTTATAACATCTAATTGTTGTTGGCGTGGATGTGGTTGTGTGCTCCTCCCATGTCCTTGTAATGGGTAACCTGCTGTTGTGCAACAATAAATGTTACCGGTGGAATCGCTACATGAAGCTCGAGGTCCTGCTTTCTTCTTCGTCCTCATCCGAACAACGGGCTTTTTTAAAAAAAGGAAGAAATTTTTGTTCCAAGTAAATCGATTACCTTTCCAACGGTACCATTTGTATTACTGTACGAGAGCAGGACCATTTTAAAAAAATACACGATAGATGTAAAATACATGGGGAGGCACAGAATCGAATAATTCCCTCATAAGATGGTATGTGAAAGAGTATGGTTTAACATTACATGTCTTAAGTCCTTTTAAGCCTGTTTTGCAAAGGAACCAATCTGACTCATGTAGTTATGCAAAGACAGTGACTTCAAATGATATACCGTGTGTGTGTGTGTGCGCACTGCACCAAACTTCCACAGTGACTGCTTCTGGCTGTCAAAATAATTGTTTTTTTCCATTTTATTATTTTTTAAACCGTAAACCTTTGGACACAAATGACACTCGGTGCAGTTGTTCAATTTTTTTTTTGTTCTATTGTCCTCCACCTACATATGGCGAGACAAAGGGGAGCACAGCCACAGACATGCAACTGGCTTTGCTTGCTCACATGGGTTAAGGCCAAGCATTACTTTTTTCCAACACAACAAACACAAGTGCTACATATAAAATTTGATTTGACTCTTCAATAAGCAAATACATACAAAATTTGAAAATAGCTAAAACTAACTAGATCGGAGTAGGAGCAACTGTTCAGCCTCGAGGCATTTTGCTGCAGAAACGTCTCCTGGGATACACAAGACCAATCTTAACACCCAGGTATCACTAAATATAAAGCAACAGCATGGTGGAATGCACCTTGCTGGGATTATACTACAAGCAGTAGAAATATCTACTAAATATTCAAGAATTTCAATGGACATGCTACTCTCATGTGATAATGAAGGTTTGAGTTTTGAGCAAAACCTTCCCACAAGCAGTGCACATGTATGGTCTCTCTCCTGTATGCGTCCGCATATGCCTCTTTAATTGCGATGAGTCTGAAAATGCCTTTTCACATGTTGTGCAGGACATACGGCTTCTGTCCTGTGTGTGTTGTTATGTGTCGTTCTAAGTTTTGACGAGTCGGGAAATGCCTTCGTGCAAGAAGTGCAGTGATACGGCTTTACTCCTGCATGTCTCCTCAAACTGTGTGTGAAGATTAGAGGACAAGAAATGTCCTCACCGCAGATGGTGCACTCATACGGCCTTTCTCCAGTGTGAATTCGCATGTGTTTACGTAATGTGGATGATAAACCGATCTTTTTCCACAAGCAGTGCACTCGGTAGGCTTTCCCGTATGTGTCCCTCATGTGCCTATGAATGCTTCTTGCATCGGCAAAAACTTCCCCACAGGAAGGACATTTATTGGGTTCCTCTGGCATGGACCCTCACGTGAGCCTTGAAGTAATGACAATTGACTAAATGCATGGCGCACAGTTGTGAGCACTTGTACAGCTCTCGCCCGCGTGTGAACCTCCATGTGCTTACGCAAAGCAGAAGACGATATAAACGCCTTCACAAGTATGCAAGCATAAGGCTTCTCCCGGTGTGTGTTAACATGTGCACACAAACGTAAGATAACCGTGGTGAAATCCTTTGCCGCAGGAAGGGCAATCATATGGCTTCTTCTCTCCAGTATGAAACTTTTTATATGCTTATGCAAATTTCCTTTATATTCTGAACTGTATGGACCAATTGCTGCATTTATACTTCTTGCGCCTGAGTGCTTGGATGATGTTTTTCCCTGAATGTTTGCTTGAGATGAGGCTGCAGTGAGAATTCCTCATGGCAACTTGTACAGCAATGTATCCGTCAGGGTAATTTTGTTTTCCTCAAGAAACAACCAGAAGGGAAGATGAAGATGTTTAATCCTCTCACTTGAAGTTGTGTGCCACATTAATGTCAGAATTAAGAACTCACATAACAGATTATTGAATGTCAGACGACACTTCCAAATTTAAAAGCCAGAACTGCGCATTTTATAGACTGCTGGCAGTGATTGACGGTGAGCCAGAATGTCCGCTTGTGAGACAACCCTTGCTGAACAACACGGGATTGATGAGTTACGGACCGAGTAACGAGAACGAGAAGTGTTTCAATCGTATTTTTATTACCTCCGAGAATGACCATTTTTTCCCGGGGACATCGTCGGTCTCATTGAATTGTATTTTAAATAATCTGAACACGAAGTAATAAATGTTGGCACCATAGGTCCACAGAGTATAACCGGAATCCCCCGAATCATACAAGCCCACACGTCTCTTTAAGCGATGTGGGATTGATGAGTTGTGGAGCTGAGGTAAAGTGCCACATTCAATCTATTTATTATTCGCTAGCTCACCTTTTTCCCCTGAATATTATGTATCAATTGAAATGCCACTCGCAATTCCTCAAACCATTCGGTGCAGACCAAAGTGAGCCCAAAAAAAATAAAAATTTTCAAAAAGTTTTCTCAAGATTCAAACAATAATTGGCAGTGCTGTCAGTGGGTTGAAATTTCAAACATACATTTCCCATGTCTGCTCGATCAGTAATGGTGCAAGTTTCACATTGATTGATGAAGTGGTTCCAGAGAAAGCATTATTAATATTCTCTTCAATCCAATATGGCTTGCCAAAACCATATGACCAGGTCCAAAAAGTTTGAACTTTTTCTTTCTCATCGATAGCGGTCATAGCTAAATTTTGCTTCAATCTGTTGAGCTGTTCTGGAGGAGGGTTATAAAAAACGTGAAAAACAATATGGCTGCGAATTCACAATGACCAGATACATCATAATTTGACCATTCTGCCTCTAAATGGGTAAGGGATCAGCTTGTGAAGTTTTGGATCAAGATAAGATGTGGTTTTTTCTATCCAAGATGGCCACCAAACCATGTGAAATGACACATCATTTTTAACCCTAATATGCAGCCATCATGTTAGATGATACTTGTTGAAGGTTTTGCTTCGATTAGGACAACGGTTCAGAGAAAACATGAACAAACATTTCCTTCAATCCAAATTGCCTGTTCCTATAAGTCATGGCATGTTGAGCAGTGCCAAAATAAAAAAAAAACAGGCAAGGTAAACCCAGGAAAATGCCTAAAGACCCACCGAAGCGAGACGGCCGCAGGGTGAGCCTGATAAAGGTATAATAACAAGGCCGTTCATTATCTTCAGAAGGGGTGTTTAATTAACCCCAACCCGCATATCACTCATGCCTTCCTTCGAGTTCCTTGGGTATTCAGCAAGTTTCAGGCTGCTGAGGTTTTATGTTTTTGGAGTTTAGAGGAGACTCACACATTGACATTTATTAGTTTAGATTTATTAGGTCTCATCTGCTCCGTTGTACACGCTTTATTACCATTTTAATTGTAAAGTAATGTTTACCCGTTTTTCCCCTGCTTCCGCATGAACATCATCAGTTTCGGTTACGTTTGCTGATCCTTTGGGGATCTCAGTAACTAAGTGAACGAGTAATTATAAACGGCCGTTTCAGGAATCCGCTAGGCCTTAGACCATCCGGTTCAGAGTGGTCTGTGTTAAGTTATAGATTCGCGGTGGCGGGATTTCGCACCTACTCTTGCAGCAAATGTTGAAGATTCGGCGACCCGTCACTAACAGCACGGCGTCTCCGGGGTTTATACGCCGGCTAGTTCGGTCACCCCAGGTCCTCGGTCACGCGCCTGCGGATCGCGATCCAAGTACACCTGGGCCTCCAGTTGGGGAAATAGACCCCGGCTTACAGACTGGGTTTGTCAGAGACCGTGAGCGAAGTCTGCCAGTTCCGTAAGCCTGCTTTTGGTTGTAATACAAATCTGAGAGCGGATTGTTCCTCAGCACGGCAACGAAATAGTTAAAGCGGGCACTTTCATATGAATCATCCAGATTTATTGGGACACATGGGGAAACACAGGACAACACAGCATAGCATTCACGAACGTTATCATTCAATTTATAACGCCGCTCTTACTATGAGCTAACGGTACGAGGTTTCGAAGGGGCCTAGCGAAATAAACCTTAGAACAATGCAGAACAAGACCAGAGTAACTTGGATGATGCTCATGGAATATTGGGGAAGTGTCAGCCACGAATGCGCTCGTGAGAAGCCGATGTCAACAGATTCGAGCGCCCAAGCTCCGAGCTTGCAGCGTGGCAAGATGACGGCGACACAAATCTTGTCGCAAACCGCCACAGCAGCAGCCTCGGCACGTCCGGCCCGTAAGGTCGACGCACAAGAGCGAAAGATCCACGGTGTGCTCAGCTGGTTTTCACAGGTCCAGCATAACAATGCCAGGCCTGGCCTGCTCACCAGATTAGGCAAATCGGGGTGTTGGCTCCCGCAGGCGATCGACGGGAGGAAAGACGTGTTGAGGCCGTGCCGGGAGCAAAGACAGTCGAGGCTCCTGGTTAATTCAGGATGAACCTGGGGACGCCTGTATGCTGGGTCCCATCGCCGAGGGGAACAGCCGTCAAGTCACTTCCCTGCAATCAAGCAGATCGCAGACTCGACACTGGGCAGTTTGCTCTCTCGAACAGATCGCAGGGACTCGACACTTGGCAGTTGCTCTCGAGCAGATGGCAGACTCGACACTAGCGCGTTTTCCTTGCCTCCGTCGGGCTCGCTCTTTTGGAACGCTCCGGGAATAAACGTGGATTGGTTCCATCCCTTCGAGTCCGCAGCCGTCTTTCACCAATGGCTCCAACACGTCTCGCCGACGACCTCTCAGAAGCGATGGACGGTGTCTAGTTAGAAGGGGAAGGAAAAAG
>CM068954.1:193084527-193096583 GCA_035128595.1 Eptatretus atami | reverse complement strand
TCGTTGTAGTACGCCGAGCTGGTTAGACAAAATTTGCATGCTTGAATTTTTCGATGTAATGCCAGAAGCGTATGAACTACACGTTCCGCATAATGCTGGCCATAAGTCTGTAGCGCACGTTTACGCGATATTGACACACGTGAACCACAGTTACTTGGTAAGGTTACTCATTAGTGCGAAACACAATCGACGGAATGTTTGGCGTATTCTTCTTCTTCTTTGGCCTGCTCCCGTGATGGGTGTCGCCACGCGGAATCATCCTTATGATCGCGCATAACTTATTTGGCCAAGGGTTACGCCGGAATGCACTTCCTGACGCACCCTGGTCGCCTCTTTACGGAAACAGAGGAATATGGTTACACCTATTTTACCGGCGGGACTACACCGGGTCCAGTAAACTTGAGTCTCACCTATCGCCAGACCTCGGCAAAGGATGACAGGCTGGAGTCAACCTCCTGGTGTGTATTAATTAACGCGGCCAACGGAACAGTGTACGCCCAGCGCTTTACATAACATTTTCAGACCTTGCCATACGCTGGCTAAAACGTCAAGGGATTGTGAACAGGCTTTAGCAACGCGGGACATCATTCTGAAGCAGGCCTATATTAAATCTTAATAAACGGTTTCGTTTCCAGGTTGTGCTCTTTAGATACGATGTCTCTGAACAGTTAGTCATCAGCATACTATTGCAGCTAATTCAATCTTAAAATATCAAGAAGTTGGAATGTTTCGGTTTGAGTGAAAGTTTGTAATTATTCTTTGAGCAGCGTCGTTCTTATCTGAACTTAGTTGCTGTCATCTTGCTTTTCAGCAAAGCATTAGAGCGAAGAACCTGGTCGTGTAATTATAAAAGGATTAAAAAAAGGAAGCTTTTGTTGACCAAACCTAAAGAACAAATTCCCTCAAATTATTTATCTACGGTACATACATTACGCTGCCTTTTCACATGAAGTGCGAGTCAAATTTGATTGCAGCCCTTAAATTGCGAATTAAACAGGGAATAACGACTGTGGATGTGAGACTCGATGTCTTGAACTGTTTCGAACTGTGAAGTGTGATGATGAAGTGAAGAAAATTTGATGTCGATAATTGTATGCAAAGATGTTTATATGTACGCTGCTAAACAAAATGTACTTAGTTTCAATAAGGTACCTGGTAGTTTTGGTTTGTTGAAACGTGGCTAGAACATGAACAGAAGATAGGTAAACCATCGTGAAACACGATCGATACAAGGCTCCGCACGTGAACATGGAGTGTTACGTAGTAAGAAATGCTGTGTTGTTCATTTTATTTTCCCTAAGGTGCTCTGAAGAGGACTGTTTTTAGTTCTTCAGAAATTAAATTTTTCATTGACTGTTGTTTGTTTCTGTTGTCAAGCTGGTCTCGAATTTTATGAATTTTATTTTACTTTTTCCCCGATGATTGTCTTAAAATACAGTAGTGACCTAAACCAAAATAATTAATCCTATTAATCGTTGCAACTTGTTAGCTTTGATGAAGGAATAAATGAATAGGAATTGATCACAAACACTCAATTAAAAGGTGCATTTGTGTTTCTATTCTATATTTTATTTTTCTGTCGAATTTGTGTATCTTGATATTTCAAAGGTCAGGGGCTACGTTCTGGACATATTCCGATATTGTTCTTGGCTCACCACTCCTCCATGTGTTCAGCAAGCTGTAGGTAGCTCTCACAGATCCTCTCACTCTCTCTCCAATAGGCATCGTCTTAGCCCAGTCAGGTTCCTTGTATTCATTAATGACCTCAAATGCTCTGGAAAGCAATATTTTTCTCTCGGTCAATTCCGCATCCCAGCACAGGTCGTCAGCAGGTGGTGTTCCGGCTCTGCTGACCTGAAAAAGGATCGCGATACCATTCTTGTTACTGCGACAGGTCTTTCAAACAAGGCAAGTATCACATTCTAATCTGTTTTTCTGAAGAATTGCCAAGCAAGCTGACCTGTGCTATTTCCACAATCAATCACTGGAGAAGTTCAGTATCTCAAGCTTCTAAGCCTCACCATCAACTAAAACCTCTGCTGGGTAGACCATTATCGTAGCTGGCTGCCAAAGCCAGCTGCAGACTGGGCATCCTTTGTTCATTCGAGTCGTTCCTGAATATGTGACTTCACTCAACTCTACCAACGCCTTTGTCTGAAGCTCGATGGATTATTCTACTGCTCTTCCATATGGAACTTGCGCCCTGTGCTTCACCTGCATCTTTCTGAATGCCATGGAAATCCAAGGCTTTCAACATCATTTCTTCTTCTCAAAGTAGCAAAATAACAGGGCCTGTGCTATTTCTTGTCACAGACAGGTTTTGTGACAGCTACCACCTCTCTCAGGTCTTGCTGCCACTGCTATTTCTTCTTGACATCCCTCTTAATCCCAGGTCACATAACATTACTTTGCAGCAACCCCCTCAACGCCAACACACACTACCTATGATATTTTCTAACCTTATTGAGCTCTCTCCAGCCTCTGCAGCTATTTGTGGGTTTCTTTGTTCTCTCTCTCTTCTCTCCATCCAGTTCATTCATCCCCTTGTTGAGTCCATTGTTGTCTCACTTCCCACTCAGTGCATTACCTTCTTCCTCTGTCGCCTTGCTTTACAATGAGCCTCAGACTTTGTAATACCAAAAATACTATAGGAAGAATGGACAGATGAACAGAGAAAAAATTTTCTTCCACCATATTTTATCCAAACAGTGAATGGATATAGAATAGCCATACAACCTGTATTCAAGCGTATTTTACAAAGTGCAATAAGGATTTCCAACTTTGGGTGAGGTTATTTATTTGACCCAATATCTGCCGTGTGATACAATGTATCTTTAGGAGGTGATTGCAATTCATTAGCATCATTGCTTCATCCTTCAGAATAGATATGGGCTGCTCAATTGTGCAAATTGATCTCCCAAATGTCAGATTACTTCGTGACCTATGACTGTGGAAGAAAGTTCGTCAAATTCTGTTTTGAGGTTGGAAAGGGTGATAAAGAAATGCTGATGACTGAAAATGCATCCAAGGATATTGCACTCATGTTAGATTTTTTGTTGCGTCAACATTCTGTCTTCATCCCTCCCCTCTGCATGACATCACCTTTATCTTTCATCACCAACACAAGACTGTCTCCATCATTTCTTGCATCATCTTGTGTTCTCATCATCTTAACCAGGCTTCCTTTCTCCAATGTAGTTTACCCAATCTCCTCTTGTCTTTCCAGTAAATTCTCACCCTCCTTTCCTTTGTTATCGCATAAGATATACCACCTATTCTCTGTGTTTTTGCTTGCCTGTCTTCTACTATCCTTTCAAATAAATCTTCCAAATCCAATCTCCTCTCACTCTCCTGTTGGATGTTACTTGATTCTGATCTCTTTTTCATTAAGACAATTCTGTCTACTCGCTTTTGTGCCACCGTGTCTCTGACAATTGCTATCGTAACCACGCAGTCTTTGCTACTGTTTTCAAGTCGGTGCCATATCTCTACACCATACAAGTATGCCAGCACCTGTGCTTCCAGTTTTGTTCCTATGCCCCCTTCGGAAGTTTTGTAGTGCAGTGTATCTCCTATGGTGTGGCCAAGAACCAACTTAAGAAGAAAAAGAAGTAGCATCTCCAATTTTCCTCCGATAACACGTTGCCCGATATTAGTCTACATGTTGACATTCACGATTGCTCCCTTCCTCCTCCACTCTTTAAGTTTAGTAATCCTGCCTTGCGCATCTTCCCAGACGCACAAAAATACCCACACCCTTCATACTTTTCCTGTCAACCCAAATCTCAGGTTGTTGGTCCCATTCCTGGCTTCCATATCTGATCCTTTTTCCTCTCTTCCTTTTCAAATTACTGCATCATTCTTCAAATATTGCTTGTTTTAAAACCTCCTCAGAATAGCTCAACAGATTGAAGCAAATTTTACTAATGACCGCTATACCATTGAGAAGAAAAGTCAAACTTTTTTGAACCCCGCCTCATATGGTTTTGGCAGCCCATATTGGTTGAGGAGAATATTAAATAATAATGCTTCTTACTCTGGAACCACTTCACTCATCACACTGTAACTTGACATTATGATCGAGCAGACATGGGAATGTATGTTGAAATTTTCAACCCGATCAGCCTCATGATCCTCAAATCCTCTGTGCAGCCAATGCAGCATAATATCTTATGAATTGCTGTTTGAATCTGAGAACTTTTATGAATTTTTAAATTTTTTGGCTCAACTTTTGGCTGCACCTGAATAGGTTTGAGAATGCGAGTGCATTTCATATGATACATACTATTCAGGAGAAAGGGGTGAGCTGCGAATGTAATAAATGATTGAATGATGGCCAGCTTTACTCAGTCGAGCAACTCAGTGCAATCCCACGATGCGGTAAAAGACGGTAGGTGACTTGTATATTCGTGAGGGGTTCGGTTTAGCTCTGTGGACGCTACTGGTGCCAACATTTATTGATTCGTGTTCAGTGTTATTTAAATACCAATTCAATTGATCCGAGCATTCCCCGGAACCTAAAATGGTCATATTGCGAGGGATATAATACGATTGAACACCTATCGTGCTTACTCGCGGTCCCGTAACTCCATCAATCTCTGTGCTTATGTCAAGCGGTGCTAAGCCGACATCTTGGCTCCCCTCATCACTGCCAGCAGTTATAAATGGCAGTCTTCGTAGTTTTAAAAAATTTGAAGTTGTAGTCTCTGAGTTCAACAATCCTGCTTATTTATTGTGAGTTCTCTCACACTTCCTGAATTAAATGTGGCACTCAACTTCAAGTGAGAGGCATTTAACATCTCATCTCACCGTTCTCGTGTGTTCTTTAGCCAGGCAAACAAAATGACCCGACGGGGAAAATTGCTGTACAAAGTGCCATGAGGCATACTTTCTCACTGCAGGCCTCTCTCACAGCAACATCGGGAAAAACTCAATCAGAACTTTGAGGCGCAAGAAGTATAAATGCGCACATTGTCCATACGTTCAGAATCATAAGGAAATTTTGCATAAAAGCATATAAAAGTTCATAACTGGAGAGAAGCCATATGATTGCTTCCTGCGCGCCAGACAGATTACCAACGACCGTTTATCTTAATGTTACTAGTCGAATGTACTCAACGACAACACCGGGGAGAAGCCCTTATGCTTGCGTACTATGTGAAAGGGCGTCTTTATAGGTCGTCTCTGAGTTGCGTAACGCACATGGCAGTTCACCACGGCGGGAGGCTGTACAAGTGCTCCAACTGTGGCATGCATTTAGGGTCAATTTACATATTACTAGGCTCACGTGGGGGTCATGTCACGGAGGAACCCCATAAAGTCCCTTCTGTGGAAGTTGTTTGCCCGATGCGAAGCCTTCAGAGTGCACAGAGGAACACCAATACGGGAGAAAGCCGTACGAGTGCGACTGCTTGTGAAAAGAACTTCGGTTTATCATCACCACATTACGTACAACACTGCGAATTCACACTGGAAGAAGGCCGTATGAAGTGACCATCCTGCGGGAGGTACATTTTCTTGGTCCTCTATCTTCACAATCAATTTGAAGGGAACATGCGGAAAGCCCGTAGCACTGCCACTTCTGCACGAGGCAATTTCACTCGACCTCGTCAAAACTTAGCGAACACATAGAACACACACAGCGAAGCCGTATGTTCTGCACAAACATGCGAAAAGGGCCATTTTCCGACTCATGAATTAAAGAAGGCATATGCGGACAGCATATCAGGAGAGAGACCATGACATGTGCACTGCTTGTGGGAAGGGTTCTTGGCTCAAACCAAAATTCAATTATCAATGAGAGGTAGCATGGTCCATGAAATCTTGAATATTTAGTATGATATTTCTACGTGCTTGCGGTATAAAATCCAGCAAGGTGCATTCCACCCATGGCCTGTTGCTCTTAATATTAGTGAATACCTGGGTGTAAGAATGGTCTTGTCATTACTCCCAAGGGACGTTTCCTGCAGCCAAATGACCTCGTAGGCTCCGAGCATCATGCTCCTACTACCGATCTAGTGTTAAGTTTTAGGTATTGTTCAAAATTTAAGTAATGTATTTGCTTATTAAGAGTCAAATCATTTATATTGTAGCAACTTGTGTTTGTTGTGTTTGGAAAAAAGTAATGACGCTTGGCCTAAACCCCAATGTGAAGCAGCAAAAGCATTGCATAGTGTCCTGTAGGGCCGTGCTCCACTTCTGTCCTCGCCATATGTAGGTGACGACAATAGAAAAGAAAATTGAACAATGCACCGAGTGGTCCATTTTGTGTCAAAGTTTACGGTTGTACCACAACAACAAAACAAAAACTGGAAGAAACAATTATTACACGCCAGAAGCAGGTCACTGGTGGAAACTTTTGGTGCGTGCCGCCACACAACAGCAACACGGTATACCCCACACGAGCCGTCATTGAAGTCACTGTCTTTGCATACACTACATTGAGTCAGATTGTTCTTGCGAAAACAGCTAAAGGATTAAGACATGTAATGTTACCATACTCTTCACATACCACATCTTGATAGGAATATTCGATTCTGTGCTCTCCATATATTTTTCATCCACTACACCCTGTGTAAAAGAAGCCGATTGTTCCTCCGTCGTAACGCTTTATTTAAAATGGTCCTGCTTCAGTACAGTAATACAATATATGCGGACCGTTGGAGAAATGCCTAATCAGATTTACTTGGAACAAAATTCTTCCTTAAATCAAACTTCGCCCTTTTATATTTAAAAAAGCCTGTGCTCGGGATTAAGGTAGAAGAAGAACAGGGGACCCCGACTTTTCATGTACGCGACTTCCAACTTGGTAACATTAATTGTATTGCACAACAGCAGGTACCCATTTACAAGGAATGGGGAGGAGCACAGACAACAATCCCACGGCCAACAACTCATTAGGATGTTGATGAAACATACTATTTTTTTCGTTGTATTTTTTCTTATTTACATCCTCAGTTATCAAAAAACCACCGCTGCAGATAGACATGCAAGTAAGTACATGCTCTCTTTTGATTAAACCGCGTCAGCGAAAGCAACGATGGGCAGCATCGTACACCTGATTACAAACGTGCTGAATATTTCTTCATATTTTTGAGTTTTGTATGCATTTACAATACGTTATTGTCGTGGGACGGCAGTTGTATCTGTCTGTTTGAGGCTTACATTGTTGTTGGTCTTTTCCTGAGACAACTTCAGAATGGAAATTGTTTGCTCAATGAAGTTTAACAAGGGCAACCGATATTGTCTAAAAACAATTTTTGAACAAAATGAGGTGATGGTTTAAAAAGTTTATAGACACACTAGGAGCAGCGTGTGATGAGAAGTTAATGGGTGGCGATTATATCTGCTAAATTGATCAGTGCAGAGGTACTTTCATCAATTCGAGACGTTACTGAGAGCGTAGACGGTTGAATCAGAATGCACATGGCCACTTGCTTTTATGTGTGCCGTTAAAAAACTTTGTGAAATCCTAATAAGTAAAGTGTGAGAATGATGGATTTGGTGTATAAAGCGGAAGTAACAAAAGTGAAACATATATGGCTGCTAACAATTTGACACTGAACTTTTGTTCTACCATGCAATGAAGCTTTTATATCGTACAAAACTGTGAAACTTTCACGGTGTTCCACAAACGTTGAACTGTATTTGTCCGTTGAGATGGAATTTTCATATGCCTTCATACGCTTTTAGGTCGTGTACGTATAAGGCCCTGTCAACTTGAGATTTAGCCAGCATATGACTTGTACGTTATGCAAAAGGCTAAGTATTCGACTGGCAACGTGGAAATACTGTTATGGGTACACGTTTGTAATACGTTAGAGACGCTGGCATAGCGTCGTAGTAGGCTGGCATATCGGTAGTATGCTGCATACGTGTTGTACGGCGCTGGCATTCGTTGTAGTACAGCGAGCTTTATGAACAATTTTGCTGCTTAGAAATTTTTCGATGTA
Source organism: Eptatretus atami (assembly GCA_035128595.1). Lineage (NCBI taxonomy): Eukaryota > Metazoa > Chordata > Myxini > Myxiniformes > Myxinidae > Eptatretus > Eptatretus atami. The sequence goes on along the minus strand of CM068954.1, from coordinate 193,088,631 downwards.
TGCCAGCGTATGACTCACACGTTCCGCATAATGCTGGCATATAAGTTGAGGCACGTTGACGCGATCATTGACAACACGCGCAACGTTACTTGCTAAGTTCTCAAAGATCGAAACACATAGAGGTAGTTTGCGCGCTCACTTCTCTTCTCTCACTTCCGGCGTTGCTCCGTGAGGTGTTCGATCAGCGGCATCATGCGTAGATTTGCATAGGTGATTTGGCACAGGTTTTATGCCAGGATGCCGCTTCTAGAGCAACTGCGCTCTTCTGAACGGTAGGCACATCATTTAGCTACAGGGTGCCATACCCCCCGACTACACGCTGGTCCAGACACGGTACTCCCCTTTCGCCGACCTCGGAAGGAGACAGGTCTGAGTCGAACCTGTCCTGGTGTGTATTATCAAGCGGCCAACGGAACATTGTACGCAGCGTTTACATACTTTTGAGACTTGCATACGCTGGCTAAGACGTCAAGTGTTGACAGAGGTGCTTTAGGCAACGCAGGATGAGCATCATTCTGACAGCTAATTATCAAATAACACGTTATCTCCAAGGGTGTGCATCTTTAGAGATACAGATGTCCTCCTGACTGAGTTAGTCATCAGGAGTAGCTGATGACAGGTAATCAACCTTTAACCGATATAGAGATGAGTTGGCAATGTTTCGGGTTTGGAGTGAAAAAGGTTGGTATATTATATCTTGCAAGCACGTCGTCGTTTGACACTTAGTACTATTGCTAGTCATCTTGTTTTTCAGGCAAAATGCATTAGATGCAAGAACACATCGTGACTATTATTAGAAGGGGAATAGGGATAAAAAAGAAAGGAAAGGCTTTTGTTGACAACCTAAAGACAATTCCAGTCAATTTTTTATCTAACGGTAGATACATTAGAGCCGTGCCTTTTCCACTGTAAGTGCGAGTCAAATTGATGCAGCCTCTTAAAATTGCAGATTATACAAGGGAATACGGAATGGTGATGATGCTGTTTGAACTGTGCAGTGTGATGATTGAAGTTGAAAGAAAATTTGAGATGTCAGATACTTGTATGCACAAGATGTTTATATGTAAGGCCGTGCTAAAAAAAATTGTAGCTTAGTTCAATAAGGTACCAGGTGCGATAGCATTTGGTAGGTTGTTGAACGTGCATAGAACATGACAGAAGATAGGTAATCCTCGTGAAACGCGATCGATTACAGGTCGCGAGTGAAATGGAGTGTGTACGTAAGTAAGAAATGCTAGTTTGTTATATTTATTTATCTCCTAAGGTGCCTGAATGAGGACTGTTTAGTTCTACATGCAAATCAATGTTTTTCATTAGATAGTGTTTGTTGGAGTTCTGTATGTCAAAGCTGGTGTCGAAAACTTTGTTGATGAATTTTACTTCTTATTTCCGATATTGTCTTATAATACGTGTAGTGAACTAACCAAATAGTAGGTTTAATCCTATATAGTCTTAGAGCAAATTGACTTGTTAAGCTTATGATGAAGGGAATAAATGAAATAGGAATTGATCACAAAACTGACAATAAGAGGTTATTTGGTGTATTTCTATCTATAATTATTATTTCTTTGTCGAATTTGTGTATTTGATATTTTTCAAAAGGTTACCTTACGTCTCTGACTATCGATTATCGCACCACACAACAACTATAGTAACAACGTTTGATAGCCAACAGTCCTCTCATTGTTATCGAATAGGACGCCATTTCACAGTCGTTACCTTGAAGTCAGTGGGAGCTTAATGCTCTGGAGAGCATTTCCGAGTTTGTTCTCTGGGTCATCGACTTGCCCAGTTCAGACAGCTTGTGGTGTCTAGAAATCTTCAATCTTCTCATAGGCTCGCTGTAGTCAGGTCCTGTCAATAGACTAATGAAAGCATATTTCCGATTCGCATAAAGCGAGGTGGCGGTCTCGACTAGGATACCAATCTTTGTACTGGACAGGTCTTTCAAAAAGGCAGTATTCACATTAATAATCCTGTTTTTCTGAAGAATTTGCCAGCAGCTGACTGCTCTATATTTCACCAACAATATTGGAAGAAGTTCAGTAATCTCAACGATTTAGCCTACCATGCAACTAAACTCTGGTAGACAGGTATAGTATCAAATTTAGTGGCTTGCAAAGCACTGCAGACTGGGCATCTTGTCATTCGAGTCGTTCTGAATATATATGAACTTCACTCATTACAATGCTTTGTCTGAAGCTCGATGGATTTACATACTGTTTCCATATGGACTGGTGCTGTGCTTCGCTCATATTATCTGATGCATGGAAATCCAAGCTTTCACTCATTAAACTCTTAAAGTAGCAAATAAGGGCTGTGCTATTCTTGGTCAAAAGACGGGGTTGTGACAGCTACCATTCCTCAGGTCTTGCTGCACTGCTATTCTCTGAATCCCTTAATCCAGGTCACATACAATACTGATGCAGCAACCCCCTCAACACCACACTACTATGATATTTCTACCTTATGAGTTCCCAGCCCTCTGCAGACTATTGTGGGTTTCTTTGTTCTCTTCTCTCTTCTCCATCCAGTTATTCATCCCTTGTTGAGTCAATTGTTAGTTCACTTCCACTCAGCTGTCATTACTTCTTCCCTCTGTCGCTTGCTTTATCATGAGCCTCGACTTTTGTAATACCAATAATATTAGGAGAATGGACAGATGAAGAGACAAATTTCTTCCACCCAGATTTTATTCCAACGTGAAATGGATATAGAATATGCATACAACCTGTATTCAAGCGTATTTTACAAAGTGCATAAAGGATTTCCCAAACTTTGGGTGAGGTTATTTATTTGACCCAATCATCTTGCGTGTGATCACAATTGTATTTTTAGGAGGTGATTGCAATTCATTAGCATCATTGCTTTCATTCTATCAGAATGATATGTGGCTGCTCATTGTGCAAATTGATCTCCAAATGTCAGAATACTTCGTGACTATGACTGTAGAGAAGTTGTCAAATTCTGTTTTGAGGTTGGAAAGGGTGATAAAAGAATGCCTGATGCACTGAAAATGCATCCAGAGATATTGCACTCAATGTTAGATTTTGATTGCGTCAACATTCTGTTTCATCCATCCTCTGCATGACCATCTTATATGCTTTCATCAAACACAAGACTGTTCTCCACATTTTTACATATCTTTTGTTTCTCATCATCTTCACAAGGCTTCCTTTCTCATGTAGTATTACCTCAATCTCCTTTGTCTTTCCAGAAATTCTCACCTCCCTTTCCTTTGTATCGCATAAGATATACCACCTATTCTCTGTGTTTTTTGCTTGCCTGTCTTCTACTATCTTTCCAATAATCTTCCAAATCCCATCTCTCTACTCTCCTTGTTGATGTTACTTGATTCTGATCTCTTTTCATGAAGACAATTTCTGTCTACTCGTTTTGTGCCACCCGTGTCTCTGACCCAATTGCTTCGTACACCAGATCTTTTGCAACTGTTTCAATGTGGTGCATCAATCTCTACACCATACAGTATGCCAGCACTGTGTTCAGTTTTGTTCCTATGCCCCCTTCGGAAGTTTTGTTAGTGCAGTGTATCTCCTATGGTGTGGCCAAGAACAACTTAAGAAGAAAAGAAGTAGCATTCCAATTTTCCTCCTAACGTTGCCCCGATATCATCTATGTTGAATTCTCTTGCTCACCCATCTCTACTTTTAATTTTATGTAATCTGCTTGCTCATCTCCAGACGCACAAAATACCACACCCTTCATACTTTCCTGTCAACCAAATCTCAGGTTGTTGGTTCCATTCGGCTAATTTGATCTTTTCCTCTCTTTCTTTCAAATTACTGCATCATTCTTCAATATATTGCTTTGTTTCCTGTATTCATTGTGAGACATATCCAAATAAAAAAACATCTTTCTGAATTGATTGATTGTAGATTTACACTGGATCATCGTCGTATAAATGGTGAACTCGGACCGTGCCTTACTTACTCTTTCCAATATTTACTTCAATCTCTGCTGATGCTTTTTTTCTTCCTCAGAATGAGCACATCCACATCCTGAGATATATGTTATGGATATGGCTTTGGGATTAATTGGAAAGGTTAAGGAGTTGTTTCAATAGTAATGTTCGGCATAACATAC
>CM068954.1:193016596-193029838 GCA_035128595.1 Eptatretus atami | reverse complement strand
TAACTCTTCATCTAGTTCTTATTTAAGCTGTGTAGAAATAGTAATACATCAACAACTTGACAAGTCAAGAACTGATGTTTTCTACATAAATAGGTTTATCCATCACAATGCTTTCCTTCTCATATGAAATATGAAAAAGTTCTCAGAGAATGTCTCCCTTCATTATAAAGTTGGGTCTATAATTATTTAAATGCTTGTGTTCCAGATGTAGAAAGTCTTATGTTTTGTCTCTTTTCTACATTTCCATCGTCTTGTGCCAAATACAGCATCATTCATTAATTTATTGAAGTATTGTCAAAGTTGGTCTTAGCAACGGTTCGCACTGATTATTAAGTCGAGATTTTAGATCCTCGTGGAGGATCTCTCAGTCTTACTCACGTTGTTGTTCTTCATCTTCTTCTTGTGGACTTTTTTGTTTCCACAGCCCACAGTTTTCATCGAAACTTCCTGAAACTTGCATATATATGTAAAAAAATACCCTGCGCAGACAGTAACCACGTCCGATTTTGAAAATTCCTCCTAGAAAAAAAAGTTATGACGTCAAAATATCTCGCTAATGGAATCGCTAAAAATATCTCCGAAACTCGTGCAAGCTTTTGAATTCTGTTTGCGGAATCGAACGGGGCATTAGCAGAGATGATTACCGCACAAGATACATCACTATGACGTCATATCAATTTTTATGATTTCTTCCTATTTTTTGACATTTTTGTTTCACAACCCAGAGTTTCATCGGATCTTCGTGAAACTTGCCATGTATATGCAGAAAGCCCACGCGCAGGCAGTAACCATCTCCGATTTTGGAAATTCTCCTAGAAAAAAAAGTTGACGTCATAAATCGCCGCTAATGGAAATCGGCTATACCATATCTCCGAAACTAGGCAAGCCGTTTTGAATTTTTTGCGGGAATCAAGCCGGGCATTAGCATAGATAATTATATCGCAAACCTGATACATCACAATGACGTTATATTCGTTTTAATGACGTCATTAAGAGGACGAGGATCTTAGCTCATTTGAGCTTGTTTTTTTAACCAATGACTTTGATTAAACTTAGAACTCTGTGAATTTCTTTATTGCAATCCAGGTGATAAGGTTTCTTTGGTGTAATAACATAATTGTCTTTATCATATAATGTAGGTAAAAGCTTTTCTGTTGGAGAATGCTCGAGAAGAGCTCGTAAGGAATGATTGCTGATAATTGCTGAGCCATTGCTTCTGGTTTTCTTTATCAGGAGCATATAGGAGTAAGACTTTGTAAGCATTGGAGTTCTTCAGGATATTTAAACCACTTCAAAGTATATATCCAACTTTTGCTTCATCCAATCTTCTGGATAGAGATAATGATGTTTTTAATATTCGGTCAGAATTCTTCTCCTGTACCCATTGAAGCCTCAGATGGTCGAGCTTGAGACATCACCCACCCATAGAGATTGTTAGCTCTTATTTTATGTATTATTATGCCATCTTTCGAAGCATCGTAATCAGAGTTATTATCGTTTGCTTAGAATACATTTTTGAACAGACTTGTGATATTCCTTCTCTTTAGCTTCCTCTATCATCAACAACATATCCACAGCAGAAATTAATTTGAGAAGTGTTTAGTCATCTTAGCCAATGCACTCCAAGCTAGACTAGGAGTTGTATAATAATGAACAGGGTCTAATCCAACCAAATTCCTATTCTGACAGACATTTCTGAATGATTCAAATACGTCGCTAATAACAAAACATCAGTCTGAAGATGCAAGTCATTATATTCACTAAATATTTCCCAGATATTTTGTGCATGTTTATAATCTTCATTACTAATATGAATTTTATTCAGACGTGTAGAAGCTTTCTTTTGAAGGGAGTTGTGTTTCCTTGAATCTTCCAAAGTGTCCACATGCGTCATATGGGTAAAGACCCTTTTCGGATAAGAGCTCAACTGGCTTGCTTCAGCTGAGACTGAGGTTTGTTTCCTCTTCATTTAGAGAAATATTTTTGAGATTTGTAAATTTTTAAGACGTGATGCTTATGTGGATAAATTTTATTGGCATAAATTGCATAATCTAGAAATCTAAATAACTTTTGTGAGTTGTTGGGATTGATTTTGTCAATGAGATGTACTTGTGGTCTGTGGAAGAATGACGGTATGTCTCCAGGTGTCTGAAAGTTCACTTGTAAATAATGTGTCATAGTTGGTGTTGTTGTAAAGAAAGACTGAATGAAAGTAGGGAGTTTAAAATGAGATTGCCAACTTTGATGAGCAGTCTCTGTATTTACCAGGAAGATGCAATGTCTCTAACTTTTGGTTCTTTCCTGATTAAATCTTGACAAAGATAACATATGTTGGAGATCTCTAACTCTTCTTCTTCATCTTTTGTTAATTCATGGTTTGTAAGGTTTTTTTGCACTATTCTGTGGTTGAATACAATCTTTTCCCATTGTTTACAAACGATTGAGGGTATCTTCTCCTCTGTACATTTCAATTTATTATATTGGTCTCCAACAGATGATTGATATTGACAGAACCCACAAGAGTATGCTTTTGATATGGTTCGTGTAGGATTGATTTGGATTTGAGAGTAGTGTCTATCTTTTTGAGAATGCCTTCAAAGTCGGCATATATCACAAATGGATGCTTTATGGATTTATTTATATCATTGAAATTATACCACTGAATCCACCTTTGGCATATTGATTACAGTTAGTTATGGTTTGAGCAATATTATTGAATGTTGTTCTCATTTTATTTGTGGTGAAAGGTGAGACATCGCTATCAGGATAATCCTTATGAGTTCGATTTGTAGTTTGAGAAGTAGTTGATCTGATAAATTTTTGATGTAAGCATAATGTGAATTTCCTCCGAACTATAGTACAAGACGTCCATGTGCATTTCATCATTTTTATAGTATTTCAAATTTTAATATTGCAACTTGTAGCTGTTATCCATACACATAAATAGGGAGATGGTTCATTTTTCTCAAAGGTTCGAGATGATCCTTTAAACTTCATTGCGAATTCGTAATCATTTAATATTTTTTTATAATGCCATGTGCGTTTCGGTTTCCATTGTTGGGGGGTGTTAATTGAGCAAGAACAGCCCAGAGAGAGCATTGTTGTCATTGTTTTAAAATATACAATTTTATAACACAAGGGAGTATCATTCATGTCGGGATGTAAACAGAAGGAATCTCTGTTCAAATGGGGAGGGGGGGCTATAAATAGGTAAGAGAGAGGGTAGAGATTTGCGTGGGAGGGGGTAAGATAAAATGAGGTGGTTAAAAAAATTTTGATGCAAGTGGAGGCTGGTCACAGAAACAATTAATGTGGAGAGCGATGCAGGATGAGTGAAAAGAGGTGGGGGAGGAGGAGAAGTTGGTGCCGGAAGAGATCTATGAGAAGAAATCACTCCTTTTTATTTTACAGGGTCAAATAGTTTTTCCCTATTAACATTAAAGTCATTTGGAAATAGGATAGTCCCAGAACCAACAAATTCCCCTACTGAGGTCTTGGAGGTAACCAGAGATACAGCTCCAGCAGCGTTCAGAGCGCAGCAAGGAGCAGGCTGTGACGGCAACGTGAGCCTTCTATCATTGGGCATACATGACCGCAGACCTGATTGTGATCCAGTGTGTGGATTCACTCCTGCTAGCAGACTGGTTCTGCTCACGAAGAGCCAACACAGCACTCAGCGGTGCAAAAACAACTCCACGTTGACAGCTTCTCTGGGCAGCTTGCGCCAAGGTCGTCCCTCTCCCCACTCTTTCCATAGGTTCAGCCAAAATCTGGTAAGATTTCCACACTGCATGATGATTCCTGCGGGGCTCACTCCACTCCATACACACAAGGTTGACCGTTCCTCTGCAGGTTCATTTAAATGTTTGTTTCGACATGCAAGGTTCATTTGCACGTTCAGACACTGTAAGATCTGACTGATTCACGGCCACGAATCCTGTTCAAGGGGGTGCATTAAATCGTGAGTGTGAAGTGCTTTCTCACAGGGTGGAAATTTCCTTTCTATCTGAAGAGTTGTTAAAAAAACTGTATTTGAAACTGCATTGAAAACACATGTGTGTAACTTGATTAAGTTTAAGGAGCTTGAACGTGATCTGTATTTCCTGTGTGGAATTTTACATGACGGAAGGTGATGATGAATTAATTATTGATTGAAAAAGTTATTGAATTGTTATTTGAATGACAGTAGTGCATTTAATAGTGGTTTAATAAATTGTATTTAAATTTCCTTCTGTTGTATGTTGTCGCTGTTGTCAGCTGTGTAATTGATGCAAAAGGTTAAAGTGATTGTTATAATATCTGCCGTGTGACCCTTCGTGTACTGTGAGGAACGGAAGCCGTTGTAAATTGCGAAACTGCGAAAGCCGAACCCGTGAATGAGTTTCCATGCAGAGTGGAGCAGCTTTGTTCGGGTGGAAACTCAAAATCATAATTGTATCGAGAAAATTTAGAAACCTCCCACCACTCCTGGGTCCCCAAATGTTCCCCAGAAAGTTTGGTGGGGCTGGCCCAAAATTGGGGGAGTAGTTCAGAGACGGACAGATGGACAGACAGTCCTGCTTATTATATCGATATAGTGATGCAAAGACCTGTTCAACAGTGCAAAATAACTGCCCTTAGTCTGTTTGTTCATGTTAAGGCCATTTTGATTCCAGAGCAATACTTACATCTTCCATATCTTACAAAAAAAATTATTTCAATGCTAGAAATAAATCTTCCAGAGTTAACAGATATTGTTGACTGCTCTGCCATGGTTAATGTTGCATTACAGGTGCATCAAAAGTCTGAATAATCAGGATATTTATTGTAATGATTGCCAGCCACCGAGGTGCACACACATATAAATTATTGTATGTAGGTATTGAAAGTTTCTTCACATTGAACACCGATTTTAGCATATCCGAAGGTTGTTGTTTTATTTTTTGATTTTGTTATTATTTTGACCATTTCAATAGTATTGGTCATCGTGCTCTAATTTTAAACACGCCAATTTCAAAGTGTACCCCAAATTAAAAGTCAAGTGGCGTTAAATTCCGACGATGTGGGAGCCATTCAAATTGGTGCACGACCTCCTATTACCACTCAAAGGCATGTCGCATCAAAAAACTTTCACACGATTGTGGCATCATATGGTGGAGCCCATCATGTTGAAAGAATACTTTCTTAATCGCTTCTGAATGATGTCATCTCCAAATAAGGAACCACAATCTCTTCAATCATCGTAAGATCGCTTGCACTTGTAACATATGCTTCAAAATGGAGCCTATTGCATTGTCTCATGAATTGGCATCACAGGAAAAATATTTACTATGGTTCTGTACTTTCTGAGTCACCCTGTCTTTTCCGATTTCCCTGTTACGGTGGCACAGCACTATTGCCTTGATTAAGAAGGTCAGAGACCGAAGAGATGTCAGTTTTCAGTGCGACCTCGTGCATACTGGACACCGCAGCAACCACAAAGCAACCCCACCAGCCCCTGAGATCACGATGATAATGAAGATCATTCCATGGTGCGGGTATTGCAATTTATCTTGCTTTGGGAAATCTTTCTGTGAACATAAAAGGATAAGGACATTGAAAACAACATGGAGCACATATCAACGAAAAAGAAACATGCTCACGATTAACTGTGAAGAATACCATGAAGGGTTCCATGCATCATATGTTAATGGAGTCAATGCTTGTTGAACAATGTAGGCCACGAATATAACAGCCAGCATCAGGGTGATGAAACACAGAGTCAACTTCCAATACCAAGTTTGGGTGCGGCCAACCATTTTCTTCATATCCTTGCTGAATCCTGCAATCAGCGAGAGAGAAATGACAAAGCACAAAAATGGAGTAAAATGAAAGTCCACTGCAAGAGCCATAAGACACCCGATTCCATTGCCTACACATCTATATATTACTAAAACTCTCATCTTGTACGTATGTTCCGAAGATACAGCCAAAACGGTACAAGATAGCGCAAAATTTTTATTGCCACCTACTAACCATCGCTTGTTTGTGTGCAGTATCAAGTTTGTTCAAATCGGCAACGAAAAAAATTATTAAAAAATCAATTCCCGATTCAGTCAAGCACTCTTCGAGAGAATTGATCAATGCAAACAACCTCAGCGGTATAGTCACAAGCCTTCTCTCTTCTCTTCCTCTCCTGTGTCTTCTCTTCTCTGCTCTTCTCTCCTCCTCTCTCCCTTCTTCCTTCTCTCTTCTCTTTCTCTCTCCTTCCTCCTCTATCTCTTCCTCCTCTCTTCCTTCTCTTCTCTTCCTCCATGCTGGTGTTGGCATAATGGTGAGAGTGGAAGCTTTGGATCCAAGGGTCCTGAGTTCAAACCCCGCTCAGCTGTTGAAATAATACCAGGTGGGTTTAACTCGGCTGTCATCCTTCCGAGGTCGGCAAAATGAGTGCCAGCATGCAGTATACTGTGTCGTAGTGCGACCCCGTCCATGATTGTGCCCAATAGCCAAGGAGACTGCTTGGGCAGCACCAATGCTCTGCATGTAGTCTGGTCCCAATCTCTCCCCTCTTCTCTCTCCCTCTCCTCACTCTCTCTCTTCCTTTCCTCTCCTCCTCCTCTTCTTTGTATTGTCTTGTCTTGTGCTCTCTCTTTCTTCTCCTCCTCTCTCTCCCATACTTTTCCCCTCTCTCTTCTCTCTCTTCCTCTTTCCTTCTCTTCTCTTCTCTCCTCCATGCCTGTGTTGGCTTAACGTTAGGGTGGAAGCTTTGGATCGAAGGATCCGAAGTTCAAACCCCGCTCAGCTGTTGAATTAATACCAGGTGGGGTTAACTCAGCCTGTCATCCTTCCGAGGTCGGCAAAATGAGTGCAGCATGCTGTTTAATGTCGGAGTGGCGACCCGTCCAGGATTGTGCCCAAGAGCCAAGGAGACTGCTTCAGCAGCACCAAACTCTGCACGGGTCCTGAGTTCAAGATGCACTGTCCTAATCTCCTCCCTCTTCCTTTCGCTCTTCTCTTCCTTTCCTCTCTCTTCCTCCTCTCTTCCTCTTGTTCTCTCGTCTTCTCTTTTATCTCCTCCTCTCTCTCTTCTTTTCTCTCTTCTCTTCTCCTCTTCTTCTCTCTTCTCTTTTCTCTTCTATTCCTCTCCTCTCTCTTCGCACTGCCCTGCCCTTCCCTTCCCTCCCTTCCCCCTCTTCTTCTCTTCTTCTCTTCTGTGCCTGTGTGTGCTTAATGGAGTCTGGTCCTAATCTCCTCCTCTCTTCCTCTCACCCTTCTCTTCCTTTCCTCTCTCTTCCTCTTGTTCTCTTGTCTCGTCTTCTCTTTTATCTCCCCTCTCTCTCTTCTTTTTCTCTCTCTCTCTCTCTCTCTCTCTCTCTCTCTCTCTCTTCTCTCTCTCTCTCTCTCTCTCTTTGTTTTCTTCTATTCCTCTCCTCTCTCTTCGCCCTGCCCTGCCTGCCCTTCCCTTCCCCCTCTTCTCTCTTCTGTGCCTGGTGTTGGCTTAACGGAGTCTGTCCTAATCTCCTCCTCTCTTCCTCTCACCCTTCTCTTCCTTTCCTCTCTCTTCCTCCTCTTTCCTCTTGTTCTCTCGTCGTCTCGTCTTCTCTTTTATCTCCTCCTCTCTCTCTTCTTTTTCTCTCTTCTCTTCCTCCTTCTTCTCTCCTCTCTCTCTCTCTTTTCTCATCTATTCCTCTCCTCTCTCTTCGCCCTGCCCTGTCCTGTCCTTCCCTTCCCCCTCTTCTTCTCTTCCTCTATGCCTGGTGTTGGCTTAATGGTGAGTGGTGGCTTGGGATCCTCGGTCCTGAGTTCAAAACCCGCTCAGCTGTTGAATTAATACCAGGTGTGGTTAACTCAACCTGTCATCCTCCGAGGTCGGCAAAATGAGTGCCAGCATGCTGGTATCCTGTGTCGGAGTGGCGACCCCTCCAGGATTGTGCCCAATAGCTAAGGAGACTGCTTCGCAGCACCAACCTCTGCATGGAGTGTAGTCCTAATCTCCTCCTCTCTTCCCTTTTCTTCCTTTGTCTCCCTTCCTCTCCTCTCCCTTCTCTTCCTCTCCTCTCTCTCTCTCTCTTTCTCTTCTCTCTCTCTCTCTCTCTCTCTCTCGTCCGCTCTCTCTCCGTTCCTTCTCTTCTATCCTCTCCTCTCTCTTTCTTCTCGTCTCGTCGTCGTTCTCCTCTTCTCGCTCTCTTCTCTCTCTCTCTCTCTCTCCTTCCTTCCTTCTCTTCTATTCCTCTCCTCTCTCTTCGCTCTTCTCTTCCCTCTCGTCTTCTCTTCTCTTCTCTCTCTCCTTCCTTCCTCCTCTCCTCTCTCTTATCTTGTCTCGCTTCTCTTCTCTTCCTCCTCTCTCCCTTCTCTTCTATTCCTCTCCTCTTCCTTCCTCTTTGCCTGGTGGGCTAAATGTTAGGGTGGCGGGCTTGGGATCCCAGGGTCCTGAGTTCAAATCCTGCTCAGCTGTTGAATTAATACCTGGTGGGGAAAACTCGGCCTGCCATCCTTCCGAGGTCAGCAAAATGAGTGCCAGCATTCTGGTGTGTTGTGTCGGAGTGGTGACCCGTCCAGGATTGTGCCCAATAGCCAAGGAGACTGCTTCGGCAGCACAACGCTCTCTGCACGGAATTGTGGTCCTAATCTCCTCTCTTTTTCTTTCTCTTCCTTCCTTGTCCTCCTCTTCCTCTCCCACTCTTCCTCTCTCTCTCTTCTCTTCCTCTTCCTCTCTCTCTCTTTTCTTTTCTATTCTCTCTTCCTCTCCTCCTCTCTTTCTCGCTCTCTCTCCCTTCCTTCTCTTCTATTCCTCTCCTCTCTCTTTGCTCGTCTCTTCCTCCTCTCTCCCTCTCTTCCTCCTCTTCTATTCCTCTATGCCTGGTGTTGGCTTAATGGTTGGGGTGGCGGGCTTGAGATCCTAGGGTCCTGAGTTCAAACCCCGCTCAGCTGTTGAATTAATACCAGGTGGGGTTAACTCGGCCTGTCAACCTTCCGAGATTGGCAAAATGAGTGCCTGCATGCTGGTGTGCTGTGTCGGAGTGGTGACCCGTCCAGGATTGTGCCCAATAGCTGAGGAGACTGCTTCAGCAGCACCAACGCTCTGCACGGAGTCTGGTCCTAATCTCCTCCTCTCTTCCTCTCGTCTCGTCTTCTCTTTTATCTCCTCTCTCTCTTCTCTTCTCCTCTTCTCTCTCTCTCTTCGCCCTGCCCTGCCCTTCCCTTCCCTTCCCCTCCCCCTCTTCTTCTCTTCTGTGCCTGGTGTTGGCTTAACGGAGTCTGGTCCTAATCTCCTCCTCTCTTCCTCTTGCTCTTCTCTTCTCTTCCTTTCCTCTCTCTTCCTCCTCTCTTCCTCTTGTTCTCTCATCTCGTCTTCTCTTTTATCTCCTCCTCTCTCTCTCTTCTTTTTCTCTCTTCTCTTCTCCTCTTCTCTCTCTCTCTTGTTCTCTTCTATTCCTCTCCTCTCTCTTCGCCCTGCCCTGCCCTTCCCTTCCCTTCCCCCTCTTCTTCTCTTCCTCTATGCCTGGTGTTGGCTTAATGGTTAGGGTGGCGGGCTTGGGATCCTCGGGTCCTGAGTTCAAATCCCGCTCAGCTGTTGAATTAATACCAGGTGTGGTTAACTCAACCTGTCATCCTTTCGAGGTCGGCAAAATGAGTGCCAGCATGCTGGTATCCTGTGTCGGAGTGGCGACCCCTCCAGGATTGTGCCCAATAGCTAAGGAGACTGCTTCGGCAGCACCAACGCTCTGCATGGAGTGTAGTCCTAATCTCCTCCTCTCTTCTCTTCTCTTCTCTCCTCTCCTCTTTTCTTCCTTTGTCTCCTTTTCCTCTCCCTTCTCTTCCTCTCCTCTACTCTCCTCTTAGCTCTCCTCTCTTCCTCTTCCTCTCTTTTCCTCTCTCCTCTCTGTCTCTCGTCTCGTCCCCTCTTCTCGCTCTCTCTCCCTTCCTTCTCTTCTATTCCTCTCCTCTCTCTTCGCTCTTCTCTTCTCCCTTCTCTTCTCTCTCTCCCTCCCTTCCTCCTCTCCCTCTTCTTATTTTGTCTCTTCTCTTCTCGCTCTCTTCCTCCTCTCTCCCTTCTCTTCTATTCCTCTCCTCTTCTCTTCCTCTATGCCTGGTGTTACTTAATTTAGGGTGGTGGGCTTGGGATCCCAGGGTCCTGAGTTCAAATCCTGCTCAGCTGTTGAATTAATACCTGGTGGGAGAAACTCGGCCTGCCATCCTTCCGAGTCAGCAAAATGAGTGCCAGCATTCTGGTGTGTTGTGTCGGAGTGTGACCCATCCAGATTGTGCCCAATAGCCAAGGAGACTGCTTGGCAGCACCAACACTCTTCACGGAGTAATGGTCTATCTTTTCTTCTATCTCTTCGTCTTCCTCTTCTCTTATCTGATCTTACTTCTCTTCCTCTTTGCCTGGTGTTGGCTTCATATGTAGGGGCAGCTTTGGATCCAAGGATCCTGAGTTCAAAACCCACTCAGCTGTTGAATTAACACCAGGTGGGTTAACTCGCCCTGTCATCCTTCCGAGATTGGCAAAATGAGTGCCAGCATGCTGTTGTACTGTGTCGGAGTGGCGACCCGTCCAGATTGTACCCAATAGCCAAGGAACTGCTTCGGCACACCAACGCTCTGCACGGAGTGTGGTCCTAATCTCCTCCTCTCTTCTCTACTCTCCTCTCCTCTCTCCTCTTCCTCTCCTCTTTCTCTTCTCTCTCTCCTTCTTTTTCATTCTCTCTTTTCCTCCCTCTTCTCGCTCTCTCTCCCTTCCTTCTCTTCTATTCCTCTCCTCTCCTCTCCGCTCTTCCCTTCCTCTCTCTTCGCTCTTCCTCCTTCTCTCCCTTCTCTTCTATTCCTCTATGCCTGGTGTTGGCTTAATGGTTGGGTGGCGGGCTTGAGATCCGAGGTCCTGAGTTCAAACCCCGCTCAGCTGTTGAATTAATACCTGGTGGAGATAACTCGGCCTGCCATCCTTCCGAGTCAGCAAAATGAGTGCCAGCATTCTGGTGTGTTGTGTCGGATGGTGACCCATCCAGGATTGTGCCCAATAGCCAAGGAGACTGCTTTGGCAGCACCAACACTCTTCACGGAGTATGGTCTATCTTTTTCTTCTATCTCTTCGTCTTCTCTTCTCTTCTCTTATCTTATCTTATCTTCTCTTCTCTTCCTCTTTGCCTGGTGTTGGCTTCATAGGTAGGGTGGCAGGCTTTGGATCCAAGATCCTGAGTTCAAACCCCACTCAGCTGTTTGAATTAACACCAGGTGGTTAACTCGCCCTGTCATCCTTCCGAGATTGGCAAAATGAGTGCCAGCATGCTGGTGTACTGTGTCGGAGTGGCGACCCGTCCAGGATTGTACCCAATAGCCAAGGAGACTGCTTCGGCAGCACCAACGCTCTGCACGGAGTGTGGTCCTAATCTCCCTCCTCTCTTCTCTACCTCTCCTCTCCTCTCTCCTCTTCCTCTCTCTCTCTCTTCTCTTCCTCTCTCTTTTCTTTTCTATTCTCTCTTCATCTCCCTTCTCACTCTCCTCCCTTCCTTCTCTTCATTCCTCTCCCTCTCTCCTCCCTCTTCCCTCCTCTCTCTTCCTCTTCCTCCTCTCTCCCTTCTCTTCCTCCTCTCTTCCTTCCTTCTTCTATCCTCTATGCCTGGTGTTGGCTAATGGTTGGGGTGGCGGGCTTGAGATCCTAGAGGTCCTGAGTTCAAACCCCGCTCAACTGTTGAATAATACCAGGTGGGGTTAACTCGCCTGTCAACCTTCCGAGATTGGCAAAATGAGTGCCAGCATGCTGGTTTACTGGGTCGAGTGGCGACCCGTCCAGGATTGTGCCTAATACAAGGAGACTGCTTCGGCGCACCAACGCTCTGCACGGATGTGTCCTAATCTCCTCCTCTCTTCTCTACCTCTCCTCTCCTCTTCCTCTTCTTCTTCTTCTTCTCTCTCTTCCTCTCTCTTTTCTTTTCTATTCTCTCTTCCTCTCCTCTTCTCGCTCTCTTCCCTTCCTTCTCTTCTATTCCTCTCTCTCCGCTCTTCCCTTCTCTCTCTCGCTCTTCTTCTCTTCTATTCCTCTATGCCTTGTTGGATAATGGTTGGGGTGGCGGACTTGAGATCCTAGGGTCCTGAGTTCAAACCCCGCTCAACTGTTGAATTAATACCAGGTGGGTTAACTCGGCCTGTCAACCTTCCGAGATTGCAAAAATGAGTGCCAGCATGCTGGTGTACTGTGTCGGAGTGGCGACTCGTCCAGGATTGTGCCCAATAGCCGAGGAGACTGCTTCAGCAGCACCAACACTCTGCACGGATCTTGGCCTCATCTCCTCCTTCTCTCCTCTCGGTCCTTCTCTTCCTTCCTCTCTCTTTTCTCCTCTCTTCCTCTTGTTCTCTCGTCTCGTCTACTCTTTTACCTCCTCTCTTCCTTCTCCCTTCTCTCTCTTTTCCCTCCTCCGTCCTCTCTTCTCTCCTTCTCTCTTCTCTCTCTCTTCTCTCTCTCTCTGTTTTCTCTCTCTATTTCCTCTCCTCTCTCTCTTTGCCCTGCCCTGCCCTTCCCTTCCCTTCCCCCTCTTCTTCTCTTCCTATATGCTTTTGTGCTTAATGGTGAGGTGCGGCTTGGATCCTCGGGTCCCGAGTTCAAATCCCGCTCAGCTGTTGAATTAATACCAGGTGTGGTTAACTCAACCTGTCATCCTTCCGAGGTCGGCAAAATGAATGCCAGCATGCTGGTATCCTGTTCGGAGTGGCGACCCCTCCAGGATTGTGCCCAATAGCTAAGAGACTGCTTCGGCAGCACCAACGCTCTGCATGAGTTTAGTCCTAATCTCCTCCTCTCTTCCCTCTTTCTTCCTTTGTCTCCTCTTCCTCTGCTCTCTCCTTTTCCTCTCCCTCTCTTCTCTCTCTCTCTCTCTCTCCTCTCTCTCTCTCTCGTCTCGTCTCGTCTGTCCCCTCTCTCGCTCTCTCTCCGTTCCTTCTCTTCTATTCCTCTCCTCTCTCTCTTCTCTCCTCTCTTCCTCTCGTCTCCTCTTCTCACTCTCTTCTCTCTCTCTCCCTTCCTTCTCCTTCTCCTTCTCTTTTATCTCCTCTCTCTTCTATTCCTCTCCTCTCTCTCGTCTTCCTTCTCTTCTCTTCTTCTCTCTCTCTCTCCCTTCCTTCCTCCTCTCTCTATCTTGTCTCGTCTTCTCCTTCCTCCTCTCTCCCTTCTCTTCTATTCCTCTCCTCTTCCTCTTTGCCTTTTGCTTAATGGTTAGGGTGCGGCTTGGGATCCCAGGGTCCTGAGTCAAATCCGCTCAGCTGTAATAAACTGGTGGATCTCTCTCT
>CM068954.1:192941789-192951853 GCA_035128595.1 Eptatretus atami | reverse complement strand
CTTTCCATAAATAGTTCCCAGTATCAAAATGAAGCTGCGTAAAATTTTAGGTCCATAGATGCGGTCAACTCCCAGATATTGAGTGTTGAAAATGTGGTTGTGGCCCTATTTTTATGGTCGTTGCGGCATCACAAAATGAACGGCTACTTTTAAATTCCACAACTTTTTTAATATTAATGCTAGAGCCTTGAAATTTTCATAGATTATTCTTCTATAACTGCTCTTGTAAGAAACAAACATAAACGGAGTATACCTCTATTAAATTTTATGACCTGATCAGTTGAAATCCAGAAAAAAAATGTTGGTTTTGTATGAAGACCAACTTTGAGACCCCATATATTTTTATTGACCATCCAGAAGCTTGAAATTTTTCATGTAATAACTGATGGAGTAGTATTCAAATACATGTTTACTTTTCTTAATCAGTCATATATAATACAGTCATGATCCTCAAAAATTGAAAATTTTCATTTTTCCCTGAAATTCAGGTGAGGATTGCAAATATATGACAGGTATACCACTTCAAATTGTTCACCATTGGAAAGAGCATATTCAAGTTTATAAAATGTCAAATATCAAAGTGGTATGTTTTTAAAAAATATATTTCTATTTTTTTTAAAACTGTTGTTAACACAGTCGTGAATACATGAAGTGTGTGCATGTGTGGGCACCATGGTAATCATGAATGATAGTTCTATGATTCAAATTAATAATACAAAAATATATCACATACTGCAATAAACTCCTTCTTCTTCTTCGGCTGCTCCCGTTAGGGTCGCCACAGCGGTCATCTGTATGATCCGCATAGTGATTTGGCTTAGTTTTTACGCGGATGCCCTTCGGACGCAACCCTGATCGCCTCTTACGACACAGGGATATGGTACACCTATTCTAACCGGGCATACACCGGGCTCAGTACACTGGTACTCACTTCGCCGACCTCGGAAGGATGACAGGCTGAGTCAACCTCCTGGTGTTATTATTTAAGCGGCCAACGGGGCTTGAACTCAGGACCTTTTGGATCCCAAGCCGCTACCCTAACCACTACGCCAACACCAGGCTATCACATACTGCAATAACAATGTAAAAAACAATTTCACGTAAATGATTTGAATAGGTCCTTGATCTGCTTTTCCAAGTCAGGTGCGACTTGTACTGCCTCCCAGTTGACGTTAGGGGAGCATCAATAACTTTCATCACATGGACCAAAGGAACCCACAAATGTCCTCCTTGAATGTAACTAATACACTGCTGACATCAGCAGATCAGCCACTATTCCTGAGTTCTATTTTTACCCCAGCCAGATGAGTTAAGCTCTTGCTATTACAAATGAGAAACAAAGAATTACAAATTCAAATTTCAAAGTATTTTGTTCATGGTATCTAATAGCAGATGATATGTATGTACATTGTACAGTATATACATGTACTACATGTAAAAGGACTGTTCATTAAATAGCACACACAACGCACACAGCACTGGCAGAACATCATTTATTCAAAATATTTTAAATATTGATAGAAACATTATACCACTTTGATATTTGACACTTTTGTAAACTTGAATATGCTCTTTCCAATGGTGAACAATTTGAAGTGGTATACCTTGTCATATATTGCAATCCTCACCTGAATTTCAAGGAAAATGAAAATTTTCAATTTTGAGGGATCATGATGTATATATATGACTGATTAAGAAAAGTAAACATGTATTTGAATACTACTACCATACAGTTATTACATGAAAAAATTTAAAGCTTCTGGGATGGTCAATAAAAATATTTGGTCTTCATACAAAACCAACATTTTTGGGGGATTCAACTGATCAGGTCATAAAAATTAATAGAGGTATACTCCGTTTTATGTTTGTTTCTCACAGAGCAGTTATAGAAGAATAATCTGAAAATTTCAAGGCTCTCGCATTAATATTTAAGAAGTTGTGGAGTTTAAATGTAGCCGTTCATTTTGTGATGCTCGCAACGACCATAAAAATAGGCCACAACACATTTTCAACCTCAATATCTCGGAGTTGACCGCATCTATGACCTAAAATTTTATGCAGCTTCATTTTGATACCTGAGAACTATTTATGAAAGTTTAAAGTAAATCTGAGGGGTCAACTGGGAGGCCTCCGGTGATATGAGGTGAATGACTACCGTAATGATATTAGATCTGATAATGATGAAGATTAGTAATATCTGTTAATTTTAAGTAACTAATGAAGTATAGATGAAGGAAAATAGATTATGATGGTGCAATGCCCATCTGAGCTGAACTCATGAGATTGTTTATGACTAGAAAATATTGGAACTTCGTCAGATACTGTAGGATCTTGGATTAATTAGGCGGCCATAGGCAAGGGTAAAATTATCTGACAAATGACAGATTATGTTTTTGTTAACGAAAGGAAATTATTAAAAAATATATATTGTTACGAATTTGGAAATCGATCGCACTCATCATTCAGGTTCCTTTAGCTCAGTTATGTCGATAAGTGCATGTCCATAGATAGCTCACTTCCATTGTTTATGGGCAGAAATCGATTAAATGCGCTGTGATTTAATTTAATAGTTAGGGAGCGATCACAACACAAAGGAAGATGGCCTCCCCCTCTTCTGCGAGGAGGAGGAAGCGCCTCCATCCCGTGATTCATGACGTAAACAACTCCCTCTCACCCGCGGTTGTGCGGGCACGGGGGATGAGTCACGCTGGGACGGGGGAGGACGGAGAAGGATAAGGAAGAGATTCTCTGCTTGTTCAGTAGGCCTTCGGGTTCTGCTTGGCTCGGGTTAGGGTTGAAAGCTTTTTGTTCTGCTTGGCTCGGTTCGCTTTTTGTGCTTGGTTCATCGGAAGAGAGTTGAGCTGGTTGCTCGCTCGGAGTTCTTCGTTGGTGGTGTCATCGAGAGCTGGTCAGGTTGTCGTGTTCTCTTCGGTCTGGTGGTCGAGGAGTGTCGCCTGTTCAAGGGTGCTTGAGCTGGTTCGAGCCTGTTCTCTGCTTTGTGGCTGGTTCGCTGGCTTCTTCTGGCTCGTGGAGCTCTTTGTTCTCCGCTTGGTTCCGGCTTGGTGCAACTCATTGGCCTCATCTTGGAGGTGGTTCTTCGGGGAAGCGACGCATCGACGGGAAGGATCGGCGCCTCATCTCACCAGCACGTGTTCAGAAGCGCGAGGGGATTCGCGGAGCGCGCTCTCGCTGGAGCCCGGGTCCGAACAGCTTGAGACCACACGAGGTGAGAGTTCGAGATAGGTTCTGGGTTCAGCTCATCTGTCCCTCGAGCTGAAGTCTGTATTAAAGGCACCAGCCACCATTTCTTGGGTGTGTGTGTGTGTGCGTACGAGTGTCCGTGGCCCGTCTAATAAGTAGAAAACTTAGTGCCTGTGTTGTATTTGCTTTACATTTAATAATAGAACTCGGCTGTAGGTTTTTGTGTGTCCTGTCCCCTTCCCATTCATTCATTGCTTGCATCCTGTATTCAAATAAATGTCCCCATTGTTGAATGTCACCTGCTCGTTGCGTCCTTCCTCCATTGACTGCCATTAAGCATCGGATATTAGCTGGTGATAATTATAAGCCGATAAAACGCACATCTGGTCCGACGGGACTTGGCGATATAAAACCGCTCGGCAATCACATACGGAACGAGCTGCTTAAGCGGCTCGTTTCGTGCAGGTCCCGTGTAGGTATAAACTCCGGCATTTCTGTCCGCGCGAATCATTAGGTACATCGACAATTCGGCGATTCGACCCTGTAGCGTGTGGACAGAAGAGTTGGCTGGTTTAGGTGTGTTAAAAACACCCGTAGCAGGGTTGGCGTTATCCGGAAGCTACGACTAGATTGCACGTTCGGTGGGCGCGCCGCGGCGCAATTGAGCTAAGCGGTCGTCCGCACGCCGGAGTGGCGGAAATCTACAACACGGTGTCGAGAGCGGATTCAAACCCTCCGTCTCCAAACGAAATTAACGAACCGGATCAAGGTGTGCGAAGCAACCCTCGGTTCATTAATTACGAGCATTTAAATTAATTCCGGCACGCAAAATGGCAGCTCAAGGCGAGCAGGGCAGGAGGGAATAGATTAGATATAGAATCTATGCCAAGACGACACGTTATGCAGTTGAACTTTCCCCGCAACCAATCGGAGCCCGAAGGGGGCGAGGGCGGCGGCTTTTGACACCCCCCCCCCCCCCGTCAAATTCCCTCCCGATCCCCAGCGAAGCGCGACCGACCGAGGCGATCAGCTTCGTCGGGTCGGCTGAAATCAACGTTGGGGAATGTTGATGCGGATGATGCAAATATGGAAAACAAAATGGATGCAATGAGGGTGAGATGCAGTGTATGGGGTTGAACTCCAGGAGGGCAGAAGGCAATAAGGTGTTATTGTCCATGGCAATGGATGCCAGGGATCTCCCTGAGTGGCTTGGAGGGAGTACAAATAAAGTGTTTATCATCACAAACAATCTCTGATTGATCAATTCAAAAATCAAAAGAAACAAAAATGTGAGACAATACAGGCTTCTATTTGGTCCGCGCCTAGTTATTAGCCGGCTTCAGGGTAGTTACCCGCCTACCCCTCCTTCTTGGCGCTCCTGGCTCCAAATGAAACCAAGAGTAAACCAATTAATCTTTTTTTAATCCATGAAATAATTGAAATTGATAGATTAACTTAAACTTTAACCTTCACTGGGATTGTACTTTTGCTTGTAATTGCATGAATTGCAGTCTCAGAAAAACTAGGCTCGAGTTAGTACCATGGCTCTTGATATAATGTCCGCTTGATAAATAATTTTCCATTTGTTTAACAAAAGGCTTTAAATTCGTGTTGTTTCTGGTATATCTCCTAATCACATCATTGTTCAAACATTAGAGCCACATTGATCTGCAAAATAACTGTTTTGAAATTCGCTGTAAAGATGTTCAGACTTGAACAGTACAAAATAAGAGTGACAGTGGTTTGAAATACTGTTATATCCGAAGATATGAGCAACTGCAATGGCTTCGAAAACCCCACAAAGAGCAGGGATTGAGCCAGCAAGTCGTTAAAGACGGTCAACCAATAATTCCCCGATGCAAGAGTGAACACCAAAGAAGAAGCAAAACCAGGCAAATCAAACTTAGAATACACAGCGATGAAAGTAAGGTAGCATGGGTGTGGAACCCTCTTCAACAATAATGGAATAAACATATGTTTATAGAAGCTAGTATAAAAGTCCGATTATTTTAATCAATATATTAAAGGAGACAGGAAGATTTGGTTTTGTAGCGAGAAGCGTTATTTTAAAAACTCTACATGTACAAATATGACCCTGCTTTCTTTATCTTCTGGATGTTTTGTTTTGACCATACAGATCGGGATATGCCAAAGTCTGAAGCCTCAGCCTCGTGTCAGGTGTGTTTGTCTTCTTTATTTATTAGACATTATATGGATGTAAATGAACATTCCTTTTACTCTGCCCACGTACATATCAGTGCAGCGAATTTCACTTCCCTATATTTTGTATATATTGTATTTTAAAAACGTTTCTGTATTCCACCTTGAAGCTGGTGCAAGTCACCGTCTACAATTCAAGATAAGAGATGTAATTACTCTTTTATGGAAAATGTTTTTTTAGTTTTTTTAGCCTGAAAAATAGACTGAGGTGAACACAGTCGTGTTAAAAGATTGGCCTTTAAAACCCTTCTTAATTGTCTTATGAAGTGGGACAGACAAACACACAACACACATGTATTTTTTGTCGTAATACCTTGGATGAGTTCCTTGGCGCATGACGGTGAAATACTTGAGGTCCAGGAGCGGAGTCAATACACCCTCGACATTTCGAACATAGAGGACATGCCGAGCATGCAGAGCTGATGAAGAACAAGACGGACCACAGCTGAGGGATGGCTGTTTCTATTGCTCGTAAAAATGATAAAAACCAACGCTGTTCCAGATGCAGCCTGCATTCAGCACCAAATCAATGCATGAATATGGTCAAATGGTTACATTCAATTTGTGTGAAGCAACCTTGTACTCTCATTGCAAACAAACTATTCAATGTAAAAGTACTATTGCTACATCGATCAAATATAGTCGAGTTCTGATAACACAGCGCAAGTCTGAATCACAAGGTTTTAAACTACAATCATAGTCAGAAAGTGTCGAATCCAAAATTGTAATACTTCACACAAGTTGACTTCAAATCCAAGCAAAATATGACTTAAATTGACTTCAGTCTGGATGCTGACTGGAAGCATACCTCACTCTTACATACTTATGATTTACTCAAAACCAACTTGTGATACCTGCATCACAACGCGCTATCCTTCAAACACAACACTGGTACTTCCTTGCCTTGCATGCAAGATATGAACGGATAATTATGTAATACCTCGTTATCACTTTGCTGTTTTAAATAAGCCTAGATTGTTTTTTTATTGTAAGTCATCTTACTCAAATACAGCCTCTCAAATGCAAATCAAGTTGTAAAGTATCTTTTCAAACTTATTTAATGGGAAAAAGCTTGGTGGTGGTGGTCTTCTTTTTTTTTAATCAATAAAGCTTATACGAATTGTATCCAAAGATAACGTACATTATAAATTATAATCTGTAATAATCATTCACTACCAAAGGTGGACGGATGTATGTTTTCATCCCTGTTGTCTCTGTCTGTCTGTCTGAGTAGGATACCTCAAACATTATGAACAAATTCGATGAAACTTGGTGATGAGTTGGGTGGACAAGAACAAACCGATTAGTTTGGTTCAGGTCGGATGCAGATCCGGCCTATCAGTGGATACAAAATAACACTGTTCAGCCTGGTGAGGTATGTTCTCTACCGAGTGCTGTTCTAGTTTGATTGTTATGTCAAACAATATGTTTTATTTGTTTTACATACTCAAACCGAAATGAAACGAGTTGTGTTACAAGACAGAGTATATTCATATCCAAAGCCTGAATTTCAGGGCCTCAGCTTGTGTGCTTTCAGATACACATATTCCACATTCCACATGGCGTTACCTTACCTGATTTAGAAGGTGTCCAGGCTACACTCGGCTAAGTCAAGAGGATTGACCTGTCAGATTGGTTGCGTTGTACACACTAAACAGTGTGTAACTGTCTCGAGTGATGGTTCCTTCAGCTACATCAACTCATTCATCAGCAGCTTTATATTCCTTAAGAGAAAACATCAAAAGTAGTTCAGAATATTTATATATATTATGTAATTTAAATTAATTTTTTTACTCGATTGGTTGAGGTCTGCACTTTGTTAAATATTGTACTTGTCCAGGCAATTGTGAAGAGAGATGGTGCTTTGAAGCAAGAACAGCGAAAACAGGATGAAGCAAAGATAGAAGTTGCAGAGTTGATCATTGCGACAATCACCGCGTCATCTCGCAGTCGTTCTGCCAAATCACTCCATTGAATAATTGCAATAATCTAACATGAGAACAAGACGAGGTCTAACAGTCATCATCTAACAGGTGTACAATTCCAAATTTTTACAGCATATATGTGGTAGATGTTAAGCTATAAAAAGGTTCATGCGTAAGGTAGTTTAAGATATTGGAGTCAGGTGACATAGCAGATGGTGTTTGCACTTTTTCAAAGCTCTTGTGAGTTTTCTTCCAAAGTCAGCAAGGTATGGAAGCTAGTTATAAAAAAATTAATTGGAGCATTTTTCTTCCCATTCCGCATCACCCTGGTTATGGATGTGGATCTCTTGCTATAATCCAACAGTGGAAGATAGATGCCTGGAACCTCATGCAAGAAGTCTTTTTTTTTGGAATAAATACAAGGCTTATATAAGAGCGACACCCAAAAGTATAACGAAGGGAGCAGGAGAATGAGGGGTGGAGAGGGAAGCACAAAGAAGGGGAACAGGGACATCAGGAGAATGTGAAAGTGAGAGGATGGGGCGGGGTACACGGGGTCAACAAGATGACACTACAAGGACTTTTAGGAAGGAAAGCAGGGAATTTGAAGGCAACAAGATGAACACTACAAGGACTTTTAGGAAGGAAAGAGGGAATTTGAAGGAGGTGGTTTGGGTGGATTAACGGGGTGGAAATATCGGGATTTGGATGGTGGAAGATAAGAGGTGGTGGTGAACAGTATTTTGAAGACTTGGAGGAAAAATGAAGATTGAAGAGAGTTATTCCAAAAAGGAGGAAAAAAGAGGAATGAAAGATGAAGGTGAGCACTGATTCGTGATTTGGGTATTTTGCCAGAAGAGGGTTGATGGTAGACTTTGAGGGCCCTGCGGAAATCTGGAGGGACATATCGCAGACAAAGCGGCGGGGGGGGGGGGGGACCAGAGGGAGACGGAAGAGGACAGAAAGACCACGACCTGCCTGCGGCGAGAGAGAGTAAAAGGCCAAAGACAGCCCATCGGGAGATTACCAATGATCCAAATGCCTTGGTTCCACAACGTGAGCCGAGAAAGGTGAGAGGCAGGAGCACCAGCCCAAGGCGGGAGCAGTACTCCATCAGGCTGCAGTCAAAAGCTTTGTAAGTGTCAGACTCAAGTGGGCCGAGAAGGCCTTGCACAACAGAGGATTTCCCAGTCGGCGACTGGCTTTGAGGCGAGTTGGAAATGTGGCTTTACGCAGGAAAAGATCATGGCAGATAGTGAGACCCAGACGCTTGAATGAAATGGCTTCTTCCAGAGATTAATGAGAAAGTAGATGGGGGCAGTTTCTAACGGTCTTTCGGAGAGACATAGTGAGAGTGAGATTTGTCAGGATTGAAAAACATGTTCCACGCGTTGGACAGTTTGTGATTTTTACCAGATTGCAGAGAGTGATTGAAGCTGCTGCTTGCGTCTGAGGAAGACAGATGGTACGACGGAGGGTGGAGTCATTAGCAAAGAGATAAAGAGGATTTCCAGAGAGTCGAGAGATAATTGATGAAAACCAGAAAAAGAACAGGCCCAGAACGCGCCTTGAGGAACTCCTGCCTGGACAGGAAAGGGAGAAGAGAACTCGTGTAGGGCCACACGTTGGCTGCGACGGGAGAGGAAATATGCGAGCCATGAGTGGAGATGCCTTGGATACCATAAGAAGAGAGTTGTGAGCAGGGTAGGTGCCAGACCGTGTCAAAAGCAGGCGATATGTCCAGGATATGGCTCTGATTTCATCTCTGGCATGGATACCTCATCCATTGTTGGGAGAGCAAAAGCAGCATATCCGGATTAGATAGAGGACCTGGTCTGAAACCAAGATGATCAGAAATCAAGCATTCAAGAAGAGGAAGGATTAAATGTCTGAAGAGATGATGGATTCATAACTTGCTGATGATTGGGAGAAGGCTGTTGGTCTGTCATTGCAGGGTCTGTTTTTTGCACCTTTTTATGCAGGAAGTTATGTTGCTGATTACCAAACAGATGGCAGATGACCTTGAAGCAAAGGAGAGGGTGAATAGAAAGAGAGGTGGTTGAGTAAGAGAGCAGAGGAGCGGTTTTTAGGCAAATGGGGCTGATGCCGTCTGGACCGCTGGCAGAATTTGAGTCGGGTGGAACAGCAACTCTCCACTTTGTCAGAAGAAAAGGACACAGAGTTCCAGGGACAGTTGTGGTGTGGACTGGGTAAGGTGGGTACAAGCAAAGGTTTGTCTGCAAAGTTGCAGAAAGGTTAGCTTTGGAAGGTTTTCTCCTTCACTCGATCAGTTTCTCTGGGCCTAAACGATATTAGTTTTTCTCCTGCCGACACGACATCATTTTCTTCTGCCTACATTAACATTTTCCTCTGCCTGTATGATATCAGTTTCCTCTGTCTGTACTATATTCGTTTTTCTGCTATACGATATTCGTTTCCTTGCCTGTACTATATTAGTTTTCCTGCCTACACGAAATTAATTGTTTCTCATGCACTACATCAGTTTCCCTGCTGTATATTTCAGTTCTCTGCCGATACTATTCAGTTTTCTCTGCCGATACTATATCGTTTTCTCTGGTAATCATGAATGATTAGTTCTATGATTCAAATTAATAATACAAAAATATATCACATACTGCAATAAACTCCTTCTTCTTCTTTCGGCTGCTCCCGTTAGGGGTCGCCACAGCGGATCATCTGTATGATCCGCATAGTGAT
>CM068954.1:192924341-192941764 GCA_035128595.1 Eptatretus atami | reverse complement strand
TTGGCTTAGTTTTTACGCGGATGCCCTTCCGGACGCACCCTGATCGCCTCTTACGACACAGGGATATGGTACACCTATTCTAACCGGGCATACACCGGGCTCAGTACAACTGGTACTCACTTCGCCGACCTCGGAAGGATGACGGCTGAGTCAACCTCCTGGTTGTGTATTAATTAAGCGGCCAACGGGGCTTGAACTCAGGACCTTTTGGATCCCAAGCCGCTACCCTAACCACTACGCCAACACCAGGCTATCACATACTGCAATAACAATGGTAATAAAAACATTTCACGTAATGATTTGAATAGGTCCTTGATCTGCTTTTCCAAGTCAGGTGCGAGCTTGTACTGCCTCCCAGTTGACGTTAGGGGAGCAATCAATAACTTCATCACATGGACCAAAGGAACCCAACAAATGTCCTCCTTGAATGTAACTATATACACTGCTGACATCAGCAGATCAGCCACTATTCTGAGTTCTATTTTTCCCCAGCCAGATGAGTTAAGCTCTTGCTATTTACAAATGAGAAACAAAGAATTACAAATTCAAATTTCAAAGTATTTTGTTCAGGTATCTAATAGCAGATGATATGTATGTACATTGTACAGTATATACATGTACTACATGTTAAAAGGACTGTTCATATAGCACACCACAACGCAACACAGCACTGCAGAACATCATTTATTCAAATATTTTTAAAATATTGATAGAAACATTATACACTTTGATATTTGACACTTTTGTAAACTTGAATATGCTCTTTCAATGGTGAACATTTGAAGTGGTAATCCTTGTCATATATTTCCAATCCTCACCTGAATTTCAAGGAAAATGAAAATTTTCAATTTTTGAGGGATCATGATGTATTATATATGACTGATTAAGAAAAGTAAACAATGTATTTGAATACTACTACCATACAGTTATTACAGAAAAAATTTAAAGCTTCTGGGATGGGTCAATAAAAATATTTGGTCTTCATACAAAACCAACATTTTTGGGGGGATTCAACTGATCAGGTCATAAAAATTAATAGAGTATACTCCGTTTTATGTTTGTTCTCACAGAGCAGTTATAGAGAATAATCTGAAAATTTCAAGGCTCTCGCATTAATATTTAAGAAGTTGTGGATGTTTAAATGTAGCCGTTCATTTTGTGATGCTCGCAACGACCATATAAAAAAGGCCACAACCACATTTTCAACCTCAATATCTCGGAGTTGACCGCATCTATGACCTAAAATTTTAGCAGCTTCATTTTGATACCTGAGAACTATTTTATAGAAAGTTTAAAGTAAATCTGAGGGGGTCAACTGGAGGCCTCCGGTGATATGAGGTGAATGACTACCGTAATGATATTAGATCTGATAATGATGAAGATTAGTATATATTGTTAATTTAAAGTAATAATGAAGTTATAGATGAAAGGAAATAAGATTATAGCGTGCAATCCCACTGAGCTGAACTCATGAGATTGTTTATGACTAGAAAATATGGAAACTTCGTCAGGATACTGTAGGATCTTGGGATTAATTAGGCGGCCATAGGCAAGGGTAAAATTATCTGACAAATGACAGATTATGTTTGATATTTTAACGAAAGGAAATTATTAAAATATATATTGTTACGAATTTGGAAATCGATCGCACTCATCATTCAGGTTCCTTTAGCTCAGTTATGTCGATAAGTGCATGTCCCATAGATAGCTCACTTCCATTGTTTAATTGGGCAGAAATCGATTAAATGCGCTGTGATTTAATTTAATAGTTAGGGAGCGATCACAACACAAAGGAAGATGCCCTCCCCCTCTTCTGCGAGGAGGAGGAAGAGCCTCCATCCGTGATTCATGACGTAAACAACTCCCTCTCACCCGCGGTTGTGCGGGCACGGGGGATGAGTCACGCTGGAGCGGGGGAGGGACGGAGAAGGATAGGAAGAGATTCTCTGCGTTCAGTAGGCCTTCGGGTCTGCTTGGTCGGGTTAGGGTTGAAAGCTTTTTGTTCTGCTTGGCTCGGTTCGCTTTTTGTGCTTGGTTCATCGAAGAGAGTTGAGCTGGTTCTCGGCTCGGAGTTGCTTCGTTGGCTGGTGTCATCGAGGAGCTGGTCAGGTTGTCGTGGTTCTTCTTCGGTCTGGTGGTCGAGGAGTGTCGGCCTGGTTCAAGGGTGCTTGAGCTGGTTCGAGCCTGTTTCTCTGCTTTGTGGCTGGTTCGGCTGGCTTCTTCTGGCTCGTGGAGCTCTTTTGTCTCCGCTTGGTTCCGGCTTGGTGCAACTCATTGGCCTATCTTGGAGTGGTTCTTCGGGGAAGCGACGCATCGACGGGAAGGATCGGCGCCTCATCTCACAGCACGTTTTCAGAAGCGCGAGGGGATTCGCTGGAGCGCGCTCTCGCTGGAGCCCGGGTCCGAACAGCTTGAGACCACACGAGGTGGAGAGGTTCGAGATAGGTTCTGGGTTTCAGCTCATCTGTCCTCCGAGCTGAAGTCTGTATTAAAGGCACCAGCCACCATTTCTTGGGTGTGTGTGTGTGTGCGTACGAGTGTCCGTGGGCCCGTCTAATAAGTAGAAAACTTAAGTGCCTGTGTTGTATTTGCTTTACATTTAATAATAGAACTCGGCTGTAGGTTTTTGTTCGTGTCCTGTCCCTATCCCATTCATTCATTGCTTGCATGCCTGTATTCAAATAAATGTTCCCCATTGTTGAATGTCCCTGCTCGTTGCGTCCTTCCTCCATTGACTGCCATTAAGCATTCGGGATATTAGTGGTATGTAATTATAAGCCGATAAAACGCACATCTGGTCCGACGGGACTTGGCGATATAAAACCGCTCGGCAATCAATACGGAACGAGCTGCTTAAGCGGCTCGTTTTCGTGCAGGTCCCGTTGAGGTTATAAACTCCCGGCATTTCTGTCCGGCGAATCATTAGGTACATCGACAATTCGGCGATTCGACCCTGTAGCGTGTGGACAGAAGAGTTGGCTGGTTTATGGGTGTTAAAAACACCCGTAAGCAGGGTTTGGCGTTATCCGGAAGCTACGACTAGATTGCACGTTCGGTGGCGCGCGCGGCGCAATTGAGCTAAAGGCGGTCGTCCGACGCCGGAGTGGCGGAAATCTACAACATGGTGTCCGAGAGCGGGAATTCAACCCTCCGTCTCCAAACGAAATTAACGAACCGGATCAAGGTGTGCGAAGCAACCCTCGGTTCATTAAATTACGAGCATTTAAATTAATTCCGGCCACGCAAAATGGCAGCTCAAGGCGAGCAGGGCAGGAGGGAATAGATTTAGATATAGAATCTATGCCAAGACGACACCGTTATGCAGTTGAACTTTCCCGCAACCAAACTCGGAGCCCGAAGGGGGCGCGAGGGCGGCGGCTTTTGACACCCCCCCCCCCCCCCGTCAAATTCCCTCCCGATCCCCAGCGAAGCGCGACCGACCGAGGCGATTCAGCTTCGTCGCGGGTCGGCTGAAATCAACGGTTGGGGGAAATGTTGATGCGGATGATGCAAATAGTGGAAAACAAAATGATGCATGAAGGGTGAGATGCAGTGTATGGGGTTGAACTCAGAAGGGAAGAAGCAATAAGGTGTTATTGTCCATGGCAATGGCATGCCAGGGAATCTCCCTGAGTGGCTTGGAGGGAGTACAAAATAAAAGTGTTTTATCATCACAAACAATCGTCATGATTCATATGAAACCAAAAATTGAGGAACAATTAACAGGCTTCTATTTGGTCCGCGCCTAGTTATTAGTCCGGGCTTCAGGGTAGTTACCCGCTACCCCTCCTTCTGGCGCTCCTGGCTCCAAATGAAACCAAGAGTACAACCAAAATCTTTTTTTTAATCCATGAAATAATTGAAATTGATAGATTAACTTAAACTTTAACCTTCACTCGGGATTGTACTTTTGCTTGTAATTGCATGAATTGCAGTCTCAGAAAAACTAGGCTCGAGTTAGTACCATGGCTCTTGATATAATGTCCGCTTGATAAATAATTTTCCATTTGTTTTAACAAAAGGCTTTAAATTCGTGTTGTTTCTGGTATATCTCCTAATCACATCATTGTTCAAACATTAGAGCACATTGATCTGCAAAATAACTGTTTTGAAATTCGCTGTAAAGATGTTCAGACTTGAACAGTACAAAATAGAGTGACAAGTGGTTTGAAATATCCTGTTCATATCCGAAATATGAGCAACTGCAATGGCTTCGAAAACCCCACAAAGAGCAGGGGATTGAGCCAGCAAGTCGTTAAAGACGGTCAACCAATAATTCCGCACTGCAAGAGTGAACACCAAAGAAAGAAGCCAAAAACCAGGCAAATCAAACTGTAGAATACACAGCGATGAAGTAAGGCATGGGCTTGTGGAACCCTCTTCAACAATAATGGGAATAAACATATTTTTATAGAAGCTAGTATAAAAGTCCGATTATTTTAATCAATATATTAAAGGAGACAGGAAGATTTGGTTTTGTAGCGAAAAGCGTTATTTTAAAACTCTACATGTACAATATGACCCTGCTTTCTTTATCTTCTGGATGTTTTGTTTTGACCATACAGCATCGGGATATGCAAAGTCTGAAGCCTCAGCCTCGTGTCAGTGTGTTTGTCTTCTTTATTATTAGACATTATATGGATGTAAATGAAATTCCTTTTTACTCTGCCCACGTACATATCATGTGCAGCGAATTTCACTTCCCTATATTTTGTATATATTGTATTTTTAAAAACGTTTCTGTATTCCACCCTTGGAAGCCTGTTGCAAGTCACCGTCTACAATTCAAGATAAAGATGTAATTACTCTTTTATGGAAAATGTTTTTTTAGTTTTTTTTAGCTGAAAAATAACTGAGGTGAACACAGTCGTGTTAAAAGATTGGCCTTTAAAACCCTTCTTAATTGCCTTATGAAGTGGACAGGACCAAAACACACAACACACACTGTATTTTTGTCGTAGATACCTTGGATGAGTTCCTTGGGCCATGACGGTGGAAATACTTTGAGGTCCAGGAGCGGAGTCAATACACCCTCGACATTTCCGAACATAGAGGACATGCCGAGCATGCAGAGCTGATGAAGAACAAGACGGACCACAGCTGAGGGAGTGCATGTTACTATGCTCGTAAAATGATAAAAACCAAGCCTGTTCAGATGCAGCCTGCATCAGCACCAAATCAATGCATAGATATGGCAAATGGTTACATTCAATTTGTGTGAAGCAACTTGTACTCTCATTGCAAACAAAACTATTCAATGTAAAAGTACTATTGCTACATCGATCAATATAGTGAGTTCTGATAACCACAGCGCAAGTCTGAATCACAAGGTTTTAAACTACAATCATAGTCAGAAAGTGTCGAATCCAAAATTGTAATACTTCACACAGTTGACTTCAAATCCAGCAAAAATATGACTTAATTTGACTTCAGTCTGAATGCTGGATGGAAGCATACCTCACTCTACAACTTATGATTTACTCAATACCAACTTGTGATACCTGCATCACAACGGCTATCCTTCAAACACAACCTGCGTACTTCTTGCTTGCATGCCAAGATATGAGATACGGATAATTATGTAATACCTCGTCATCACTTTGCTGTTTTTAAATAAGCCTAAGATTGTTTGTAATTTTGTAAGTCATCTTACTCAAATACAGCTCTCTCAAATGCAAATCAAGTTTTAAAGTATCTTTTCAAACTTATTTAATGGGAAAAAGCTTGGTGGTGGTGGTCTTCTTTTTTTAATCAATAAAGCTTATACGATTGTATCCAAAGATAACATACATATAATTATAATCTGTACATAATCACTTCACTACCAAAGGTGGACGGATGTGTTATGTTTTCATCCCTGTTTGTCTCTGTCTGTCTGTCTGAGTAGGTACCTCAAACATTATGAACAAATTCGGATGAAACTTGGTGGATGAGTTGGAGGTGACAAGAACAAACCGATTATTTTGGTTCAGGTCCGGATGCAGATCCGGCCTATCAGTGGGATACAAAAATAGACACTGTTCAGCCTGGTGGAGGTATGTTCTCTACCGAGTGCTGTTCTAGTTTGATTGTTATGTCAAAACAATATGTTTTATTTGTTTTACATACTCAAACCGAAATGAAACGAGTTGTGTTACAAGACAGAGTATATTCATATCCAAAGCCTGAATTTCAGATCTCTCTCGAAACAAAGAATTACAAATTCAAATTTCAAAGTATTTTGTTCATGGTATCCTAATAGCAGATGATATGTATGTACATTGTACAGTATATACATGTACTACATGTAAAAGGACTGTTCATTAAATAGCACACACAACGCACACAGCACTGGCAGTATTCAATACATGTTTACATTTTCTTAATCAGTCATATATATATACAATCATGATCCCTCAAAATTGAAAATTTTCATTTTTCCTTGAAATTCAGGTGAGATTGCAAATATATGACAAGGTATACCACTTCAATTGTTCACCATTGGAAGAGCATATTCAAGTTACAAAAGTGTCAAATATCAAAGTGTATAATGTTTCTATCAATATTTAAAATATTTTGAATAAATGATGTTCTGCCAGTGCTGTGTTGCGTTGTGTGTGCTATTTAATGAACAGTCCTTTTACATGTAGTACATGTATATACTGTACAATGTACTAACATATCATCTGCTATTAGGATACCATGAACAAAATACTTTGAATTTGAATTTGTAATTCTTTGTTTCTCATTTGTAAATAGCAAGAGCTTAACTCATCTGGCTGGGGTTAAAAATAGAACTCAGAATAGTGGCTGATCTGCTGATGTCAGCAGTGTATATAGTTACATTCAAGGAGGACATTTGTTGGTTCCTTTGGTCCATGTGATGAAAGTTATTGATGCTCCCCTAACGTCAACTGGGAGGCAGTACAAGCTCGCACCTGACTTGGAAAAGCAGATCAAGGACCTATTCAAATCATTTACGTGAAATGTTTTATTACATTGTTATTGCATATGTGATAGCCTGTGTTGGCGTAGTGGTTAGGGTAGCGGCTTGGGATCCAAAAGGTCCTGAGTTCAAGCCCCGTTGGCCGCTTAAAATAATAACACCAGGAGGTTGACTCAGCCGTCATCCTTCCGAGTCGGCGAAGTGAGTACCAGTGTACTGAGCCCGGTGTATGCCCGGTTAGAATAGGTGTACCATATCCCTGTGTCGTAAGAGGCGATCAGGGTTGCGTCCCGAAGGGCATCCGCGTAAAAACTAAGCCAAATCACTATGCGGATCATACAGATGACCGCTGTGGCGACCCCTAACGGGAGCAGCCGGAAGAAGAGAAGGAGTTTATTGCAGTATGTGATATATTTTTGTATTATTAATTTGAATCATAGAACTAATCATTCATGATTACCATGGTGCCCACCATGCACACACATTCATGTATTCACGACTTGTGTTAACAACAGTTTTAAAAAAAATAGAAAATATATTTTTTAAAACATACCACTTTGATATTTGACACTTTTATAAACTTGAATATGCTCTTTCCAATGGTGAACAATTTGAAGTGGTATACCTTGTCATATATTTGCAATCCTCACCTGAATTTCAGGAAAAATGAAAATTTTCAATTTTGAGGATCATGACTGTATTATATATGACTGATTAAGAAAAGTAAACATGTATTTGAATACTACTACCATACAGTTATTACATGAAAAATTTCAAGCTTCTGGATGGGTCCAATAAAAAATATATGGGGTCTCAAAGTTGGTCTTCATACAAAACCAACATTTTTTTTCTGGATTTCAACTGATCAGGTCATAAAATTTAATAGAGGTATACTCCGTTTTATGTTTGTTTCTTACAAGCAGTTATAGAAGAATAATCTATGAAATTTCAAGGCTCTAGCATTAATATTAAAAAAGTTTGGGAATTTAAAAGTAGCCGTTCATTTTGTGATGCCCGCAACGACCATAAAAAGGGCCACACCACATTTTCAAACACTCAATATCTGGAGTTGACCGCATCTATGACCTAAATTTTACGCAGCTTCATTTTGATACCTGGGAACTATTTTATGAAAGTTTAAAGTAAATCTGAGGGGGTCAACTGGGAAAATTTTCTTAAATTTGGTGATTTCAGATGGAATGACTCATAGTTATCTATCTTGATTTCACATAGCTCCAGAACATATCCATCAAAATCATCGTTTTGATCTATCAATGAGAGATGCCTGAAACTGTGTGATCATTATCTTTGACAATGTTGTTCATGCAATTTGCAAGCAAAATACCATACATTTACAATAATCATTTTAATAGACAGTAAGACGACTCAAAGATCTTCACACCTTCCTACTGTTCTTGTCAGCCATACTGGCATTCACTTCCTTACGCATAGTCCAGGGAAATTTAACCTATTTCACAAAACCCTTCACAAGGACTTGATACTGGATTTATTTATTTTATTTAGAATCTTGCCCTCCCCCCCCCCAAGTGACGAGAACAATTCCAGAAATCCTCACAACAAAATGTTTTTACCTTTCAGTGCTATCAATCTCATGAATTGCTTTTATTTGGTGTTACAGTGAACTGAACTCTGACCCTCAACATTAGCTCAGATTAGCATACAATCTATACTCCCGATATATATATATATTTTTTGTTTTTACCACGTGGGTCTTCCACCCCACAGGGTCTAAGCGCCGCTCGCATTCTCTGTTCTTGTGTACAGTTCATTTTGAACAGAATTCGATGAAAATTGACAGGCATTACACGAGACACACATGCCAGCAGCATAAGTGAGCCCAAAGTGCGATTGCAGCCCTTTCGCGTCCATTTTCTTAAATTGTTATTTCTCGGTTATTAGTCACAGAACCGAACCAAACTTGACAGGTATATTCTCGAGACCATTCCCCAGGCATTAACTGAGCCCATGTGTATTCCGGCCCTTTTTCTTAAAATTGTTATGAAAAAGACAAAGATTAAATGCGCTGGGCAATGCCCAACACAAAAGATGATATGAAACTAGCATCACTCTTGTGAAGTTTCTGTTTCTTTTTCTGATGCGATGAAAATCTTACCAAATTTCAAAACTATCTGTTCGTCCGTGCTATCGCTCACCTGGAGTTGACCGAATAACTCCCACGGTTTATGTCGCAATTCAAACTGTTGTTTTACATTGATGTCAGTAACCCATCAGTAAATCACTTATTTCGCTTGTCCAGCCTCCTACCTCTACATCACATCTTTTCTCTGACTCATATCTCCCATTATCTAATTTAAACCTTCTTCGTATTTTCAGAAACGTTGTCCCCATCATGGTCAAATCTTAGTATACATCTCATTTCTGACCGTGCATCAATTATACTTATAACCAAACTTGCAACATCGTGGAAACAAAATTTCATTGTTCTCATGTGATGTCTCCACTGCAGATTCTCCTTTTGTTCACTTTAATGAGGCACAATATCTTCTGGGCCAAGATTTGTAAGAGTCCTTGGTTGTGCTTCAAGCAAAGTTGCTACCTGTAAATGAAATAGTCTCATATTGTTTTAATGCAATACAACAGTGTGCACAATGCATTCATCCATTTGTTGTGTTTATCTCCTTTATCATGAATGAGATGTGTAAGGTTCCTTGGCTTCTGTTATCAACAGCTTGTCTGGATGGTATTCACATCCTCCAAGGTTGAGCCACTATCTCGTGTTGAGTTATAAGTATAACAAGCTAATGTAAAATTACATAACCCTACAGTGTCATGTATGTTGTTCTGTTATTAGAAACTCCTGGTAGCATTGCCAAGAACCCTAGCCATGACCAATATTAATTTTTAAAACTTCAAATCAAGCCCATATTGGAACATGTTGTGTTGTCAACTCGATCCAGATGGCGTGAGCAATCCAGTTGATAAAATAAGACGTGCATTACAGACATCAAGGTACGACACACACTATCCGCCGTGTGGTGCGATCACACTTAATTAATCACGAAAAAGAAAAGAGAGTAGAACACCTCCTCGGATAAAATAAGAAGAAAAGAAAGAGGGGATTTGGAGACTTATTCAAAAAGAGAGAGGCGATTTGACCAGACTCCGTGCAGAGCATTGGTGCTGCTGAAGCAGTCTCCTTGGCTATTGGGCCACAATCCTGGATGGGACGCCACTCCGACACAGTATACCAGCATGCAAGCACTCATTTTGCCGACCTTGGAAGGATGACAGCCGATAACCCCACCTGGAATAATCAACAGCTGACGGGGTTTGACTCAGGACCCTTGGATCCAAAGCCTGCCACCCCGAACCATGAAGCCAACAGCAGAGCACAGAGGAAGAGGAGAGGAAGAGGCAAGAGCAAGAGGCAAGAGGGAAGAGGGAAGAGGAAGAGGGAAGAGGGAAGAGGGAAGAGGGAAGAGGGAAGAGAAAGACAGATTGGGACCATACTCTGTGCGAACGTTCTGCGTGCTGCTTGAGCAGTCTCCGAGGATTGGACACAATCTTGGATAGGTCGCCACTCCGACACAGTACACCAGAATGCTGGCACTCATTTTGCCGGACCTTGGAAGGATGGACAGGCCAAGTTAAACCCCACCTGGTATTAATTCAACAGCTGAGTGGGATTTGAACTCAGGATCCTTGGATCCAAAGCCAGCATAGATGAAGAGATAGATAGACGAAGAGGAGAGGAGATGGGACCACAATGGTGAAGAGTGTGGTCTGCCAAAGCAGTCTCCTTGCTAATTGGGCACAATCCTGGACGGACCCACTCCAACACAGCACACCAGCATGCTGCACTCATTTTGCCGACCTCGGAAGGATGACAGGCCGAGTAACCCCACCTGTATTAATTCAACAGCTGAGCGGGGTTGAACTCAGGATCCGGATCCCAAGTCCGCCACCCCAACCATTAAAGCCAACACCAGGCATAGAGGAATAGAAGAGGGAGGAGAAAGAGAAGAAGAGAAAGGAGAGAGAGGAAGAAGAGAGAGTGGGGGAGAAAGAGATAGGGGGGAAGAGGACAAAGGAAGAGAAGAGAAGAGAGAGGGAGATTAGGACCACACTCCGTGCAGAGCATTGGTCCTGCCGAAGCAGTTCTCTTGACTATGGCCAATCCTGGACAGTCGCCACTCCGACACAGTACACCAGCATGCTCTGGCACTCATTTTGCTATCTCGGAAGGATGACAGGCCGAGGTAACCCACCTGTGTTAATTCAACGGATGAGTGGTTGAACTCAGGATCCTTGGATTCAAAGCCTGCCACCCTAACTATGAAGTCAACACCAGGCAAAGAGGAAGAGAAGAGAAGAGAAGGAGAGAAAAGAAAGAGAGAGAAGAGAAGAGGAGGAGAGGAGGAAGAAGAGAGAGTAGATTGGACCATACTCCGTGAAGAGTGTTGTGCTGCCTAAAGCAGTCTCCTTGGCTATTGGCACAATCTTGGACGGTCACCACTCCGACACAAACACACCAGAATGCTGGCACTCATTTTGCGACCTCAGAAGTGACAGCAGTCAACCCCACCTGGTATTAATTCAACAGCAGAGCGGATTTGAAGTCAGGACCCTCGGATCCCAAGCCTGCCACCCTAACCATTAAGCCAACACCAGGCATAGAGGAAGAGAAGAGAAGAGAGAGAAGGAAGAAGACAGAAGAAGAAGAGAAGAAGAGCGAGATAGAGAGGAGGAATAGAAGAGAAGGAAGGAAGAGAGAAGAGAGAGAAGAGGAAGAAGAGAGAGGAGAGAATAGAAGAGAGAAGAGGAGGGAAGAAGGAGAGATGAGAGGAAGAGGAACAGAAAGGAGAGAGAGAAGAGAAGAAGAGGAGAGAAAGAGAGGAAACCACACTCCGTGCAGAGCATTGGTGCTGCCGAAGCAGTCTCCTTGGCTATTGGCACAATCCTGGACGGGTCGCCACTCCGACACAGTACACCAGCATGCTGCACTCATTTTGCCAATCTTGAAGGATGACAGCCGAGTAACCCCACCTGGTGTTAATTCAACAGCTGATTGGGTTTGAACTTCAGGGACCCTTGGATCCAAAGCCGACTCCTAACCATTAGCCAAACCAGCATAGAGGAGAGAAGAGATGAAAGAGAAGAGAGAAAGAGAGGAATGAAGAGAAGAGCGAAGAGAGAAGAAGAGAGTAATAGAAAGAAGGAGAAAATAGAAGGAAGGAAGAGAGGAGAAGGAGAGAAGAGAAGAAAGACGAGACGAGAGAGAGGAAGCGAAGAGGAGAGAAGAGAGAGATTGGGGACCATACTCCATGCAGAGGTTTATGCTCTTCACAGTCTCCTCAGCTATGGTACAATCCTGAGACGGTCGCACTCAACATTACACCAGCTGCTGGCACTCATTTTCCAATCTCGGAAGATGAGAGCGAGTTTAACCCCACCTGGTGTAATTCAACAGCTGAGTGGGTTTCAACTCGGGATCCTGGATCCAAAAGCCTGCCACCCTACCTATAAGCCAACACCAGCAAAGAGGAGAGAAGAGAAGATAAGATAAGAGAAGAGATAGAGGAAGAGAGAGGAGAGTTGGGACCTACTCCGTGAAGAGTGTTGTTGGTGTGCCAAAGCAGTCTCCTTGGTATTGGGCACAATCCTGGATGGGCACCACTCCGACACAACACACCAGAATGCTGGCACTCATTTTCCGACCTTGGAAGGATGACAGGCAGTCCACCCCACCTGGTATTAATTCAACAGCAGAGCGGGATTGAACTCAGGACCCTAGGATCCCAAGCCCCACCCTAACCATTAAGCCAACACCAGCATAGAGGAGAGAAGAGAGAGAAGAGGAGAGGAATAGAAGAGAGAGAGAGGAGGAAGAGGAGAAGAGAGAAGGAAGGAAGAGAGAAGAAGAGCGAAGAAGACAGAGAGGGAGAGATGAGAGTAAGAGGAGACAAAGGAAGAAGAGGAGAGGGAAGAGAGGGTACCACACTCCGTGCAGAGCATTGGTGTCTGCCGAAGCAGTCTCCTTGGCTATGGGCACAATCCGACGGATCGCCACTCGACACAGACACCAGCATGCTGCACTCATTTTGCCAATCTTGGAAGGTGACAGGCCGAGTTAACCCCACCCTGTGTTAATTCAACAGCTGAGTGGGGTTTGACTCAGGACCCTGGATCCAAAGCCGACCACCCTAACCATTAAACCAATACCAAGCATAGAGAGAGGAAGAGAAGAGAAAGAGAAGAGAGAATGGAAAGAAGAGCAAAAGGGGGGAGATGAAAAGAGAAAGAGAGAGAGTAATAGAGAGAAGGAGAGAGGAAGGGAGAGAGAGAGAGAGAACGAGAGAGAGGAACAAAGAGGAGAGAAGAGAGAGATTGGACCATACTCCATGCAGAGAGTTAATGCTGCTTCAGGCGTCTCCTCGCTATTGGGCACAATCCTGACGGGTCACCACTCCGACACAACACACCAGAATGCTGGCACTCATTTTGCTGACCTCGGAAGCATGGCAGGCGAGTTATCCCCACCAGGTATTAATCAACAGCTGCAGGATTTGACTCAGGACCCTGGTGTCCCAAGCCCGCCACCCTAACATTAAGCCAACACCAGCAAAAGGAAGAGAAAAAGAGGAGAGGAATAAGAGAGGAAGAGAGCAGAAGAGAAGACGAGAACAAGATAAGAGAGAGGAGAGGAGTAAGGGAGAGAGAGAAGGAAGGGAGGGAGAGAGAAGAGAAGAAAAGACGAGAGAGAGGAAGAGAAGAGAAGAGAAGAGAAGAGAGAGAGAAGAGGAATAGGAGAAGGAAGGAGAAGAGAGAGAGAAGAGAGCGAGAAAGAACGACGAAGGAAGAAGGAGAAAAAGAGAGAGGAGAGGAAGAGAAGAGGGGACGAGACGAAGAGAAGAGAAGAGAGAGAGAGAGGAGAGAGAGAGAGAGAGGAGAGAGAGAAGGGAGAGGAAAAGGAGAGAGGAGAGGAAGAGGACAAAGGAAGAAAGAGAGAAGAGGAGAGGAAGAGAGAGGATTAGGACTACACTCCATGCAGAGCGTTGTGCTCCGAAAGCAGTCTCCT
Source organism: Eptatretus atami (assembly GCA_035128595.1). Taxonomy (NCBI): domain Eukaryota; kingdom Metazoa; phylum Chordata; class Myxini; order Myxiniformes; family Myxinidae; genus Eptatretus; species Eptatretus atami. The sequence goes on along the minus strand of CM068954.1, from coordinate 192,927,779 downwards.
TAGCTATTGGCCACAATCCTGGGAGGGTCGCCACTCCGACACAGGATACCAGCATGCTGGCACTCATTTTGCCGACCTTGGAAGATGACAGTTGAGTTCACCACACCTGTATTAATTCAACAGCTGAGCGGGATTTGAACTCAGGGACCGAGGATCCAAGCCACCACCCTAACCATTTAAGCCAACACCAGGCATAGAGAAGAAAAGAAAGGGGGAAGAAGCAGGCAGGAGGGCAGGCGAAGGAGAGGAGAGGAAAAGAGGAACAAGAGAGAGTAGAGAGAGAGAGAGAGAGAAGGAGAGAGGAGTAGATCAAAGATAAGACGAGACGAGAGAACAAGAGGAAAAGAGGAGGAAAAGAGGAAAGAAGAGAAAGGTGAGAGGAAGAGAGAGATTAGGACCAGCTCCGTTAAGCCTGTTAAGCCAAACACCAGGCACAGAAGAGAAGAAGAGAAGAGAGGGAAGGAAGGCAGGGCAGCGAAGAGAGAGGAGAGAATAGAAGAGAACAAGAGAGAGAGAGAGAGAGAAAAAGAAGAGAGAGAGGAGATAAAAGAGAAGACAGACAGAGAGAACAAGAGGAAGAGAGGAGAAGAGAGAGGAAAGAAGAGAAGAGCGAGAGGAAACAGAGAGGAGATTAGACCAGACTCGTGCAGAGCGTTGCGTCTGCTGAAGCAGTCTCCTTGCTATTGGTACAATCCTGACGCGTCGCACTCCGACATTACACCAGCATGCTGGCCACTCATTTTGCCAATCTCGGAAGGTGACAGGCCGAGTTAACCCCACCTGTGTTAATTCACAGATGAGTGTTTGCTCAGGATCCTTGGATCAAAGCCTGCCACCCTAACTATGAAGCCAACACCAGCAAAGAGGAGAGAAGAGAAGAAAAGAGAAAGACGAAGAGGGAAAGAGGAGGAGATTGGGACCATTACTCCGTGAAGTGTTGGTGCTGCCAAAGCAGTCTCCTTGCTATTGGGCACAATCCTGGACGGGTCACCACTCCGACACAGCACACCAGCATGCTGCACTCATTTTGCCAATCTCGGAAGGTTGACAGGCCGAGTTAACCCCACCTGTATTATTCAACAGTGAGCGGGGTTTTGAACTCAGGACCCTAGGATCTCAAGCCCGCCACCCCAACCATAAGCCAACACCAGCATTGAGGAATAGAAGAGGAAGGTAGGGAGAGAGGAGGAAGAGCGAAGAAGAGAAGGACGAGCAAAAGAGAGAGGAGAGAATAGTAAGAGAAGAGGAGAGAGAGCAGAGAAGGAGACGAGAAAGAAGAGGGAGAGAAAGAGAATAGAAAAGAAAAAGGAGAGAGAGAGGAAGAGGAGAGGAAGAGAGAGAGTAAGAGAAGAGAGAGTGGAGAGAAGAGGACAAAGAGAGAAGAGAGAGAGAAGAGAGAGAAGAGAAGAGAGATTCGACCACACTCCCGGCAGCAGAGCTTCGGTGCTGCCAAGCAGTCTCCTTGGCTATTGGATACAATCCCGGACGGGTCGCCACTCTGACAGTACACAGCATCTGGCACTCATTTTGCCAATCTCGAAGTGCATGAAGGCGATTAACCCCACTGTGTATAACAGCTGAGTGGGTTCAAATCCAGGATCCTTGGATCCAAAGCCTGCCACCTACCTAATGAAGCCAACACCAGCAAGAGGAAGAGAGAAGATAAGATAAGATAAAGAAGAGATGAGAGAGAGATTGGACCATGCTCCGTGAAGAGTCGTTGTGCCTGCCCAAAGCAGTCTCCTTGGCTATTGGGCCACAATCCTGGACGGTCACCATCCGACACTAACACACCCAGAAGCTGGTACTCATTTTGCCGACCTCGGCAAGGATGACAGGCAGTCTACCCCCCTGTATTAATTCAACAGCAGAGCGGGATTTGAACTCAGGACCCTAGAATCCCAAGCCGCACCCTAACCATTAAGCCACACCAGGCATAGAGAAGAGAAGAGAAAGGAGAGAATGAGAGAGGAGAGAAGAGAGGAAGAGAGCGAGAGAAGAGAAGGAAGAGAGGAAAAGACGAAGGAGACAGAGAGGAGAAGGGAGAGATTAGAGGAAAGGAGACAAAGAAGAAGAGAGAGAGGGGAAGAGAGGAGGACCACACTCTGCAGAGCATTGTTGCTGCCGAGAAGCAGCTCTCTTGTGCTATGCGCACATCCTGACGGATCGCCACTCCGACACATACACCCGCATGTGGCCACTCATTTTGCCAATCTTGAGAGGATGACAGGCCGAGTAACCCCACTGGTGTAATTCAACAGCTGTGGGGTTTTTACTCAGACTCTGGATCCAAGCCGACCACCCACAATTTAACCAATACCAGGCATAGAGGAAGAGAAGAGAAGAGAGAGAGAAAGAGAGAGAGAAGAGAGGATGGAAGAGAAGAGCGAAGACGGAGGAGAGGAATAGAGAGAAAGAGAAGAATAGAAGAGAAGAAGAGAGAGGTAAGAGAAAGAAGAAGAACGGAGAGGAGAGAAGCGGAGGAGAGAGAGAGAGAGAGATTGACCATTACTCCATGCAGAGGTTTATGCTGCTTCAGCAGTCCTCCTCGGCTATGGGCAACATCCTGACGTGCGCCACTCCGGACACAACACCCCAGAATGCTGCACTAATTTTGCTGATTCGAGATGGCAAGGCCGAGTTTCCCACCAGGTATTAATTCAACGCTGAGCAGATGAAACTCAGGACCTGGGATCCCAAGCCCGCCACCCTAACCATAAGCAACACCAGCAAAGAGGAAGCAGGAGAGGAATTAGAAGAGAAGGGAGAGAGGAGGAAAGAAGAGCGAGACAAGTAAGAGAGAGAGGAAGAAGGAGAGAGAGAGAAGAGAGAAGAGAAGAGAAGCGACGAGAGAGGAGAGGAATAGAAGAGAGGAGGATAATAAAGAGGAAGAGAAGAGAAGGAAGGGAGAGAAGAGAGAGAGTGAGAAGAGGAGACGAGAGAAGAGAAGAGAGAAAGAGAGAGGAGAGGACAAATAGAAGAGAGAACGGAGAAGAGCGAGAAGAGGACGAACGAGACGAGACGGAAGAGAGAGAGACTGAGTGACTCTAACTCGAGAGAGAGAGAGAGAGAAGAAGAAGGGAAGGAAAGTTGAGGAGAGAGCAGAGAAGAGGAGACAAAGAAGACAAAGGAGAGGAAGAGGAGGGAATTAGGGACTACACTCCATTTGCAAGACTTGGTGACTGCCGAAGGCGTCTCCTTAGCTATTGGCACATCCTGAGGGCGTCGCCACTCCGACACAGGATACCAGCATGCTGGCACTCATTTTCGCACCATCGGAAGGATGACAGGTTGCAGTTAACCACTCACCTGTATTAATTCAACAGCTGAGCGGAGATTTGAACTCGGGACCCGAGGATGCCCAAGGCCCGCCACCCTCACCTTAAAGCAAACACCAGGCTAATAGGAAGAGAAGAAGAGGGGAAGGAAGGATCTCGG
>CM068954.1:192887030-192899622 GCA_035128595.1 Eptatretus atami | reverse complement strand
TTAAAAAATCATTCCGATTCAGTCAAGTACTCTTCGGGAGAATTTGATCAATGCAAACAACCTCAGCGGGATAGTTCGTTGGAGCTATCTTGTTTGTTTTTTTCTTGAAATATTATTTTAAAAATCTCAATCATTTAATATAGACGAAGAACGATTTATTTTTAAGCATGAAATAACATCGCCATTTTGATCTAATACTTCCGTGTTCATAATAATAAATAAATTGTGTTTAGAAGATTACGCACAATAATTTCTTCGACTTTCTTTTCTCCGTTTTTTTTCTTCACATTGATGTGCAATATCAAGTTTCGTTCAAATCGGAAACGAAAAAAATTGTTAAAAATTTAATTCCTGTTCATACACAGTACTCTTCGGGAGTATTTGATCAATGCAAACAACCTCAGCAGTATAGTTCGCTGGAGCTATCTTTTTTTAATTTCTTTCTTTTTTTTTTTGAAATTATTCTTTTATAAACCGTGTCACAACGGAACCCAACGGGTTCACGGGTCATCTAGTGTATCTATAAAATCTCCGCCAGTCGGTCGTCTGTCCGTTCGGGGAGGGGCTTCCCCCATTCATGGGTGCCGCATGAGTAATGTAATAAATTACTTCAACTGCATTGTCCAAAGGTGGCTCTGGCTCTGTGGACAGGTACCTTGCCCGTAGTTTCAATACTTCGACTGGTACACACGTAGACAATTAGCCACGCGGTACACAAGCACAGAACGAGCCACCACTGCAAACTTCCACTGTCCTCCAGCTGGGGACTGATGTTCAAAGTCTTTCGGTACCAGAAGTACTGCACTGGAGAGCTTTGGGCACACTCCATCTCCATCCCTGGAGGAACACACACACAACCATTTGGTTGGAACTGCTTCGTGGTTTCATGACGAAGGACAGAAATTTCTGGCATGTGTCGTGACGGGAGACGAAACCTGGTTGCACCACCTCAAACCAGAGACAAAGCGACAGTCGATGGACTGGCATCATTCAAATTCTCCATGGGAAAAGAACATCACAGAAAGAAGAAAAAGAAGAACAGCTCATGTATTTTCAGAGAGCTTTCTCAACACCGGCGAGTCTGGCAGTTCACTGAAGCAGTCATCTCTCTTCAGGACTGCTCTCACATATTACAGTGTTTTCTCTCTCTCTCTCTCTCTCTCCTCTCTCTCTTCTCTCTTCTCTCTCTCTCTCTCTCTCTCTCTTCTTCTCTCTCCATCGCGTTTTCAAATATCCTACCCTTCTTCCTGTCCACGGTATACTGAATCGTGCGGTGAGGCAGTTTGCTCTGAAACAACTTGCCTTCTCTTCCTGGAAGGCTAATCTGCCCAAAGGTAATCTCAAACCATTCAAAACGTCCACAACAAGTGTGTTTCCACACTCAGGAGAACCAGAAAACAATATCTGCACAACCTCAAGAATGAACTTCAAACTTCTCTCCATCCTTTGAAACTTGTTGATGCCTTGTTGAGTATGTCTATGGTGTATGTTCCCCTTCTATCCCTTCCCTCTCTTAAAGATGGCACCGCAGCCGACTCCGCTCGTGAGAAGGCTGAATGCATCAATTCTGTGTTTGCTTCAAAATATTGTGTCCTCAACCCCTCATTCGGTACCCACCCTTCCCTGTCACACTCAACTGCTCCTGGACTCCATGTCTTTTACACCTGAGAAGGTTTTTTCAACCCTCGACTCTGACTCTGCAACCGGACCAGACAGCATCAGCTCACGTGTCCTAAAATCCTGCTCTGCTACTCTTTCGAATCCTCTCTCGTCCTTTTCACCCTGTAATTTGCCCAAGGTCATCTTACATCTGATTGGAAATCCACTAACATCACTGCACTACAAAAAAAAAAGGTGCAAAAACTGAACCCCTCAACTACAAACCTGTCAGCTTACTTCCAATCATCAGCAAGGTCATTTCATCCATCTTCTGAACAATCCTCTTGAAGTTCAGTCACTCAAACTTTTTGGCCTCACCACAGCCATGATCTTTCTTCAGCAAACTATGTAACTAAGTTGGCTTCCAAAGCCAGTCGTGAACTGGGCATCCTCCGTCGTGCAAAGTCTTTCCTTGGCACACCTGAACTTTTCTCTACTACAATGCTACAAAAACTTCATCCGCAGCTTGATGGAGAACTGGTCTACCCTCTTGGCTGCTTAACTTGACGCTGTGGAAACTAAGGCCTTCAAAATCATTGGAATCTCTTTCAATGAAGCTGAGTCTATGTGCCTATCACAGACCCATGGTGGCCTCTCTGTCTTCTACCGTCTCCTTGCTTGCACCCACAACTCTTTGTGTGCTTGCCCACCCCCCAAGATTTCTCCAAGGGTGCACACGGTCTACTAATTATCACCTTTTGGTGAAACTCTCAAAATCCAGGATCACTGCTCACCTCGACTCATTTGTTCCTCTTTTTTCCCCACCTCTGGAACCAACTTCCACATCCTCTTCAATCTCATTCTTCCCTCCAGTTCTTCAAGCCAGCTGTTCACACCATCTCAGGTCATTCCCCATCCAAAACCATGATCTTTTCTCACCCCCTCCCTCTTATTAACCCTCCTCCAAGTCCTTGCTGTTTGCCACTGTTGAAAATTTTTTCTTCTGAATTTGCCTGTTCATCGATGTTCCTCTTGCAACGTTGTTTTTCTATGAATGTTGATTTTCTAAATAAAAATGATCATCAAATCCCGAGAGACAGAAAAAAAAAAGTAACGGCAACAAGAACGGTTGAGCTACATGTGGAAATTGAGCACGCTCTGGCACGAAATGTTTTCCACACATGTCTTGTAGAACTTTTGGTTGTCCAATACTTGTTTAAGGAATTATGATATTTAAGTAATATATGTATTAGATCATGATGAAGCCAAATATTCATGAGCTGGCATTATGATTGTGAAAATGAGAAACTCACCGGATCCGTTTGCCCAGACAGGGCAAAAAGTCCAAGGTAATGTCTCCTGGAAAGATTGGAAGAAATACCACAGGATCCAGGCTACGATGGTATTGTAGTACATTGCAATAAAAATGGACGACAGCATGTTGGCTATCCCTACAAAAATACAAAAAAAAAACAAAACACACACACACACACGTCAAGGATCTTTCCTCCAAATGCACCAAAGAACAACAGATAGTTCATATTAAAAACAGTGTGCGAGTCAGCCACTGCTGGTGAAGACACTGAGGAGCGACATTTGTGTCCATGTGTGTACGTGTGCATGTGCGTGTGTGTACACATGTGTATGTGTGTGTGCCTGTACGTGTGTGTCCATGTGTGTACATCTGTGTGTACGTGTGTGTGTGTGTGTTGTGTGATATTAGGAGGTGGGATGTGTGAGAGAGTTGAAACATCGATGAAGACACAGCTCAGCTGAACATCGGTCAGTTATACAAATCATTGAAAATTCTACTTTATCAAAATAGTTTTTAAAATCCTTGATGTTAAACAAAGCAAACTAGAAGGACACTCGGTGGAGCGCGTACCTCCACCACGTAATGCCTGATCCACGAGAACATACCGGGCCATGACATTTTTAGAATATCATGCTATACAGACTACATCGCTTTGTGTCCTACCTCTCATGTGTAAGTAACGTTAAAAATTAAATAATTCTCGTATCCAGATCCGGATCTGGATTTTCAAAATTTAATAAATCCTTCCTTGTCACACACCCAACGTGTCCACTAGTTTCATCCGAATCCATCCAAACTTTTTGAGATATCGTGCTATATATCGTTTTTAGCCCTATCTGTCAATGGTGAAGAATCACTTAAAAAATATTCTAGTATCGATCCGGATCCGGATCTTTCACAAAAATCGAAACATTTAGTCCTTTTCACGCACATGACGTCTCCACTATATTTCATCCGGATCCGTCTCAACTTTTCAGAAATCCTGTACACAGACAACAAACAAACAGACAGCAAGGGGTGAAAACGTAACCTCCTTCCACCTTCGGTGGTGGAAGTAAATATAGGTTATTGTAAATTCATAACATGACAACAGACTTTGAAGATATTGAATGCATTTCAATGAAACGTTTCTGCTCAAAAATTGATGTAATAATTCAGGTGAAACAGAAGTATTGTTGCATTGTTGCGGACCCGGGGTCGGGGGCGAGAAGACCACGAGGGGGTGAGCGACCTCGGGTTCCCAACAGACTCTCCGGAACGCGGGCCGTTGCATACGAATAACTCTGTGACGTGGCGTGTCGCTAATCGACCGTGAACGCCAATAACTCGACCACGTGACTTTGGGTCCTCAGTCTAATGGATACCGGTTACCTAATGGTCACGTGATCTAATTGCCGGGTGACATGCCTCGGTACGCCTTGTTCAAACCGGATCACCTTACCGATCAGATGCAGCCGAGCGTAACTGCCCAAGGACGTACCAGCTAGAAAACAGATTGTTGGGGGATAACGTCCAGGCTAGGCTAGGACACGAACCATGTTGCACCAATGAAGGAAAAGACAAAGACGAGCTGGGAACATTTCTACACAAGCATTTATTCACAATTAAGTGAGGAAAGGTATGTGGCAGAGTGATTGGGGTTTATTTTGATGTACAGCAGGGATAGCAAGGAATTTGTGGGGTGCAAACAAAGGCAAGCAGTTTACAAAAGCAGACACAGGGCAGACTTATCCCATTATCACTTCTACAATCTTAACTTATGCTACGACAGGTGCCATCGCACACGCACACGCACACACACACACAAACCCAAGGAAGATTAGATAGCCAGAAAGAAAGAGAGCACATGAGGACAAACGGCCTGGTGCGGTCGGCCGACCAACGCAACCCAGTACGCTTTGGGGAGGTAGGAGGGAGAATACTGGTGTCTAAATTGTGGAGTGGGAGGTGTGGTGTGGTGCAATATGGGGTGGCAGTGTCGGTCAGAGGAAACTGTGATTGCGAATCTGTAATGGATGCTCTTTGTGCGTCCAGAAGGATGAGATAGAGGGCTGGAAAGGGAGACAGGAGAGAAGATGCATAAGGTAAAAGATTCCTAGCCTCATCGTGCATAGGTCTGTGAGTGTAGCGTGTACCTCCGTGGGACGCTCTGCTTGAGCCATCCCACTCAAGAGTCGGCACGTTATCTCCTGCTTATTCACTTTGCCGGGGCTCGTGGAAACGTGCTCTGCACTGGTCCCAGAAGAACGTCTGTCACACACCAACCCCAAGTGTAGATGCAGCGACGGCAGACAACAAGGAGCAGTGAAGAGAGGGCGGAGAAGAGAGGCGAAGGAGAGGGCGAAGCAAACAGGTGAAGACGAAGGCGAGGCAGGCAGGTGAAAAAAGAGGGCGGACGGCTTCACGATCCGCTTTTTATAAGCCCCGGGCGAAGGATGAGGTGACGACCCGAAGCGACATGTCGTGACCCGAATCGTGTTTCCCTTTTGGGCCACGGCGGTCATGGCCCCGCCCTGCCAGGCTCCTGGGGCTGGAAGCGGTCTCATTCGCACATCTGGTGCAACACAGCCCAGAGCCCCACACCGCCCCCCCCACCCGGGACCCCTGTCCCTCGCCGCCTATCCTGCCATGTTCTGGTGACTGGACGAGGCTCTTGTCGGTTCCGTTGCCAATTCGTGGCGTCCCCGGTGAGATGCGGTTGGTGCTATTAACGTGCTTGGCTTGTCCCTACATCACGCGGTCAGAGTAGCCTGGGCCGTGCAGCACGCCTCTGTTTGGTGGCAAATTGTATCAATGCGGAGGCATGAGTAGGCGTGGGATAATTTTTCCCATGTGCGGGAGATGTTGGTGGTAGAGGTGGTGAGTTTTTGGTGAGCGAAGGTTGAGCAAGGTGAGACGCCGTTGTAAATGGCACACAGATTTCGAATGAAAGGGCGCGCCATACGCTCGCCATATAGCGAGTTTGTTCTTTGGTGATTCTCTCACAGGAGGCTGCTTGTGTGTGTGCTTGCTTGCTTGATTTGATTTGTACCACGGATAAACAGAAAGGGTTGGAATGGAAATCAGGATTGAATAGACCCACGCAACGCACTTCATCCCGTTAACCTACTAGACATGAGGGGAAGGTCTGACTGCACGAAGACTAACAAAATAACTGCCTGGGGATCACTGTATGTTGGGTGCCATTGCTTAGAGGCATGCGGTTTTGCAGAACCGCAACAGTATATATAATTAAAGAGTTCATAGAACACCTTACCCACGCAGTGTTGAGGATATAATTCAATTGAAATAAAAGTGATTTTTAAAGGTCGTATGAAGAAAATCCAGAAATTTACCACCATTGATGCAGTATCTTAGACACCACCTTATTATCATGTCAAGTAGCATGGTGTCATGTGTTTCCGATAATCTAAGACAAACGCCCCATCGTGCTTTCACCTTATTTACAGCAGTGAAACTGCAAATGGGTAAAAAATAAACATAAATTCATCTCTTCAAACTAGCGGTCACGTTTGTAAACATTTCATCCTTTTGCATTCCAAATTTGACCCAGAAATATGTCCGGTCAAAATCAACTAATCAAATGGCGTTGTGCATTTCCGATAATGATTGCATATGCATGAAGCGCTGTTATGACATAATTTTCGTAGTATGCAACTACAGTGGCCGATACTCTCATACTTAAAGAGGAAAACGTGCATATTATTTAAAAATAACTTATTCGACAAAATTAGATGAATGTGGCCAAAAGGGTAAGTTATGATTTTGAACTTAATTAATTAATGAATTAATTAACAGCACAATATGTTTTCCTTGGCCAGTTGATCAGGTCAGTAGCTACGTGGCTTCTGTGACCATCATTCAGGATAAGTATTGTGTTTGAAGCATCCCGACATTGTACATATTTAATGAAATGGTCCTGCGTATAGTCTCTAAAAACCTGGGAATTTGACCATACCGTCTGTGTCAGGATTCCATCAGCACCAACAGTTTTCCCCTGCATCAAGTCTGGCACAAACAAATAAAGGTGGTATCTGATTTTGCACTATATTAACCACTCCACTAATGGTAACGATCTTGCTTCTTTCAACCATGAAGGTTTGTGGTTGATATCCTCTACCTGCAACAACATTCGGCAGCTCGTATTCTGTATTGAAGCCCTTCTCATCTATCCTTACAATATTTGCGGATTGTGTTGTGTGTTTCTTTGTCTGTTTATTTGTAGTGCTACGCTACTCCTCCTGCAGTTCTGGGCCGATTACATCCAGACTTGTTGGTGCTGATGGGTCAATTACACACACACAAAAAAAAAACAAAATAGAGTTGCTACATAGGATTAGCATGACCCAATTATTAATGTAAAGGGGTATTTTTTTTCTCTTTGCCGGGGTCTTGGGGGGGGATCCTAGGATCCTAAGCCCACCACCCTAACCATTAAGCAACACCAAGCATGTCAGTTTCTTATTCACCACCCACATGAAGATATGAGTCAGAAGAACATGTTGCATGCTTGGAACAAGATCGCCTGTTGGCGGGTACTCTGCTGGGATTACAAATAAACTGTGGTTTGTCCTTTAGATTGTATTTGGTTAGAATAAGGCCCAGTTCTTTGAAGTAGTTTGTTCCTGGTTCTTCTGATGCACAACGTGCTCTAACCTCAGATAAACTTGATGTTTTTACCACGCACAGCTCAGGCCATCTGTCCATGAAGTGTAGAACCACTGTAAGGCACTTGTCGTCTTTCTGGTGCTTCACGAGGTGAACAGCGTAATCTGTAGCCATGGTCAATAGCTCAGTCCTTGTGTAGCTATTCCGTATTGCAGCAAGATCTTTAACAGTTGCTACCAGCTCAGACTCTTCTAGCTGTGACAGAATAGGTTCAGGACCAGATTGGTACAATCAACAGACTCTGCAATCAACTCTAAGGGTAGTCAATGTACTGCATACTGTCTAGATTGCTCTATAAACAGGAATACCATCTTCCTTTAGGCCTAAGTCACATTTGGCATGGCGGCCGTAGGTCTACAAAATCTACGGCCACTAGCAATTATAGGGCGGCCGCAGTATTTCCACGGTCACACAATGTAGCAGTCACATATGTTTTTATTTTTCGGGAGCGCCACGGGGTATTTATAAATTGTGGAGACCGAAAACGTGGGGGTGCCGTACGGTCTTAATTTGATGTCGCACGGTGACCTCAGGGCGTCCCTGCGGCGGCCATAGAATTTTCAAGGCAGACGCAAGGTAGCCTCAAGGTGCCCGCAAGGCGACCGCAGGGGGCCCTAAGGCGAACGTGCGGCCTGACGGACGGTAACGAGTGGGTATATATACCAGTTCGTTTTTTACTGAAATAAAAATATAACAGTTCGGAATATACCAGTATATATAACTAATATACTATAACTATAATATATATAACTGAATATACCAGTTCGGAGTATAGGCAAACACCTATACTCTGATCTCTAGCGGTAGCGCACGGTGGACGCATGGTCGACGCAGACTGCCACGGAGGCCGTACGTAGGACGCACGGCGGGCGTAGGGGAACCGTGCGTCGACCCTGCGTTGCCCGCAGGTAGTCACACTGACCGCAAGGCCACCGTACGTTGAACACAGGACGCCTTAGGACTACCCTACGGCGACCGTGGAAATAGTGCGGCCGCCGTAATTTCTTGGGGTTGGCAAATTCATTTTTCATTGATACGAGCCTACGGAAGCCGCACGAATAACGCAAGCCCACTGTATGCCCTACGTACGGTCGACGTGGAACACATCTATGTCGCTACGGCTTGTTGAATTGCTACGGCCAACGTAGAAATGAAAAAAGTTATAACTCCGCGTTTTAATTCCACGGCGACCCCTACAGCCTGTAAAAGATAGCCATACGGCGTAGGGCCACCCTGAGGCCACCTCAGAAACGCTGCGGCCGCCGCACGCTTCTGTCAATTCAGGGGGGGGGGTACGGCCGCCGTATCCTAGCTGTAGAGCAAATGTGACTTAGGCCTTACTGCCTGGTGAGCTCTTATAAGCACAGAAGGTGAGTATGAGTGTCTTTGTGCCTGTTTCGAGGATGGGGTAAACTGAAAATACACATAAAAACAACGGTTACATTAAACTTAGGTTTATATTCGTCACTTTTGGGTTTCCATAGATTAATAATGTTGACAAAATCGTGTCCCTTTGTTATGCTAATTTTAGGAGCGGATACTCACTCTCGATACACAAATGAGCTTCCTTGGTCACATGAAATGTCAGATGGAGTTTTTAAGTTTTATGAGTAAGAAAAATAGGCAATAGTAAAAAAAATGATTATATTTATATTATTTGTAAAAAATTCAACATATTTTACCTTCACTCGAAGTATGGTTCCCAAAATAGTGGTGTAAAATCTTGCGCTGGTGTAAAAAGGGAAAAACCATGCGCTGGAGCGGAAGCTATCGGAAACACATGATGCCACGATACTACAAAACTGGAGGTTTTTGGAAGTGGCATAAAGGCGATTTGTGTTCTACAGTGTTCAAGTATATAGTTCAATTTAAATAAAATAAAGATTGTAAAGGTTGTATAAAAAAAGTGATTCTGGAAGTTTACCACCATTGACGGAGTGGTTATTACACCACCCTATCTAACATATTACATTAGTTATTTGTGCCCTTTATGACAACCTTAAAAACAGTATGTTTCCTGTTTGGAATTATTTTCAATTTTGTTTGATTGTTAGACAGATAAAAAAAGTATCTCAATACTCTGCGCATATGCGATCGGAATGAATTCAGAGCCAAAGTACTGGAAAACTACAGGTTCGTTTTCTGATTCGTGTTCAAAATATAACATTAAATTTAAACTACGTTGTTCCTCGATCATAAACTGACGGATAGACGGACAGACAGACAGACAGAAGTGAACCTGTTGTTTAACCCCAATTTTCGCTTCACGTGAATGGGTTAAAAATGGTGTGTGTTTAAATATGTGCATATGTACAAAATATGTGAACGATATATGGCCTTATTGAAGCACTGAACCCTGAGTGGAAGAGGTAGAAACTTTTGGACCACAGCAAAATGACAGCATTTTTATATTCAGTCCAGTATTGCAGCAAAAATCCAAAGATGGGAACGTTGTAATTTAAGTGCAACAGATCCCTGAAATGCCTTCACGGAGCTCATATTTATTGCACGTTTACAGTGAGTGTCTCCGATGCTGCTACACCATGAATAAACAGTGACCTCTGAGTGTTAAAATAAGCTGAAAGGCCACAGCAACAAACTGTCGCAGAAAATCCACATCCAGTTTCGGCCACTTAGCATTGAGGGCCAAATTTACAAAAGGCTTTTAGTGAGCATCTTGCAAACACACACCTAACCCTTAAACGGTGACAAAAACATATTTGTATGGCAGAGCTAATCACCCGATTAAACAGTTATTTACGAAGGGAGATTAACATCCGTTTACCTGTGCATGTATAAACAGCCAATTAGCCTGTGAAACCCTGCTCACGTCTCCAACATCCAGTTGAAATGATGCACTTGCATAGAATCAGAATGCCACGGACAATTGTTGGAGGGGATTCAGCGCATTGCTCCTCAAATTAGGTCGATCAAGGTCATCTTACACCAGATTCAGCAACCAACAAAATGATTCCTTCGAGAGATCCATCCATCCCTCTTTCGAGATTATCCATCCCTCCTTCCACTCAGCCCTCGCTGATGTGTAGAAGTTTCTTTGTTATTTAAACGTTTGTCACGAGGTTTTGATTGCGCATTGGATAATCACTCTTCAGCGATTGGCGGTTAACTTTGATTGGGTGATAAATTCTACACACGTCTAACTCTTAAACGCCTTTCGTAAACTTGGCCCATAGTGTTTGAAACAAAAACGAATAAAAACAGTTTGGTAGAGTTACATAACAATTGGTGAGGCTGCTTGGCTACATTTCAATAAAACCATATGCCTTGACAATATGTGTATGTATTGTGCCGGTTTCATTCCAAAGCAGTGCTTTTCATTCATAATTTGGAATAATGCATTATTCAGTTCAATAAGTTTGTTGGTTAAAAAAAAAAACCCCAGAATGCAACACAATTTGAAAGTTATTTCTTGAGCAGAAAAGCAGAATCCCTCCATCCATTAACTTCCATCAGTGAAAAGAGTTCATACCTAAACCCACGAGACAAGGATGTATTTGGCTCCACACCCCGATGCAGCTGCTGCGCAGGCGCTGTCCAATGCACATTTCTAGATACAACAGCGGGATGCCCTCCAGGAAGAGTGCAATGAAGTATGGAATAAGGAAGGCTCCTGCATCCAAGGTAAAATCACAATGACAGGTATTTAACAGTTTTGAGCGAAAGTAATTTTTTATGCAAATATGTCAAAAGCTGTTACATTAAAAATATTGTTTACATTATAATGGGTTTATAGAAAATGTTAAGAAGAGGAGTTTATGGTTCTAAATTAAAGACGAGCATTAAGTGGTGGATCTATAACTTATTAACCAAAGTGGAAAACAAAGAGTGCATTCCAAAAAAATCTGAAACAAATGTGTCCACTTTCAGGAGAACCAGAGAAGAACACCTGTCCAAACTCAAGAATGAAGTTTTAAACTTGTCTGCCTCCTCTAAAACCCGGTGGTGCCTTGATAAGTCGGTCTCTGGTGTATGCTCTCCTTCCATCCCTTCCTTCTCTTCAAATGGCATTACAGCCGACTCCTCTCATGAGAAGGCCGAATGCCGAATGTTTATTTTGTCCGAGTGTGTGGCGCCATCCATTAAGTAGAACTGTATAAGTTATTTGAACCTTGTAAATCTTGCCTGTATTATTCTCGTGACAAGTCTGCTCTGTGTCTGCTTTATAAGTTGCTGTAAAATTGTCGCACTACATCTTTCTCTCATCTTCCCCTGCATAACATCCCCAATAAACCTGTTACCGTACACATAACTTTCCTCACTTTATTGTAAATAAATTATTATTCGAAATGTTCCCAGTTCATTTTCGTCTTTTCCTTCATTGGTCCAGCATGGTTCGGAATCTAAGTTTAGCCGGGTTTTTTATACCCGATAATCTATTTCCACATCCTAGCCGGACGTTCTTGGTGGGTCCGCTCGCTGCATCCGAACCGGAAAGGTAGTTGGTAGTTGGTCGAGTGATCCGGTTCGGGCAAGACGTACCGAGGGCGTGGTTCCCCGGTAGACAACACCGCGTGGTTAATTAGGTAAATTGGTTCTAGACAAAGAACCCTAATGCTACGCAGTGGAGGTATTGGTCCACGGTCGGTTAAGCGACCCGCCGCCTCACAAAATTATCCGTGAGCGACGGCCGACAATTCCGGGAGTCTGGTGGAGAGACGTAACTTCCCACACTAGCGTCGTCTTGGCCACCGGTCCCCGGCCCGCAACAATATATATATATATATATATATATATAATATAATATATATATGATACAAGTAATTATAAGTCAGATGATGTGTTGTTTTTTATCAAAGAATAAAAATTTATTGGTAAGTTTAAAGATGAATTGGGTGGGGAAGGTCATGAGTGAATTTATAGGATTGAGATCAGTCGTATGCTTTTACATATATTGATAATAATAACATTGAAAGGTGTGCTAAGAAGCTAAAAGGAATAAAGATAAATTTAATCAAGGAAACAATAAACTTTAAACATTATTACAACTGT
>CM068954.1:192854142-192868248 GCA_035128595.1 Eptatretus atami | reverse complement strand
TGAAATTTTTTTTCACATTTCTGGCGAGACTTGAAGCTTGCAGTCCATCGACGATCCCCATCAAACTTGTCAGAACAAGAGCAATTTTCACATGAGGAATGGGTAAAGGTTTCATCCTCTCACTGAACAAAGCTGGTCGAGATCTAATAATCATAGCAGTCATTGCTGCAAAAGGTGCTTCTACAAAGTACTGAGCGATGGGGCTGAATACTTTTACAACCAGTGAATTTTGATTTGTACATGTTTTTTACAGGTATTCCTGACATGAAACCTCTCAACTATAAGCGTTTAGTTTGATCTCTAAAGTTATTAATAAAAAAGTTAGTATGTAAAAATTGTTTCTATGTAAGTTGTAATTAATCTAAATGTGGCATTATTGGAAGGGGGTTAGTACTTTTGCAAGCCACTGATCTATTTTTTTTGTATACATACTTGAGGCTCGTAGAAGAGCTAGTATTAGTACACTGATCGGATCAGGACAAAAGGAACAGCTGAGAGAGGGGGAAAACACCAATGAGAGTTGAAGGCCAAGATAGAGGCAGACTTGGACAAACGATGAATGTGGTGAGGAATTAGGGTTGGAAGAGGATGCATGGGGTGGACAAAATGTTTACCAGTGATGGGAAAAGTTTAAGTTAATCTATCAATTTAAATTATTTAAATGGACTTTAAAA
This sequence comes from Eptatretus atami, assembly GCA_035128595.1. Lineage (NCBI taxonomy): Eukaryota > Metazoa > Chordata > Myxini > Myxiniformes > Myxinidae > Eptatretus > Eptatretus atami. The sequence continues at coordinate 192,867,574 of CM068954.1, read as the reverse complement.
AGGTTAATTCTGTTGAACTCTTTGTTTCACTCAAAGCCAAAGCTCTTTGCTACTTTTATACCGCCCACCGCAAAATAGTGGTGCAACATCAGGTGGCGGAGGTTGGATCTCAATCAGCAGCTTTTCAAATGCAGCGGGGGAGACAAACGAATACACAGACAGACACCACAGTTTGTAACACTATATGTAAGATTATATAATGGATGACTTCCATTCCAAGGAATTTCAACACAGAAAGAGACCATTCGGCCCATCAAGCCTGCACAATGGTTGCCAATCTACAACTGTTTGTCTGTGCTCGATCCTTTTTAAATGTTGAGTGTCAAGCAAGGCAGCAACTCGAATCATTTTTAAAATCTTTGATCAAACTTAGTGACATGGACGGGCTTTGAAACGCCAACCTCCTCAACGAAGAACGGACACTATATAAACGAGCAACTTATGTCATCGAGTCGATGGAGTATTTTTTTTTCCATAGATTGTCGAGGCTCGGATGAGAGCGAACACACAATGCACAGCAAGGGGGGCATGAGACAAGAGGGAGGGAGAGGGAAGGACAAAACAGTGGAGAACAGAGACATTGGGAGATCTGTGGAAGGGAGAGGGGTGGGGCGGGGTACACAGGGTATACAAGATGGACACGACAGGGACTTTCAGGTCCTTACACGACACGGACTTTCAGGAAGAAAAACAGGGAATGTGAAGGAGGTAGGTTTGGGGTGGATTAACGGGGGAAGAAAAGATCAAGGTTTTGGATGGGTGAAGATAAGAGGTGGTGGTGAACTGCTGTTTTGAAGGCCTGGAGGGAAGAATGCGATTGAAGAGAGTGTGGGGGTTTATTCCAAAGGCAGAAAAAAAGAGGAATGAAAGAGTGAAGGTGAGCAGTGATTCGTGATTTTGGTAGTTTTACCAGAAGGGGGTTGTTAGCGGACCTTGAGCACCCTGCGGAAATATGGCAGAAGAACAGAAAGACCACCGACCTGCCTGCGGTGAGAAGAACCCAAAGACTCAGCCTCATCACGGGAGATACCAATGATCCCAAATGCCTTGGTTTCCACAGCGTGAAGCCGAGAAAGGTGAGAGGCAGGAGCACCAGCCCAGAGGTGAGAGCAGTACTCCATCAGGCTGCGGACGAAAGCTTTGTATGTGGTCAGGAGCTCAGGTGGGCCGAGAAAGGACTTTGCATGATGGAGGATTCCCAGGCAGCTACTGGCTTTGGAGTCCAGGTTGGAAATGTGGCTTTCCCAGGAAGGATCATGGCAGATAGTGAGACCCAGAAGCTTGAATAAAATCACTTCTTCCAGAGGATTGTTGAGAAAGAAGATGGGGGGGGGGGGGTTCTAAACGGTCCTTTCGGAGAGACATAGTGAGTGTGAGATTTGTCAGGATTGAAAGACATATTCCACATATTGGACCAGTGTGCGATTTTATACAGATCTGCAGAGAGTGAAGACCCTGCGGCTTGCCGGTCTGAAGGATGACAGATGGTACAGCAGAGGGTGGAGTCATACAAAGAGATAAAGAGGATTTTCCAGAGAGTCAGAGAGATCATTGATGAAAACCAGAAAAAGAACAGGACCCAGAACGTTGCCTTGAGGAACTCCAGCTTGGACAGGAAGAGGAGATGAAGAGAACCCATTAACGGCCACACGGCTGTGACAGGAGTGGAAGTCTGTGAGCCATGAGTGGAGATGGCTTTGAATACCATAGGAAGAGTTTGGTGAGCAGGGCAGGGTGCCAGACTGTGTCAATAGCACGCAATATGGCTCTGATTTCATGTTTGGCATTGAGTACCTCCATCCATTGTTTGGGAGAGCAGAAGCAGCACATCCAGGGTAGAGTGACCTGGTCTGAAACCAAATTGATGATCGGAAATCAAGCCATTGAGAAGAGGAAGGATTTAATGCATCAAGTGATGATGGATTCCATAACCTTGCTGATGATTGATGGAAGGCTGATTGGTCTGTAGTTGCAGGGATCTGTTTTTGCACCTTTTTATGCAGGACAGTAATGTTTGCTAATTTTCAAGCAGATGGCAGATGACCTTGAGCAAATGAGAGGGTGAATAGAACAGAGAGAGGGTGAGCAAGAGCAGAGGAGCAGTTTTTTCGGACACGTGGGCTGGTGCCGTCTGGACCGGTTGCAGAATCTGAGTCGAGGTTTGACAGCAAACTCTCCACATTGTCAGGAGAAAAGGACACAGAGTCCAGGGACAGTTGGGTGCGACTGGGTAAGGTGGGTACAGAAAGCGATGGGTTTCAGACACAAGATTTCCATCCATGATTTCCATTTTTCAGACACAAGAAAAAAAAAAGTATTTTCAGATTCTTTAAAGATTTTTTTTTCGTCGTTTCATTCTACAATTCTTATCTGGTAGGCATGAAATATATCCAGGCCCCACCAATTTACTTCATTACTCGGGGTTTCTGCACATGTGCGCCGAGCAATCTGGGGTGGATTACATCATTTTGAAAGTGCCATATTACCAAATGCATAAATATAAAACACCCGGACTCTTTCATCCACGAGCATGTACATAATAAATAGATGGTCTATAAGGAAGTTAGAACTGTGTCACAATGTAGTGTCCGACAAATTGAGAAAATGTAAATATTGCTCACCTGATGGAATACCAAAGTATAGCAGAAGTGAACTATTGAGAATGTGTAGAACAGTTATTGGAGTCGAGTTTAGCATCCAAGACGTAGTCACACCTGTGGAATTTACTGTGCTCCTGCAATTGGCTGAGCTGGGCGATAAAACAAAAAGCCGAGCGATAGAGTACACTGTCGGCATGCACAATAAATCCAAGTGAATGTCTGGTAAACAGTTGAGTTGGTTGTCCAGCTTTCATTGGGTTCCTCCAATGTTTCAATAAAGAGCATAATCTTTACTATCACAATTTCACCCTCTTATCAAATGAAAAGCCAATGTGGCAGACAAAACTGAAGACATTTGGTAGTTTTCTTCTGCGATTCAGTCATTGAAACAATCAGAAAGTGCAGTAAAAGCTTTTGAAAAGAGACATTCACAGATAGGCCTTTATAAACAAGCAAATCACAGTACATCCAATGGTAGTAATACTGTCGTAGTAGTAGTCCCATCATGAGTGCCAGGACTGAAACACTGCATGAGATTCCTAAATTCAAATATTTGGCTTGATAACCATGGGCACAGCCAAACAACACACACACCACACACACACACACACACACACACACACCACACACACACAACACACACATTAAATGTGTCAATGTAATATTATAAGTGATGTGCAGTGTTTAATGTAATTACATTTCTGTCCAACTATATTTGAAAAGGGATTTTTAAACATTTTTTTTCAAAACATCGGTCTCAAGACAGATGGGAAAAAAACTTAATTAAACAAGTCCCTTCTTTCACCCTCACCTGTAAATAGTTGTAAAAGTACTTACAGAAACACATACAACTTGCCTGCACTCCTTGCGCTAAATGGTGAACATTTGCAACAAACAAACAAGAAAATAACAAACAAACAAATTATCTTTTTTTAAAAAAGGGAAGAAAAACAACCTTACTCTGAGTCTGAATCCTTGGAAGGAATCTGTTCACCATTTCCACCGATTTCTACATTTGGTGAAACCTTTAAACTGTAAAAACGTTTATTAAAAACCGATCTATGAATCATCTGCAAGATGGAAGTAATCATTAACTTGGAAATTCTAACAGGATGATGTTATAGCCACCATTATCAGCACATTCTCCTACTCTTAAACGACATGTTCAGGATTGCTTTCACTTCACCACCATGTCTTAGTCATTCTAACACACCGTGATGTCGCTGTTGCTCCATGTAACCATTGGGGAGTGTAGCAGGGTGCCTTGGGGTGTGTCCAGTTAACAATCACATTGGAGAGCACTCGCCAAGTGGCTTAAGCATGCAAGCAAGCACTCCATTTGAAACCGCTCATAAGGAACGGCTGGCTTGGCATGCGATAGCTAGTTGCTTGGTAACAGAACACGTCCCTGACAATGGACAAATACATTTGAATATGGAATTTGAACCTGGATTTCCATGAGTCGTTGGTTCAGATGAGAATGAGTAACCTGATTAACACCTCCATTATTTAAAATATGTCCGTGGAATTTAATGAAGATGGAAGAGATCAACACAGGTACTGAGTGAATCAACACAGGTACTGAGGGAATCAACACAGGTACTGAGGGAATCAACACAGGTACTAAGGGAATCAACACAGGTACTGAGGGAATCAACACAGGTACAGAATGTTTTGTGAACAGATGAGTCAAAAGTGTAACTTTTTGTGTTAAATGAGAAACGTTATGTTTGGCAAAAACCAAACACTGCATTCCAACATAAGAACCTCACCCCAACCGTGAAGCATGGTGGTGCAAGTATCATGGCTTGGGGCTGCTTTGCTGCCTCAGGAGCCGGATAGATTGCCATCATTGATGGAACCATTAATTCTGAATTGTACCAGCAAATTCTACAGAATGCCAGGGCATCCACGAGCTGAAGTTCAACAGAAAGTGAGTCATGCAGCAAGACAGCGATCCTCAACACACAAGGAAATCTGCAACAGAATAGCTGAAGCAGAAGAGATTTTGTGTTTTGGAATGGCCAAGTCAAAGTCCAGACCTTAACCAAATTGAAATGTTGTGGCAGAAACTGAAGCGAGCAGTTCATGCAAGAAATCCGACAAACATATCTCTGAGTTGAAAGAGTTGTTTGAGGAGGAATGGGCCAAAGTTCCTCCAAGCGGATGTCTAGGACTGATCAAGAGTTACAGGAAACGTTTGAAGTTATTTGCTACTCCATGGGTGCCACCAGTTAATGGATGGAGACGTTTACATACTTTTGCTGACAAAGAAATTGAATGTTGGATCATTTTGCTCAATAAATAAATGAAAAAAAGATTATATTTTTTTTCACGTGCCATTTGTTTAATCGGGTTCTCTATCTATTATTAGGACTTGGATGAAGATCTCACCACATTTCAGGTTAAATGTATGCAGAAATATAGAAAATTATTAAGGGTTCACAAACTTTTTCTCAGCACTGTGTTTGAAAAACATTTATTTGAACATATTTGAAAAAATTGTGGACAAGTGATAACAAAACTTAGTGGACGAGTTGGGTAGTTGACAAGAACAAGCCAATTCGATTTTGGTTCAAGTCTGGTTCCAGATTCGGACTTGCAGTGAGATACAAAACATAAACCGTTCAGCCTGGCGCAGGTATGCGCTCCACCAAGGGCCGTTCTAGTTTCTCACGTTTTCCCTCATGACAAGTGCAGAGCCAGAGTATATGGAGAAGCGATGCTGCCCGACTCCAACGAATGAGCATTCACATGCGATTAACAGCTTCATCTTGCTACAATTACCAGACCCATTAACAACTTACCACAGCATTGCTTCCATTGTGTCTGATGATCCACAAGAAGCTTCTGCATATCCAATGGAGTTTCTGAACAGCATCAGTTCATCTGGAATGCTGCTCCACAACCTTGAGCTCAAAGAAGGGGCACCCATTGTCCTTTTGCGAAATCTGAATCCAAAGACAGGATTATGTAATGGCACGAGACTCGTAGCTAAGGAACCTCTGTCCCAGCTCATCAAAATGGAGATTCTTTCAAGCCAATTCAGAGGAACAACTGCACTAATACCAAGACTTGCATTGGCACCATCTGATAACGAGGACATAGTCTCCAGTGAGGCTTGCCTATTCTTTCACCACCAACAAGGCATGAGGTCAATCCTTAGAGTACATAGGGTTGAATCTTCCAAAGAACATTTTTAGTCAGGGTCAACTCGATGTTGCATTATCACGTGCAATGTCTTTTGGGGGATTAAAGTCTTATTTCCAGATGTTAGACAAACACGAACCGTCGTCTATTCAGAGGTATCCTTACTTGCTACATAGGATCAGCATGACCCCAATAAATGTACAGGGGTGTTTTTATCTTTGCCGGTGGTCTTTGGGGGGTGGGGGAAAAGGGAGGGGACACAAATTCTCCATGCAAATGTGTACCATGTAGCACCACCTCCAGGTTTTCCCTGGTATTACAAGTCTCCAACAGTTGCAGTGCAGTGTTCCTGTCCCCACATTTTCCAGTGCAGTGAGGTGTTTTGAATTATCAGCAGAAGGTATGTTTTTGCTTCATGCACATAACACAGGCTAGTTTGTTTTTTTGCCTATACAGACCTGTCAGTTGCCTATACACCGCCCAAATAAAGGTATGTTCCAGAAGAACGTGTTGCATGTTTGGAATAAGATTACCCGTTAGTTAAGATAAAAGGGAATATTGGGATATAATCAAAGCAGATATTTTTTAAAAATCCCTCGGTGAAATTTCCTTCGATGTGGAGTCTCTCTTATTTGATTTTTACACCAGGCCCTCGTGACCATACCTCTACAGCTGTCACACATTTCAAACGAACATTTTAAATGGAAGTATGAAAGAGTACGTCTATCAAGGCCATACCTATTCAACATTCCAATACATTTCACGATTCACCAAAATACTTTTTCGCGGAGTGAAATTTATTTGGTGGTGGCCATGCTTCGATTTGTGTTTTCACAGGGAAAGCTCAATGAGAAGGTTTTAAGATTCAAGGGGAGGTTTTAAGAAAAGGGTGGGTGGGGAGTCGTCTAGATTATGGGTGCTTTCTCTCATGTTCACCTTTATTGATGCGATTTAGCCTTAATATGCACAAAAGTGGTCGTTAAATATCCTCATAATCAATCAATAATCAATAAAGCTCCGGATAATGTGACATAATATGGTGCATTAATGATATGGGTATATGGGCCATAATAGCAGCATGTTCAGATAACGATGGTATTTTTGTTCAGAATGACCGTGTGAAGCGAGATTATATGCTCTACCAAATGCCATTGAAGGTAGATGTTTATTTCATGATATAGGTGAACACAAAAAAAAAAAAAAGGAACCATACAATTTAATAAACTTTCATCTTTATTTAAAATAGAATGTTTTTTGGGAACATTTTCTTCACATGATCCCAGTGGAAGTTTCAGATGTATATCTTTAATGTCTGATTTGATTGAGGTTAAAGCACGTGATCCAATGTAGGCCTTTCGTACAGCGTACACTTCGAATCGATGGGAAAATTTGTATATTATTCCGACACATTTGGCTGCAGTGATTGAACGGAATTTGTCAGTTATTACTGTTTTGAGATGATCTATGAATCGTGGCCTTCTTCGGTAGATGTCATTAAGTATCGAACCCTGAACTCGTTTTGAGTTCTTTTGAGTTGTCTGAAAACGATCGTTCTTTTGTTGTCCACAGCATGTTGAACATATGGGGCAATCTTGACCAAATTTAAATCTGTGGACTATACACAAACTCCACTTTGTGTACCTGCAAAAAGTAAGAGGATTTCAGTGTGAAGGAAGTTATTAGAGGAAAGGCCGGTACCGTTTATTTGTGGTCACCCTGTATGTGGTTACACTTGCAATATATTTGTACTTAAGTGGTGTCCACATACATTTATAGTTTCCCTGTTCTTAGAATAACAAAAAATAAATAGCCACAAACAATGCCAAAAAGTGGGCCTGGGGCCCACAGGCTTACTAGTTTATTTATATGTAGCAAAAGCCATCCTGGATTGACCAATAATGTGGTACCAACAAGAAACAGCAGGTAACACAGTTTTAAAGTCTGTACATTTTATTTAGCATTAGCTATAAATTAGTTTATCTTCAGGAATACAAAGAAAAGTAAAAACAGCTTGGCATTCCTGTAAGCACTACGGTAAGTTAACCAAAAAAACAAACAATTTTTCTTTCTATTTGGAAAAAGGGAGGAGGGGGAGGGAGAGGGGATCCATCAGATGCCTTGTGAAGGAAGCATCACATTAGTCGGTTTAAAACCACCTGATAGAACCAAACAGTAAATGAGTCAGACAATCAAATACTCAAATCTGTTAAAATTTGTGTGCACTTACCTGCATCATCACACTTAATCTTGACATTTAGGAAGTACCAATACATCTTGGTGGTAAAATGAACAATTCAATTGATGAAAGTTTCATGCCCTAGAACCAACTAAGTGTTACGACTCAATGTAACTGTGGTGCTCTTCCTATTATGATCTTTCAAAGATGCGAGAAACATCCACAGATGTATGTTAAATCCATCATCCATATTAAATCTGAGGAGCACTGACAGTATTAATCCAGGAAAGAAACTTAATAGGTATGAAAACGTTTTTGCAATAACCAGTAAGGTGTGCATTATCAAGGCAAAAGGTGAGTTTCAAAACACGTTTTCCACCCACCGTTGCATTGCTGAAGCCGAAAGAGTCATTTCAGCTTATTATAAGCAAGTGCAGCCATATTTTTCTGGTACAGGTAAGGCAAATCAAAGCTGCATATTTCATCATGTACCGTGCTCTGCAGAACATCCTTCATCGTAGTCAGCATGCGAGCAGACTCCTCTCGGTACGCAAAGCCATTCTATAATGCTTGCGGAGAACAAAACATCACGAGCGACCGCGGTGCGGCGTCCGTTACACTATCACCAGAAACTGAGGTGCATTTTAAAAACACATCAATGCGAAGAAAAAGAAAAGTGTGAGACGATAAAAGTTGCGCAAATCTGGGTACAACAACTGCAGCAGAAGCATCAACCTGCCGCATGCAAAATGTACGGTTCAATACTGCAGAGAAATGGTTTTCCATAAGGCTGCACCTGTTTTCAATTGCCATCCTTGTTAGTGATCATGGAAGATAATTCACAGATGCGAGTGCAGCCAGTAAGAAACTATGTCTATTCGTTGAAGATACCGCTGTTACCAAATGCACGCCAAATGAGCGAGTCGTTTCTGGAGTTGTCAGGTCTTACCCAAAAAAACATGCACGCACACCCACGCCTGTTTCGCAAATCAAAATATGTCACAAAATGATAAGTTCCCCCCGAAAAATTATCTTCTAATCAATCTGATAGAACTGGGCAATCGAGTACCTTTTCACTTTCCTTTCGCAAAAAGGGTTTTCAGATCAACTAACGAAAAAGCAGCTTTACAGGCCTACGTGCTACGTGGGCCCACAATGGTGCACAATGTGACGATTTTTCCAGCTCTTCGTATTTAGCAATTGCAATGAATGAATGTTGCAATCTTTTTTTCTTTTTTTGCAAATTATGAACTGCTCAAAGTCACAGGCACTGTCACCTCTGTCGGAGCAAGTTGTCCATTTGACAATTCTAGATTTTAAGTCAAACAATGAAAAGCGATGTCATGAAATGAACCACACATCACTGGATAATCAAACCAACTACGCAGGTCGTCATTTTGTAGTAAAGCTTCAGGCTATAGAGTATCAAAAATTGTTTGCAACTTTGCGATCACATCACGCTCACGGCAAAGAAAACGGTTTACGAGCTCATCGACCTGTAAGCCTGCAGTGACAATACAAACCAAAGAGCCTTAAAACGTCAGCAAAAATATTTGGCATCTCTGGCCTGTTAAGACAAGGAAAATTGATATCAGACCAAAAAAAAAACGACCCTCAGCATGTCTTTTCAAGTTTAAGAAGATGCTGAGCTCAACAATGATAAAGTTTTCAAAATGCTTCCGGATGTACCTTTTGGAAACAGCACCAAAATGTCACACCATCATAAAAGCCGAACCATGTTTGTGGAGAAAAGGTGAAGTAAGGAAGAAAGAAGAAAAACCCCGTTGGTGTTGGTGGACAAAGGCAAGGCTCGATTGTGGTTGTGCACAAGCACAGTAGGGGGTGAGGGTGAGGAGCTATTACAGAAAAGTTGTTTCATGAAAAGTCAAAGTCCTTCAGCAAGGTTCTGCGTCGCTTCTCGGCAATATTCATCTGGTTCTCCAGCTCCTAGAGGAAGAGGACACATTCAAGGCATTTCGAGAGAATTAGTTTTGTATTAATTTGACTCAATGCTCCAATCGCTATCGCATGACTGCGGTGCTAAACACATTATCTGCCTTTGACCATCACTTGAACAGCTACTGCCTCACATTATTTAATTTCATTAACGAATTACGTACGTTTCAAGCCTTTTACAATTAACCTGTTGTGCCTCCATGTTGATCTCTGTCGATCGATAGGAAATTCAACAGAAAGTTTGAGAAGCACCCCTGGTACCACCGCATTCTACAGGATCAGCATTTCAGTTGTCAAACAATTGTCTATTGAGTGGAACCTTATCTGCTTCTGCTCAAGTTTTCCTTTAAAAGCCATTCCCATGCACCAATGAAGATTACAAATATGACCTATATCGAGAAAGAAAAAAAACAATTCCAAAGCTGACCCCTTTTATGATAGGAGGTCAAGTTTTATACTTCTTCTTCGTATGCAGCACAAGTCTGCGGGGTAGCATCATTGGTTTGGGGCGCGTATGTTTCACTGATGCAGTGCCCTCTGCTGGTTAGGGCAGGAATCTGGAATTTGTTCAGGGTGCCGGCGATAGCTCACCGACTCTTCACGAAGAACACCATGGGATATTTAACATCCACCAACTAAAGCCAGCAGACAGGACGCCCGTTTAACGTCCATCCGAGGGACTGCACACACTTTGATGAATCCCCCTGCTGTGAAACACCGGGATGGCAGGTTATAGCTGGGTCGGAATTCAAATCCAGACTGGACAGCTTAGAGACGAGCCCTATCTCCTTCAGCTGCTCTTCATCGCTGAGTCTCGCGAGGCCAGGAATCAATTTAGTAGCCCTGCGCTGAACCCTCTCTATGGCATCTATGTCATTCCGGAACTGTGATGACCAGAACTGCACACAATATTCTAGATGGGGCCCTCACTAAATTCCTGTACAATGTTAACACCACCTCTTTTGATTTATATATCATTCCCCTCTGAATAAAACATAAAACCCTATTTGTTTTACCTATAGCTGCCTGGCATTGTGCTGCCTGCTTACCTCCCATATCTATTACCACCCCCAGATCCTTCTCCTGTGTGACATGCTACAAAATTACCCCTTACATCCTATAATCTCTATTTTCATTGTTCTTTCCCATCCCCAACACCTTACACTTGCTCAGGATAAATTACATCTGATAATAATCTTTTGCCCAATCTATACAAGAATCAATACTTTCCTGAATCTGATCACCACCCCATCTGCTATCCACCTCACCTCTAAGCTTTGTCGTCTTTGTCATGAAATAGTAGTCCCTGGAATTAGCCGTAGATGAAAGATCAATGGATGAAATCAACAGAATGTTGATTAAAGATCATTGGATGAAATAAACAGAACGTTGACACCCTGTGGATTTCATCCATTGTTCTACATGTCCACCGAAACACATCACCACAAGCCTTCACCAGTAAGACGAGTCATTTATTCAACATAAATTAAAGACTCCCTTTTGTACCATCAGCCACAATATGCTTTGAGCTAACAATGTCTTCAGATTGGCCATAAAACACAGATGATGGGTATTGATGGCATTACAAAGGTCTTCTCTCCAACTACTTGCAGCAAAATGACTTTGCACACAAAGTACACGCCTCACCCCTTTAGACTAGAATTCCATCGAGCAATCCTTAACACTGCGGAATACAAATCTTTGGAAAATATAAACATCTTCCATGGTGTTTCCACATGGCTTGATATCTCCTCAGCCATCATAAGCAGGTCAGTAACCCATCAGACCACCTTATTGGGCTTCTCTCACCAGTTCTCTGCTACGCACCCCAGACCTCATATACCAGGTGGAATTCAGTCATTGGTGAACCCGCTCTATTTTTTCCCCACCTTCTTCTCAAGAGGAAACGTTTTCTGACAATTCATCCACTCATCTCACTCAACCCCCATCCTATGCATGGACCACACTAGCTTTATCTTGTGCATTTTTTGTCCATCTCAGTCTGTTCTTTTTACCAGCAGATAACCCGGCTCCACTGGGCAAGGAAATAAGTTCCTAATAGAGAGGAACATTTTGGGAGTTTGCTGGGAATGTCCTTTGACAGCATTGTCACAAGGACCAGCAGAAATTCCGCGTAATGTAAACTGTGACTTCACGTCCTCAACCCCATTATTCTTCAAGTCCTCAACCCCCATCGCCCTCCTAGCCACAAGTTCTCAACCTCACCATTCCCAACTCTGTCCCTTCTCTCCACCCCAACCCCCCCTTCCCCTTTCTTCTTTAAGTCCCCAACTCATGTTTACAGCTCACCTTTTCTTACAAGTCCTCAACGACCACCCCCGAATCTCCCAACCCCAAATCCGCATAATAGTCACCAACTGTTAAAACTGCCAAGGTTTCTCAGTGAAGTAATTTATGGACAAAAAGGAAATTACATGTTCGATTGAAAAGTTTGTGGTTATCATCCTTAGGCTTTTTCAAAAAACAGGAGGGATATTGTAATCTTCTCCGTCTGTCTGTCTGTCTCGCTATCTCCTCATAAAAAGTTGTACAGAAATTCACAAGCCTGGAAATTATGATCAACACATGGCACGAAGGTGCAAGAGCGATGTCATTTTTGGTTCCGCCCACCCCTGTGGTGGGGTCAAAAGGTCAAATACCAAAAAATGCAATTACGGGCACATTTTTAAATGCAATTAACATTGGGAGACGCATGAAATATGCAAAAAAATTTTGTTTAATTTGATCCCCAGTTCGTGCTCCAGGGGGTGGTGAATTAGGGTCAAAAGGGGAAAACAATTTTTAACTCAAAATTTGAGATTGCATCATTCCTCGTGGAACTTTTTTACCATCTTTCAACTTTGCTTTACATGGGAAGCATGGGGATTTGCAATGGCATGCCAAAGACTTCACTCTCATTTTTTATTTTTTTTTACTTCTGGTAAGTGTGCAAACCAGTGACTACGTCTATATACACTGCCCATGAAACTTCATGCTTCCACTCACACAAGGCATTGTCACAAAGTTATGCCTCACATGTGCATGAAAAGAAATTGTAAGCATTAGTAAAGAGTCCCAGATTTCATTTGTCAGGGAATTTGTTCCCAATAGAGTGTGGACTGTTTATGGAGTTTGCTCGGAACGTCCTTGAACAGCATAATTGCCAAATTGTTATGATTGCTAAGGCTTCTCAGTGAAGTAAATCGAAGAAAAGTTCATTATACGTTGGATGGAATTGACTGAATAGCTTGTGGTTATATTATTTTTTGCTTCCGATGGGTGTGCAAACCAGCGACTCTGAAGCTATACACCACCTATGTGTGTAACAAAAATGCACACAACTTAAAATTGTGTGAATACCGATATTTGTAAACCTCCGCATGCACTGTCTGGATCCAAGAGCTCATAAACGAGTTATCATCCAACATTATACGTGCTGTGGTTATTACATTTACCCATTTCAGACACAATCATGCAACTTGCATATATATATATATATATTGTTGCGAATTCGTGCCTGCCGGCGTGCGAACGGCCACGTGACTCGAAT
>CM068954.1:192838152-192851450 GCA_035128595.1 Eptatretus atami | reverse complement strand
TGGAAAACGAAAAAAAAGATGTTCGCACAACGACAACGTCGCCGTTTCTCAGAACGTAACCCCGTCGTTATAGTGGCGCCATGGACTTACACACATATAATAATATAATATATATTATATATATATATATATATATATTGTTACGAATTCTCCGCCCGCCGCGTGCGACAGCCGCTTTTAGCCCGAATCGGGCCGTACGCCCACCGGTGATGGACAATTTCAGTCGCGACTTTCCAGAAACAACGCCAAAAAACAGTCATGGGTTGCCTCCAGCGCACACACGGCCTATCAATATTCTACCCGCGCGCACAGGGTCAATCGCCGAATTGTCATATACCTAATATTCGCGCAGGCAGACTACCGAGAGACCAACCTCAACGAAGGCCTGCTTGGACACGAACCGCTTAAGCGGTTCGTTCCGTTCTGGGATAAACCGAGCGGTGTATTATCGCCAGGCCTCGTTGGACCGATTCTCTTATCGGTATTCAACAACAACTATATTCCGATCACAATATGGCATTTCAATGGGGAAAAAGGACGCAACGAACAGGGTACATTTCAACAAGCACATTTATTATTTACACGTATACAATCATGCTATGAATGGGTGAAACACGCATGCAGTTGATTTTGATGAATGCGGGACGGGACAAGACGCGAGCAAGGCAAAGAGCTACCACCGTCTATTTATTATGTACACTAATCACAGTTCGACTTATCGGGACACGGCGCCACAACTTCACACAAAGAAAAGCGGGGAAAAAAACCCCTCATAGACAAGGGGGTAGACGGGACCCCTTGGGTCTTTATGTCCAAGGAGCTTGGTTGACCGAAGGAGCTCCAAGAGGCCGCCGCAGGTTACCTCACCCTTGTGGTGACTGCTTGGGCGACCCTCGATGGTCCGTTTCCAGCTCCCCACCGACGACTCTCGACACGAGCCCAGACCTCCAGGCTCCAGCGCGGCTCCAAATGACTGCTCACAACTCCACCACGCACGTCCCCGAGACAGACCGACTGACCTCAGCAGACCAACTCGACAACCACCCGCTTCCCTTCACTCGACGTGGGGTGGGGCGCTGGGCCATTTTCCGCCCAAAATCAGGCCACCACTTTACATTACCTTTGACCCTGACTCGCATCTGCCCCTCCCCCGTCCCGGCGCGCGGGAAAGAAGGAAAGGGGAGGGGAAATCCCAGGTGTTATCGGAACTTCTTTCTTCGCCTTTGTTTCCTTCCCGACGAGCATCCATGCAGAGACGTTCTTGATGTGGAGAGGTTGTAGTGCGTGTGTGGAGAATGTGTGTTAGGTGGTTTTGGCGGTGTGTGGGAGGTGGTTGATGAGAGCGATTTGTGGTTGGAGAAGGTGTGGTAGTGATGTTGGCGGTTGTGGGTGAAGTGGTGAGGATGCGTGTTGTTGAGATGCGGGTGTGGTTGGGGTGGTTGAAAGGCAGTTGGGTTGTGTGTTGGTGGGTTGGCGTTGTGGTTGGCTGGTTGGCTTGTGGTTCGTCCAAAAAACGATAGAGCAAGAAAACGGCTACCTGAAAGATCACAGCCCGTTACACGAATATTCCCATTAGACAACGGTGGGAAATCTATCTGAACACAAAACTTATCGGCATAACTGACTAAGGACCTATATGGTGCTCTGCAACTTTCCACAGCCGTAATATATAATAAGTATTATATATAAGTAATAATATATATATATATATATATATATATATATATATAATATATATTATATATATATATATATATATATATATATATCACATTGTGTGAGCATACGAAACCGTGCCTCCATTGTCTCGGATCTCTCACCTGCATTTGATTTCTCATTTATTTTTATATTTCGACCATTCTGTGATTTTCTCCTAGTACATCAGCTTCGATGTCCATCAGCAATTCAAAACTACCTGCTTCCCCATTGTCTCGGTCACTCACCTGCATATATTTTTTTCATTTATATTATAGACTGCGAGCAGACCTAATCGCCCATCAGACCTGACCTCACCATGCTCTTTGTGGCTGAAGTGAAGCAAATCCCCACAGCAATGTTCCAACATCTAGTGGAAAACCTTTCCAGAAGAGTGAGCTGTTATAGCAGCAAAGGGGGGGACTAACTCCACATTAATGCCCATGATTTTGGAATGAGATGTTGGACGAGCAGGTGTCCACATACTTTTGGCCATGTAGTGAATATAGACATTCATTATTCATGTGCGATTTACTATCCATGCACCCAAAGTAAGCATCTCTGTTCTTTATGGCATTAGTATGCTGCCTCAAAATATATACAATCGTATCAGTCATATCAGTTTAACCTCAATCATTAAACTCAAACCAAGCATATGACAGCAGCCTGTATGCGCAAGTGTTAATTTTGATGGATCAGTGGATGGGCATTACCCCTCGGTCATAGCTGTCGGCTCGTTCCACCTTCCAAGACAGGTTTTCTATCTCTGCTTCAAGCTGAGCCTGCTGGTATTCAAACTAGCAATACAGAAACAAATGCATAAACATAGAAAAACATTTTTCCCGCTGAAAAACAAATTGAAACAAAATTCATCATGTAATCATGTATCCAAATAACAAAGATGGAGAGAATAAGGGCCAGCACACAGCTATGTCCGGGACATGTCCGGGCGTGAGGGAAGGAACAAAAAAAAATTATCGCTTTTTTTCAAAAAATATTTTAAGACTACCATTTTTTGCAGGCATTAATCACTGCTGGTTTGGAATAAAGTGCAAAACAAATTTAAGCTTCAATGAAGCGTCACCAAAACGGGAAATGCTGTTATGTTGTCTCTCACCACGACCGTGAACCTCCCCCCCCCCCAGGCCACGCCTTCAAACCAGAGAGGGTAGACTCTCCGTGAGAATTATGTTGGGAGGACCCAAAACTAATCTCTGCACTACACTCCACCCACAGACATCACGTTCACTCTCACACACCAACCTATCCACCATCGTGTGCACACTTCCATTCAGAAAAAAAAAAAAACTTAATTAAAAAATAAAAAAAAAAAAAATCGACCAAATGAGTTTTTGTGCAAAAAAACAATTCAAATTTTCTCGAGGGAAGGTCTGAATAGCAAAATGTCTATGTGAAGATTTGAACCAAGGTCCAAAATTCCACTCCTGGCAAACAAATGTCAAGTTTAAAGCCAGTTGCCATACCATGAATCGATCTGGTGTGGAAGTGCAAAATGCCAAAGCAGTAAACTTCGCGAATATCTGGCTTAAGTCTGAATTTCATACAGACCGACAGCAAATTGTCAGTCCACCTATGCAGTTTCTAAAATAATTGGTATCGACTCTTCTTTGTTACACACACCAACCTGTCCACCAAGTTTCCGCTGAATCCTTCCATACAACTTTTTGACATATCCTGCTCACAGACAGCCAAATAAATCGATGTGAAACATAACCTCCGTCCACCTTTAGGTGGCGGAGGTAATAAAATACCTTATTGTAATTGATCTGCCGTGGATAAAAAATGAAGCTGATGTTTTGGCCTTGGCCTTCGCGGAGCAAAAGAGAAAGACAATGGGGCGAGGGTTGATAAAAGAGACTTCCACATGAAAGGATAAGCAGAGTAGTGTGGACATACTGAAGAAAGGGGCTCAAACCTAATAGTACTGAGGAAGAGTTGAAAATAGAAGACCAAGATGGTTTGGGCATGTGCGGCGAGAATGAGAGGAAGGGGTCTGTCAAGAAAGTTCACAAGTTCAGTAGTTGAGGGAATTAGACCAGAGGTAGACGAAAAAGACATGGAAGGACGTGATCAGTGGAGACGTGCGATTGTTGGGGGTAATGGAGGAGGATGCTTTTGACAGGAATGAGTGGCGAGGGCCCATCAGATGACCAACACCCTAAAACGGGAAAATTGTCATTTATATAATTACCCTCGCCGAAGGAGAGGATGTGCATTTGGGTTCGTTTGTTTGTCTGCTGTCTGTTCTTCTGTCTGTTTGCATGTCTACACCTTACTTCGTGTTTTTCTCTGCCAACGCTTGTTGGATTGAGATTCAAATTTCACCAAAGGAGCGACTACTCATTTACAATGTTTTAGTGATAATTATGACGTCACAGGTCACGTGTGTGGCAGCCATTTTGAAAAAAACAGAAAAAAGTTTGTACCTCAATCTGTTGAAACCACACCAACGAAGGAAAAAAATTGAAACTTGGCACGTAAGTACTCCTCATGGGGAATAAGTGTGATTTTCTAATGACGTCAAAGGTGCATTCATTATGACGTCATAATTGCATATGGTAGAAAGCTACATCTGACCAGTATGAAAATTTTTGAGCCGTCATCGAGGGATAAAATGGTCCACGGGAAAAAAATTGATGACATCATTGGCGCGACTGATTTGGCAGCCATATTGTTTAAAAAAAAAAATTTTTTAAACCCCTCAAAAATCTTCCTTGAAGTGGCTGAAAGATCGAAGCGAACCTTTACGTGTATGACCAAGCTGTTAGGGTTATATAGGTCATAGGTCACATTGGTTTGGCAGCCATATTGGATTTACCCGAAAACCTATAAAAAATCTTCTCCAGAACGGCTGGACAGATCCAGGGAAACTTCACAAAAATGTTCCCCAAGCCTGGGGATATCAGGGAATTCACGATTAATTGATACAACACATGGTCTGGCAGCCATATTGGATTGCAGTGAAAAATCATTTCTCTTGAACTGCTTCATCAATGATGTGAAACTTCACCAATTGATATATAGTAGTGATGTGGGAATATATGTTTACATTTCAACCCAATCGGACACATTGGCTGGCAGCCAGAATATAGATTTTTTTTGAATGAGGCTTACTTGGCTGTGCCTGTATGAATATTGGGTGGAAGAGCAGCATCTGAAACCTGAATCCTATCCAGGTTCCTCCTGATGACTTCATCTTTGCGTTTTGCTTGTTTGGGTTCCTTCTGATTACTCCAATGCCAGAATTGTACCTATTGGTCTTCCATATTGATGTGAAATGAATTTATTTTAATCCTATTCCATATTCAAGTTGAACAATAATAAACGCATGTGTCAGGGCCAGCTGTCCAATCAAAGCGGGATGTACCTGGTACCTGGTCATCACTGCCAGCAGTTATAAAGTGGAAGTTCTAGTTTTGTCTCTTATTAATTACGTAACACACCAGTACACAAATGCCACAGAAAACTACACAACACTACACTAAACAAGTCCTGGCGAGGTCTGCAATCTCTGATTGCTCTTTATCTTGTTTTCATAGTAGTAGTCATAGTGTAGTAGTAATTGTCCTACTACTACGATTACTACTGCCAGTAATAATTTTAAAAAACTTTACATAAAACAATGTCATGTTAGTTAGATGCACATAACCATCAGTGGATATAAAATATCAAATCAATCAAACTTACCAGCTTCTTGCGTGGGCCAGCTTCCATGTAATAAGCTTAAGGGTAGGTGTATTGCATCGTGTAGCGACACTGCCAACACAAGGACAATCAAAAGAAAATACATTCTTCACCAGTTGATATCTGCAACACAATGCTGGGAATCTTCAGTTCCTGATCCACAGTGGGAAATTATTCAAAGTCATTAAAACCCAAAGCAGCAGTGGTGTTTAACTGCTTATTCTATACTATCAGGAGCTACCCAACACTGCCGGGGTAGATGAGGGGATACCCAGAGCTGTCCAGGGCAGGGGGGATACCCAGCACTGCCTGGTGGGGCGAGGATACCCAGCTCTGCCCGGCTGGTGAGCTTTTCCCAGCGGTGGTTTCAGACGTGTTGGACATTGAAAAAGCAATGGAGTTATTGGGCTCATGGGTGGTTACCTTTGCCTATGGGCCTGCGGCAGGCACGACCTCACCCCACTTCCCAATATACACATTTTAGTGCCTTTGGTGCATCAAAACGGATGCCAATGCCAATTGTGCTGCAGCTTAAAACCACCCAGATTCTGAGATACCTACACCCGAAATATGGGGCTTCTAGGTGCTACGGTTTGGCCATGAAAGAATAACATATAATGCAAAAGACTTGAAAATATGTACGTATGTATATAGATTTTACTGAAAAAATATTCAAAGAAGCATGCCTATCTGAACCTTGAAGGAAAGAGGGTGATAGCACAGCCTTGAAAGGCAGTTCCATGGATGGAGAAGCAGAGAACAAACCAATTACTTACTCCTACTACTCCTCCTCCCTCCCTCCTCCTCCTCCTCCTACACAACCCTTTGAGGACTACTCCACATTGCTTACCCAAACTCTCTGCCTTTGGCATCCAAGGCAAATGCCACAACATGGATTATTGACTTCCTCTACTCTCATACCAACAATGTGGCTCTCAAAGGAATCCTTTCATTCTCCTCTCCTTGTCAAGGCTGGAATGCCCCAAGGCAGTGTTCTGGCCCCGTCCTATTCTTGATCTTCATCAATGATCCCCCTGACTCCCTGAAAAATCCCCTTCATCTATTTGCTGATGACTCCATCCTCTTCAGTGACATTCCTCATTTCTCAGACAAACAGGCTGCGGCCTATCCCTCTCTTCAGACCTTCAAAAAAATTTTTTTTAAAAAGACAAGCTGGTCAAACACTTGAATATGCCTTTCAATCCTGACAAACCTCACCCTCACCCTCTCTCTGAAAGAATCACCTGCCTTAACCCTCCCATCTACTTTCTTAACAATTCTCTTGAAAAGTTGTCACTCAAACCTTCCTCAAAGAAGTTCAGTCCTTCCTTGCACACCAGCACTCTTATCCATCTACAAGGCTGTCCCCTCTGGGATGGCACCCCTGCCTCACACCTTGCTCAGCTGATGCTGTGCAAACCAAGGCCTTTAAGATCATTGGAACGATGAAGCCGAGTCTATGGACCAACACTATCACATCGGAGATAGGTCGGTGGTCTCCTTTCTACTACCGCCTCCTTTCTGTGCTTACCATATGTTCTTTCCTTGTTTTGAAGTTTTACAATTATATATTCCTCCATCAACCATCTCCTCACCCCACACCCCCTCTACATCTGTGTTGGCACCAGTGAAGCTACTTCCCACAACTATTTACTTTATAACTAAAACTGCACCTTATAAATGCTGGACAGTACCCAGCATTAAAGGCTTGGTACCCAAATATAAATCTCAATACCTTGGCAAGAAGCTTGGAATGCATTCTGTAGGTATTGCCAATCAATCCAGGTGCCCAGTTATTCATGACACGTTCCTGTATCTTCTCCTGATGCATGGTTATGTCTGCTCTCCAACTGGATGCTCTTGTTGTATTTTCCACTTGTGGTTAAAAAACAGAAGAAGCAAAAAAGTGTCTCAAAATGATTACTGTTGAACGGTGAAGTTTGACATTTACGAAAACAGAAAAGAGCAATGAGAGATTGCAAACCCTTGCCAGGACTTGTGTTGTGGGCGTTTGTGTCGTTGTTGTTGTGTATTTTGTGTGTGTTTGTATACTGGTGTGTTACGTAGTTAATAATAGACATACTAGAACTGCTAATTTACAATTGCTGGGGCAGTGATGACCGGGTGCCAAGACGTCCCGCTTTGATGCAACCCCGCTTTGATCGGACACCTGGCCCTGACCCTGGACCCATGACGTTTATTTATTATTCCTTTGTATCAGAATGGGATTTAAAATAAATTAATTCAAATCAGGTGGAAGAACCAAAATAGGTACAGTCCTGCATTGAAGTCATCAAAAGAACCCAAACAAGCAAAAAGTAAAGATGAAGTCATCAGGAGGAACTGGATAGGATTCGCATTTCAGCTGCTGCTCCTCTACCCTCAAACCCATCCAGGTACAGCCAAGTGAGCCTATCAAAAACAAACATAAAAAAACAAAAATAAATAGAAACGAAACCACACCAAAACATTAAATAATTCGAGCTGCCATACCATGTGTCCGATCAGCGTTGAAATTTAAAAAATACTAGACGACCCGTGAACCTGTGGTTCCCGTTGTGACAGAGGTTGATGAAAAAAAATAATTTCAAGAAAAAAAAAGATAGCTCCAGCGAACTATACCGCTGAGGTTGCATTGATCAAATTCTCCGAAGAGTACTTGACTGAATCAGGAATTGATTTTTTTAATAATTTTCGTTGCCCGATTGTAATGAAACTTAATACTGCACATCATAGGAGAATGGTGAGTAGATGGCCCTAAATTTTTTGCGCTATCGTTGTACTATTTTGGCTGTATTTTCGGAACATACATACATACATTACATACATACAAGATGAGAGTTTTAGTAATACGTATTAGATATTCTCATCACCACATAGATCATAATTGTAAAGTTTCACATCGATTAAGCGATTCAAGAGAAATTATTTTTTAAGATTTTCTACCCAAACCAATATGGCTGCCAGACCGTGTTTCTTATTAATTATTCGTGAATACCCAGGTATCCCAAGGCTTGGGGAACATTTGTGTGACGTTTCCCCTCGATCTGTCCAGCCTTCTGGAGAAGATTTCTATAGGTTTTAGGTAAATCAAATATGGCTGCCAAAACCATGTGACCAATGATTCATATGTTGTGAACCCTTTGTTCCTCATGGATAGGCAGTCAAACATGTGAAGTTTGTATCGATCTGTTCAGTTACTTCAGAGAAGAAGACTTTGAGAACGTTTTTTCTTTCTTTCTTAAACCAATATGCTGCAGAATCACGTGACCTGATGACGTCATCAAATTTAGACGTGGACCATTTCATCCCGAGATGACCCTCAAATTTTCATACTGATCAGATGTAGCATCATATGCACCTATGATTCATAATGAAGGCACTAGACGTCATTAAAAACAAAATATCACACTGTATTCCCCAAGAGTACTTTGCTACTGTGCAAGTTTCAATTTTTAACCTTGGTGCGTTTTCAGATACAGAGGTCCAAAGTTTTCAGTTTTTCCAACATGGCTGTCACACCACTTGACCTATGACATTCATCATTTCCAATAAAACATTCTACTTGAGTAGTCGCTCCGATGGTGAAAATTTCCTCTCGATTCGACAAGTGGTTGCAGAAAAAAAAACACTAAAAGTTATGTGCGGACAAACGAACAAACACACAACACCACACACACACCACACACACACACACCACACACACACACAACACACACACACACAAACAAACAGACCGAATGCAATCCCCTCTCCTTCGGCGAGGTAAAATAAGTCACTTAATGATCGTGATATATTTTTGCACCTGCAGAAATGGAACTTCAAGTTACAAATTTAAGGGACAGAGGACGGAATAAAAATCAATTCCCAGAGCAATATACAACATGTTAATAACAAGTGAAAGAGCAATCAGAGATTGTAGACTCTCGCCAGCATTGTGCTTTGTGGTGTATTTTGTTGTGCGATTTGGTACTGGTGTGTTAACATTGCCTGGTTGTGACTTAATGGCTAGGGTGGCGGCTTTGGATCCTAGGGTCCTGAGTTCAAATCCCGCTCAGCTGTTGAATTAATTACCAGGTGGGGTGACTCTGCTGTCATCCTTCGAGTCGGCAAAATGAGTGCCAGCATGTGGTGTACTGTGTCGGAGTGGGATCCGTCCAGGATTGTGCCGAATGGTCAAGGAAACTGCGAAAGCAGCACTAACGCTCTGCCACAGAGTATGGTCCCAACTCTCCTCTCCTCCTGTGTTACATCATTAAAAGAGACATAATTAGAACTGCCACTGTATAACTGCTGACAGTGATGGACCGGGTACCAAGACATCCTGCTTTGATTGGACACCTGACCCTGACCCATTGACGTTTTTTATTATTATTCAATTGAATCTAGAATGGGCTTAAATAAATTCAATTCAAATCAAAATGAAGACCAAATAGGACATTTCCTGCAATGAAGTCATCAGAAGGAACCCAAACAAGCAAAAAGTAAAGATGAAGTGATCAGGAGAGCCTGGAAAGGATTCATTCACATTTCAGCTGCTACTCCTCTACCCTCAAATCATCCAGGCACAGCCAAGTGAGCCTTATTAAAAGAGCAAAAGAAAATAATTAATAAATAAAAGAACCATTATCAAAAAAAAAAAAATCAAATAATTCTGTGCTGCCAGACAATGTGTCCGATCAGTTGAAATTTAAAACATATATTCCCCATCACAACTAAATCAAATTGGGAAAGTCTTCATGTCGATCGATTGAGCAGTTCAAGACAAATAATTTTTAAAATATTTTCGCTCAATTCCACATGGCTGCCAGACCATGAACATCAATTATTCGTGAATACCCTGGTATCCCAATGCTTGGGGAGCATTTGTGTGAGTTTCCCCTCGATCTGTCCAGCTGTTCTGGAGAAGATTTTGATAGGTTTTAGGATAAATCCATTTGGCTGTCAAATCAATGTAACCTATGACATCATTTCGTGAACCTTTTTGTTCGTTTCCTCATGGATAGGTTGTATACATGTAAAGATTGATGACATTAAAAAAAAAAAACATCACACTTATTCCCCAATGGAATACTTTGCCAGTGTCGCAACTTTCCATTTTTTCCTTGGTGCCTGTTTCAGAGATACGAGGACCAAAGTGTTTCCGTTTTTGTTTTTTTTCATACATGGCTGCCACCACCACATGAGCCTATATGTCATAACATCAATTATAAAATTTCTACATGAGTAGTCGCTCCTATTGTGAAATCTTGGTCTCATCGACAAGCGGTTGCGGAGAAGGAAGAAGAGAAACAAACAAACAAAGGGGAAAAATCACTCATAGGGTGACACTTGACAAACGAACGGCAACTCGGTAGAGGTGCATACCTCCGACGGCTGAACAGTTTTAAATTTTGTTATCCCACTGATGGTCGGTCGAAATCCGGACCTTAACCAAAATCAAATCCCCTTGTTATCGTCACTAACCACTCTTCACCGAGGTTTGGTCATAACTCCGTCCACAACTTTTTGAGATATTCATGCTACACATAGTTTTGGCCCATCCTCAATTAGTGAAGAATGATTTGAAAATTCTCGAATCAGGAATCTGAATCTTCACCAAAATCGAGATCAATTAGTCCTCGTCAAACACCCAAACATGTCCACCAAGTTTAATCCGAATCGTCCCACACTTTTTGAAGATATCCTGCACACAGACAAACCAGACAGACAGGAGAGAGAGAGGGGAAAACTGGTGCGGGAGGCAGTAACTAGAATGGCACTCGATAGAGCGCATACCTTCAGCCGCCTAACAGTTCACGTTTTTATTCCACCGCTAGCTTTATTTAATCCATCAGCTTTTTCCACAGACAATCTCATTTGAATGAAAGCAAATTAACATATTTAGAAACCGATTTACATCCACTTTGAGCGATTAGCCACTGAGGTCATTCAAGGGATTCCGACTGCTGCCTGGTCTTGACGTTACACCAGGATGCCACTGTGCTGCCTTACCTTTACGCTTTTTCAAATTACGAGTATAGCTCGTAGTAACTGACACACTCACACTTTGTGTGCAGCCTTTGAAGCTGCTTGATTGCATCAATGTTAGGGACGCAGCTATGCTGTTAAATGCAATGCCCGATTACAGTACCATGTGCTATTTTGCGACTTCGGAAGGATGATAGGCTGAGGTCACCCCACTGGTGTTAATTCAGCGACAACAGGCTTCAACTCAGACCGAGGATCCTAAAGCCGGCAATCCGAACGCTAAGTCAATGCCAGGCTTGATTAGTAAATGTATGTGTGTCACGTGGGGAGGGGTGGGCGTGGAGGTGGGGCGGAGGGGGGGGCTGGGTGGGATGAGTGAGGAAAGTCACCCTACGGGTCGATGTGATTGTAACGAATAAATGACAAAACTCAAGAGTAGAAATTCCAGATAAATTATTCCATTTCTATCTGGCTTTCAGCACCATATGTGTATCGTCATGGCATTGCGCACAGTGTTCTCTAGCCTGAACGTTTTGTGTCCGTCGTGCCTGCATGCCCGCCTGCGCCAGCTCGGCGGAGCACGTTGTCAGCAGAGTAACAGCATTACAATGTGAACGTTGTTTGTTGCTGTTAAGCTATGCCACCATGGTCATGGAGATAAACATCATTTTCAAATTTTCTCCATTTCTGTGGATTATCGATCTCTTGCACACAGAAGCTACAAGGAAATACAAGGAATCAGAAC
Source organism: Eptatretus atami (assembly GCA_035128595.1). Classification (NCBI taxonomy): domain Eukaryota; kingdom Metazoa; phylum Chordata; class Myxini; order Myxiniformes; family Myxinidae; genus Eptatretus; species Eptatretus atami. Next base: position 192,839,335 of record CM068954.1, on the reverse strand, counting down.
ACACGTGGCATTCAGCCCATCATGCCTGCACCACATCAATACCAACTTTAAATATCAACACAAATCCAAAGAAGAAAATGCAAAATTTATTAAAAAATTTTAAGTGTTTTTGTATGTATATATATAAATATACATATAATTTTTTTCAATTAAAGTTTCTGATTTTCCCCCCTCCTCAGGAGGGGCATGGTTGGTGAAAAAAAACACACATCAACCACCACACAACACCCCTTGACGAGACCCCCACAACACAACTCGGTAAACATTCACACATCACCAATCAATTACTCAAACTACTAAAAGTCCTGCCAACCTCCCTATACCCCTCTATCTCCAAACTTCCAGTTACATCTATTCCAATTTAAACTTATCTCGCTGTTTCTGCTGCGACTACCTTTCCAGAGGCATTCCATGCATTAACTATCTGAGTAAAAGTCCCCTACCTTACTACATCTTAACTCTCTCGTTCTCTTCTTTATGTTGCTCAAGCTATGGCCCGGCCTATCACCGTCTACTCTGCTGATATTATCTGCACGTATTTATCTCCACCTGTCATTATCTTAAACATCTTATCATATTCCTCGTAAACCGCCTTCGTTTCTTAGTGTTATAAAGCCCTGTTCTCTTCAGCGTCCTCATAGCTGAATCCAGCTCGCCCAGAATCAATCAAGTAGCCCTGCGCTACCCTCTCTTTGGCATATACTGTCCTCCTTAGTTGTGGTGACCAAACTACACACAAATATTTTAGATGGGGCCCCATAAATTCCGTATAATGTAAAAACCCTCTTTTATTTATTAAATATGCCCTCTGAAGACAACCTAAAACCTATTTGCTTTATCTATAGCGCCTGCACTGTGGCTGCCCTGTCTTACCACCCAATTTATTACCACCCCAGATCCGTTCCCTGTGTGACACGCTCCAAAATTACCCCTTACATCCTGTAATCTCTATTTCATTTTCTTTCCAATCCCAACACCTTACACTGTCAGGTTAATTAACATCTGCCATCTTTGATCTCGCTGGGTGCGGACAGCCGCTTTTAGCCGAATCGTGGCCGTACGCCCACCGGATGGACAATTCAGTCGCGACTTTCCAGAAACAACGCCAAAAAACAGTCATGGGTGTGCTCCAAGCGCACACCACGGCCTAGTCAATATTCTACCCGCGCGCGACAGGGTCAAT
>CM068954.1:192827759-192838127 GCA_035128595.1 Eptatretus atami | reverse complement strand
CGCCGAATTGCGCATATACCTAATATTCGCGCAGGCAGAACTACCGAGAGAGACCATACCTCAACGAAGGCCTGCTTGGACACGAACCGCTTAAGCGGTTCGTTCCGTTCTGGGAAAACCGAGCGGTGTATTATCGCCAGGCCTCGTTGGACCGATTCTCTATCGGTATTCAACAACAACTATATTCCGATCACAATATGGCATTTCAATGGAGGAAAAGGACGCAACGAACAGGGTACATTTCAACAAGCACATTTATTATTTACACGTATACAATCATGCATGAAGCGGTGAAACACGCATGCAGTTGATTTTGTTGGATGCGGGACGGACAAGACGCGAGCAAGGCAAAGAGCTACCACCGTCTATTTATTATGTACACTAATCACAGTTCGACTTATCGGGACACGGCGCCACAACTTCACACAAAGAAAAGCGGGAAAAAAACCCCTCATAGACAAGGGGGTGAGACGGGACCCCTTGGGTCTTTATGTCCAAGGAGCTTGGTTGACCGAAGGAGCTCCAAGAGGCCGCCGCAGGTTACCTCCACCCTTGTGGTGACTCTGCTTGGGCGACCCTCGATGGTCCGTTTCCAGCTCCCCACCGACTTGACTCTCGACACGAGCCCAGACCTCCAGGCTCCAGCGCGGCTCCAAATGACTGCTCACAACTCCACCACGCACGTCCCCGAGACAGACCGACTGACCCTCAGCAGACCAACTCGACAACCACCCGCTTCCCTTCACTCGACGTGGGGTGGGGCGCTGGGCCATTTTCCGCCCAAAATCAGGCCACCACTTTACATTACCTTTGACCCTGACTCGAATCTGCCCCTCCCCCGTCCCGGCGCGCGGGAAAAGAAGGAAAGGGGAGGGGAAATCCCAGGTGTTATCGGAACTTCTTTCTTCGCCTTTGTTTCCTTCCCGACGAGCATCCATGCAGAGACGTTCTTTGATGTGGAGAGGTTGTAGTGCGTGTTGTGGAGAATGTGGTTAGGTGGTTTTGGCGGTTGTGGGAGGTGGTTGATGAGAGCGATTTGTGGTTTGGAGAAGGTGGTTAGTGATGTTGGCGGGGTTGTGGGTGAAGTGGTGAGGATGCGTGTGTTGTTGAGATGCGGGTGTGGTTGGGGTGGTTGAAAGGCAGTTGGTGTTGTGTTGGTGTTGCGGTTTGTGGTTGGTGGGTGGCGTTGTGGTTGGTCCAAAATAACGATAGGCAAAGAAAACGGCTTACCTGAAGATTCACAGCCCGTTACACGAATATTCCCATTAGACCAACGGTGGGAAATCTATCTGAACACAAAACTTATCGGCATAACTGACTAAGGACCTATATGGTGCTCTGCAACTTTCCACAGCCGTAATAATATTATATAAGTTTATATATGATATATATATATATATATATATATAATATATATAATATATATATATATATATATATATATATATGCACATTGTGTGAGCATACGAAACCGTGCCTCCCCATTGTCTCGGATCTCTCACCTGCATTTATTCTCATTTATTTATATTTCGACCATTCTGTGATTTTCTCCTAGTACATCAGCTTCGATGTCCATCAGCATTCAAAACTACCTGCTTCCCCATTGTCTCGGTCACTCACCTGCATATATTTTTTTCATTTATATATAGACTGCGAGCCAGACCTAATCGCCCATAGACCTGACCTCACCATGCTCTTGTGGCTGAATGAAGCAAATCCCCACAGCAATGTTCCAACATCTAGTGGAAAACCTTCCAGAAGAGTGGAGCTGTTATAGCAGCAAAGGGGGACTAACTCCACATTAATGCCCATGATTTTGGAATGAGATGTTGGACGAGCAGGTGTCCACATACTTTTGGCCATGTAGTGAATATAGACATTCATTATTCATGTGCGATTTACTATCCATGCACCCAAAGTAAGCATCTCTGTTCTTATGGCATTAGTATTGCTGCCTCAAAATATATACAATCGTATCAGTCATATCAGTTTAACCTCAATCATTAAACTCAAACCAAGCATATGACAGCAGCCGTATGCGCAAGTGTTAATTTTGATGGAATCAGTGAGGTGCATTACCCCTCGGTCATAGCTGTCGGCTCGTTCCACCTTCCAAGACAGGTTTTCTATCTCTGCTTCAAGCTGAGCCTGCTGGTATTCAAACTAGCAATACAGAAACAAATGCATAAACATAGAAAAACATTTTCCCCTGAAAAACAAATTGAAACAAAATTCATCATGTAATCATGTATCCAATAACAAAGATGGAGAGAATAAGGGCCAGCACACAGCTATGTCCGGGACATGTCCGGGACGTGAGGGAAGGAAACAAAAAAAATTATCGCTTTTTTTCAAAAAATATTTTAAGACTACCATTTTTTGCAGGCATTAATCACTGCTGTTTGGAATAAAGTGCAAAACAAATTTAAGCTTCAATGAAGCGTCACCAAAACGGGAAATTGCTTATGTTTGTCTCTCACCACGACCGTGAACCTCCCCCCCCCCCAGGCCACGCCTTCAACACCAGAGATGGTAGGGACTCTCCGTGAAATTATGTTGGGAGGACCCAAAACTAATCTCTGCACTACACTCCACCCACAGACATCACGTTCACTCTCACACACCAACCTATCCACCATCGTGTGACACACTTCCATTCAGCAAGAAAAAAAAAAACTTAATTAAAAAATAAAATAAAAATAAAAATCGACCCAAATGAGTTTTTGTGCAAAAAAACAATTCAAATTTTCTCGAGGGAAGTCTGAATAGCAAATGTCTATGTGAGATTTGAACCAAGGTCCAAAATTCCACTCCTGGCAAACAAATGTCAAGTTTAAAGCCAGTTGCCATACCATGAATCGATCTGGTGGGAAGTGCAAAATGCCAAAGCAGTAAACTTCGCGAATATCTGGCTTAAGTCTGAATTTCATACAGACCGACAGCAAATTGTCAGTCCACCTATGCAGTTTCTAAAATAATTGTATCGACTCTTCTTTGTTACACACACAACCTGTCCACCAAGGTTTCCGCTGAATCCTTCCATAACTTTTTGACATATCCTGCTCACAGACAGCCAATAAATCGATGTGAAACATAACCTCCGTCCACCTTTAGGTGGCGGAGGTAATAAAATACCTTATTGTAATTGATCTGCCGTGGATAAAATGAAGCTGATGTTTTGGCCTTGGCCTTCGCGGAGCAAAAGAGAAAGACAATGGGGCGAGGGTTGATAAAAGAGACTTCCACATGAAAGGATAAGCAGTAGTAGTGTGACATACTGTAAGAAAGGGGCTCAAACCTAATAGTACTGAGGAAGAGTTGAAAATAGAAGACCAAGATGGTTTGGGCATGTGGCGAGAATGAGAGGAAGGGAGTCTGCTAAGAAAGTTCACAAGTTCAGTAGTTGAGGAATTAGACCAGAGGTAGACGAAAAGACATGGAAGGACCGTGATCAGTGGAGACGTGCGATTGTTGGGGGTAATGGAGGAGGATGCTTTTGACAGGATATGAGTGGCGAGGGCCCATCAGATGACCAACACCCTAAAACGGGAAAATTGTCATTTATATAATTCCCTCGCCGAAGGAGAGGATGTTGCATTTGGGTTCGTTTGTTTGTCTGTCTGTCTGTCTGCCTGTCTGTTTGCATGTCTACACCTTACTTCGTGTTTTTCTCTGCCAACCGCTTGTTGGATTGAGATTCAAATTTCACCAAAGGAGCGACTACTCATGTTACAATGTTTAGTGATAATTATGACGTCACAGGTCACGTGTGTGGCAGCCATTTTTAAAAAACAGAAAAAAGTTTGTACCTCAATCTGTGGAAACCACACCAACGAAGAAAAAATTGAAACTTGGCACGTAAGTACTCCTATGGGGAATAAGTGTGATTTTCTAATGACGTCAAAGGTGCATTCATTATGACGTCATAATTGCATATGTAGAAAGCTACATCTGACCAGTATGAAAATTTTTGAGCGTCATCGAGGGATAAAATGGTCCACGGGAAAAAAATTGATGACATCATTGGCGCACGTGATTTGGCAGCCATATTGTTTAAAAAAAAAAATTTTTTAACCCCTTCAAAAATCTTCCTTGAAGTGGCTGAAAGATCGAAGCGAACCTTACGTGTATGACCAAGCTGTTAGGGTTATATAGGTCATAGGTCACATTGGTTTGCAGCCATATTGGATTTACCCGAAAACCTATAAAAAATCTTCTCCAGAACGGCTGGACAGATCCAGGGAAACTTCACAAAAATGTTCCCCAAGCCTTGGGGATATCAGGGAATTCACGATTAATTGAACAAACACATGGTCTTGGCAGCCATATTGGATTGCAGTGAAAAATTCATTCTCTTGAACTGCTTCATCAATGATGTGAAACTTCACAATTGATATATGTAGTGATGGGGAATATATGTTTACATTTCAACCCAATCGGACACATGGCTGGCAGCCAGAATATAGATTTTTTTTGAATGAGGCTTACTTGGCTGTGCCTGTATGAATTGAGGGTGGAGAGCAGCATCTGAAACCTGAATCCTATCCAGGTTCCTCTGATGACTTCATCTTTGCGTTTTGCTTGTTTGGGTTCCTTCTGATTACTCCAATGCCAGAATTTACCTATTGGTCTTCCATTGATGTGAAATGAATTTATTTTAATCCTATTCCATATTCAATTGAACAATAATAAACGGCATGTGTCAGGGCCAGCGGTCCAATCAAAGCGGGATGTACCTGGTACCTGTGCATCACTGCCAGCAGTTATAAAGTGGAAGTTCTAGTTTTGTCTCTTATTAATTACGTAACACACCAGTACACAAATGCCACAGAAAACTACACAACACTACACTAAACAAGTCCTGGCGAGGTCTGCAATCTCTGATTTGCTCTTTATCTTGTTTTCATAGTAGTAGTCATAGTCGTAGTAGTAATTGTCCTACTACTACGATTACTACTGCCAGTAATAATTTTAAAAAACTTTACATAAAACAATGTCATGTTAGTTAGATGCACATACCATCAGTGGATATAAATATCAAATCAATCAAACTTACCAGCTTCTTGCGTGGGCCAGCTTCCATGTAATAAGCATAAGGGTAGGTTATTGCATCGTGTAGCGACACTGCAACACAAGGACAATCAAAAGAAAATACATTCCACCAGTTGATATCTGCACACAATGCTGGGAATCTTCAGTTCCTGATCCACAGTGGGAAATTATTCAAAGTCATTAAAACCCAAAGCAGCAGTGTGGTGTTTACCTGCTTATTCTATACTATCAGGAGCTACCCAACACTGCCGGGGTAGATGAGGGGATACCCAGAGCTGTCCAGGGCAGGGGGGATTACCCAGCACTGCCTGGTGGGGCGAGGATACCCAGCTCTGCCCGGCTGGTGAGCTTTTCCCAGCGGTGGTTTCAGACGTGTTGGACATTGAAAAAGCAATGGAGTTATTGGGCTCATGGTGGTTACCTTTGCCTATGGGCCTGCGGCAGGCACGACCTCACCCCACTTCCCAATATACACATTTTAGTGCCTTTGGTGCATCAAAACGGATGCCAATGCCAATTGTGCTGCAGCTTAAAACCATGCCCAGATCTCTGAGTACCTACACCCGAAATATGGGGCTTCTAGGTGCTACGGTTTGGCCATGAAAGAATAACATATAATGCACAAAGACTTGAAAATATGTACGTATGTATATAGATTTTACTGAAAAAACTATTCAAAGAAGCATGCCTATCTGAACCTTGAAGGAAAGAGGGTGATAGCACAGCCTGCAAAGGCAGTTCCATGGATGGAGAAGCAGAGAACAAACCAATTACTTACTCCTACTACTCCTCCTCCCTCCCTCCTCCTCCTCCTCCTATCACAACCCTTTGAGGACTACTCCACATTGCTTACCCAAACTCTCTGCCTTTGGCATCCAAGGCAAATGCCACAACATGGATTATTGACTTCCTCTACTCTCATACCAAACATGTGGCTCTCAAAGGAATCCTTTCATCTCCTCTCCTTGTCAAGGCTGGAATGCCCCAAGGCAGTGTTCTGGCCCCGTCCTATTCTTGATCTTCATCATGATCCCCCTGACTCCCTGAAAAATCCCCTTCATCTATTTGCTGATGACTCCATCCTCTTCAGTGACATTCCTCATTTCTCAGACAAACAGGCTGCAGCCTATCCCCTCTCTTCAGACCTTCAAAAAAATTTTTTTTAAAAAGACAAGCTGGTCAAACACTTGAATATGCCTTTCAATCCTGACAAACCTCACCCTCACCCTCTCTCTGAAAGAATCACCTGCCTTAACCCTCCCATCTACTTTCTTAACAATTCTCTTGAAGAAGTTGTCACTCAAACCTTCCTCAAAAGAATTCAGTCCTTCCTTGCACACCAGCACTCTTATCCATCTACAAGGCTGTCCCCTCTGGGATGGCACCCCTGCCTCACACCTTGCTCAGCTGATGCTGTTGCAAACCAAGGCCTTTAAGATCATTGGAACGATGAAGCCGAGTCTATGGACCAACACTATCACAGTCGGAGATAGGTCGGTGGTCTCCTTCTACTACCGCCTCCTTTCTGTGCTTACCATATGTTCTTTCCTTGTTTTGAAGTTTTACAATTATATATTCCTCCATCAACCATCTCCTCACCCCACACCCCCTCTACATCTGTGTTGGGCACCAGTGAAGCTACTTCCCACAACTATTTACTTTATAACTAAAACTGCACCTTATAAATGCTGGCAGTACCCAGCATTAAAGGCTTCGGTACCCAAATTAAATCTCAATACCTTGGCAAGAAGCTTGGATGCATTCTGTAGGTATTGCCAATCAATCCAGGTGCCCAGTTATTCATGACACGTTCCTGTATCTTCTCCTGATGCATTGGTATGTCTCCTCTCCAACTGGATGCTCTTGTTGTATTTTCCACTGTGGTTAAAAAACAGAAGAAGCAAAAAAGTGTCTCAAAATGATTACTGTTGAACGGTGAAGTTTGACATTTACGAAAACAGAAAAGAGCAATGAGAGATTGCAAACCCTTGCCAGGACTTGTGTTGTGGGTGTTTGTGTCGTTGTGTTGTGTATTTTGTGGTGTTTGTATACTGGTGTGTTACGTAGTTAATAATAGACATAACTAGAACTGCTAATTTACAATTGCTGGCAGTGATGACCGGGTGCCAAGACGTCCCGCTTTGATGCAACCCCGCTTTGATCGGACACCTGGCCCTGACCCTGGACCCATGACGTTTATTTATTATTCCTTTGTATCAGAATGGGATTTAAAATAAATTAATTCAAATCAGGTGGGAAGAACCAAATAGGTACAGTCCTGCATTGAAGTCATCAAAAGAACCCAAACAAGCAAAAAGTAAAGATGAAGTCATCAGGAGGAACACTGGATAGGATTCGCATTTCAGCTGCTGCTCCTCTACCCTCAAACCCACCAGGTACAGCCAAGTGAGCCTACAAAAACAAACATAAAAAAAACAAAAATAAAATAGAAACGAAACCACACCAAAACATTAAATAATTCGAGCTGCCATACCATGTGTCCGATCAGCGTTGAAATTTAAAAACATTACTAGACGACCCGTGAACCTGTGGGTTCCCGTTGTGACAGAGGTGATGAAAAAAAATAATTTCAAGAAAAAAAAAAGATAGCTCCAGCGAACTATACCGCTGAGGTTGCATTGATCAAATTCTCCCGAAGAGTACTTGACTGAACAGGAATTGATTTTTAAATATTTTTCGTTGCCCGATTGTGAATGAAACTTAATACTGCACATCATAGGAGAATGGTGAGTAAGATGGCCCTAAATTTGCGCTATCGTGTACTATTTTGGCTGTATTCGCGAACAACATACATACATACATTACAACATACAAGATGAGAGTTTTAGTAATACGTATTAGATATTCTCCATCACCACTAGATCATAATTGTAAAGTTTCACATCGATTAAGCGATTCAAGAGAAATTATTTTTTAAGATTTTCTACCCAAACCAATATGGCTGCCAGACCGTGTTTCTTATTAATTATTCGTGAATACCCAGGTATCCCAAGGCTTGGGGAACATTTGTGTGACGTTTCCCCTCGATCTGTCCAGCCCTTCTGGAGAAGATTTCTATAGGTTTTAGGTAAATCAAATATGGCTCCAAAACCATGTGACCAATGATTCATATGTTGTGAACCCTTTGTTCCTCATGGATAGGCAGTCAAACATGTGAAGTTTGTATCGATCTGTTCAGTTACTTCAGAGAAGAAGACTTTGAGAACGTTTTTTCTTTCTTTCTTTAAACCAATATTGCTGCAGAATCACGTGACTCCGATGACGTCATCAAATTTAGACGTGGACCATTTCATCCCGAGATGACCCTCAAATTTTCATACTGATCAGATGTAGCATTTATATATGCACCTATGATGTCATAATGAAGGCACCTATGACGTTCATTAAAACAAAAAATATCACACTTATTCCCCAAGAGTACTTTGCTACTTGCAAGTTTCAATTTTTAACCTTGGTGCGTTTTCAGATACAGAGGTCCAAAGTTTTAGTTTTTCCAACATGGCTGTCACACCACTGTGACCTATGACATCATCATTTCCAATAAAACATTCTACTTGAGTAAGTCGCTCCGATGGTGAAAAGTTCCTCTCGATTCGACAAGTGGTGCAGAAAAAAAAACACTAAAGTTATGTGCGGACAAACGAACAAACACACACACACACCACACACACACACACACACACACACACACACACACACAACACACACACACACAAACAAACAGACCGAATGCAATCCCCTCTCCTTCGGCGAGGTAAAATAAGTCACTTAATGATCGTGATATATTTTTGCACCTGCAGAATGGAACTTCAAGTTACAAATTTAAGGGACAGAGAGAGGAATAAAATCAATTCCCAGAGCAATATACAACATGTTAATAACAAGTGAAAGAGCAATCAGAGATTGTAGACTCTCGCCAGCATTTGCTTGTGTGGTGTATTTTGTTGTGGCGATTGGTACTGGTGTGTTAATCATGCCTGGTGTGACTTAATGGCCTAGGGTGGCGGCTTTGGATCCTAGGTCCTGAGTTCAAATCCCGCTCAGCTGTTGAATTAATTACCAGGGGGGTGACTCTGCTGTCATCCTTCGAGCGTCGCAAAATGATGCCAGCATGCTGGTGTACTGTGTCGGAGTGGCGATCCGTCCAGGATTGTGCCGAATGGTCAAGGAAACTGCGAAAGCAGCACTAACGCTCTGCCACAGAGTATGGTCCCAATTCTCCTCTCCTCCTGTGTTACATCATTAATAAAGAGACATAATTAGAACTGCCACTGTATAACTGCTGACAGTGATCGGGGTACCAAGACATCCCTGCTTTGATTGGACACCTGACCCATGACCCATGACTTTTTTTAATTATTATTCAATTGAATCTAGAATGGGCTTAAATAAATTCAATTCAAATCAAAATGAAGACCAAATAGGTACATTCCTGCAATGAAGTCATCAGAAGGAACCCAAACAAGCAAAAAGTAAAGATGAAGTGATCAGGAGAGCCTGGAAAGGATTCATTCACATTTCAGCTGCTACTCCTCTACCCTCAAACTCATCCAGGCACAGCCAAGTGAGCCTTATTAAAAGAGCAAAAGAAAATAATTAAAAATAAAAGAACCATTATCAAAAAAAAAAAAATCAAATAATTCTGGCTGCCAGACATGTGTCCGATCAGTTGAAATTTAAAACATATATTCCCATCACAACTAAATCATAATTGAAAGTCTTCATGTCGATCGATTAGCAGTTCAAGACAAATAATTTTTAAAATATTTTCGCTCAATTCCACATGGCTGCCAGACCATGAGACATCAATTATTCGTTGAATACCCTGGTATCCCAATGCTTGGGGAGCATTTGTGTGAATGAGTTTCCCCCGATCTGTCCAGCTGTTCTGGAGAAATTTTGATAGGTTTTAGGATAAATCCATATTGGCTGTCAAATCAATGTAACCTATGACATCAGTTTCGAACCTTTTTGTTCTGTTCCTCATGGATAGGTGTATACATGTAAAGATTGATGACATTAAAAAAAAAAAACATCACACTTATTCCCATGGAATACTTTGCCATGTCCAACTTTCCATTTTTTCCTTGGTGCCGTGTTTCAGATCTCTCTCTTTGGTTTAAGCGGTTCGTTCCGTTCTGGGATAACCGAGCGGTGTATTATCGCCAGGCCTCGTTGGACCCGATTCTCTTATCGGTATTCAACAACCAACTATATTCCGATCACAATATGGCATTTCAATGGGAAAAGGACGCAACGAACAGGGTACATTTCAACAAGCACATTTATTATTTA
>CM068954.1:192816376-192827734 GCA_035128595.1 Eptatretus atami | reverse complement strand
CACGTATACAGATCATGCATGAAGGGGTGAAACACGCATGCAGTTGATTTTGTTGGATGCGGGACGGACAAGACGCGAGCAAGGCAAAGAGCTACCACCGTCTATTTATTATGTACACTAATCACAGTTCGACTTATCGGGACACGGCGCCACAACTTCACACAAAGAAAAGCCGGGAAAAAAACCCCTCATAGACAAGGGGGTGAGACGGGACCCCTTGGGTCTTTATGTCCAAGGAGCTTGGTTGACCGAAGGAGCTCCAAGAGGCCGCCGCAGGTTACCTCCACCCTTGTGGTGACTCTGCTTGGGCGACCCTCGTTGGTCCGTTTCCAGCTCCCCACCGACTTGACTCTCGACACGAGCCCAGACCTCCAGGCTCCAGCGCGGCTCCAAATGACTGCTCACAACTCCACCACGCACGTCCCCGAGACAGACCGACTGACCCTCAGCAGACCAACTCGACAACCACCCGCTTCCCTTCACTCGACGTGGGGTGGGGCGCTGGGCCATTTTCCGCCCAAAATCAGGCCACCACTTTACATTACCTTTGACCCTGACTCGAATCTGCCCCTCCCCCGTCCCGGCGCGCGGGAAAAGAAGGAAAGGGGAGGGGAAATCCCAGGTGTTATCGGAACTTCTTTCTTCGCCTTTGTTTCCTTCCCGACGAGCATCCATGCAGAGACGTTCTTTGATGTGGAGAGGTTGTAGTGCGTGTTGTGGAGAATGTGGTTAGGTGGTTTTGGCGGTTGTGGGAGGTGGTTGATGAGAGCGATTTGTGGTTTGGAGAAGGTGGTTAGTGATGTTGGCGGGGTTGTGGGTGAAGTGGTGAGGATGCGTGTGTTGTTGAGATGCGGGTGTGGTTGGGGTGGTTGAAAGGCAGTTGGTGTTGTGTTGGTGTTGCGGTTTGTGGTTGGTGGGTGGCGTTGTGGTTGGTCCAAAATAACGATAGGCAAAGAAAACGGCATACCTGAAGATTCACAGCCCGTTACACGAATATTCCCATTAGACCAACGGTGGGAAATCTATCTGAACACAAAACTTATCGGCATAACTGACTAAGGACCTATATCGTGCTCTGCAACTTTCCACAGCCGTAATAATATTATATAAGAATTATATATGATATATATATATATATATATATATAATATATATAATATATATATATATATATATATATATATATGCACATTGTGTGAGCATACGAAACCGTGCCTCCCCATTGTCTCGGATCTCTCACCTGCATTTATTCTCATTTATTTATATTTCGACCATTCTGTGATTTTCTCCTAGTACATCAGCTTCGATGTCCATCAGCATTCAAAACTACCTGCTTCCCCATTGTCTCGGTCACTCACCTGCATATATTTTTTTCATTTATATATAGACTGCGAGCCAGACCTAATCGCCCATGAGACCTGACCTCACCATGCTCTTGTGGCTGAATGAAGCAAATCCCCACAGCAATGTTCCAACATCTAGTGGAAAACCTTCCAGAAGAGTGGAGCTGTTATAGCAGCAAAGGGGGACTAACTCCACATTAATGCCCATGATTTTGGAATGAGATGTTGGACGAGCAGGTGTCCACATACTTTTGGCCATGTAGTGAATATAGACATTCATTATTCATGTGCGATTTACTATCCATGCACCCAAAGTAAGCATCTCTGTTCTTATGGCATTAGTATTGCTGCCTCAAAATATATACAATCGTATCAGTCATATCAGTTTAACCTCAATCATTAAACTCAAACCAAGCATATGACAGCAGCCGTATGCGCAAGTGTTAATTTTGATGGAATCAGTGAGGTGCATTACCCCTCGGTCATAGCTGTCGGCTCGTTCCACCTTCCAAGACAGGTTTTCTATCTCTGCTTCAAGCTGAGCCTGCTGGTATTCAAACTAGCAATACAGAAACAAATGCATAAACATAGAAAAACATTTTCCCCTGAAAAACAAATTGAAACAAAATTCATCATGTAATCATGTATCCAATAACAAAGATGGAGAGAATAAGGGCCAGCACACAGCTATGTCCGGGACATGTCCGGGACGTGAGGGAAGGAAACAAAAAAAATTATCGCTTTTTTTCAAAAAATATTTTAAGACTACCATTTTTTGCAGGCATTAATCACTGCTGTTTGGAATAAAGTGCAAAACAAATTTAAGCTTCAATGAAGCGTCACCAAAACGGGAAATTGCTTATGTTTGTCTCTCACCACGACCGTGAACCTCCCCCCCCCCCAGGCCACGCCTTCAACACCAGAGATGGTAGGGACTCTCCGTGAAATTATGTTGGGAGGACCCAAAACTAATCTCTGCACTACACTCCACCCACAGACATCACGTTCACTCTCACACACCAACCTATCCACCATCGTGTGACACACTTCCATTCAGCAAGAAAAAAAAAAACTTAATTAAAAAATAAAATAAAAATAAAAATCGACCCAAATGAGTTTTTGTGCAAAAAAACAATTCAAATTTTCTCGAGGGAAGTCTGAATAGCAAATGTCTATGTGAGATTTGAACCAAGGTCCAAAATTCCACTCCTGGCAAACAAATGTCAAGTTTAAAGCCAGTTGCCATACCATGAATCGATCTGGTGGGAAGTGCAAAATGCCAAAGCAGTAAACTTCGCGAATATCTGGCTTAAGTCTGAATTTCATACAGACCGACAGCAAATTGTCAGTCCACCTATGCAGTTTCTAAAATAATTGGTATCGACTCTTCTTTGTTACACACACAACCTGTCCACCAAGGTTTCCGCTGAATCCTTCCATAACTTTTTGACATATCCTGCCACAGACAGCCAATAAATCGATGTGAAACATAACCTCCGTCCACCTTTAGGTGGCGGAGGTAATAAAATACCTTATTGTTAATTGATCTGCCGTGGATAAAATGAAGCTGATGTTTTGGCCTTGGCCTTCGCGGAGCAAAAGAGAAAGACAATGGGGCGAGGGTTGATAAAAGAGACTTCCACATGAAAGGATAAGCAGTAGTAGTGTGACATACTGTAAGAAAGGGGCTCAAACCTAATAGTACTGAGGAAGAGTTGAAAATAGAAGACCAAGATGGTTTGGGCATGTGGCGAGAATGAGAGGAAGGGAGTCTGCTAAGAAAGTTCACAAGTTCAGTAGTTGAGGAATTAGACCAGAGGTAGACGAAAAGACATGGAAGGACCGTGATCAGTGGAGACGTGCGATTGTTGGGGGTAATGGAGGAGGATGCTTTTGACAGGATATGAGTGGCGAGGGCCCATCAGATGACCAACACCCTAAAACGGGAAAATTGTCATTTATATAATTCCCTCGCCGAAGGAGAGGATGTTGCATTTGGGTTCGTTTGTTTGTCTGTCTGTCTGTCTGCCTGTCTGTTTGCATGTCTACACCTTACTTCGTGTTTTTCTCTGCCAACCGCTTGTTGGATTGAGATTCAAATTTCACCAAAGGAGCGACTACTCATGTTACAATGTTTAGTGATAATTATGACGTCACAGGTCACGTGTGTGGCAGCCATTTTTAAAAAACAGAAAAAAGTTTGTACCTCAATCTGTGGAAACCACACCAACGAAGAAAAAATTAAAACTTGGCACGTAAGTACTCCTATGGGGAATAAGTGTGATTTTCTAATGACGTCAAAGGTGCATTCATTATGACGTCATAATTGCATATGTAGAAAGCTACATCTGACCAGTATGAAAATTTTTGAGCGTCATCGAGGGATAAAATGGTCCACGGGAAAAAAATTGATGACATCATTGGTGCACGTGATTTGGCAGCCATATTGTTTAAAAAAAAAAATTTTTTAACCCCTTCAAAAATCTTCCTTGAAGTGGCTGAAAGATCGAAGCGAACCTTACGTGTATGACCAAGCTGTTAGGGTTATATAGGTCATAGGTCACATTGGTTTGCAGCCATATTGGATTTACCCGAAAACCTATAAAAAATCTTCTCCAGAACGGCTGGACAGATCCAGGGAAACTTCACAAAAATGTTCCCCAAGCCTTGGGGATATCAGGGAATTCACGATTAATTGAACAAACACATGGTCTTGGCAGCCATATTGGATTGCAGTGAAAAATTCATTCTCTTGAACTGCTTCATCAATGATGTGAAACTTCACAATTGATATATGTAGTGATGGGGAATATATGTTTACATTTCAACCCAATCGGACACATGGCTGGCAGCCAGAATATAGATTTTTTTTGAATGAGGCTTACTTGGCTGTGCCTGTATGAATTGAGGGTGGAGAGCAGCATCTGAAACCTGAATCCTATCCAGGTTCCTCTGATGACTTCATCTTTGCGTTTTGCTTGTTTGGGTTCCTTCTGATTACTCCAATGCCAGAATTTACCTATTGGTCTTCCATTGATGTGAAATGAATTTATTTTAATCCTATTCCATATTCAATTGAACAATAATAAACGGCATGTGTCAGGGCCAGCGGTCCAATCAAAGCGGGATGTACCTGGTACCTGGCATCACTGCCAGCAGTTATAAAGTGGAAGTTCTAGTTTTGTCTCTTATTAATTACGTAACACACCAGTACACAAATGCCACAGAAAACTACACAACACTACACTAAACAAGTCCTGGCGAGGTCTGCAATCTCTGATTTGCTCTTTATCTTGTTTTCATAGTAGTAGTCATAGTCGTAGTAGTAATTGTCCTACTACTACGATTACTACTGCCAGTAATAATTTTAAAAAACTTTACTAAAACAATGTCATGTTAGTTAGATGCACATACCATCAGTGGATATAAATATCAAATCAATCAAACTTACCAGCTTCTTGCGTGGGCCAGCTTCCATGTAATAAGCATAAGGGTAGGTTATTGCATCGTGTAGCGACACTGCAACACAAGGACAATCAAAAGAAAATACATTCCACCAGTTGATATCTGCACACAATGCTGGGAATCTTCAGTTCCTGATCCACAGTGGGAAATTATTCAAAGTCATTAAAACCCAAAGCAGCAGTGTGGTGTTTACCTGCTTATTCTATACTATCAGGAGCTACCCAACACTGCCGGGGTAGATGAGGGGATACCCAGAGCTGTCCAGGGCAGGGGGGATTACCCAGCACTGCCTGGTGGGGCGAGGATACCCAGCTCTGCCCGGCTGGTGAGCTTTTCCCAGCGGTGGTTTCAGACGTGTTGGACATTGAAAAAGCAATGGAGTTATTGGGCTCATGGTGGTTACCTTTGCCTATGGGCCTGCGGCAGGCACGACCTCACCCCACTTCCCAATATACACATTTTAGTGCCTTTGGTGCATCAAAACGGATGCCAATGCCAATTGTGCTGCAGCTTAAAACCATGCCCAGATTTTGAGTACCTACACCCGAAATATGGGGCTTCTAGGTGCTACGGTTTGGCCATGAAAGAATAACATATAATGCACAAAGACTTGAAAATATGTACGTATGTATATAGATTTTACTGAAAAAACTATTCAAAGAAGCATGCCTATCTGAACCTTGAAGGAAAGAGGGTGATAGCACAGCCTGCAAAGGCAGTTCCATGGATGGAGAAGCAGAGAACAAACCAATTACTTACTCCTACTACTCCTCCTCCCTCCCTCCTCCTCCTCCTCCTATCACAACCCTTTGAGGACTACTCCACATTGCTTACCCAAACTCTCTGCCTTTGGCATCCAAGGCAAATGCCACAACATGGATTATTGACTTCCTCTACTCTCATACCAAACATGTGGCTCTCAAAGGAATCCTTTCATCTCCTCTCCTTGTCAAGGCTGGAATGCCCCAAGGCAGTGTTCTGGCCCCGTCCTATTCTTGATCTTCATCATGATCCCCCTGACTCCCTGAAAAATCCCCTTCATCTATTTGCTGATGACTCCATCCTCTTCAGTGACATTCCTCATTTCTCAGACAAACAGGCTGCAGCCTATCCCCTCTCTTCAGACCTTCAAAAAAATTTTTTTTAAAAAGACAAGCTGGTCAAACACTTGAATATGCCTTTCAATCCTGACAAACCTCACCCTCACCCTCTCTCTGAAAGAATCACCTGCCTTAACCCTCCCATCTACTTTCTTAACAATTCTCTTGAAGAAGTTGTCACTCAAACCTTCCTAAAAGAATTCAGTCCTTCCTTGCACACCAGCACTCTTATCCATCTACAAGGCTGTCCCCTCTGGGATGGCACCCCTGCCTCACACCTTGCTCAGCTGATGCTGTTGCAAACCAAGGCCTTTAAGATCATTGGAACGATGAAGCCGAGTCTATGGACCAACACTATCACAGTCGGAGATAGGTCGGTGGTCTCCGTTCTACTACCGCCTCCTTTCTGTGCTTACCATATGTTCTTTCCTTGTTTTGAAGTTTTACAATTATATATTCCTCCATCAACCATCTCCTCACCCCACACCCCCTCTACATCTGTGTTGGGCACCAGTGAAGCTACTTCCCACAACTATTTACTTTATAACTAAAACTGCACCTTATAAATGCTGGCAGTACCCAGCATTAAAGGCTTCGGTACCCAAATTAAATCTCAATACCTTGGCAAGAAGCTTGGATGCATTCTGTAGGTATTGCCAATCAATCCAGGTGCCCAGTTATTCATGACACGTTCCTGTATCTTCTCCTGATGCATTGGTATGTCTCCTCTCCAACTGGATGCTCTTGTTGTATTTTCCACTGTGGTTAAAAAACAGAAGAAGCAAAAAAGTGTCTCAAAATGATTACTGTTGAACGGTGAAGTTTGACATTTACGAAAACAGAAAAGAGCAATGAGAGATTGCAAACCCTTGCCAGGACTTGTGTTGTGGGTGTTTGTGTCGTTGTGTTGTGTATTTTGTGGTGTTTGTATACTGGTGTGTTACGTAGTTAATAATAGACATAACTAGAACTGCTAATTTACAATTGCTGGCAGTGATGACCGGGTGCCAAGACGTCCCGCTTTGATGCAACCCCGCTTTGATCGGACACCTGGCCCTGACCCTGGACCCATGACGTTTATTTATTATTCCTTTGTATCAGAATGGGATTTAAAATAAATTAATTCAAATCAGGTGGGAAGAACCAAATAGGTACAGTCCTGCATTGAAGTCATCAAAAGAACCCAAACAAGCAAAAAGTAAAGATGAAGTCATCAGGAGGAACACTGGATAGGATTCGCATTTCAGCTGCTGCTCCTCTACCCTCAAACCCACCAGGTACAGCCAAGTGAGCCTACAAAAACAAACATAAAAAAAACAAAAATAAAATAGAAACGAAACCACACCAAAACATTAAATAATTCGAGCTGCCATACCATGTGTCCGATCAGCGTTGAAATTTAAAAACATTACTAGACGACCCGTGAACCTGTGGGTTCCCGTTGTGACAGAGGTGATGAAAAAAAATAATTTCAAGAAAAAAAAAAGATAGCTCCAGCGAACTATACCGCTGAGGTTGCATTGATCAAATTCTCCCGAAGAGTACTTGACTGAACAGGAATTGATTTTTAAATATTTTTCGTTGCCCGATTGTGAATGAAACTTAATACTGCACATCATAGGAGAATGGTGAGTAAGATGGCCCTAAATTTGCGCTATCGTGTACTATTTTGGCTGTATTCGCGAACAACATACATACATACATTACAACATACAAGATGAGAGTTTTAGTAATACGTATTAGATATTCTCCATCACCACTAGATCATAATTGTAAAGTTTCACATCGATTAAGCGATTCAAGAGAAATTATTTTTTAAGATTTTCTACCCAAACCAATATGGCTGCCAGACCGTGTTTCTTATTAATTATTCGTGAATACCCAGGTATCCCAAGGCTTGGGGAACATTTGTGTGACGTTTCCCCTCGATCTGTCCAGCCCTTCTGGAGAAGATTTCTATAGGTTTTAGGTAAATCAAATATGGCTCCAAAACCATGTGACCAATGATTCATATGTTGTGAACCCTTTGTTCCTCATGGATAGGCAGTCAAACATGTGAAGTTTGTATCGATCTGTTCAGTTACTTCAGAGAAGAAGACTTTGAGAACGTTTTTTCTTTCTTTCTTTAAACCAATATTGCTGCAGAATCACGTGACTCCGATGACGTCATCAAATTTAGACGTGGACCATTTCATCCCGAGATGACCCTCAAATTTTCATACTGATCAGATGTAGCATTTATATATGCACCTATGATGTCATAATGAAGGCACCTATGACGTTCATTAAAACAAAAAATATCACACTTATTCCCCAAGAGTACTTTGCTACTTGCAAGTTTCAATTTTTAACCTTGGTGCGTTTTCAGATACAGAGGTCCAAAGTTTTAGTTTTTCCAACATGGCTGTCACACCACTGTGACCTATGACATCATCATTTCCAATAAAACATTCTACTTGAGTAAGTCGCTCCGATGGTGAAAAGTTCCTCTCGATTCGACAAGTGGTGCAGAAAAAAAAACACTAAAGTTATGTGCGGACAAACGAACAAACACACACACACACCACACACACACACACACACACACACACACACACACACAACACACACACACACAAACAAACAGACCGAATGCAATCCCCTCTCCTTCGGCGAGGTAAAATAAGTCACTTAATGATCGTGATATATTTTTGCACCTGCAGAATGGAACTTCAAGTTACAAATTTAAGGGACAGAGAGAGGAATAAAATCAATTCCCAGAGCAATATACAACATGTTAATAACAAGTGAAAGAGCAATCAGAGATTGTAGACTCTCGCCAGCATTTGCTTGTGTGGTGTATTTTGTTGTGGCGATTGGTACTGGTGTGTTAATCATGCCTGGTGTGACTTAATGGCCTAGGGTGGCGGCTTTGGATCCTAGGTCCTGAGTTCAAATCCCGCTCAGCTGTTGAATTAATTACCAGGGGGGTGACTCTGCTGTCATCCTTCGAGCGTCGCAAAATGAGTGCCAGCATGCTGGTGTACTGTGTCGGAGTGGCGATCCGTCCAGGATTGTGCCGAATGGTCAAGGAAACTGCGAAAGCAGCACTAACGCTCTGCCACAGAGTATGGTCCCAATTCTCCTCTCCTCCTGTGTTACATCATTAATAAAGAGACATAATTAGAACTGCCACTGTATAACTGCTGACAGTGATCGGGGTACCAAGACATCCCTGCTTTGATTGGACACCTGACCCTGACCCATGACGTTTTTTAATTATTATTCAATTGAATCTAGAATGGGCTTAAATAAATTCAATTCAAATCAAAATGAAGACCAAATAGGTACATTCCTGCAATGAAGTCATCAGAAGGAACCCAAACAAGCAAAAAGTAAAGATGAAGTGATCAGGAGAGCCTGGAAAGGATTCATTCACATTTCAGCTGCTACTCCTCTACCCTCAAACTCATCCAGGCACAGCCAAGTGAGCCTTATTAAAAGAGCAAAAGAAAATAATTAAAAATAAAAGAACCATTATCAAAAAAAAAAAAATCAAATAATTCTGGCTGCCAGACATGTGTCCGATCAGTTGAAATTTAAAACATATATTCCCATCACAACTAAATCATAATTGAAAGTCTTCATGTCGATCGATTAGCAGTTCAAGACAAATAATTTTTAAAATATTTTCGCTCAATTCCACATGGCTGCCAGACCATGAGACATCAATTATTCGTTGAATACCCTGGTATCCCAATGCTTGGGGAGCATTTGTGTGAATGAGTTTCCCCCGATCTGTCCAGCTGTTCTGGAGAAATTTTGATAGGTTTTAGGATAAATCCATATTGGCTGTCAAATCAATGTAACCTATGACATCATTTTCGAACCTTTTTGTTCTGTTCCTCATGGATAGGTGTATACATGTAAAGATTGATGACATTAAAAAAAAAAAACATCACACTTATTCCCATGGAATACTTGCATGTGCCAACTTTCCATTTTTTCCTTGGTGCGTGTTTCAGATCTCTCTCTTTGGTTGATGAATGCGGGACGGGACAAGACGCGAGCAAGGCAAAGAGCTACCACCGTCTATTTATTATGTACACTAATCAACAGTTCGACTTATCGGGACACGGCGCCACAACTTCCACACAAAGAAAAGCGGGAAAAAACCCCTCATAGACAAGGGGGTAGACGGGACCCCTTAGGGTCTTTATGTCCAAGGAGCTTGGTTGACCGAAGGAGCTCCAAGGCCGCCGCAGGTTACCTCCACCCTTGTGGTGACTTGCTTGGGCGACCCTCGATGGTCCGTTTCCAGCTCCCCACCGACTGACTCTCGACACGAGCCCAGACCTCCAGGCTCCAGCGCGCTCCAAATGACTGCTCACAACTCCACCACGCACGTCCCCGAGACAGAACGACTGACCCTCAGCAGACCCAACTCGACAACCACCCGCTTCCCTTCACTCGACGTGGGGTGGGCGCTGGGCCATTTTCCGCCCAAAATCAGGCCACCACTTACATTACCTTTGACCCTGACTCGATCTGCCCCTCCCCCGTCCCGGCGCGCGGGAAAAGAAGGAAAGGGGAGGGAAATCCCAGGTGTTATCGGAACTTCTTTCTTCGCCTTTGTTCCTTCCCGACGAGCATCCATGGCAGAGACGTTCTTTGATGTGGAGAGGGTTGTAGTGCGGTTGTGGAGAATGTGGTTAGGTGGTTTTGGGTGTGGGGAAGGTGGTTGATGAGAGCGATGTTGTGGTTGTGGAGAAGGTGGTTAGTGATGTTGGCGGTGTGGGTGAAGTGGTGAGGATGGCGTGGTTTGTTGAGATGCGGGTGTGGTTGGGGTGGTTTGAAAGGCAGTTGGTGTTGTGGTTGGTGGTTGGCGTTGTGGTGGTGGTTGCGTTGTGGTTGGTCCAAAATAACGATAGCAAAGAAAAACGGCTACCTGAAGATTCACAGCCCTGTTACACGAATAATTCCATTAGACAACGGTGGGAAATCTATCTGAACACAAACTTATCGGCATAACTGAACTAAGGACCTATATGGTGCTCTGCAACTTTCCACAGCCGTAATATATATATAAGTATATATATATATATATATATATATATATATATATAATATAATATATATATATATATAAATATATATATATATATATATATATATTATAATTAGCACATTGTGTGAGCATACGAACCGTGCCTCCCCATTGTCTCGGATCTCTCACCTGCATTTGATTTCTCATTTATTTATATTTTCCGACCATTCTGTGATTTTCTCCTAGTACATCAGCTTCGATGTCCATCAGCATTCAAAACTACCGTGCTTCCCCATTGTCTCGGGTCACTCACCTGCATATATTTTTTTCATTTATATATAGACTGCGAGCCAGACCTAATCGCCCATCAGTACCTGACCTCACCAATGCTCTTGTGGCTGAATGGAAGCAAATCCCCACAGCA
>CM068954.1:192801381-192816272 GCA_035128595.1 Eptatretus atami | reverse complement strand
GAGCAGGTGTCCACATACTTTTGGCCATGTAGTGAATATAGACATTCATTATTCATGTGCGATTTACTATCCATGCACCCAAAGTAAAGCATCTCTGTTCTTATGGCATTAGTATGCTGCCTCAAAATATATACAACTCGTATCAGTCATATCAGTTTAACCTCAATCATTAAACTCAAACCAAGCATATGACAGCAGCCTGTATGCGCAAGTGTTATTTTGATGGATCAGTGAGTGTGCATTACCCCTCGGTCATAGCTGTCGGCTCGTTCCACCTTCCAAGACAGGTTTTCTATCTCTGCTTCAAGCTGAGCCTGCTGGTATTCAAACTAGCAATACAGAAACAAATGCATAAACATAGAAAAACATTTTCCCCTGAAAAACAAATTGAAACAAAATTCATCATGTAATCATGGTATCCAATAACAAAGATGGAGAGAATAAGGGCCAGCACACAGCTATGTCCGGGACATGTCCGGGCGTGAGGGAAGGAAACAAAAAAAAATTATCGCTTTTTTCAAAAAATATTTTAAGACTACCATTTTTTGCAGGCATTAATCACTGCTGTTTGGAATAAAGTGCAAAACAAAATTTAAGCTTCAATGAAGCGTCACCAAAACGGGAAATGCTGTTATGTTTAGTCTCTCACCACGACCGTGAACCTCCCCCCCCCCAGGGCCACGCCTTCAAACCCAGAGATGGAGGGACTCTCCGTGAAATTATGGGTTGGGGAGGACCCAAAACTAATCTCTGCACTACACTCCACCCACAGACATCACGTTCACTCTCACACACCAACCTATCCACCATCGTGTGCACACTTCCATTCAGAAAAAAAAAAAATCTTAATTAAAAAAATAAATAAAATAAAAATCGACCAAATGAGTTTTTGTGCAAAAAAACAATTCAAATTTTCTCGAGGGAAGTCTGAATAGCAAATGTCTATGTGAGATTTGAACCAGAGTCCAAAATTCCACTCCTGGCAAACAAATGTCAAGTTTAAAGCCAGTTGCCATTACCATGAATCGATCTGGTGTGGAAGTGCAAAATGCCAAAGCAGTAACTTCGCGAATATCTGGCTTAAGTCTGAATTTCATACAGACCGACAGCAAATTGTCAGTCCACCTATGGCAGTTTCTAAAATAATTGGTAATCGACTCTTCTTTGTTACACACACAACCTGTCCACCAAGTTTCCGCTGAATCCTTCCATAACTTTTTGACATATCCTGCTCACAGACAGCCAAATAAATCGATGTGAAAACATAACCTCCGTCCACCTTAGGTGGCGGAGGTAATAAAATACCTTATTGTAATTGATCTGCCGTGGATAAAAATGAAGCTGATGTTTTGGGCCTTGGCCTTCGGCGGAGCAAAAGAGAAAGACAATGGGGCGAGGGTTGATAAAAGAAGACTTCCACATGAAAGGATAAGCAGAGTAGTGTGGACATACTGTAAGAAAGGGGCTCAAACCTAATAGTACTGAGGAAGAGTTGAAAAATAGAAGACCAAGATGGTTTGGGCATGTGGCGAGAATGAGAGAAGGGGAGTCTGTCAAGAAAGTCACAAGTTCAGTAGTTGAGGGGAATAGACCAGAGGTAGACCGAAAAAGACATGGAAGGACGTGATCAGTGGAGACGTGCGATTGTTGGGGGTAATGGAGGAGGATGCTTTTGACAGGAATGAGTGGCGAGGGGCCCATCAGATGACCAACACCCTAAAACGGGAAAATTGTCATTTATATAATTACCCTCGCCGAAGGAGAGGATGTTGCATTTGGGTTCGTTTGTTTGTCTGTCTGTCTGTCTGTCTGTCTGTTTGCATGTCTACACCTTACTTTCGTGTTTTTCTCTGCAACCGCTTGTTGGATTGAGATTCAAATTTTCACCAAAGGAGCGACTACTCATGTACAATGTTTTAGTGATAATTATGACGTCACAGGTCACGTGGTGTGGCAGCCATTTTGAAAAAACAGAAAAAGTTTGTACCTCAATCTGTGAAACCACACCAACGAAGGAAAAAAATTAAAACTTGGCACGTAAGTACTCCTCATGGGGAATAAGTGTGATTTTCTAATGACGTCAAAGGTGCATTCATTATGACGTCATAATTGCATATGTAGAAAGCTACATCTGACCAGTATGAAAATTTTTGAGCGTCATCGAGGGATAAAATGGTCCACGGGAAAAAAATTGATGACATCATTGGTCACGTGATTTGGCAGCCATATTGTTTAAAAAAAAAATTTTTAAACCCCTTCAAAAATCTTCCTTGAAGTGGCTGAACAGATCGAAGCGAACCTTTACGTGTATGACCAAGCTGTTAGGGTTATATAGGTCATAGGTCACATTGGTTTGGCAGCCATATTGGATTTACCCGAAAACCTATAAAAAATCTTCTCCAGAACGGCTGGACAGATCCAGGGGAAACTTCACAAAAATGTTCCCCAAGCCTTGGGGATATCAGGGAATTCACGATTAATTGATACAACACATGGTCTGGCAGCCATATTGGATTGAGTGAAAAATCATTTCTCTTGAACTGCTTCATCAATTGATGTGAAACTTCACAATTATGATATAGTAGTGATGGGGAATATATGTTTTACATTTCAACCCAATCGGACACATGGGCTGGCAGCCAGAATATAGATTTTTTTTTGAATGAGGCTTACTTGGCTGTGCCTGTATGAATTTGAGGGTGGAGGAGCAGCATCTGAAACCTGAATCCTATCCAGGTTCCTCCTGATGACTTCATCTTTGGTTTTTGCTTGTTTGGGTTCCTTCTGATTACTCCAATGCAGAATTGTACCTATTTGGTCTTCCATTTGATGTGAAATGAATTTATTTTAATCCTATTCCATATTCAATTGAACAATAATAAACGCCATGTGTCAGGGCCAGGTGTCCAATCAAAGCGGGATGTACCTGGTACCTGGTCATCACTGCCAGCAGTTATAAAGTGGAAGTTCTAGTTTTGTCTCTTATTAATTACGTAACACACCAGTACACAAATGCCACAGAAAACTACACAAACACTACACTAAACAAGTCCTGGCGAGGGTCTGCAATCTCTGATTGCTCTTTATCTTGTTTTCATAGTAGTAGTCATAGTCGTAGTAGTAATTGTCCTACTACTACGATTACTACTGCCAGTAATAATTTTAAAAAAACTTTACATAAAACAATGTCATGTTAGTTAGATGCACATACCATCAGTGGGATATAAATATCAAATCAAATCAAACTTACCAGCTTCTTGCGTGGGCCAGCTTCCATGTAATAAGCATAAGGGTAGGTGTATTGCATCGTGTAGCGACACTGCAACACAAGGACAATCAAAAGAAAATACATTTCCACCAGTTGATATCTGCACACAATGCTGGGAATCTTCAGTTTCCTGATCCACAGTGGGAAATTATTCAAAGTCATTAAAACCCAAAGCAGGCAGTGTGGTGTTATACCTGCTTATTCTATACTATCAGGAGCTACCCAACACTGCCCGGGGGTAGATGAGGGGATACCCAGAGCTGTCCAGGGCAGGGGGGATACCCAGCACTGCCTGGTGGGGCGAGGATACCCAGCTCTGCCCGGCTGGGTGAGCTTTTCCCAGCGGTGGTTTCAGGACGTGTTGGACATTGAAAAGCAATGGAGTTATTGGGCTCATGGTGGTTACCTTTTGCCTATGGGCCTGCGGCAGCACGACCTCACCCCACTTCCCAATATACACATTTTAGTGGCCTTTGGTGGCATCAAAACGGATGCCAATGCCAATGTGCTGCAGCTTAAAACCATGCCCAGATTCTGAAGTACCTACACCCGAAATATGGGGCTTCTAGGTGCTACGGTTTGGCCATGAAAGAATAACATATAAATGCACAAAGACTTGAAAATATGTACGTATGTATATAGATTTTACTGAAAACTATTCAAAGAAGCATTGCCTATCTGAAACCTTGAAGGAAGAGGGTGATAGCACAGCCTCTGAAAGGCAGTTCCATGGATGGAGAAGCAGAGAACAAACCAATTACTACTCCTACTACTCCTCCTCCTCCTCCTCCTCCTCCTCCTCCTATCACAACCCCTTTGAGGACTACTCCACATTGCTTACCCAACTCTCTGCCTTTGGCATCCAAGGCAAATGCCACACATGGATTATTGACTTCCTCTACTCTCATACCAACATGTGGCTCTCAAAGGAATCCTTTCATCTCCTCTCCTTGTCAAGGCTGGAATGCCCCAAGGCAGTGTTCTGGGCCCCGTCCTATTCTTGATCTTCATCAATGATCCCCCTGACTCCCTGAAAAATCCCCTTCATCTATTTGCTGATGACTCCATCCTCTTCAGTGACATTCCTCATTTCTCAGACAAACAGGCTGCAGCCTAATCCCTCTCTTCAGACCTTCAAAAAAATTTTTTTTTAAAAAGACAAGCTGGTCAAACACTTGGAATATGCCTTTCAATCCTGACAAACCTCACCCTCACCCTCTCTCTGAAAGAATCACCTGCCTAACCCTCCCATCTACTTTCTTAACAATTCTCTTGAAGAAGTTGTCACTCAAACCTTCCTCAAAAGAAGTTCAGTCCTTCCTTGGCACACCAGCACTCTTATCCATCTACAAGGCTGTCCCCTCTGGGATGGCACCCCTGCCTCACACCTTGCTCAGCTTGATGCTGTGCAAACCAAGGCCTTTAAGATCATTGGAACGATGAAGCCGAGTCTATGGGACCAACACTATCACATCGGAGATAGGTCGGTGGTCTCCTTTCTACTACCGCCTCCTTTCTGTGCTTACCCATATGTTCTTTCCTTGTTTTGAAGTTTTACAATTATATATTCCTCCATCAACCATCTCCTCACCCCCACACCCCCTCTACATCTGTGTTGGCACCAGTGAAGCTACTTCCCACAACTATTACTATTATAACTAAAACTGCCACCTTATAAATGCTGGCAGTACCCAGCATTAAAGGCTTGGTACCCAAATTATTTAGATCTCAATACCTTGGCAAGAAGCTTGGATGCATTCTGTAGGTATTGCCAATCAATCCAGGTGCCCAGGTTATTCATGACACGTTCCTGTATCTTCTCCTGGATGCATTGGTATGTCTGCTCCTCCAACTGGATGCTCTTGTTGTGATTTTCCCACTGTGGTTAAAAAACAGAAGAAGCAAAAAAGGTGTCTCAAAATGATTACTGTTGAACGGTGAAGTTTGACATTTACGAAAACAAGAAAAGAGCAATGAGAGATTGCAAACCCTTGCCAGGACTTGTGTTGTGGGGTGTTTGTGTCGTTGTGTTGTGTATTTTGTGTGGTGTTTGTATACTGGTGTGTTACGTAGTTAATAATAGACATAACTAGAACTGCTAATTTACAATTGCTGGCAGTGATGACCGGGTGCCAAGACGTCCCGCTTTGATGCAACCCCGCTTTGATCGGACACCTGGCCCTGACCCTGACCCATGACGTTTATTATTATTCCTTTGTATTCAGAATGGGATTTAAAATAAATTAAATTCAAATCAGGTGGAAGACCAAATAGGTACAGTCCTGCATTGAAGTCATCAAAAGGAACCCAAACAAGCAAAAAGTAAAGATGAAGTCATCAGGAGGAACCTGGATAGGATTCGCATTTCAGCTGCTGCTCCTCTACCCTCAAACCCATCCAGGTACAGCCAAGTGAGCCTTATTCAAAAACAAACATAAAAAAACAAAAAATAAATAGAAAAGAAACCACACCAAAACATTAAATAATTCGAGCTGCCATACCATGTGTCCGATCAGGTTGAAATTTAAAACATACTAGACGACCCGTGAACCTGTTGGGTTCCCGTTGTGACAGAGGTTGATGAAAAAAAATAATTTCAAGAAAAAAAAAAGATAGCTCCAGCGAACTATACCGCTGAGGTTGCATTGATCAAATTCTCCCGAAGAGTACTTGACTAATCAGGAATTGATTTTTTAAATAATTTTTCGTTGCCCTTTGAATGAAACTTAATACTGCACATCATAGGAGAATGGTGAGTAAGATGGCCCTAAATTTTTTGCGCTATCGTGTACTATTTTGGCTGTATTTCGCGAACACACATACATACATACATACATACATACAAGATGAGAGTTTTAGTAATACGTATATAGATATTCTCCATCACCACTAGATCATAATTGTAAAGTTTCACATCGATTAAGCGATTCAAGAGAAATTATTTTTTAAGATTTTCTACCCAAACCAATATGGCTGCCAGACCGTGTTTCTTATTAATTATTCGTGAATACCCAGGTATCCCCAAGGCTTGGGGAACATTTGTGTGACGTTTCCCCTCGATCTGTCCAGCCGTTCTGGAGAAGATTTCTATAGGTTTTAGGGTAAATCAAATATGGCTGCCAAACCATGTGACCAATGATGTCATATGTGTGAACCCTTTGTTCCTCATGGATAGGCAGTCAAACATGTGAAGTTTTGTATCGATCTGTTCAGTTACTTCAGAGAAGACTTTTGAGAACGTTTTTTCTTTCTTTCTTTAAACAATATGGCTGCAGAATCACGTGACCGATGACGTCATCAAATTTAGACGTGGACCATTTCATCCCGAGATGACCCTCAAATTTTCATACTGATCAGATGTAGCATTCTATATATGCACCTATGATGTCATAATGAAGGCACCTATGACGTCATTAAAAACAAAATATCACACTTATTCCCCAAGAGTACTTGCTACGTGCCAAGTTTCAATTTTTAACCTTGGTGCGTTTTCAGATACAGAGGTCCAAAGTTTTTCAGTTTTTCCAACATGGCTGTCACACCACGTGACCTATGACATCATCATTTCCAATAAAACATTCTACTTGAGTAGTCGCTCCGATGGTGAAAATTTCCTCTCGATTCGACAAGTGGTTGCAGAAAAAAAACACTAAAGTTATGTGCGGACAAACGAACAAACACACACACACACACACACACACACACACACACACACACACACACACACACACACACACACACACACACACACACACACACACACACACACACACACACACACACACACACACAAACAAACAGACCGAAATGCAATCCCCTCTCCTTCGGCGAGGTAAAAATAAGTCACTTAATGATCGTGATATATTTTTGCACCTGCAGAAATGGAACTTCAAGTTACCAAATTTAAGGGGACAGAGGAGGGAATAAAAATCAATTCCCAGAGCCATATACAACATGTAATAACAAGTGAAAGAGCAATCAGAGATTGTAGACTCTCGCCAGCATTTGCTTTGTGTGGTGTATTTTGTGTGGCGATTGTGTACTGGTGTGTTACATATGCCTGGTGTTGACTTAATGGCTAGGGTGGCGGGCTTTGGATCCTAGGGTCCTGAGTTCAAATCCCGCTCAGCTGTTGAATTAATACCAGGTGGGGTTGACTCTGCCTGTCATCCTTCCGAGGTCGGCAAAAATGAGTGCCAGCATGCTGGTGTACTGTGTCGGAGTGGCGATCCGTCCAGGATTGTGCCGAATGGTCAAGGAAACTGCGAAAGCAGCACTAACGCTCTGCACAGAGTATGGTCCCAATCTCCTCCTCCTCCTCCTGTGTTACATCATTAATAAGAGACATAATTAGAACTGCCACTGTATAACTGCTGACAGTGATGACCGGGTACCAAGACATCCCTGCTTTGATTGGACACCTGACCCTGACCCATGACGTTTTTTAATTATTATTCAATTGAATCTAGAATGGGCTTAAAATAAATTCAATTCAAATCAAATGGAAGACCAAATAGGTACATTCCTGCAATGAAGTCATCAGAAGGAACCCAAACAAGCAAAAAGTAAAGATGAAGTGATCAGGAGGAGCCTGGAAAGGATTCATTCACATTTCAGCTGCTACTCCTCTACCCTCAAACTCATCCAGGCACAGCCAAGTGAGCCTTATTAAAAAGAGCAAAAGAAAATAATTAAATAAATAAAAAGAACCATTATCAAAAAAAAAAAATCAAATAATTCTGGCTGCCAGACAATGTGTCCGATCAGGTTGAAATTTAAAACATATATTCCCCATCACAACTAAATCATAATTGGAAAGTTTCATGTCGATCGATTAAGCAGTTCAAGACAAATAATTTTTAAAATATTTTCGCTCAATCCAACATGGCTGCCAGACCATGAGACATTAATTATTCGTGAATACCCTGGTATCCCCAATGCTTGGGGAGCATTTGTGTGAAGTTTCCCCTCGATCTGTCCAGCTGTTCTGGAGAAGATTTTGATAGGTTTTAGGATAAATCCATCATGGCTGTCAAATCAATGTAACCTATGACATCATTTCGTGAACCTTTTGTTCTGTTCCTCATGGATAGGTGGTCATACATGTAAAGATTGATGACATTAAAAAAAAAACATCACACTTATTCCCCATGAGAAGTACTTGCCATGTGCCAACTTTCCATTTTTTCCTTGGTGCGGTTTCAGAGATACAGAGGACCAAAGTGTTTCCGTTTTTGTTTTTTTGCCACACCACATGACCTATGATGTCATAAACATCAATATAACATTCTACAGTAGTCGCTCTATTGTGAAAATTTTGTCTCAATCCGACAAGCGGTTGCGGAGAAACAAACAAACAAATGAAAATCACTATAGGGTGACACTTGACAAAACGGAACGGCACTCGGTAGAGTGCATACCTCCGACAGGCTGAACAGTTTTAAAATTTGTATCCCACTGATGGGTCGGATCTGAATCCAGACCTTAACCAAAATCAAATCCCCTTGTTATCGTCACCTAACCAACTCTTCCACCGAGTTTTGTCATAACTCGTCCACAACTTTTTGAGATATCATGCTACACATAGTTTTTGGCCCCATCTCTCAATAGTGAAGAATGATTTGAAAAATTCTCGAATCAGAATCTGAATCTTCACCAAAATCGAATCAATTAGTCCTCGTCACACACCCAACATGTCCACCAAGTTTAATCCGAATCCGTCCACAACTTTTTGAGATATCCTGCACACAGACAAACAGACAGACAGAGAGAGAGAGAGGGGTGAAAACCGGTGGCGGGGATAACTAGAATGGCACTCGATAGAGCGCATACCTCAGGCCGGCTGAACAGTTCACGTTTTGTATTCCACCGCTAGCTTTATTTAAATTCCATCATTGCTTTTTCCACAGACAATCTCATTTGCAAATGAAAGCAATTGAACATATTTAGAAAACGATTACATCACTTTGAGCGATTAGTCCACTGAGGTCATTACAGGGATTCCGACTGCTGCCTGGTCTTATTGACATTACACCATTGATGCACTGTGCTGCCTTTACTTTTTCAAATACAGTATAGCTCGTAGTAACTGAACACACTCACACTCTTGTGTGCAGCCTTTGAAGCTGCTGGTTGCATCAATGTTTAGGGACGCAGCTATGCTGCTAATGCAATGCCCCGATTACCAGTACACTGGTGCTCATTTTGCCGACTTCGGAAGGATGTCGGAAGATGATAGGCTGAGTCACCCACCTGGTGTTAATTCAGCGACCAACAGGGCTTCAACTCAGGACCCGAGGATCCTAAGCCGGCCAACCGAACCGCTAAGTCAATGCCAGGCTTGTAGTAAGTTATGTGTGTCACTGGGAGGAGGGGGGTGGAGGTGGGGGGGGGGGGGGGCATGGGTGGGGATGGAGTGAGGAAAGTCACCCTACGGGTGTGATTGTAACTAATAAATGACAAAACTCAAGAGTAGAAATCAGATGATATTATTCCATTTTCTATCTTGCTTTAGCACCATATGTGTATCGTCATGCATTGCGCACAGTGTTTCTCTAGCCCTGAACGTTTGTGTCCGTCGTGCCTGCATGCCCAGCCTGCGCCAGCTCGGCGGAGCACGTGTCAGCAAGTAACAGGCATTACAATGTGAACGTTGTTTGTTGCTGTTAAGCTATGCACCATGGTCATGGAGATTAAACATCATTTCAAAGTTTTCTCCATTTCTGTGGATTATCTATCTGCTTGGCACACAGAAGCTACAAGGAAATACAAGGAAATCAGAACACACGTGGAGGCCATTCAGCCCATCATGCCTGCACCACATCAATACCACATTAATTTATCAACACAAGATCTCAAAGAAGAAAATGCAAATTTATTTAAAAACATTTTTAAGTGTTTTTGTATGTATTATATATATTACATATAATTTTTTTCAATTAAAGTTTCTGTATTTTTCCCCCCTCCTCAGGGAGGGGGCATGGGCTTGGTTAAAAAAAACACACATCAACCACCACACAACACCCCTTGACGAGACCCCCACCAACACAACTCGGTAAACATTCACACAATCACCAATCAATACTCAAACTACCTAAAAGTCCTGCCAACCTCCCTATACCCCTCTATCTCCACAACTTCCAGTTACCTATCTAATTCCAATTTAAACTTATCTCCTGTTTCTGCTGCGACTACCTTTCCAGGAGGCCATTCCATGCATTAACTACTCTGAGTAAAAGTCCCCTACCTTACTACCATCTTAACTCTCCTCTTCTCTTCTTATTCTCAAGCTATGGCCCCTGGGCCTATCACCGTCTACTCTGCTGAATAATTCATCTGCACTTATTTTATCTCCACCTTTCATTATCTTAAACATCTCTATCATATCTCCTCGTAACCGCCTCCTTCTAGTGTATAAAGCCCTGTCTCCTTCAGCCGCTCCTCATAGCTGAATCCAGCTCGGCCCAGAATCAATCAAGTAGCCCTGCGCTGAACCCTCTCTTTGGCATATATGTCCTTCCTTAGTTGTGGTGACCAAAACTACACACAATATTCTAGATGTGGCCCTCACTAAATTCCTGTATAATGTAAACACCACTCTTTTGATTTATAAATGATGCCCTCTGAAGACAACCTAAAACCCTATTTGCTTTATCTATAGCAGCCTGGCACTGTGCTGCCTGCTTACCACCCATATCTATTACCACCCCAGATCCGTCTCCTGTGTGACACGCTCCAAAATTACCCCTTACATCCTGTAATCTCTATTTTCATTGTTCTTTCCCATCCCAACACCTTACACTTGCTCAGGTTAAATTACATCTGCCAATCTTTTTGCCCAATCTATCAAGTATCAATACTTTCCAGAATCTGATCACCAACCCCTCTGCTATCCACCTCACCTCCAGCATTGTGTCATCTGCAAATTTGAAAAGCTTCCTCTTTACCCCATTATCCAAATCGTTGATGTAAATAATGAATAGTAATGGTCCGAGTACTGATCCCTGAGGTACTCCACTCTTTGCTTCCCATCACTAAGCCAGTTTGCAATCCAATTAGCTACCTGAACCAACCACTCCACAAGCCCTCACTTTGGCTAACAACCTCCGATGTGGTACCTTATCAAATGCCTTCTTAAAGTCTAGATATACTATGTCCACTGCTATTCCCTCATCCACCCAATCAGCCACTGCTTCTTGCAACTCTGAAAGATTTGTTCGACAGGAACTACCTTTGGTAAACCCATGCTGACTACCTTTAATCAGTTTGTATTTGGTTAAATGGCTCCTCATCTGGTCCTTAATTAATATCTCCAACACCTTCCCACAACTGAAGTTAAAATAACAGGTCTATAGTTTCCCAGTTCTTCTCTGGAACCTTTCTTAAATCATGGTGTTCCCTGGAGTCAGGACAGGTACCGGAGGATTGGAGAGTAGCAAATGCAACGATTGAAATATCCGTTAACATCTCGCTTACCTGCTCAGCCACCTCCATCAATACTCTCGGGTGCATATTATCTGGACCCGGAGCCTTATCTTCTCTTAGATTACCCAGCTGTTCCTTTACTTCCTCCACTCCAACCTGGATCTTCTGTAAAAGCCCTTCCTCACATCCTCAATAGATACTCTCAGCTATTGGCAATTCTCCTGACTGTTCTTGTGTAAACGTTGAAGCAAAATACCTGTTTAATAAGCCTGCCATCTCACTTTGATCACTAACCATTCTCCCGGTGCTATTCCTCAATGGCACACACTGGTCCGAACCTGTTGTTTTTCCCCTGAATATTCCAAGAAAGCCTTCCTATTATGTGTAATATTCTTAGCCATGTCCTTCTCATACTCTCTTCTGGCTTGCTGAGTTATTTTCTTAACTTGCCTCTGTTTACTCCGATAGTGATATAAATCTAACTCCAGTCCTGTTATTTTAAACCAAATAAATACCTTCCGCCTCTCCTTCATAGCGTTCCTTCTCTCACTGCTCAACCACCCTGGCCTCTTTCTGCTTCTAGTTTTACACCTCATTGGAATGTACTTACTCTGCACTCTACACATTTGGTCCTTGAAGGTTTCGCATTTCTCTGATGCTGATTGTCCTGTTGTTAGAGTCTCCCAATCTACATCACCCAATTCTCTCCTCATACCCTCAAAGTTTGCCTTCCTGAAATCTAATAGCCTTACACTACGATTCCGAACTCTCACCTAACAGAATCTTTGGACACACAATGTTATGGTCACTTGTTCCAAAATGCTGCCCGATCACCTCCTCCACCATGTTGGGATTGTTGCTTAAAAGGAGGTCTAACTGCACTCCCCCTTGTGGGCTTATCTACAAACTGGGTTAAAAAGCAATCTTGGACTAAAATTAGGAAATCCTCATCTGCTCTTCCCTTTCCCTGTTCCTGGACCCAATCTATCCCTGGCAAGTTAAAATCCCCAGAATCAATACTCTTCCCTGACCACATGCCCTTTTGAATTCTTCATGTACTCCTCCTTCCTCCTCTTCCTTCACACACCAGAGCCCTATAAAAGCATCCCACCAGTATCTTACTGTTTTTACAATCTCTAATCTCGACCCATACAGAATCCTCTCCATCAATTCCTTCCTTAATGTCACCCCTTTCTCTTGATGCAATGCTGTCCTTTACCCAGATTTCTCTTCCTCCTATTCACTCCTTCTATCACACTGATACACCTTGTAGCCTTCTAATCCTGTCCTCCAGTCACTCTCCTCCTTAAACCATATCTCACTCACTGCTACTATATCATACTCCTCGCTATCTACTTTGGCTTCAAGCTCTTCCATCTTATTATTTAAACTTCTGGCATTGGTATAGAATATGTTTAACTTTTCCCTTCCTGAAATTCTATTTTCCTGCTGGCCTTACTCATCACAATTACATCATCCGTTCCTTCCTTAATAGCTTCCCCACCCTCCGCTAACCTAAAAAAGCCTGAATTTCTTCCTCAATTCCCACTGCAAACCTTGCCGCCACCTTTCTATTTAACATACGGCCATTATTCTTGAAACATCCCTTTGTCCCTAAAATGATTCCCACTGCTTCTTAAATGTAAACCCCTCCCTACACCGTTCTTCCAGCCATTGGTTGATGTCTATCGCTCTGCTCATCATTCTATATTGTTTCCTAATCTTGGAAGATCCCAGAAAACATGACCTCACAACCCTTTGTTTTCACGGCTAACACAATATCCTGTATCTATTTTTCAAAACCTCTGAGCAAACTTTCGCTACATCATTCGCTCCAAGGTGTACCACAACCAACTTCTTCCTACAATGACCCAATACATATCGTTTACCCTTCCTTCAATGTCCTCACTCCTGCTCCTTCAAGACTTCACAGAACTCTATGTCTACGATTCTTCTCTGCAGAATGAGAATCTACATATTGTCGCGAATTCGCCCCGCCGGCGTGCGATCGACCACGTAACTCGAATCGCGGTACGTCGCCCACCGGACGGACAATTCTGTCGTGACCCTCCCGGACTAACGCCGGGATCTAGTCACGGGTGGCTTTCGGCCTCACCACGATCGTGCCAATCGGCCACCCGCGTGGATAGGGTTGTTCGCCAAACTCGACCTACCTAAGTACCCACGCGGATGGTAAACCGGGCGACCGCACCTCGCCGCAGGTCGACTTCGACACGGGCCGCTTAAGCGATCCGTTCCGTGCTATCGGGATAACCGAGCGGTGTATCGTCGGCCTCGACGGTTCTGATTAATTATCGGGCGTCCCACGCCCACTCAAACCCTTTACGTAAAGCAAGATGGAGACCCACAAAGGAAAGGACGCAGCGAAACGGGGCAACAATTCAACAAGCACGCATTTTATTTACACACACGGACACACAAAAAGCACACATAAAGCATGTATTTATAGCAAGTTAAAACAACACAACAATGCAGAGCTACGACCGAATACGCGTACACTCGGCAACACTTATACAGTTCTACTTGACGGGATCGGCGCCACACACACACGTTCACACAAAACCCAAAAGAAAATGGAAGTCGCGACTTCCTGCCTCGAGTCTTGGCGACCGTCCTCTGACGTGTCCCGTCTGGCCGTGACTCCGTGCTCGAGCGTGGTCGGCGAGGTCTCTCCGCGTGCCTCGTGCCTGCCGTGCTGGCCCTCGACGCCACGGACCGAGCACCGACTGCGTAAGAGCCGAACCACGAACACACCGGACTGAGAGCACGAGCGAGAATACCGAACCAAGAGAACCACCAGAGAGAACGAACGCCTCCTGCGCCTCCGACTCTTATATCCCCGGCGCCCCGCCCCGTTCTTGGCTCCACCCTCCTTCGAGGCGCTTCGAGAAGGGGGCATTCCTCTCGTTCCCCCCTCCCCGCGCCATGCGGGGGCGAGGAAAATCCGTCCTGGCGCCGGGCCAGGGAAAAAAACAAGCGGGAAAACCCGCGCGCCATCACTGTGGTGATTTCTTCTTTCCCTTCTCGCGTTCGACGGTTTCCAACGCGGAACCGTCGTACGTGGACCGTGGAGGATGGCGTTCGTTGGTGTGGGTAGTGGCGAAGATGGTGGTGGTTGTTGTGAGATGCGGTGCTGGCGTTGTTGGAGTGGTGGCGTGGTTGAGGTATTCTCTCTTTT
>CM068954.1:192774287-192791652 GCA_035128595.1 Eptatretus atami | reverse complement strand
AACTCTCACCCTTAACAGAATCTTTGGACACACAATGTTATGGTCACTTGCTCCAAAATGCTGCCCGATCACCTCCTCCACCATGTTGGGATTGTTGCTTAAAAGGAGGTCTAACTGCACTCCCCCTTGTGGGCTTATCTACAAACTGGGTTAAAAAGCAATCTTGGACTAAAATTAGGAAATCCTCATCTGCTCTTCCCTTTCCCTGTTCCTGGACCCAATCTATCCCTGGCAAGTTAAAATCCCCCAGAATCAATACTCTTCCCTGACCACATGCCCTTTTGAATTCTTCATGTACTCCTCCTTCCTCCTCTTCCTTCACACCCAGAGCCCTATAAAAGCATCCTTCCAGTATCTTACTGTTTTTACAATCTCTAATCTCGACCCATACAGAATCCTCTCCATCAATTCCTTCCTTAATGTCACCCCTTTCTCTTGATGCAATGCTGTCCTTTACCCAGATTTCTCTTCCTCCTATTCACTCCTTCCTATCACACTGATACACCTTGTAGCCTTCTAATCCTGTCCTCCAGTCACTCTCCTCCTTAAACCATATCTCACTCACTGCTACTATATCATACTCCTCGCTATCTACTTTGGCTTCAAGCTCTTCCATCTTATTATTTAAACTTCTGGCATTGGTATAGAATATGTTTAACTTTTCCCTTCCTGAAATTCTATTTTCCTGCCTGGCCTTACTCATCACAATTACATCATCCGTTCCTTCCTTAATAGCTTCCCCACCCTCCGCTAACCTAAAAAAGCCTGAATTTCTTCCTCAATTCCCACTGCAAACCTTGCCGCCACCTTTCTATTTAACATACGGCCATTATTCTGGAAACATTCCCTTTGTCCCTAAAATGATTCCCACTGCTTCTTAAATGTAAAACCCCTCCCTACACCGTTCTTCCAGCCATTGGTTGATGTCTATCGCTCTGCTCATCATTTCTATATTGTTTCCTAATCTTGGAAGAATCCCAGAAAACATGACCTCACAACCCTTTGTTTTCAGCCGCTAACACAATATCCTGTATCTATTTTTCAAAACCTCTGAGCAAACTTTCGCTACATCATTCGCTCCAAGGTGTACCACAGCCAACTTCTTCCTACAATGACCCAATACAATATCGTTTACCCTTCCTTCAATGTCCCTCACTCCTGCTCCTTCAAGACTGCACAGAACTCTATGTCTACGATTCTTCCTGCAGAATGAAGAAATCTACCATACTTAATAGTCTCATCACCCACAAAACTATCTCCCAATTTCTATTGCTGCACATACACCCACAACCGAACAACCGCTGTACACCACTGCCTGCACCGCTGCACTTCCATCACTGCCTGCACCCGCTGCACTGTCACCAATGCCTGTCCCCGCTGCACCGCACCACTGCCTGCCCCGCTGCACCTCACCATTGCCTGCCCCCGTGCACCGCACCACTGCCCGCCCCCCGCTGCAACCGTCACCACTGCCGCCCCCGCTGCACCGTCACCACTGCCCGCCCCGCTGCACCGTCACCAATGCCCGCCCCGCTGCAAACCGTCACCAATGCCTGCCCCTGCTGCACCGTCACCACTGCATGCCCCCGCTGCATCACCAATGCTGCCCCCGCTGCACCCATCACCAATCCTTCCCCGCTGCATCACCACCGTACCAATGCCTGCCCCCGCTGCACCGTCCACCAATGCTGCCCCCGCTGCACCGTCACCACTGCTGCCCGCCCCGCTGCACCGTCACCAATGCTGCCCTGTGCACCGTCACCACTGCATGCCCCCGCTGCATCACCATGCTGCCCCCGCGCACCGTCACCAATGCCTGCCACCGGCACCGTCACCACTGCCTGCCCCGCTGCACCGTCCACCACCTGCCTGCCCCCGCTGCACCGTCACCACTGCCTGCCCCCGCTGCACCTGTCACCACTGCCTGCCCCCGCTGCACCAACGTGCACCCACATGCCTGCCCCCGCTGCACCGTCACCACTGCCCTGCCTCCCACGCACATCCATCAATGCCAGTGCTCCCGCTGCACCGTCACCAATGCCTGCCCCGCTGCACCGTCACCACTGCCTGTCCCCGCTGCACAATCACCACTGCCTGCCCCCGCTGCACATCCATCAATGCTTGCTCCGCTGAGCACCGTCACACAATGCCTGCCCCCCGCTGCAACAGTCACACTGCCGGCCCCCGCTGAACAGTCACCACTCTGCCTGTCGCCCTAGTCACTGCACGCACCGTCACCACTGCGCGGCCCCCGCTGCACCGGCACCACTGCCTGCCCCTGCACCATCACACTCGCCGGCCCCACTGCACGCCATCACACATGCCAGCCCCGCTGCACGTCACCACTGCCTGCCCCGCTGCACAGTCACCACTGCTGCCCCGCCGCACTCGTCACACACTGCCTGCACCCGCTGCACCATCACCACTGCCTGGCCCCACTGCACCCCTCACCACTGCTGCCCCCACTGCACCGTCACCACTGCCTGCCCCACTGCACCGTCACCACTAGCCGGCCCCCCACTGCACCGTCACCACTGCCTACCACGCTGCACTGTCACACTGCCTCCCCCGCTGCACTACCACTGCCTGCACCCCTAGCACCTCCACATCGCCTGCCCCGCTGCACCATCACCACTGCCGCCCACTGCACCGTCACCACTGGCGCCCACTGCATAACCGTCACCACTGCCTGCCCCCCCTGCCTGCAACCATTACACACTGCTGCAACCCACTGCACCTCCACCACATGCCGGCCCCAACTGCACGCGTCACACTGGGCCCCAACTGCACCGCACCACTGCCTGCCACCGCCCACACGACTGCGCCCACACCTGTCACCACGGCCCGCCCCACTGCACCGTCCACTGCCCGCACCTCGCGCCCCCCACTCGCACCACTGCCTCCCACTGCCTGCCCCACTGCACATTACCACTGCCTTGCCACCACTGCAACCTCCACCACTCGACTGCCGCCCCCACTGCATGCCCGTCACCACTTCCAATATCCTCAGTAACATCACTGCACAACCGTAACAAACTATTGTCTTCAAATTTCTCACATTCTGCTACTTGCTGTAAATTATAATCAATGCGTTCCTTCAACCAAGTAATAACCATCCTCAAGTGGGCAATTTCCTCACACTTCCTGCACCAGTAACAACATGTGTTCCTCCTTCCTCCTCTTCCTTCA
Source organism: Eptatretus atami (assembly GCA_035128595.1). Classification (NCBI taxonomy): domain Eukaryota; kingdom Metazoa; phylum Chordata; class Myxini; order Myxiniformes; family Myxinidae; genus Eptatretus; species Eptatretus atami. The sequence continues at coordinate 192,788,463 of CM068954.1, read as the reverse complement.
CATTCAGAGCCCTGCTTATACATGTATGTCACCATTTGCCCTACTTATGGCTGGACATGTCTGATACGGCTGTACCTGTACATATATGTCTGAGACGTAATGTATAAAGTTACTGATTTATTACTAAAGTGGTGGTGATCATGGCCGATGCTAAATAGAAATGTGGAAAATAAAATAAAATTGTTGATTTGTTCGACAGGAACTACCTAGTATTATTATTATTGTATTATTGAAGACTAGTATTATTGTTGTTAATATTGTTGCGGTTTTGAGAAACCACTTTTGTAAATGTGCACTCACGACACATAGATCCTTCAGCGTAGTTATTTCCGTAATAAATGTTTAGAATAGTCTAGTCCTGTCCTTTTAGATGGGTCAGTGGGATTCAAACTGCATTGGAACGGGTACATTAGGATTCACCCCTATTTTTCTTTTGCACATGGAAGGTTGTCGGCAAGGCGTTGGCAGCCATTTGATGTGGGCATGTGCCGTTCCCTTCCTTACATTCCTTTTATCGTTAATGTCTGTCTGTCTCTCCAGAAATTCGTTTGGCATTCCGCATCTGTAGCCCCGCCCAATCTGCACAGAGGCCCCGCCCAATGATGCGCACATTCTCGAAGCTTCCAGGCCAGCCTTATAAAAGAGCGAACCCCGGAGCGTTTGCTCTTTCAACAGACACCATGGAACCCTTTCAACAGGCACTGGACACTGTTTCCTGATGCATGATGTCGTTTGTTCTGTTGTTCTTTTTCGACGGGTGCTGGACATCCTTTCTTTGGGGTCGGACAAGCTCGCTCTATCCTCTCATTGGACCACTACGTCACTCGCTCTGCGGAGGTCGCGCTGCTGGTTCTTGGCACTTTCGCCCCTTTGGTTTTTACCTCACGAACTGTCATCACGCGCGAGGAGCTGAGGCTGCAAGGGGACAGACGGAGCCAAGCCAATTAATAGGACTGAAACCAAGCTACACCACAGACACATCTAGTAGGATCTCAGACTTAGACTATCCCCTCACACATCTTTTCTGCTGCACTTTTTTCAGTTTTCCTTTTCAAATGCATTTGCAGCGCACACACGCACGTCACTCTTCTCCACGCACCCGAGACACCTCACAGTCTTTCTTCCCACTTCTCTCCCTCAGCGTTGAATAGCAGTTATGAATGCTTGGGCCCATGTAATGTGTTAGTGGTAGGTGAGGCGCTTGTCAAGTTTGCTCTGTCTCTTTTCTCTTTCTCTGATCTCATTGCTGTATAAATTACTAAACCCAATCTCCAAATGCCATTAAAAATCGCTTTACATCCTCCACCCCCCCCCCCCCCCGCACTTTTTCCTGCTCCCCCCCTGTATAAATAAACCTGTTCTTGTTGAATCCATTTTCGATCTGTCCGTGTCCGTCTCTTCCACCATTGGTCTAGCACTGTCTGCACGTAGATAGCTTGGAAGGTTGAAATTCCCAACGGTTCGGTTTGCAGGTCCACGTTTGCTAATGTACAGCTCGGCCGCATTCAAGATCACCAGATATAACGCAAGTATCACATTTGCCGAAGGTGCATTCCCTGGTCGGGGTCCACGGGACCCCCAGCTAAACGGTTGTTCGACGGGCGGACACTGGGACTCGTGGTCGCTCGATTGGTGTTTGTAGTTGCCTCGCAACCCACTGTGGGGTGAACTTATTCGCTTTCAGTGGCCTCAGGTCCGGATGAGTTCGATAGAAGCTGGGGATTTCCCTTCATAGCAGGCTTGAGCCCCGAGAATGCAATAATATTATTTGTCTCAATTAATATATGCTTTGTTACAACGTTGTCATTATTTTTGTTATTTATTTTGTAATTAGAATGCCATGCCATGGTAGGACCTATTGAGCTGCTCCATACACCCTAACATTCCGTGCGTTTAAAACGTGGGAATTCTTCCAGGTTCTTTGGAGTTAATTAGCCTAATCAATTCAGGAGATCATGACGATCATTTTGGTGCATTACACTCCACATCAGACAACTCACGGAAACACCAGTGGAACTCCACGAAAAACATGACACACAAACACACACATTAAGATATAATAGTATATATACATACATATATATTGCTGTAGTTTCCCGCTCGTCGGCGTGCGGGCGACCGCTTTTAGCCAATGGCGGCCGCTCTCGCCCACCGAACGGGCAAACCTAGTCGCGGCTTTCGGATCAAAGCCGAAATCCAGCCACGGGTGTGTTTTAAGCACACCACAGCCTTGTCAATACTCTACCCGCCGCGCTACAGGGTCTGCTCGCCGAATGGTCGATTTACCTAATTAATTGCGCGGGCAGACTACAAGAGATTGTACCTCGACGGAACCCGTACGGAAAACGAGCCGCTTAAGCAGCTCGCTCCGTTTGCGATTGCCGAGCGGATTATCGCCAAGCCCGTCGGACCCGATTCTCTTATCGGTTATTAACAACCAACTATATTCCGAACTTAATTATGGCAGTTCAATTGAGGGAAGAGGACGCAACAAGCAGGTGCACATTCACACAAGGACATTTATTTACAAAGCACGTATGCAGGCATGCACGTATGCAATCAGGCAAGGCAAACACGCATGCAATTATGCAATCAACAAAAGCATGACAAAAGAACTACAACCGTGCTAATATTATCTACACACATGTACTTAACAGTTTACTACTTGACAGACACGGCACCACAACATTCATTCAAAGAAAAACCCAGGAAAGGAAAGGGCAAGAACTGGACCTCGTGGGTCTTTATAGTTCACGAGACCGTGGAGACCGCAAAAGCTCCGAGAGGCCGGGCTGGCTACCTTGTCGCCCTCGTGGTGACTCGCTGGGCCCTGGTTCGGCGACCCTCGGTGTGTCCGCCCGCACCGACCGGACTCCACCAGCTCCCGTTCTGAGTCAGCCTCCGCTCTCTGTCAGCCTGAAGCTCTCCAAGCTGCCAAACTCGACCTGAACCTGAAGTCCCTGTTTTCCTCAACTCCACACCCACGGCTCGCGTTCAGCGCGCCCTTTTATCGCCACGGAGCTTCGCCCCTCCCTTCCCGGTGCCGGGGGGGGGGGGAATTCCAGCAGAGCTCAGCCGGGCAGTTGTTGTTGCCCCCAAGGGGAGGTCGCAGTGGGCTGTTTCCACCCAAAATGAGCGCCCTCCCCAACTTCACCTTTGAACCTTGGCTCGACCCGCCCCTCCTCCCTCCCGGCACGCGGGGGGGGGGGGGGGGGGGGGAGAGGGGAGGGAAACCCCCGGCGTTATCAGGATCTCTCTCTTCGGAGCACCTTGTTGTTCAACCGTTGGTTGGCGTGGTGTTATTCGTTGGGAGGCCGTTTGTGGTTGCGCGTGGTGGGATGGCGTGGTTGTTGAGAGGCGGTTGTGAGAAGTGGTTGGAAGTGGTTGTTGTTGTGAAGTGGTGTTTGTGGTTGTTCCAAAATAACGATAGCAAAAGAAAACGCCTGCCTCAAAGATCACAGCCCGGTTACACGAATAATAATTCCTCTCGACATCGTGGGGAATCTAATGTGAACACACACTTATCGACATAACTGATCTCTGGGATACCAGAATGGTGTTCTGTGAATTTCCACAACCTAACAATATATACATACATATATATATAATATACATACATATATATAACATACATTATATATATATACATATATACATGCATACATACATTATATGCAGGTGAGATTTTCTCGGCAATGGTTTCGGGACATGGACATTGAAAAACTGCAGAGTTATTGGCCTTGTGGTGGTTACCTTTTGCCTGCGGACTGGAAGTAGCACTGCCTGAACCCACATCCCAATATACACTTTATAGGGGCATTTGACGGCCTTAAAACAAACATCAAGGCCAAGGTGTGGGAGCTTAAAATCTTTCCATTATTCTGAAGTATCCACACCCAAAATGTGGGCCCTCCAGGTGCTATTATTTGGCCATGAAAGAGTAACCGCACGTTGGCCTTGAAGGGTGTTTTGAGGCCACCAAAGGCCCCGACATAGCTTTTGATAAGAGCATAAGCATTTTAAATAAAATCATGTACATAAGCAAGTTCAAGCTGAGTTTACAACATTGAAGTTAAATTTACATTTTATGCAGCATTTGAATAGTTCTTGAACTTTAGCACGACTCGGTGGTGTAACGGTTCGAGCGTCCACTCCGAGTCTGGGAGGTCTGTGGTTCAAATCCCGGCCGAGTCACACCAAAGACTTAAAAATAAATAAATAAAATAAAGTATGTGCTGCTTCCTTGCTTGATGTTCAGCATTTAAAAAGATAGAACACTGACAATCCCACATCAGTTGGCATTCATGGGGAGAAGGAAATTCCACCTGAGGAAATGCCCCGCTAATTGCGGTGAGAAAAGCGGTGCCATTGTTGTGACATTGTTGGTACCCAGAGCATCCCGGGAAGTGATGGCAGTTCCCCCAAGCTCAGTGGCTGTTTTAAGTGCTTGTTTTGTCAGTTTGTCCATGTGTGTGTGAGTGGCACCTCCATTACAAGCCTTAGACTTTGTACACACACATATATATGTATACATACATACATATAAATATATATATATATATAATCCTGAAAGAAAACAAAAATAAAACTGTACCAACGCAAGCAGCTGCATGGTGTTATCATTATGTCAGGCTGTCATTGTATTTCAACAACAGATCGCATCTTCCATAAATTTCCTTGTTTGAACTTCTGATACCTTAAATATGGCAATACTCCCACTAGTAGAGGACCTGGCTTAGACATGTATGCACTTAATTTAGGAGAGGATAACTCAACTGTTTTAGGCTACTATGACCGCCAAGGAGACAACTTGGGATGTGTGCAAAATCTCTATCCGGAGACGAACAGCCCGAAATGACCACGCCCTTTTAAAATGACCACACCTCTTTTTCATCGAAAGTGCTACTTCTGACATAGCTGTATCTTCTAAACCGTTGAGCTACATATTTTCTGAGGTGCTCAAAATGTTCAGAATGGCCATGTTTATTTTTTATTTAGGGGGGTCATAGAAGATGTAAAATTTCTAATTTGATATTTTTTATGAGAAAATGGCTAAAAACCGTTTTATTTACCATACTTATTACCATACATACTGGAATTGCCATATATTTATTAACTTAAACTTTCCGGACTTAGAGCAAAGTTAGAAGATTTGTGTCATCTACTAGAGTTGAACTAACATTGAATTTGAACAATACAAGGGATTTTTTAAAAAGAAAGAAAGCGAGCATTTGATTATATAAAGAAATTGTATTTTCATCATTTACATATATTATCTATGGAATGTTAACTTAAAATGAAAAATAAAAAACAAAACATACTTTAGTAGGCGCACAGTATCGAGAGAGCTTAAATGTTTAAAGATCAGCAGGGAAATTGCCCAACCACAACAATACAACATTTTAAAACCACATTAATACTGTTTATGTATCACGTAAACCAGGGTCAGGAACATGAAGAGTAACACAACAGAGTCCAGGTATGAGGATGATGAGCAGTGTTCATTCAGTGATAGGTTTTTAACAACAATCACCTCCCTTGCATTTGCAGTACTTGCAACACTTGATCCCAGCTACCCTGCAGGAACACCCATTATTGCGAGCACACTTGAACATGTGCAGGGATTTGGCAGGCCTTTGGGTTTGGAGATCACAATCTCAGGGACTAATAAACTGCCCCTTCTTACAAACCCATAAGACTCGGCATTCATAATCAGGGTGGCATCTCTAAATGGGGCTTGGACCCACAGCTGCTGTTGGTAATAGCCTCTATGGATATGTTTCCTTGCATTAGTTGAGGTGCAAGTGATTCTCTCAAAGTCCATCTTGAGGGCATTGCTATTAAATGCAGTGAGACGCAGGTCGTCAAATGTTCCAGGTCTGTGATGGTTTGAGACACTTGACCAAGAATGTCTCTGCCATCTGTATTGCACTTTCTGCTAGCTGGGACAGTCAAAATTCAGGATCAGAGAGGAATTTCCTGGTTTGGCGGACAGCATTCAGGGCTGCAAGTTTAGTTGATATCTTGCTGGTTTATCGCACCCAGTCAGCGCATGAAGTGCTGGGAGACACTTGTGAGCTCGTCTCCCAGTGCTATGCAGATATAGTGGAGTGGTAATATTGATCTTTTCACTCCTGAGTTGCGGACGAGCCAAAGCTCTTGGAGGCCAGGATCTCTCCAATTGACTGTGATGTGGATAACAGGCACACAAAGACATCTGTGTCACCTGATGACAGCGTCATGGATGTAGGTCCTGACCAGTGACTAAGAATGTCCTGCACATGGAACATCATCCTGTCATCAGCTTCCTCGTGTGTGCAGTTGAGCCGAGGGAATGGAGAAGCACACCCAGCTGACACCATCCATTGCCTGTGGTGATATACCGAGGTATAGAGGTTTGGTTCCGTGGTAATTGGTGGTGAGCCACTCAACATAGAATGCCTGGAAGCAGTTTTGCTGATGGAAGATGACCAAAAGTTCTCTAATACCACTGGAACATTTTGGTTTGGTGATATCACATCAAGGACAACCATTTCTTTTGACTTTCTTCTTCTCCCCTCTCTCCATTCTTGATGCTGTCCTCTCTGTAAGCATCAAAAACGATATGGATTCCATCACAGTTGTGCCCAGCTTTGGTGACCATAGATGTCAAGGCAATAGCAAAGTCATGGAATGTCTTGACGGGCGATCAAGCTTCTTTAAGGGACCTTTCTCACCAAGGCCATGAAGTCGATAATGATGGCGTGGGTTTGTGGGGAGGTTTCGGCCCTTTTTTTATCTATTAGTGGGCACAATTTCAGCAGCTCAGTCCCAAGTTGTGATTTGGTACTCTTCCTCAAGTAACCATCTTCGTCAACCAAGAAGAATGCAGAGTTGGTGATCTCATGCTTGAGTAGCTCTCAACAGTGAACCCCGGTGACTCCATACTCAATAAACATGAGAGCTTTGATTGTCTCATCTTTGATGTCTGCTTTGGGAGCCAATTTCAAGGTGGTATTAGGGACGAAACTTGATTTTGCTAAATTGAGTATCGATATCGACCATTTCTGAGTCAGTCATCGATAAAATTAGCACAAGCAGTGCTGCCTCTCTTGATAGAGCACAACAACTTGTCACATTTACATTGTCACAATTCTCCAGTGAACATTCTTCAGTGCTACCTGGTCTTGTAGAGGACTGCATACCTTCAGGAGATACTCCTCTATGTCTTGCACCATCCCAACTACTTAGTTGCAGTACTTGGTTTGAAGTCGTGGTGAAGTGAGAGTTCTCCTTCGACATCATCCTTCATCTTCAGGAGGTCAACGTACTGGTCTTTTTTATGCTTGATAATTCCCCACAGAGCTACTGCTTCCTTCTTTCTGGTGACCCCAATTACCCCCCCACTCACTTTGGCAGGCCGATTGTAGCACTGCTCTAGCCCTGGTCAAAGGGCACTCCACTACCTTTCTTGGTGGTGTTCATGACAAATCCACCATCATGTAGGAGTTGTAGAGGAGTGGGAACTTCTCCTTCAGTTGATAGCAGTCCTGTAGGAATAATGGTGTCCATCGAGAGTAGTTTGTTCTCCCAAAAAAGAAGAAAGTGAAGTTGCCCTCTCCATAGCACTGAGGTAGAGAATCCAGTCTCCAGAGCGCAGAGAATTGGTCAGATCCCTGACTATTGGGAACAGGTGGGAAACGTATGTGTTCTAGTAATCAAAGGACTGGGACAGCGAGCCCTTTCCTTAAGGTAGACTTGAAAGGCTGCTTGGATGGTGTGATTTATTCTATATATAATGAGATATTATCTCTGTGACACTGGATGGATAAGTCGTTCTCTCACTCTCTCTCTCCGGATCTTGTAGCACTGGTGCTATGAATAAATCAAAAGCAGGCTGAGTGAGTGATAATAGGGTGCATAGAGTGATAGACAATGGGGTACATAGATTTTAAAAAGGGCGTAGTCATTTTCGGCTGTTCGTCCCAGATAGAGATTTTGGCACACATCCCAAGTTGTTCCTTGGGGTCATATTAGCCTAAAACCAGTTTGTGCTTATGCCTCTCCTAAATTAAGTGCATACATGTCTAAGCCAGGTCCTAGACTACACCTTGGCTCTCTTTCCCAAAGACCCAAACATTTAATTACTGCAGCAAAGATAAATATAAAAACCGAACTGCAACATCACATTGATAATAAGACAAGGAAGAAAAAAATTGCAAGTCAGTGAAACTTCCTTTAATATACAGGGTGGCCATAAAGTCTGGAAACATAGACAAATATACATTATAAATGGTTTATTGACATTACATTACATGATATGTTCAATGACATTACATGACATGTTCAATGTGTTGTCCCTCATGAGAAATTAACAGTTCAATGCGCTGTGCAAAATTGCAATGAACACGGTGCATTAATGCAGCATTTCCATCAATCCCTGTACATGCATCCGTGATGCGTTGCCTCAGATTATAATTCGTGTCTGATTTTCACTGAATAAACCTGCACCTTCAGCATACCCCAGAAGAAGTAATCAAGGGGGTTCAGATCTGGCGAGCGTGCAGCTCATGAGGGACAACACATTGAACAAGTCACGTCATGTTATTGAACATATCATGTATTGTCATGTAATGTGATGTCAATAAACCATTTAAATTTTTTTTTTTTAACCATTAAAAAAGATATATATTTGCCATTTAAATGTGTTTCCAGACTTTATGGCAACCCTGAACACACAACACTGATTACATGCTGTTTACTTACCCTCTCAAAGTAGAACAAGTATTTTTTAAGGGCTTCTCTAGCTTGGGCCTGTTGGCTCTGGTTCACAATGTCAGGGTTTTCCTTGTAGCGGCTACATTCGTAGTACTCGCTACCATGAGTCTTCCACTCACCAAGGCACATCCAGCAGAAATCTTTGTGAAACAGGAAGGGGGGTAAAGATGAAGCTTTTCAAATGCCAAAGTCCACAATTTTGTCCCATCTATGATTTCAGTCGCAAGAAGACAACCAGGATTACAAAAATATATAATATTAAGCTAATACTAGTAATAAACTAAAGTTCATAGAACACAATACCCCATGCAGTGTTCAAGTATATAACTTAATTCAATTTCATTAAAATGCAATGAGTTTAAAGATCATTAAAAAAATAATACAACCAAGTCACCCGCAAGGGTGACCCGTATCTTGCCAAAAGGTGACCACGTGTGACTTCTTTAAGGTCACACTGAGGTGAACGAGCTGCTATCCACCAGGAGCGACTCCTTGAGGAATATCTGCCACGAGAGATTCCGATGAGAATCGTTCTACAGAGTAACCATGAAAAATATGCGTTTGCCTCACGTCACCAAATGACGTCATAATGTCTCAAGCTTGACATATCTAGAAAGCACTCAGAGGTGTTCAATTTGAGGTACTACACGATCTGGTTCCTAAAACTTGAAAATTTGACCTTGGGGTCAAATATGTTTGACCTTAGGCGCTAACCATGAAGGTCAAGGCCAATCGCCACACAAAAATTAATCAGCTGAGCGCCAGACCATGAACTATATTCCCATGAAGTTTGAAGACGATCTGATCAAAATTACTCAAAAAATAAGGGTTTCGTCGACTCCCCTGATTTGCGACAGTGACCTTGACCTTTGACCTTGACCTTCAAAATTTTATGCGCTGAAAGGGACCTCTGATATGCGAAGTTACAAAAATTTCCAATGATAACTGTGCTCTGCAGAGTGATTTATACGTGATTACAGAAAAAAAAACAAAAAAAAACATACAAGCTGACTAACATATGTTGCAAAACTTCGTTTTGGCAAGATAAAAATCCAGAACTTTAGTATTACTGAACCAGTCTTATACACCACCCTAATGCACCGTAATAAGACGACATTGAATCACAGTTTAGGAGATGGAGGGTTTATTAATCACCATAGAATTCAGCGACAATCGGCATCATACATAGCCATAATCGCCGTCCCTTCTTCACCGTGATACTATACCCTATCACATGTCATGCCATCTCATGATGAATATATATAATATATATATATATATATATATATATATATATATATACACAGTCATGCGCCACTTAACGACGGGGTTACGTTCGAGAAACGCGTCGTTAAGCGATGTCGTCGTTGTGCGAACATCATTTTTTTTTTTTCGTTTCGAACATCGTACTTACACAAAACTACACACCTAGGCTATATGTATAGCCTATTGCTCCTCGGATACAAACCTCTACAGCATGTTACTGTACTGAATACTGTCGGCAATTGTAACACGCATCCAAGAGAGACGGAAGACACGTTAGTTTTACCTTTGTGCTGTTCATGACGGCCATCGGTGTTGTTAGCAGCAGCTTACAATCTCCTCTCGCATCGATTAAGAAAGATGAATAAATAGCGTTTGATTTATAAATACGTAATCATTGCATCGATGTTATAATTTATAAATGAAGAAACGAGCTCCTGTCAATTGTGATATATATTTCGGAACAGTGAGATTGTTTTAACAACATGAAAAGCTTCACCAAAAAGAAATTTGTTTTAATTTCGACTGTAACAACGATTTATTCGCGGAATTCTTCAATTCAAAGGTAATTTACTTGCTGGAAGGTAAACGTGCAAACATTGGTTCAGTTTGAAAGCCGATTTCCTTGAATCCAGATTTAGCACGATCCTGCTTTTTTCGCGATGACATTTTATGGACCTCAACGATCGCATTATAACAGGGCCACACTGTCGTTTATTATCATTATAAGTATTATGTACTGTACAGCGTACATATTGTATGTACTATTTTTATACGAATGGCAGGCTACGTCGGCTACATCACTCGGCGATAGGAATTTTTCAGCTAATTTTTTTTTTTCATTTTTTTTTTTTCAGAGCTAGCAGATCCGTCGTATATGCGATCCGTCGTTGCCCGGAATGTCGTTAAGCGGCGCATGACTAATATATATATACATACACGAGGTGTGTTCAAAAAGTATCCAACCTTAATTTTTCGTGCGTAAACAAATGAAGCTAGGGAGGCGTGGTTTGGTGCACGTATGTAGACGATCCTAATCGTATGCGTGAATATTTTCCGCCTGCAGAAGCTGTCAGTCGCCACAGACCGCCGATGAGTGAGGAAGTGTAAGTGAGCGCCGTCGGATTTTCGTTTCGTCGGACCTCCCTGAATCACGTGGTGTAATTTGACATTGGTAGCTTCTTCCTTCTCGAGTTACCGTGCCTACAAACAAACAAACACACAAACAGAGGACGGAAGTGATCAATATAGTAACAAACAGAAAAATACCCCTGGACGGAGTGCCGGTCATCTCTGCCAGAGGTCGAAAGTAACTCTGTTCCAGACTGGAATACGGCAGTTCATAAAGTACGTACCGCTCAACTTCCGGGTTTCAAAACCACCCACCCCCCTCTGTATGCAGGCGAGTGACCACCCACCCCCTCATACATCGCTAATCGCTTGCAAAGCCAGCAGTTCCTTATGAACTGATGTTTGTAAGTCATGACCAATGCAGTCCCTAGCGGTGTAATTTACCTTTTTCTTTTAATATCACAGCACGCATTTATGAAATAAAAGTACAAATTGACATTCAAAAATGTTAATGTCATAAATGAAAGTAAGTGTGCATATAAACTTGTGTTCCATTGTTTTAGTAAATCTGAAAAAGCTTCAAATGAATATTTGTCTCGGAGAGTTCGTCTTAATTTAATACTTTTATTTTGTATGTACTTATGAACGGCCCATACGGGGAATCAGAGCGAAGTTTGAAGGGCTATAAAATTGGAACGAGAGCAAATTTCAAAAAATGGCTCGTGTTGTTCTAGATAATAGTCCGTAGTATCTGAATCACTAATAACATTTGATCTCTCTTGATAAATGAGGAGGGAGATACGATTTGAAATCGACGATTTTCGCAACTTTGACAGCCTCGTGACGTTGACCTTGACCTTGGATGACCTTGAAAGTTATATCGTTGTGCATGTCTCATCGACTCTATCCATTCCACTATTGGTTATTGTCTTTCACTGCGGTTTGATTGTGGACGACGAACGCGAGAGACGCGACGTTCGGAACGTACGGCGACAGACTTCGAGACTGTTATTATTAGGTCATCTCTACTGAGATGATAGAGATTACCTAAAAACACACAGAAAGGGGTGAAAACATAACCTTCTTCACCTTCATTGGCAGAGGTAAAAAATCACACTCGTTTCCAATGAGGAGTACTTCACATGTGCCAAGTTTCAATTTTTTCCATGGAGCAGTTTCGGAGATGCAGAGGTCCAAAGGTTTTCCTTTTTTCCAACATGGCTGCCACACCACGTGACCTATGGTGTCATAATTATCATTAAAACAGTCTATCTGAGCTGTCACACCTATGGTGAAAGTTTTGTGTCAATCGAATAAGTGGTTGCAGAGAAAAAAAAAAGAAGAATGAAAGAAAAAATTAGCATGGAAATAAGTACGTACGTACAGACGGGCGGACAACCCAAAATCATAATGCCTTCGGCGACTTCGTCAGCAGAGGCAAAATAATCATGTTCACTATTTACTAATTGTGATTTCACCGGATACGTATTTATTTTTTACGTATATAAATTTTTTTACGGATACGTATATAAATACGTCGCTCGTATTTATTTTGCTGCATCTTCGTGAATGGGCGAGTTTGATGAGTACAAGTTAGATTAATGAATTTTAGCGATTCAGTCTCGTAACCTGTAGCTTGGTTATCGATATGTCACCAAATGTTTGCTTCATGTGCATGATACTTCCAGCAAACACTTAATGACTGGTTGCAAGATAAGTGTATTGCAAGATAATGTAGGATTTCATCAAATAGGCAGAGGCTTAATCAGTGTGTTGTGAATTAAACATCGCCCACAAGTCAACTCAAATAGGCATGGTGTGAAATGTCATACTAAACAGTGTTTCAGAAGTTCCTTCGCTGCTCTGACAAAGGGTAAGGCCCAAAGCATCAATGTTTTGCTTCCTCTTATGACAGCAAGTTTTAACCTTCGCATTCTCGTATTTTTAGTGTCTTTGAAGCTCGATCCTTTATATAGTGATTCCATCCCTAAATGTAATGAAAGCTCATCTAATCATTGCCAACAAGTCAATTATTACAAAAAACGGAACAATTGGTTAAAAAAAAAATTAAAACTTTTTTTTTATAATATGTCAGCTCATAATCCCAAAAGGTTAAAGGGGAACCAAATGAATTTTTTTTTGTGTGAAAACCATTGAGAATCATTAATCACGGTCTAATTTGAAGGGGGGGAAAAATGATTTTTTTTTGCCAATCACAAAATGAAGAAAAAAGCCCAAGGTGTTGATTTTTTATTTCACCAGTGACATCACATCTGGAATCAATATTGATCTGAACGGCGATTTTACATCGATAAACAGTGCAGGTTGAGCGCAGATTCAGATAATGATTTCACTATTATTAGCAACAATGATGGTTCTTAGAATGTTGAAAGTGATCAGTGGGGTTTTGAAGACACTATTGGAGACAAAACTAGTGATGGAAATGCTTTCAGGGGAATTGTGGAGCAGAATCATTTTGAGTCTTGTGCGAGCGATTCAGATGAAGGTGGAATCGTTCGTGAAGATGAAAACCCTGGTCACATGATCACTTCAGCTCGATAGGGTTGGATTTTCTGTTCAATTAATGGTTTAGAAGGTAGGGATTTTATATTAATTGATAAATCGATTTATACGCGAGTCGAGCAGAAATACCCGTCATCGTCTGACAGCACGGGCACCGCCCAGTACACTCGGACAGCACGGGCACCGCCCAGTACACTCGGACATCACGGACAAAATGGGAACGAGTGCTTTGTCCCACAGTCGCAGGCTGACCAGGTGTCTTGTATGCTCTGGGATTCTCCCGTTTCATACTTTTCCCGGACGCCATGTGTGTTCGTGCCATATCCCACCGTCATGTCCGTGAGGTATTGATGTCCCTCCCCAGTGGATGGGGATGGTTGGGGGAGGGGGGAGTGTGGGATGGTGGTGGGTATTGTGGGGTTATGGTTGATGGGGGATGGTGGAGAGGGTCAGGTATGGGAGCATGCGCCAGAGCAGCGCATCGCTGTGTCCACTTCCCGCCAGTACTTCAGGGGCCTCCGTCTGGCCATCCCCCAGGCAGATGCCTGGCCCATCCCCATCT
>CM068954.1:192745409-192761028 GCA_035128595.1 Eptatretus atami | reverse complement strand
GTGATCAACACAAGAGAATGCATATATTCTAAAGTGCTCAAAGCCAAACAAAATATGAGCGGCAGCAGTTCGACCTTTTAAACATAAAGTCTGGTCATCATACAAAGGTTATAAAAGCAAGCAAAAGTGGAGGTCAGGAAAAGCTGCAGCTGTGCACCGACGTATTAAAACGGCAATACACAGAGTAGCAACGGACCACATAAGGAGCATATATTTATTATGTATGCAAATGTGCTGGGATTTTGGAACCACCACCTAGCGAGCTCACGCATATTATAGATTACCCTTCCTTCCCTCATTTCCTCCCAAACTTTTTCACTCTATCATACCCCACTACTTTCTTTCCTTTCTTTCTCCTCCCATCTCAATATTAATTTCGTTATTTTATCCCTCAAAAAGAGCTTACGTCATATATGTAGTTGGCTTGCAAGATTAGGTTAGCTCAGCAATCTCCATTGCCGTGAGACTAAAGCAAATGAAATCTGTCTCCATGCTCGCTGACCTTTTCAGAGATAAAGATAGATGCCTATCACAAGGGGCAGGAACCGAGGAGCTGTGAAGGAAGGCTGTGTCAGTGGGGTGAAAGTAATCGGGAAGGGACGGGTGACTGCAAATGCTGGAACAGCATCTTATAGATAGATGATCGGCATACGAACTCAGCTAAAAATATATGAACAATATAAAGTTCAGCTAAAATATTATGTGAACAATAAATGGCAAAAATAAGCCACTATGAGGAGAGAGAGTGTTATGTTTTACCTTGGTTGCATCAAGTGTGATAAATCCACCAGCAGTGCAAGGACCTAATGACGCTTGCAGAGCTGCTTAACACATTGGTCATTTGTCTAATTCTAAATTATCTGTATCGAGTACCTTCCACAAATGAAAAAGTGCAATGATGAAATTACAAAGGTTTTCAGTGGTGCTCTACAGCACACCTCCAGCTCTTAAAAGTAGCATGCCCATAATAAAGCTCGAGCTTTTTTAGAATGATAACGGAGCGATGAAGTCAACCGTTTCCTTTTGTATTACAACACAAAACCGAATGGTTACATTTGATATCGTTCCGTTTTGTTGAACAATTATTATTGAAATTTATATTGTAAAAATTGAGTTGGGAGTGTAACAAGGAAGGCATTTTCAGGTTCATATACTCACCAGAAGGCCTGGTCACAGCGGCTACAAACAACACGACGTGCCTTCGGCTCTACAACCTCCACGACTGATGGGCAGTCAATGCCTGGACACATCTGTAGCTGGAAATGTGACTGAACAAGGAGAAAGGCACACAGGGTAACATTATGATAATGATGATGGTGTTGATAATGATGATGATGATGATGATGATGATGAGCAATCAAAATAAATCTCGTAAAGTAACTTGTATTGTGCTCAAAATTATCTAGATTAACCATAGTTCAACTCAGTGACCACACCGTTTTATTTCTATAAACTGAAATAAATTACCATTGTTATAAAATTACTCAAACCTATTTCCCTGCCTGATCTCCTTCCCCTCGAACCTGATATCCATTTCTTTTCTCTGTTGCCCAACACACATCACCTCAGTCTTCTCCACACTCATTTCCAGCACATGCTTCCCAAATGCCTCTTTCCACTCAACCACTACTTCCTGCATCTCCCACCTACTATCCACCACAACTGCCAGATCGTCCGCATACAACATCCCTCCCAGAATACCCCTCACGTTTACCTTCCTGCTTACCAGGTCCATCACCATGATAAACATGAGTGGGCTGAGTGAAAGCGCTTCACTGCCTCAAAGCAATGTTCATGCTGAACTCCTCAGACATCTCAGGTCTAACGAAAACTCTTCCCTACGTTCCCTTGTACATCCTTTCCACCAACCAAACTTCTGCTTCCAGCACTCCCGTGCATCTCAGTGTCGTCATCACCATCTCTCTCGGGAAAGTCTCGTAGGCCTTCTCCAGGTCCAAAAATCCCAATGCAATCTCACCTTACACCCCCAACCTCTTCTCCACCAGCTGTCTCAGTATGAATATCCCATCAGTCATCTCCTACCCTTGCTAACCCCTGCTGCTCTTCTCTGATCACCATCTCTATCTCCATACTCTTTCTTAGTCTCGTCCAGTATCCTCTCCAGAACCTTCATGACATGACTTAGGAGTGTAATGCCCTGTACTTCCCCGGACCTTGAACATCGCCATTCCCCTTCCATATTGGCACTTCTAACCATCCTCCAAGCCTCTGGAATTGAACTCTCTCATACATACATACATACATACATACATACATACATACATCAGCCTCTTCGTCCAAATGACTCCGACTTCTCCCACTGCAATTATCATTTCTGTACACACCTCATCAATGCATGGTGCTCTTCCCTTCTTCATCCTCTTCAATACTGTCTGCACCTCCTCTGTGATCTCAATCAATTACATTTTCCACAAGACTACATAAGACAGTAGCTCCAGCTCGCCGTTGCTTCCTCCCCGGTTCCACAACTCGTTGAAATATCCTTCCCACACCTTCAATACTGTCCCCCTCTCTGTCACTAGCCTACCGCCACCATCCTTAATCACCACCTTAACCGAAGATGATGATCTTAATGCATCGATCATCTTCTTCCCACCATCCTCTTCCAACTTGTTGTGCAGCTGTCATTACTCGCCTTATCTACCGCTCTCCTTGTTGCTTTCTTTTGCCCATACAGGTGCATCAACCCTGCATCTGGTTGCCTCAATCCATCCTTCCTTTATCTTCTCTATTCTCTTCCAAATCTCCTCCTTTTCACCAACTGCCTTCACTACTTCCTCCATCAACAATACCTGGTTTCTATCCCTCAATGATGCACCCTTTCCTGACTTCCTTCCACACAAAACTTCTGCAATTCCCCTCAATGCCTCTCCGTACTTCTTTCACTCCTCCTCCAAACCTTCCACTTCTTCACAAAGTTGCTTATATCTGGCCCTCATCCTCTCCTTGTAATTTATGAGGACGTTGCCCTTATACTTCCCCAACCTAATAATCTTCAGGCCCCCTGCTCTTAACATCCCCCCTCCTCTCCATCCGTACCACAAACACCACAGGCTTGTAGTGGGTGCTAACATGCTCTCCGGCCACTGCCGACAATCCTTAACCATCCAAAACTGTCGCTTCCTTACCACCACCAAATCCAGTTCTGTTCTACGCTGTCCACTCTTATTGGTAATCTTATGGCTTTCCCACTTTTGAAAGAATGAACTAGCTATGGCCATCCCATTCCTCACCACCAGCTCTTGACCTTCTCTATTCCCCAACCAAATTTACCAAGACATTCCTCTTCACCTGGCTCCACCACTCCAACATGTGCGTTAACATCTCCCGCAACGCAATGCATCACCTCCAGCTTAACCATTCCCATTATCTTCTCCAGTGCTTCCCTGAATTCCTGCTTCTCTGCCCCAAGCCTTCCTGTTTGTGGCTCATATAATGACACAACACAAACCATTTGCCTCTGTATCACCACCCATATCATAACTATCCGTCTCTCCCCTCTTTCCACTCTGACCACCTGCTTGCTGATCTCTTCTGATACTATTATTCCCATGCCATTACTCCTTCCATCCATACTTGCGTGCAACAGCTTGTATCCTCCTACCAACCTCCTTGCCCCGTCTCCTTTCCATCTGGTCTCCAGCACACACAATACTTCCAACCTCCTTCTCCACATCATCTCCACCACCTCGACCCCTTTCCCCTAAATTGATCTCAAACTAACGAGTCAGACCTTGCTTCTGAACCGCTGCCCACCTGGCAGAACTCGTACCATCTTGAGTTGGGACTCTCTGGCCATCAACCAGCAGCACTTCACAGCCTGACCTGCTGGACCTACTACCCCAGCCTGTTATCATAATCCGACACACGCACACGCAAGCAAGCACACACTTCTTTCGCCACTCGTTCCCCCCACCCCCTGCCCACCCCTCTCCCTCCACCCCACCCTCAAAGCACTCAACCATACTTCCACCCCACTCACTCCTTCTCTTCTCTTCCCACCCCCCCGACCCCACTCAATCCCTCCCTTTTCTTCCACCACCCCTCCCCCTCCTTATGTCCTGATCTAGTAAACTTAAAAACCCGACTATACGTAATTCTGTGGAAGGTGGTTACGTCAAGCCAGCTGACCCTTCTAGCTTTGATAGCTAGTCTGACTGAGGGTAACTTTGGTTCATTCCATCAGGCTCGCAACAAGTGTGTATACATCCTGAGGCAAAACATCATCTTCCAAAAGTCAAGACCGAACTCTCAAACCAGTCTCCTTCCTCCAAGTCATGGTGGCACCTTGTCAACTCTGCCTCTGGTGTCAGTTCCCCGTCCATCCCATCGTCACCTCAAGCAGCATTACTGCCGACTCTGCCTGAGATAAGTCAGAATGTCTAAACTCTGCCTTTGCCTCCAAATCTCATGTACCCAACCCATTCTGTTCTATCCCCATCTTGCCCTGACATACACACTGCATACTGAACTAGAAGGGCACTTGGTGGAGTGCATACCTCTGCCATGCAATGCCTGATCCAGGAGAACATATCAGGCCCAATACATTTTTGAAATATCGTGCCAAAACAGGGAGACCCGATTAGGGCCCTGTCACACCTTGACGTTTTAGCCAGCATATGGCAACGTATCAAAAGTTATGTAAAACGCTGGCATACGCTGAACTATTGATGTTTTTTTCAGTTTTGGGCGTATTCATAACGAGTTGGACGTATGCATAACGTATTAGTAACGTACACAGAACGTTTCGATAACTTATCGATAACTTGTACCAACGAATGCTTTGCGTGTTGTCGGCGTTCACAACCTATGCCCAACGATAGTCTAACGTATGCATAGCGTGCGGCAGCATATCGGCGACGATCACGTGCATAGGCTATTAATAGGCTGCCGCTCAACAATTTAAATCATAATCGCACGAGACATCGAAGTGTCAACATCACCGTCATGCCCTGTCACACCTTGACGTTTTAGCCAGCGTATGCCGACGTATGAAAAAATTGCCGAATACGCTGGCACACGTCGAATACGTTATGGGTAACTTTTGTATACATTAAGAGCACGCTGAAGCACGCTGGTATACGTCGTAGTACGCCAAGCTCGTCGACAAATTTTAAGCATGCTCAAAAATTGTTCGACGTATGCCAGCGTATGACTCACACGTTCCGCATATGCTGGCCATAAGTTGTAGGCACGTTATTGCGATCGTTGACACACATCGACACACGTTACTTGTAAGTTACTCATAAGTCGAAACACGTCGAGGTAATGTTTAGCGTACCCGAAACTTATTTCTAACCTATGAGTAACGTGCTTTGAACCTATGTGTAACGTATCTCCAACGCATATTGACGTATGTAGACGTATTTGACGTCTTCCGGACGACCACAGAACTTACTGAACGTGTTTCTAACTTACAGCTACCGTATAATGGCGTATTGGCAGCGTTTAGGGGAATTGGTATATAAAAATGGCTTCACAGGAGGAACCCGTCAGTGTTTCAGACTCCATGGTGAGTAGATGCCCATGTCAGTAGTATCAGTAGTAGTAGTAGTGTGAGCGTGGCAGTAGTAGTAGTAGTAGTAGTAGTAGTAGTAATGTCCATGTCAGTAGTATCAGTAGTGGTAGTAGTAGGTCCATGTCAGTACTAGTAGGTGAGCGTGATGGGGAGGGTGTGGGTGATGATGGATCCTCCTTGCGTCCGCGTCCACGGCCACGGCCAGGAGACTTCGTTGCAGCATTCTTCGAAGTTTTCTTCGGCATTTTTTTTTTAATGTTTTTCTACGCTGAACTATTGATGTTTTTTTTCAGTTTTGGGCGTATTCATAACGCGTTTGACGTATGCATAACGTATTAGTAACGTACACAGAACTCGATATTTAGATAACTTATACCAACGAATGCTTAGCGTGTTGTTGGCGTTCACAACTATGCCCAACGATAGTCTAACGTATGCATAGCCGCGGAAGCGTATCGCCAAGATCATGTGGCGTAGCCTATTAATAGGCTGCCGCTCAACGATTTAAATCGCTGCCCCGACTATTTAAATGGACGCTGCCGCTCGACGATTTTAATCATAACCAAGCTCGACATCGAAGTGTCAACATCATCGTCATGCCGAAGAAAACTTCGAAGAATGCTGCCAAAGAGTCTCCTGGCCGTGGCCGTGGAGCGGACGCAAGAGGGATCCATCATCACCCACACCCTCCCCATCATGCTCACCTACTACTACTGACATGGACCTACTACTACTACTACTATACTGCTGCTACTACTGACACGCTCACCTACTACTACTACTGAACTACTGACATGGACATCTACTCACCATGGAGTCTGAAACACTGACGGGCTTCTCCTGTGAAGCCCATTTTTATATACCAATTCCCCTAAACGCTGCCAATACGCCATTATACGGTAGCTGTAAGTTAGAAACACGTTCATAAGTTCTGTGGTCGTCCGGAAGACGTCAATCAAATACTCTACATAGTCAATATGCGTTGGAGATACATTACACATAGGTTCAAAGCACGTTACTCATAGGTTAGAAATAAGTTTCGGGTACGCTAAACATTACCTGACGTTGTTGACTTATGAATAACTACAAGTAACATGTGTCAACGATCGCATAACGTGCCTACAACTTATGGCCAGCGTATGCGGAACGTGTGAGTCATACGCTGGCAACGTCGAAAAATTTTGAGCATGCTTAAAATTTGTCGACGAGCTCGCGTACTACGACGATGCCAGCGTGCTTCAGCGTGCTCTTAACGTATACCAAACTTACCCATAACGTATTCGACGTTATGCCAGCATTTTTAGACAAATTTTTCATACGTCGGCATACGCTGGCTACAACGTCAAGGTGTGACAGGGCCTTTAACGTCACTTCGTTATAGCGTTGTTTGAAATACATTACTGTGTACAGTATAAAACACGTTTTTCACACACTCATCATGAATGCTTTTAAATTGTATCTCTTAAGTGTTACATGCACCACACGACCTGAGGGAAAACGTATCTGCACTGCAAATCAAATTGCTTGTTATCGGTGCCCACAAGTCATATTTCATAATGAATATGTAAAGCAGTGGAGTCCAGCTCTCGGGGGCAAGATACACTTTTCAGGAATGTTACTTCTGTGATACTTAACGACGCTATGAAGAAGCCTTTTAAGGAAAACACTAAAAATGGTGCACAAATACATCTCAGTAAAGCAAACACATCTCAGCGACACGAACGCATCATACAATGCAAAATAAAAAAATAACCGCATCGCACCATTCGAGTGACGCCACATCCGGCGCTCTATTTCGGTTCATCTCCCGCCATCCCTCGCTGTGCCATAGCGTTATCGTGCTTGCTTTTTTCTGTTACAAAGTGATTGCAATGTTAAATATGGCATCAAAACGGCCAGCTAATGTTAATGTCGCGTCTGAAAGCAAAGTGTCTCGGAAAAGCATAACACTGGAGCAAAAAATGAAGGTGATAAGGCGCTTTAATTCAGGTGATCGGGTCATGGATATTGCAAGTGATATGGCACTTGCTCCGACCATGGTGAGAACGATCTTTCAACTTGCGGACAAAATTAGAGCTAGTGGCCAAAATGTGACGCCTTTGACTGCAACTAAGGTGACACGTAGTAGAAGCAGTACGATGGAGCGAATAGAGAGAATGTTGTCCGTGTGGATTGAGAACCAAAACGAGCGGACTATACCCCTGAGCCAGCTGGTTATTATGGAAAAGGATAAAAGCTTGTTTGAAAATTAAAACAACAAGAAGGCGAGAGTTCAACGGTGGAGAATTTTACAGCTAGCCGAGGTTGGTTCGAGCGTTTTAAGCGTCGCAGAAACCTGCAGTGTCAAGATGACTGGCAAGACTGCGAGTGCTGACATGCAGGCAGCGGTCACCCTGCCTGTCATCTGGCGGTCAAACCGCAAGGCTTGGATGACCAGGGACATTTTTCAGACCTGGTTTGTGCATGATTTTTGTCCAGCAGTGAAAACTTATTGTGAAAAACATAACTTTGACAAGAAAGCGCTGTGACTGTTGGACAATGCACCTGGTCACCCAGTCGACCTCAACTCCTAATCAACTGGCATCAAAGTTGAAGTTGTGTTTCTTCCTCCAAACACAACTTCTCTCAGACAGCCGATGGATCAGGGCGCCATCGCAGCATTCAAAGCTTACTACCTGCGACGCACCTTTTCTCAGCTAATCCGTGACACCGATGGCAAAGACTGCCAATCATTTTGAGGCTTCTGGCAGTCTTTTAACCTCATGAAAGCCATTGAAAATATCGCTGAGGCCTGGAGAGAAGTCACAGACCACTGCATGAATGGTGTTTGGAGGAAGGTTTGGCCGGAGTGCATCAAGGACTTCATGGGATTCGAACCCGAGCTACCAACACTGCACAATGAAATCGCCAAGATGGCCAATGAAGTGGGATTCCATGAAGTCATGATTCCATGAAGATTCCATGAAGAAGATGTCAAGGAGTTGCTGAACTCTCACAGGGAGAGCTTGACCAATGAGGACCTGATAGAACTCGACCAACAACGGGCTGAAGAACCAACAGAAGAGGGCCAATCAGAGAGGGTTTTAACGTGTAAAATTCTTTCAACCATCCTGAATAAAGTTAATGAGGCTCGAGATCTTGCGTATAAAAATGATCCTGACTTGGAACGCAGCACTGCAGTGAAAACAATGGCGTTGAATGCTTTTTCATGCTACAATGACCTCTACAAGGAGAAGAAGATGACCAGACAACTTTATTTCGACTCATTCTTCAAGAGAAAACAGCCTGAGCCTGACTGAGGGTGACACGGATAACCCCACTACCTCTCCCTCCCCCGAGCATCCCCTACTGACCCCACCGAAACCACATCGGAGCAAAGGCATTCAGTGGCATCAACACGACCGACATTAGCTCTGAGATAAGACCAGTGAGTGTTAAATTAACTTTGTTTCTGTTCATTTATTTACAACCTGTGGATTGCTTTTCAGATACAGTATGTATTATTTTCGCATCAATATACTGCATATTAAACCACATTATGTTATCGACGATGCGAATGGAAGTTATAATTATAATTATAACATCGAAAGAACACATCTACCCAATAATACATGCAAGTCTATGAGAAATTAGACCCCGTTTAACATCGTGTTCTTCTGGAACGCATCTACAATGCTAAGTGAGGTACACCTGTATATCGGTTTAGCACGATCTCTCAATGGTGATGAATCACTTAAAAATTATCATATCGGGATTCGGATCTTCACCTAAATTGAACCAATTCTTCCTCGTCACACACCCAACGTATCCACCAGGTTTCGGCCGAATACATCCACAACTTTTTGAGAAATCGTGCTATACATTGTTTTTGGTCCTGTCTCTCAATGGTGAAGAATCACTTTAAAAAATTCAAGTAGCCGGATCCGGATCTTCACCAAAATGGAATCAGTTCGTCCATGTCACACACCTAACCTCTCCACCAAATTTCATCCGAATCCATCCACAACTTTTTGATATCCTGCACACAAACAAACAGACCGACAGGGGTGAAAATAACCTCCTTCCACCTTCGGTGGTGGAGGTAATTATGCGTCCTTCTCACCCAAGAAAATAGAGCAAGTTCTGTGCGGCCTTGACCTGCTTTGACGATAGGCCCAGATGGCATCAGCGCCCATGTCATTACATCATGCTCTACTGTTTGCTTCTCATCGAGTGAGCGTGCTTCCAATTACAAGCGGAGTCATGATATGATAAATGGAGAATGCGCATTGTTACGCATACTAAAGAACAATTGTGAAGCAGTAACGTGGGCTATGTAAGCACCGTAGTTTACTTGAGTAAATGCAATCGCCCTCACAAAAAAAAAAACTTCAGGAGAGCAATTTATAGCTACATATGCACAGGTAACAAATAGATGGATTCTTACGTACTAAATGCAACAAAGGTATACATTTTCACGATCTACCACATATATGTTGTGCAAAAAAACATAAAGCCCAGTTAGAATGACCTTTGCTTGAGTGCGGTGAGCAAACTGTTACATCTCACCTCAATGTAATCACGCAGGAGGAACTTTTGGTACTTCTCCCTGAGCTCGTCCTCCCCGAGAAGAGGCAACACAAAGGTTTCTGGTGCACGTACAAAGCAGTCCTGAGCCATGCAGGTAACGTCTGCACAGAAGAATCACCATGGCATTAAACAGAGGCTCCAAACAAACATAGACTCGATAATGCCACTGACGACACCTGCGACCTCTGCCAGGCCACGTCACACACAACAAAACACATTGTGGAAGACTGCAGCACGGCAGTGGCTGCACGAAGGCAAGAGCACAGCATCCGAGACGTTTGGGACCTCTGTGGCAATCCTGGGAGATCGATCGGCTATCTCCGTGCCACGGGTCTGTTAGAGTAGAACTGACCTGGGCTAATCAATAACAGCAATGGCTCCAAAATGCACTGAATAGAAACATCCGCTCAATGTGAAAAGTATCCAGATGGGTAGCAAGGGGTTTGAATTGCTCGATTCATGGATACGCTCTATCTGGTGAAATACATTGCCACTAATCTTTCACTACAACACAAACCTTTAATCAAACAGGCCATTATAAATTTGCGGGATTGTGGGTGGGTGAGGGGAGGGGGGGGAAAGCACAAATAAATAATATAAATAACCCACCTTCGGAAACAGTTCAATTCTGCTCTTCCCACAAGGGATTCAAGCTGGCAATATACCACTATCTCATGCCACACCCCATTAACCCTACCAAACACGTCCATTAAACCAAATCTTACTTGCAAGTTACCGTGTTTCCTTCGCACTTCTCTTTTTTCCTGTTCGTTCATTCTCTTTGCCCATTGCATCCACCTGTGCTATTGACCACATCTGTACGATGCCGTTTTACCCCCATTTACCTTGCTCTTCCACGATCCAATAGATTGCACTATTATGGATCAGTAATACACCACACCAGTAATATAATACATGATTGGAAATGCTAAGGTGTTCTGTGGAAAAGGCAACTTAAATGAAATAAGTATCGTAGTCAGTGTGTGAAAGTGCACCGATGCAGGCAGCTGCCTGCATATGTGGAGCTCAATAGAGGGCTGGAATGCCAGCATTACTTTGCAAACGGCTTTGTTGAAGCTAAAATGTTTCAATAACCTGATAACTATATTTCTGTATGAAAGGGAAACGAACTGGGAAAAGGAATTATTATGGGACATTTTGATCCGGACCGATGGTCAAGCCTTTGGGCAGACATGGAATGCAGACTTTCAAATTGACCTTGTGTTCAGCACAATATAAGGGCGAGCAGCGAGCCATTCGAGAGGAGGAACTACGATGTGAACCAGAAGCCAGCTCCAGCGGAGTGCTTGGCACTTTGAGCGGTGGTATGCGGTCAAGTTCGTTTTTTGAAAGTGAGCTCTGTGAACGGCATGGGTCGGGCTGCGACGACTGCGGGTGCACTACAACAGAGTGTGCACATCGACCACAGTCGCGAGCCAAACCCATTGCATCTTTGCGGATGCGGGTCAATCCTGCCGGTGGACCGTTGAGTTCACGAGGAACCAATACAATTTTGCGGGTGTCACAGAGCTGACATACAAGCAGACGAACCCTCTCTGGGCACATCGACAAAAAGGCCAAGCTCATCCTCCTCCCAAGGTGTCCCTGGGCGCAGCGTGATCCCTAACTGCGAGTAGTGGACACAAATTCAGCTGCTTACTTTGTTGGAAGGAAAAAAAAATCACCCTCTGGGGACTCGCAATGCGGCTGTCCAGTTGGATGTCACTTCGCGGGCCCTCATGCTCCAACCGGAGCAACAGAGCCTTCTTTGAATGTGAAAGCAACCAACTTTGAGACCAACTCGTATCCTGCTGAAGTGCTGTATTAAGATGCATGGGAGAAGGAGTTAAAGGGGGTACTGGAGATAAGTTGCTCACCGAAGAGTTGTGAGAGTATTAAAAACAGCATTGAAACATGTGTGTGTAACTTTGGGGGAGTTTTAAAAGCATTGAACGTGGCATGTATTACTGTGGGGAGTTTTAAAGTCATTGTTTCTTTTAAATCATTGTGATGGGATCTTATTAAAGGGTATTAAAGTTTGAAAGGTAGTAGTGATTGCTAATATTTTATTTTTTATTTTCAAAAAAGCGTGGGGATAACAATAGGATTAAACAAACAAGAATTACAAAATCCAAAGCCATATTTGTGGAAATGTGCCAATTGATGGAAGTCTGGCATGGCTTTCTAACTTGCTTATATGTGTCAAATGGTACTTAATAGAAAAGTGTTGAACTACAGGCATACCCACCTACTCCACAGCCATCACGAACCAGCAATTGACAGTGCTGCTCCCAGCATGGGCGGCAAAAGGCGTGCTGGCAGGCGAGGGAGAACAAACGATCGAGACGTGTTGACTGCAGACACACGGCACACTGCGTGCCAGATGAACGTCCTGTCTGAGAAAGCATATGGAACAACTACATTATCACTCAGCAATCATGTGCCGTGCATTGTGGTGGTCAGAAAATGGCAAGTTCAAGTTTAAAAGGCCGATTTCGGTTTTCACCGAGCTGACCAGTTCTGCACTTCTGGGAGGTACTCACGGTGCCATTCTTCACAAAAGCGTCGATGAGTATCTTATTCCTGCCATATTTGCATCTGTAACAGCAAAGCACAAAAATTTCACACCAAAGTACTGACATAATAAGAAGTACTAAACCAGCCTTAGTCATAAAATGAGGGGGGAGAGGGGAGAGCAAAAAGTGTCGAACCTATTTGCTGAGGATCTATTCCATATTGACTTTGGTGAGTACAGACCTAAACACTGCAAAGAACTATTGAGATGAATGATTGCAGACATAGCACACAAGCTGCTACAAATTTATCCAAATTGGCATTTGTCCTGGGAACGGGAGAGGGTGTGTGTGTGTGTGTGTGTGTGTGTGTGTGTGTGTGTGTGTGTGTGTGTGTGTGTGTGTGTGTGTGTGTGTGTGTGTGTGTGTGTGTGTGTGTGTGTGAGAGAAAGATCAACATTAATATCGTGCCATCGGTGTGTGAAAGGAGTCGCATCGACAAATACCTTATGCGAGGCTCGGCATTATTAAACAATGTCTCCTTTGAAAGTGCAACTGTACAAAGGCAGGTACCCTCACCTGTCAGCAATTTCTGAAAGACGCCAGTGAAAGTGACAAAGGACCAGCTTGGCAACGTCAGGCTGAACCTGTGAGAAACCACAACTTGAGTTTTTGAACCAGGTGGAGCACTCAACACACTCCGGTGGAGAAGTTCCAAACTTGCTCATGAGAAGTTCATAACTTCTTTATGGTTATTTGGTCATTCATTTCGAGAAGGTTTCACCAACTATGACTGCGATCATTGCAGCCATATAGTTGGTAAATTACTGTAACCGTACAGAGTATGCAAAACCATTTCATGAGTTTAGCATTGTAAAGGCACACCAGGGAAAAATATTGAATTTGTGAGCAACACGAGGTCGTTGATAAATCATGGATTTCATAATTTTATTTTTAAACAGCATACCAACATGCTGCCTATACAAAAGGTAGTACTGGATGAGCAAATGCGATCTCTTACCTCTATGGAGAAAAATAAACAACAAAATATTTCAAAACGCAAAGCCCATCTGCATCCACTTTGTACTCAAACTCAACTTGATGAAAACGAAATTAAAACAATGGAACTTTTTATTCATTTGTGTTCTCCATATTCTCATAATAAAGCTTTGTTGAAGATTTGATAACAAAAGCTAAAATGGTAATCAAATAAACACGGAAGCGGTTTAACAAACAACAACAAAAAAAACAAGCCATCTTGTGCTTGACGTGTTGTGGACGGGCTGATACTCAGTGTGACTTTACCTTTTGACATTTTGACTCCATTATTAAATATTTTCTCCATATTCTCATCACAAAGATTTGTTGAAAGTTTGATGACAGAAAGATCAAACGATTACAAAAAATTATGGGCTGGACAGACAGTCAGTCATTATCATTATGCACCGTTATCTATATATGAATATGCTAAGAGACCGGCTTTGTCCATGCTTCTGCTCGTGGCAACGACGTGTGCGTTTATTTGACTGCAAATCCACCTTTGTGTGTTCGGCATTTGTCGTCGGTATTGTGACTTTTTTAAACTTTCGTTTCGGGGGTGTTTTCCAGCAAAAAACACACATTCTGCCCCTTTCAGACAGCCATGTTGCATTTGTGCAGACGACATTATATGATATAAATTTTGTGTATAAACTTTGTCTTCACACTGAATGTTGTTTGACCATGTGGCTCAGTGGTTAACTCGCACGCCTGTGGAACTGCAGCTCCAAAGTTTGAATCTCGCTGGTGGCAATTTTTATTATTTTTAATATCCGCTTTGTACAACAACACGAGCAAGTGAGCTTGACCTAGTGTTAAAGAAAAATAAATATATTTAAGTTCAGCGCACACGCACGCACACACGCACGCACGCACGCACACAAACACACACACGCACGCACACTCTTCATGATGGATGAGTTTTAAAATTTTCCGTTTTGACCTTGGCATCATCTCAAAGCAGGAGCAAGTTATTCTTGGACTGCAGCACCGTGGTGGATGAGTCATCGGCTCTACTATACAATGTCGAGGCCGACTGCAGTGAACCAGGTCAAGATGACAATGACATTTGGGAACCAGGTCAAGACAAATTAAGAGCTTTGGCTTGATATATTACACACAAGTTCAACCACAGTGACAAACACTATACCTTTGTAAACATTTCAGCCAAGTATGTGATATTCAACCAGATATCGCACCTGTGATTTCACGGGTTTGTGTCAGTCATTATTATCATCATCATCATCATCGCTCTGCATTTACCAAAGAAACCCTGAACACTTTTGATCATTTTCCCTGCCGAGAAACAAATAGTTTAAAGGAAGGGGCCTCCATGCAAGAGTGCTTTCCCACTAGCAACCGCATTCCTGGAATTAGTCTCCAAGGGGGGGGGGGGAATAAAAATAAACCCCATGGCTCATGCAGCTGTTCTGTGGACGAGCTAATCATGGCTATTTATAGTTACAGCAGACCTTCCACATTCTAGAAAAACCCCACGTTTGCCCAAAATAGGGATAGGGGAACCAATTATAAAATGTATTGACTTTTTTGCCTAAATAACAGCAGTAAAGAGAAAAGAAAAAAAAACACTCAAATTGTACATCATCATGATGATGATGATAGCGTGCGAGGTTGAGATGACGTCGACGTCTCTGGCTTAGGGTCGTCAGGGTCGTCAGACTTTGTGAAGGAGGTGGTGATCGTTGGCCACTTTGCCTTGTTCTGCATATCCTTATATAGACCTCCATATAAGGTGCCATGACAGCATCCATCTCATGATTGAATTTCAAACACCTCTCAATGAAGACGAGTGAAAACCTCTCAAAATATGTGCCTCATTTTGCTTTCTCCCAAGTGTTCTCTTTCACGCTCCTCAACTTTATCTTATTTCCCCCTCCTCACTTCAAAACAGACAAATATTTTCACTCGAAAATATATATATATATATACAGTGGGGAGA
>CM068954.1:192730901-192742395 GCA_035128595.1 Eptatretus atami | reverse complement strand
GGGCCCAATACATTTTTGAAATATCATGCTGTATATCGTTTTTGGCCCCATCTCTCAATGTTGAAGAATCACTTTGAAAATTAAATAAAGCTCGTATCCAGATCCGGACCTTCACCAAAATCGAACCATTTCTTCCTTGTCACACACCCAAAGTGTCCACCAAGTTTCGTCCAAATCCATCCACAACTTTTTGAGATACCGTGCTACGTATCGTTTTTGGCCCATCTCTCAATGGTGAAGAATCACTTTAAAAAAAACTTATAGACGTCGGATGCGGATCTTCACCAAAATTGAATCAGTTCATCCTCATCACACACCCAAAGTGCCCACCAAATTTAATCTGGATCCGTCCACAACTTTTTTGAGATATCCTGCACACAAACAGAGAAACAAACAAACCGACAGACAGAGAGGGGTGAAAACATAATTTCCTTCACCTTCGGTGGCGGAGGTAACGAGAGATTTATTACAGGCAGGTGTGATGCCGCCACAAATGTACGAGCCGGGTGCCTCTCTCTCTCTCTGCACCAAAAAGTCTACCATATTGACACTACAGCCGGAAGTCACTGAAAGCTGAAGTATAATTATTAGTCAATACATTGCGCCGTGTCAGTGATCGCTGAAGACCGCCAGACACTACACGAAGATGCGTGACTGTTGCCGACTAATCATAAAAGTTGAACGTGTCCTACGTTTACGATGATCGCCGACGCTCCCGAAAACATTGCTGATGACAGTCATCAACCACCGCACATTACACGACTATCAAGAACTTTCACGGACGGTCCCTGTTGCGCTGCGTCGATAGTATGTGGCGGGCTTGAAGTGCAGGAAAAAAAAACAAGAAGACGAAGGATGGACCAAACATTTTCCCTTGCTCAAGTAGTGACCTGGCCGTCGTAATCAGAGCAGTCATCATCAACATCTCCATCATCACTCATATCCTCGGTCTGGTTGTTCATGATCCCCCGTTGCTCCAATAATCTCAGGGTAATCCTGCACAAACAACACAGGACACATCCGGCTCAGCCGACATACACAAACCGCTGGGCTATATACAGATGAAACGAAAAGCACATTTCTGAGGAATCATGGGTCTCATCACGCTGTGTTGACCCTTGACCTACGCCGGTAGTTTTGTCGAAGCAACACGCCAAATCTAAAGTGGACAGACAGACAGACAGACGTTCAATTCATTTAAGGTATAGATCATGAGCAGCCTCAATTACAGACCCACGGTCAATGTATCCCCGGCACTCGGTGTGCTCCGAGCATGTTCGATCGGGTCCATGATGACATGCGCCATCGTGTTTAAAAAAAAAAGAGCCTTGATGCTGTTGTAAAGCAGTTTCTTGGAACAGGTTTTACTGGCTAGTTCGCCATTGCCTTCCGAAAGAGTCAAGGCGGGCAGGAACTTGTAATTTGTACAGGGTGCCGGTGATAGCTCGCTTACTCTTCGCAAAGGACACCACCGTGGGGGTGGGGGGGGGTCTTTAAGGTCCACCAACGAATGTTGCCAGACGAGACACCCGGCTTAACGTCCGTTCGAGGGACGACACACACACGATGGTGAATCACCCTGCCTGTGAAACACCAGGACAGCAGTTTATAGCTGGGTCGGGATTCGAACCCAGCGGTGCGTGCGCACTTTTAGCCTAAGGGCCTACTCACACTCTCTCTCTCTCTCTCGGTTTCTTGTTCAAGTTACACCAAACACGGTAACACGGTAACACGGTAACACACACACACACACTGGTGAATCACCCTACTGTGAAACACCAGGACGGCAGTTTATAGCTGGTCGGGATTCGAACCCAGGCTGTGCGTGCGCACTTTTAGCCTTAGGGCCTACTCTCTCTCTCTCTCTCTCTCTCTCTCTCTCTCTCTCTCTCTTCTCTCTCTCTCTCTCTCTCTCTCTCTCTCTCTCTCTCTCTCTCTCTCTCTCTCTCTCGGTTTCTTGTTCAAGTTACACCAAACACGGTAACACACACACACGTCACGTGACCTGCAACAGCTTCACCATGACCGAACACGAACGGCTGAAGCGAAAGCCTAGAAACAAGGCCTCGTCACGACACCGTTCGGGCTTCGTATCCGCTAAATACACATATAAACAATCCTCCACCAAGATGAGCGAGTCGGGCCAAGCACTGGCACGAACCTTGGGCCTCCGGCGGGCCCGCTCGGGCCTTGCTCACAAAGACTGTGCGCGAATAAAACGGGAACTTAACGGCACAAAGATCCGCGACAAGCGCGTGAGGTAAAGGCAAACACACTCTGAGTAAAAAAAAAAAAAAAAAAAAAGCCCGCCGAACTGTTTCGACGACTCGCGTTTACTATTCTTATGTTGCTGCTGGTGCCGTCTTCCACCCGGTAACAAGGCGCGATGCCATTGGCCGAACGTCGAATTTTCCCGGCATGCTCAGGGGGAAAAAACGCCTTGCGGCGTGACGTCATCACGCACTTCACCCAAAAAAAGATCGTTCGTTGTTCACTTTTCCGCTGGTTTGAAGCGGCGCGTTTAACCCTTTAATGGGAAAATCTTTTGGGTGATATTATATCCGTTCTCGAAGTCCAATTACTTAGTAACCCGAGATGACACATGGATTTCCATTGAATTAACACCATGGGGTTGACTCAGCCTGTCTTCCTTCTGAGGTTGATGAAATGAGCACCGGTATACTGGTAATCGGGGCACTGCATCAGCGGCATAGCCGCACCCCAAACCAATGATGCAACCAGCAGCCAAAAAGGCAGCACACGATGGCAACCTGACAACCCTCTTCGTTCCCACCTTGACACCAACAAGCTCAAATGAGCTAAGATCCTCGTCCTCTTAATGATGACGTCATAAAAACGAATATGACGTCATTGTTTGCGATAAATTATCTGTGCTAATGCCCGGCTTGATTCCCGCAAACAAAATTCAAACGCTTGCCTAGTTTCGGAGATAATGGTATAGGCGATTTCCATTAGTGGCGTATTATGACGTCAACTTTTTTTTCTTGGAAGAATTCCCAAAATCGGAGATGGTTACTGCCTGCGCGTGGGCTTTCTCCATATACATGACAAGTTTCACGAAGAT
Source organism: Eptatretus atami (assembly GCA_035128595.1). NCBI lineage: Eukaryota > Metazoa > Chordata > Myxini > Myxiniformes > Myxinidae > Eptatretus > Eptatretus atami. The sequence goes on along the minus strand of CM068954.1, from coordinate 192,739,310 downwards.
CCGATGAAAACTCTGGGTTGCGAAACAAAAAATGTCAAAAAAATAGGAATGACGTCATAAAAAAATGATATGCCGTCATAGTGATGTATCATATGTGCGGTAATTCATCTCTGCTAATGCCCTGTTCGATTCCCGCAAACAGAATTCAAAAAGCTTGCCTAGTTTCGGAGATAATTTTTTAGGCGATTTCCATTAGTGGAGATATTTGACGTCATAACTTTTTTTTCTAGGAGGAATTTTCAAAATCGGAGATGGTTACTGTCTGCGCAGGGTATTTTTACATATATACGCCAAGTTTCAGGAAGTTTCGATGAAAACTGTAGCTGTTGAAACAAAAAGTCCACAAGAAGAAGATGAAGAACAACAACGTGAGTAAGACTTAGAGATCCTCCACGAGGATCTAAAAAGAAGAGTTTAATACTGAAATTTATTTATTTATTTTTTAAATGCATAATTGTCTCGGCTTGTGGAGCAGCTGGGACACATAACGGAAAAGATGGTGCAGAAAAGTTTGACGGGTGTAGAAAAGATCATGCCTTTGAATGGGGGATGACTTGAGATGGTGGTGATCAGCTGTCTTGAAGACCGGGAGAGAAGAATGACATGGAAGAGAGTGTGGAAGGTGGTTCCATAGGTGGGAAAAGAGGAACAAATGAGTGCAGGTGAGCAGTGGTTCTAGATTTAGATATTTTCACGAAGAGGGGGTTTCTGGTGGACCGCGTGCATCCTGCAGATACTTGGGGGGTGCAGAGCACGGAGAGGGCAGCAGGTGCAAGACCAGAAATGAGGTGGAAGAAGACGGAGAGACCACTGACCTGTCAAGGGTGATGAAGTGATAGGCCCGTTGACTCAGCTTCATCGTGAGAGGTTCCAATGATATTGAAAGCCTTGGTTTCCACAGCGTCAAGCCGAGCAAGATGTGAGGCAGGGGAGCCAACCCCAAGGGGAGAGCAGTACTCCATCAAGCTGCGGATGAAAGCCTTGTTGGGGGACAGGAGCTCAGACATGCCAAGGAAGGAGATTTAGGACTTTGCATGACGGAGGATGCCCAGTCGGTATCTGCCTTTGGAGGCCAACTTGAAAATGTGGCTTACCCAAGATAGATCATGGCTGAGAGTGAGACCCAGGAGTTTGAGTGACTGAACCTCTTTGCGACGGTTGTTGAGAAACTAGATGGGAGGTTTTGCAGAACAGTCCTTTCAGAGAGGGGGGAGAGAGGGGGAGAGAGAGAGAAGAGAGAAGAGAGAAGAGAGGAGAGAGGAGAGAGGAGAGAGGAGAGAGGAGAGAGGAGAGAGGAGAGAGGAGAGAGGAGAGAGAGATTTCTCAGGATTGGAAGACGTGTTCCAAATGTATATTTATTTATTTAATCTCAATAATAAGCCTGTGGACGAGTGAGTGTGCATGAGTCTCAGCAAATTGAATATCTGTCCTTTAATCACGAGTTTAATCTCACGTGGGCACAACTAATCGGCTGTTTAGGTGAGCACAATCAATCGGCTGTTTAGGTGTGCACAACTAATCGGCTCTTTCAGAGAGCACAACTAATCGGCTCTTTCGGAGAGCACAACTAATCGGCTGTTTTGGTGCGCACAACTAATCTGCTGTTTAGACATGCACAACTAATCGGCTGTTTATCTCCCTTCATAAATCGCTATCTAGACGGGTGATTAGCTGTGTATGTGCAACAATGTTTTTGTCACCGTTTAAGGGTGAGGCGTGTGCTAGCAAGACCCTCGCTTCGTTCCTTTTGTAAATTTGGCCATTACTTTTTTTAATGCTCTGATAAAGTTTTGATTTTGTGATAAATGACGATACTATTTTACCTTTCGTACCTCCCTCCCATTTAGATCTCCCCTGAGAACCACGTAACAAGGGGAACCGAGGAAGGGAAAAACACAGGAAGAGGAAGAGGAGTAGGCATGAAGATGAAGATGATGCAGAATTGGGGAATCCGAAGAGAAGAGAAGAGGTGTAGAATCGACATAACTAGAACTAAAACAAGAGGTAACTATAATTGCAGACTTTCACAAACAAAAGACTGATGTTTTACCTGCTCTGGTCTGAACTGATGTTTACCTGCTCTGGTCTGAATGGGATGTGGCCAGGTACCATGTCACCAATTATTATCCGATTTGCTTAAATTATAAGTTTCTGCATGCCAAAAACCTTAACTTGGTGACCACATTTGAACTTTAACCCCTGTAAAATTGAAGCCAAGGGACCATTGTCTACCTGATTTAGTCTGTAGGGGTTGTGGTATGGTATATTTTGTGCCAAATATTATCCTGATTTGTTTAAATTGAAATGCTTGACAGACCAGAAACCTTAATTTTGACCCATTTTCACCTTTAACCATGGTATAATCCTGGAAATGACAAACTTGCAGCCTTGAGGTGTGGCAGCTTGATGAATCTCTAAGGCTACTGGATGGTGAACTTCCAACATGAAATGGATGAATGTTATTTGATTTATTGTGTTTGTCTGATCATGAAATGCTAACCATTGTATCTGCTTCATGGCAGGCAAGCAAGGGCAGCTGGTATATACATATATAATCGGTCGTCCATAAGGTGTGATTGAGCGAGGTGTTTCACCAAAAGGCATGCACCTTGTTCTACATTTGTACAACCGATGCTGCTGGTGGAAGTCAGGAACCATCAGATGGTGTTGGGCTTCACCTTGGAGATCCAAAGTGGTAAGTCTGTATAAATGATGTCTTGTTATAATGTATCTTTAAGTTGATGCTGTCATTGTGTCGTTGCTTCAATGTGCCACAGATTATTATGGTTCCATCACCCTGCCTTCATGTCCCATTTGTCTTCAGGAGCTACAAAGAAACCAAGTCCATGCCTTGCTGCAAGTTTGACACAGAGTATTCATCAAGGTGAAAAGCAACACTTTTCCGGTGGTACCACTACATGCACCACAATGGTATGGCATGAGCATAACTTGTGAAAACAAAAGAAAAAAAAAGAAGATGACGATAGAGACACCACGAGGGTTTGTTGAAACATTGAGGCGTGGTAAAACAAAAACCTTTAATATTTGTAAGCAATTTTGACCTTTGACCCCTGTATAATCCTCAAAACAACTTTAATGCAAAATATTTGCAAAACTGAAATAAAATTTAAAAAATGAAAATAGCGATTTGGGCATAGCGCAAGATAGACTTCACCCTGCTAGTCTTCGGAAATGTAAACCGCGTTGAGATCGAGAGGTGGTAGTTGTAATGAAGCTGACCGTCTATGGGAGAACTGTTTTCAGATTTGCTCTGTCAGGATAAATTTATTGAGGTAAGGTTTGCGGATTGCGGTCAATGTGCTCGATTATTCACAGGTTGATTAACTATTTTCCACATTTATTCACCAAATTAATATGGGCTGCCAACACAGTAAACCCCTTCATACCCCCCAACATTGGCATCACCATCATTTCCGTCAACCGTTCTTTATCATTGCTATCAACATCAACATCAACATTTAAACTTAATTTAACTATAAAGGGTATTTTGATTTATTGATTAACCAATTAATCAATTAATTATTCATTTTTCGATTAAATACTTGATTTAATTTTCAAAAAGTTACAGATTCAGATGAAATAGCGATGGTTTCGGTATGCTTTGAGCCAATTTATAAAATAATTAATTATTTAATAATAAATTATTGTACACCACTCCCTCCCAATTCCGTCTCAATGTGCTGCACGGTGGCACGCTTGAATGTATCTCCACCAGTTTAACTATTATTCGGCACAATTTAAACATTCTCAACAACCAGTTTTAATGTGTAAAAGTTTGTATACATTCAAACTGTAAACTCTCCGATGTTATTGAAGTCCAGGATTACGTCAACGCATTGACCTATTAACTTATAAGCTGACTATGATAATTTAACAGCTCAATTGTGGAACAGCAAATACTTTTACAAATCCACTGCATTCTCTCCTTTGTCACCATGTTCAGAGCAAAGGTTATGATCCCGGTGGAGCACGGATCAGATGAAGTGCTGAACCTCGCATCATTCCATCGGTCTGGGCTGTTGGAGATTTTGTTTCATCTGGAACCATGTGCACCTGGCCTGGTTGTGGTTGCCTTGTCTTTGCAGGTCCTCACCTGCTTTGGTGTGCACGTGAAAGCACGGCAAGTCAAGACCGTTCTACAACTGTACTTCTGTATCTGGATACAGAAGAGACGAACAAGGAAGCCATTGCCACCCTCCACCGGCCTTGTATCATATTGAATTGGGTTGACAGATCATGAACAAGACGTTATGCAATTATTCATCTCTTCTGATTTAACTTTTTTTTATAAACCTTTTTTTAACATTAAACTTTTTAAAAAAAACAAAAAAACATTACATTTTTTTAACATAAAAAACCATTAAAAAAAAACATATTAAAAATCCTTTTAAAAGTTTTTTTTAATATTTTTTTAACATTAAACTTTTTAAAAAAACAAATAAAACATTACATTTTAACATAAAAAACATTTAAAAATCCTTTTAAAAGTTTTTTTTATATTTTTTAACATTAAACTTTTTTTAAAACAAATAAAACTACATTTTTAACATGAAAAAAACATTTTTTTAAAAACATTTAAAAAATCCTTTTAAAAGTTTTTTTAAATATTTTTTTAACATTAAACTTTTTAAAAAACAAATAAAACATTACATCTTTAACATAAAAAAACATCAAAAAAAACATTTAAAAAAATCCTTTTAAAATTTTTTTTTAATATTTTTTAACATTAAACTTTTTTTTAAAACAAATAAAACATTACATTTTTAACATGAAAAAACATTTCAAAAAAAAACATTAAAAAAATCCGTTTTTTTTTAAAATATTTTTTAACATTAAACTTTTTTAAAAAACAAATAAAACATTACATTTTTAACATTAAAAAAAACATTAAAAAAAACATTTAAAAAATCCTTTTAAAATTTTTTAAATATTTTTTTAACATTAAACTTTTTTAAAAAACAAATAAAACATTACATTTTTAACATGAAAAAAACATTTTCAAAAAAAAAAAAACATTTTTAAAAATCCTTTTAAAAGTTTTTAAAAATATTTTTCACAAAAAGGCTAGGGGGACACCCCCCACCAATATCATTTCTCATCATACTAAAGTTAAAACTAAACCTGAACCTCTCTTCCTGCCTTTTGGTCCTCTATTTTTTTACTCTTTTCTCCTATTTATTTATTTTTGCAAGGAAACTCCATGCATCTATGATGGACACCGCTTTCTGTGACTCTTCAGGATAATTATGTTTTGGAACCAGAGGTTGTTGACAAAACAGAACATGAAAATAAAATGCTGAATTTTTCTTACAAGAGGTGATTCATTCCATGAAGCCAAGGATTACTTTTCATATTTAAAAAATATTTCATCGTTTCCCGTTGGACTGTTTGTGACACTGACATTTTTTGACAAGTTTTAACAAAAAAGTTAAATGCTTGATGAGATTTGCCAGCTTCGCATCATCATGTTTATACAATTGTGCTTCGGCAGGGATGCCAACTGGGAACTCATTTTTTAAGATGAATCTAGTGTACCCAGAACATCCTTTTTTTCTACGCCTCGTCGAGACCAACACTATATATTCCCTGGATTATTGTTGATACCATGACGTGCAAGACCGTGACCTACAGGTGTTGATCAGCTGCTGTCAATCAAAATCTATGTGTGGTGGTGGGTCATGTGTAAACCATTGAGATAGACTGTAACCCTACAAGTACTTTTTAACGACAAGAATCATGTTCTCTTCGATATGAAAACGTTTACCGAATCCATGCTACTAAAATGTTCCATGATGGATCTTCATTGTACATATTTTTTATTTCGTGTATCCTTTATTTTAGCACATCATTTAAACGTAGATATAATTTATTTATTTATTACCCTTCTTCTGTCTGCTTCTTACAACCCAATCCTAACCCTTCTTCTTTCTGCTTGCTTCTGGGATGTTGTTTTTAGCTTCTTCTTTGAAAATGTCTTCAACCTCTTGCCACAATTAGTCTGGCATTCTGTCAACCAAGTTCTGCTCTGCAAAATGGCTTTTGACCTTGATTGTATATATTTTTTTAAACGTTTTCAGATCATATAGTATCTGGTCAGAGTTTTTGATTATTTTTTTTCACCTTTCTCATTTGACTCTTACTTATGCCACAAGGAGTTCATGATTTGTCCCACAGTCTGCACCTGGCAGAGTATTGGCAGATTGCACAGCACTTCTCCATCTTCTTTTGATTCGAATGTAGTCAGTCTGACTTCTGCATTGCCCATCAGGTGAAGCCCATGTGTGCAGTCTATGCTTGGGTGGTTTGAGCCATGTGTTTGTAATTGCGAGATCATTCTCCACACGGAACTCCAGCAGTTTTGTCGCTCAGTTGACACAACATGAAAGACGATACAATGGATTGCACAAGACGATCCATCTGCGGCCACCAGCATCGGTCGTGGAGGTGCTGTTTAATGCACGCAATGCCCTGCTGACTTTCATGTGCCAGGTTGACTAGTTTGGTATGCAAGGACAGCAGTACAATCAAGCAAGTCCTGCGCATCATATATGCGTTGTTCATGGCCACTTCATGACGGACAGAAAAGTATGAAGCAAGTTCAGGTGCAACCGCTTTCCTCGAGTTCGGTCAGCTTTGCTCTATTTGGGCACACAGCAAACACAGTTAAGAGCAGCAAACACATGCAGCTGAGAACTTGGTAATGGAGAGAGCAGTGAGGGCATGGAAAATAGCGGCATTCAGCTCAGGTTTGTCATCTGCCACATCACAATCAGTAGGCAGAGGCAGTCAGCAGTGTAGTTCTGTATTCCAGGACAATACGTCACATTGTAAGAGAAGCAAAGCTGTCGAGTCGACCATCTGGTGAATTGCATTCCGGCATGACCGATGCCTTTTGTGGCTAGCGGTGTGATCAGTTCGAAGAGTGAAGTGGCATCCTCAGAGATATGTCCTCCACTTTTCCACAGCCCAGACACAAGCTAGAGCTTCCTTCTCAACTGTTGAGTATTTGTATTTCCTTTCGGCAGGAGACAGTGTGTGAGACGTAAAACCCACTGTGCACTCAGTATTCTCGGGATGCAGCAAAGTTAACACTCCCCCCAGCCTGAAGTCGGACACATCCGTCGAGATGAATGGGGGCAGGTTTGGATCGAAGAGAGCAAGAGCTCTCCACAATCCGTGTCTTTTCAGCAGTGAAACTCCGCTCAGCTTTGGTAGTCCAGATGAAATGTAAGTCACTCCCAGATCTAAGCAGCGCATGCAGCGGTTCACCAACCATGGCGTAGTTAGGTCGGAATTTACTGTACCAAGAGGTAAGTCCCAAGAAGGAGCATCGGGAAGCAATGTTGAGAGGAGCAGATGCATCAGTTATGGCTGCAATGGGGTCAGTCAGGAAGTAGGCTGTCCTTTGAAGTGACATGTCCGAGAAAACGTAGGCTGGTTTGATTTAATAAACACTTTTGAGTGTTACGCTTTAGTCCAGCCTCATGTAAGTGATGCAGGACAGGATGGAGGTTTGCGTCATGTTCAGTTTTGGAACGACCATAAATAATTATGTCATCCAGGTTGTTTTGTACACCTAGTAATCCCTGAAGAATTGCCACCATCATCTTTTGAAATGCAGCAGGGGCTAATGCCAAGCCATATGGAACTCTGCAGTATCGGAAAAGCCACTCGTATGAAGTACATAAAAGCTTTCAAGTCCCGGCTGTCATCGTGCAAGATTACCTGATGGTAAGTGTTGGCAAGCTCGATCGATGAAGAAACTGTCGCGCCTTTCAGCTCAGCAAAAAGTTTCTCCATGTGAGGCAATGGATGCCAATCCACAATTATTTCTTTGTTGGGCTCCGGCCGATTGATACACATCTGAATCCCCATGATTTCTTCTGAGTGACAACTATTGGCGATACCCAGGGAGATGCATCAACTTTCTCAATGATGCCCATCTCCAGCAGTTGTTTCAGTTGGTCTGAGACAACTCGTCTCACAGAGAGTGGATGGAAGCCATCGAAATTTTTGTTGTACAGGAGCCATATAGTTTCGACTTTAACTTTATGCATGCCAGAGCAGGGGTTAGCCTTGCAGGCCCCATGAAAATCATTGTTCCCTTTTTGAGGCAATGTTTTATGGCTGGATGCCCTTCCTGACGCCAACCCTTTCTTTGCCTCTTACGAAATGCAGGGATACCGTGTACCTATTGTAACTGGGGCACACACCGGGAGGGTGACACATACCAAAGCAAATAAAACCCCAGTGTAGTTATGTCACAGTATTTTGTGCAGCTAAACTTGAGAATCCAGTGTTCAGTATGGGAAGGGAACATGCATTGTGTTTGGAGCAGCAGCAGCCCCATTGTAGTGATATATGAATAAATTATTATTTATATATATA
>CM068954.1:192700033-192711148 GCA_035128595.1 Eptatretus atami | reverse complement strand
AAGTGTTCATAGGTGGTACCAAGTATAAAAGGTCTCCTTTCTTTTCAAGCGACTGACATGAATAGCCCTTCGCATTTACATCACTTTGAGGACTAACTGCTGGAACCCACATTTCACACTCACTTGGTTGTGTGTGGCCATCACATGAACACATGAATGTACATGACGAATGACCCGTTGCCACCTCATGACTGTGAGTGTTTGTTTGAGGTATTCAATAAACATCGTTGATAGATATATTCATAAATTATTGCATGGCATATGAAATTAAATGCATGCTGCTCAAGCAAACATGCATGTGATGGCCATGTTGTTACGGATTCGCGATATTTGTTTCACTTGTCATGATTCACACTGAATGACAGAAGAACAGAATTCTGATGATACCACCATTGTGTTGTTTCCAATTGTACGGTAGACAATGGCATCGCTATTGTGGTACCCTTGTGATTTGCTGTAACAAACTTGTCGACGCAACCTCATTATGAAAGGTGCGTTCAAATCATGTGCACACAGTATTGAGGTTTTGAACCTGTCATGTCATAACATTAAAAACATTTTTTTTTTAACATTTTTAAAGAATCATGTCACATGATCATTCTCCATTTCGCTTGGCAAGATATGCAATGTGTATTGTGGCAGCAGGCCAGGATCTACGTATAAAGACTCTTACGAGCATGGTGTTGTCACCTCCACCAACCAAAGGTGGACAGAGGTGAAACTGCCACAGATATGTGAAATATTTGGTGGAATTGTGCCTTTTATGAGAGAAACATGGCATTTGGCACACAGTTGGAGCATATCCTTAGGAAGTGTTTTGGCTCTCGGGCCATCGCAGATTTGTCCCATGACAGTAATGTCCATACAAGTAGAGGGGAAAGTGGAGTTGGTAGAGATCACAGAGGAGGAAGTGTAGACGGCATTGAAGAAGGATCAAGAAGGGAAGAGCACCAGGCATTGATGAGGTGTGTACACAGTTGATAATTGCAGCAGAAGAAGTCAGTCAGTTGGACGAAGAGGCTGTTGAATGTACAATGCGAGAGGGTTCAATTGTGGAGTAGAGGACAGGGTTAATTGTGCCGATATGGAAGGGGAAGGGTGATGTGATGGTCAGGTCAAGTCAGGTATGGGAGACATCGCCAGAGCAGCGCGTCGCTGCGTACACTTTCCGCCGGTACTCCGGGGGCCTCCGTCTGGCCATCCCCCAGGCAGATGCCTGGCCCGTCCCATCTCCATGAGATGTCGATCAACCTGCAGCAACCATGAGACTCCCTTGCTAAGAGAATCTGGTGAGCAGGATCAGTGTCAGGAAAACGAGCCACATGTCCACACAGCCGCAGCTGACGCTCACGGACTATGCAGGAAACAAATCTCATTTGCGTCTCTCTCAGCAACCGCTCGTTGGACACAAAGTCCGACCAGCGATCGCCAAAGATTCTCTGAAGAGACCTGGTACCAAAGGAATTAAGTCTCTGTTTCAGACCCCTGGTCAGAGTCCAAGTCTCACATCCGTAGAACAAGACTGGAAGCACCAAGGACTTGAAGACTTGGACCTTCGTCCTCCTGCACAGGTACCAGCAGCGCCACACCCCATGATCCAGTGAATCAATGACTCCCCATGCCCGACCCAGACGTCTATTGACCCCTGACTCACAGCCAGCAGAGACATGAATATCCCAGCCAAGGGAAGTGAATCTCTCCGTGACCTCAACATCTTCACCACAAACAGGTACAGACAAGAGAGCAGCATCCAAGATGTCATTGAAAGCCTGGATCCTAGCTTTGACCCAGGAAACCCATAATTCCAGTGGCTCTGACTCCTCATTCAGCACCCCGAGGGTCCCCAAAAGGATATCCAGAGTCTCCGCAAATATAACTGCATCATCTGTGAAATCAAGGTCAGAGATCTTGACATTCCCAAGAGATGCACCGCAGGTTGATCTCTCTGATATCCTCCCCAGAATGCACTTCATGCAAGCGCTGAAAAGTGTGGGGGCCAGTACACATCCCTGACAAACTCCAGTAACAACTGGAAATAAGTCGGAGATGGCAGCACCACATCTCACAGCACCCTCAGTACTAGAGTATAGTTCAGACATCAGATTGATCAGTTTTGGTGGCACCCCACGAAGACCAAGAATCCTCAAGAGGGCATCTAGATTAACTGAATTGAACACTTTGCAGAGATCAACATAGGCTGCAAGCAGCCCCTGCCAAAACTCTCGGCTGCGTTCGGTGAGGACTTGAATGGCAAGGATACGGTCAATTGTTGAACTCTTTTGGTTTAAAGCCTGACTGTTCTGGACACTGGTGCTCAAGCAAATGGTGGTGAACCCCATCAATAATTATCTGAGCAAAGACCTGGCCCAGCACTGAGAGCTGCATCACCCCTCAGTCGTTGTTGCAGTCTTGGCGATCACCCTTCCTTTCCAGAAAGGGACAACAAGGCCCCTCCTTCAGTCAACTGGGATGATGCCTGAATTCCAGGCAGAGCACAGAACTGCGTGCAACGACATGAGTACAGCATTTCCACCAGCCTTGAGAAGTTCAGCAGGGATGCCACAGGTCCCAGGAGCTTTACCCCATTTCAACCGGTTCACCGCAGCCTGTGTTTCAACAAACAAATGTGGAGCACAGTCAGCAATAGGGTGAATATGTATAGGAGAGTAACAATGGGGATAGTTAATAGGGAGGGTCAGCAAGAGTGATAGTAACACCTCTTACATCCAACTCAACAGCTCGTGGATCAGCCTGTTACAGCTGCTCAAAGTAACCGGCCCAGAAGGCCTCACTTCAGACTCCTCTGCTAAGAGCCTACAAACTCCGCTCTAACTGCTGTACTGAGGATGGGCTTGGAGAACGCAATGCGCGAATTCCCTTGTAAGCAGGACGAGAATCACATGACCACAGGTGATGCTCTACCCCCTCACAGATTCCTCGCACATCGGCCTCCTCGTCCACCCTCAGCGCACCTACAGTTTTATGCCTCAATTCCCTGAACAGCTCAGCTCCGCCATTAAGCCTGGCCCTGTGACTGGTCAATGGTATCCAGTGTCCCTTGAGAGACAAAATTATTCTTCACCCTTCGGTGAGTTCCAATATATCCACCGGCAACATCAAGGATAGTGGTCTTGAAGGCACTCCACTACTCTTCAGCATTCCCCAAAGCACCTCGACCCCCAAATCCCCACTCAGCCTGTTTGCAAACTCCTCAGATACCCTCTCATCCTTGAGTTTGCCAACATCCAGCCTCGGCTAGGATGGTACCATTTTCCCGGATTTAAGCTGCAACTTCAGAGTTGCTAGCACAAGCCTGTGGACGGTATTGAGGAACTGAGTACTCAGGTAGACCCTGCAGTTCTGGATCATCCTCCAGTGACCATCGAGCACGTGGTCATTCTCCTTTTCCACACCACCAGCGTTAGAATACCAAGTCCAGCAATGAGCCTGTGGGCGCTGAAACCATGAACCAGCCACCCTAAGTCCATGATTCTTGCAAAGTCAAGGAACTTCGTGCTATTCAGGTTACAGTTCCAGACCCATGGGGACCAACACACGTCTCATAACCATCCCTATCAGTTCCAGTCGATGCATTGAAATTCCGCAAGATAGAAGAGTATTTCTCACCTGGGGCACAGATCAACCACAGACTCGAGAGTGGCATAGAATGCATCCTTTACGGTGAGATTACTCGCCTCAGTCGGAGCATATACAGAGACCAGGGAAACAACACTCAAGGAGTGATGAATCCTTCGTCTCATAATCGGCTCGTTGACCGGTGTTACCTCAATTATCATTGGAGTCAGCTTATTGGACACATCTATAGCTACTCCTTGGGTAGGGTCACCTTCAGAGCGACCACACCAATAAGAGGTGCAACCACCCAACATGATCTTGCCACTATCCAGTCTCCAAACCTCAGAGAGTGCTGCAATACCGATGTTCAAACGCTTGAGCTCAAATGATAACAGAGACAGGTGATCATCCTCTCTTTGGGATCGGACATTCCAGGCACCCACCCGAAGGGACCGCCTCAGGTTATCTCAAGGAGAACGCCATCGGGTGGACGACACCTCAGCACCACCACGACACACACCACCGCAACCTGACCCGGGAAAGTTACCCCGTGGTTTCCTTCCTATCATCAAAGAGTGGGGGTCCCGAAGGCTTTGCCCCAATCCCGTCATCCGGTGAGCTAAACTGCAGAGAGCAGCTGTACAGGAGATACTCCCATGGAGTGGGTTTTCAGATTTCTTTGCGTTTTTGTGTTTTGCGGAGTGAAGGGTTTTGCGGTGGCCAGAGTGCAAATCGTGCCACCAACCTCCTTAAAAAAATAAGTAACCCAACTGCAGAAGGACATCCGCAGACATAGTTGAGCACTAGATGTGGATGACCGTTGGCTCACAAGGAGCTCCTCCACCCTTTGATGTTCAATATCCGGGGAAATACAGGGCCATTACCCTCCTCAATCATGTAATGAAGGAGCTGGAGAGGATTCTGGATGGGAGGATAAGGAAGAGTATGGAGATGGAGATCGGAGAAGAGAATCAGGGGTTTAGAAAGGGTATGGGGACGACGGATGGGATGTTCACGCTGAGACAGATGGTGGAGAAGAGGTTGGAGGTGCAAGGTGAGGTGGCATTAGGGTATGTGGACCTGGAGAAGGCCTACAACACTCTCCAGAGAGAGATAGTGATGGCAATATCGAGATGGATGAGAGTGCTGGAAGCAGAAGTTAGTTTGGTCAAAGGGATGTACAAGAGAACAAAGGGCAGAGTCTTGGTTGGTCCTGGGATGTTTGAGGAGTTCAGCGTGAACATTGGTTTGAGGCAGGGAAGCACTCTCAACCCACTCATGTTTATCATGGTGATGGAGCTGGTAAGCAGGAAGGTGAGCTTGAGGCGTAGTATGGGGAGGATGCTGCATGCGGATGACCTGGCTGTTGTGGTGGAGAGCGGGTGGGAGATGCAGGAAGTACTGTGGGAATGGAAGGAGGCATTTGGGAAGCATGGGCTGAAGATGAGTGTGGAGAAGACAGGTGAAGTGGGTTGGGCATCAGAGAAAATAAATGAATATCAGGTTAGAGGGGAAGGAGATCAGACAGGAAAATAATTTTGAGTATCTGGGTGGAACAGTGACCGGGGATGGTAAATCAGAGGCAGAAGTGCGGAAGAGGATTCAGGTGGGTGCGAATTCGTGGAGGAGGGTGGAGGGAGTAATGGAAGACAGAAATATATCAAGGAAGTTGAAAGGGAAGGTTCTGATGTCGTGTGCAACTCCGGCCTACCTTTTCGGTCTGGAGATGGTGGCACTGACAGAGAAACAACAGAGTGAAGAGGGTCGATACAAGGAGGATGGAAGAACTGAAGGAGGAGATTGTTGTGCAGAGGAGTATCGTGGTCAAGGCAGGGCAGAAGCATGGTGCCATCACACACAATATTCATGTAAATATTTGGCAGTCATTTTTGGAAAATGTCTGTCATTACTCTTTCTTCTTCTTCTCCTATATCTGATTATATATATATATATTATATACATTATATATATATATATATATATATTATTATATATTATATAATTACTCTAGCAGGGTGTGCTTACACATTGTGTAAGCATACGAACCGTACTTCCCCATTGTCTCGGGTCGTCCACCTGCATTTTTTCCCCCATTTATTACCTCTCGGAAGGTACCGATCTTTAATGTCAGTCAGTCAATCAGTGGTTAGAAAGAGCTTTATGATATATAATATGTATTATATATATATATATATATATATATATTTGATTTAGAAAATAAGAATACTGGAGCAACATCTCCTGATTTCTGCTTTCAGGTGCAGCAGTCTGCTTGGTGTTGGCTTAATGGTCAGGGTTGTGAGCTTGGGATCCTAGGATCCTGAGTTCAAGTCTCCCTTTGCTGTTGAATTCATACCAGGTGGGGTTGACTCTGCCTGTCATCCTTCTGAGGTCAGCAAAATGAGTACCAGCTTGCTGGGATGATTGAGCCATTCGAGTATCCTGCGTTGGAGTGGCGACCCGTCCAGGAGACTGCTTCAGCAGCACTAATGCTCTGTACAGAGTATCGTCCCGATGGATGGATGGATGAGGTACAAAATACAAATAAGTCAGGTCTTCTACCCCTACAATGGATTTCATCTGCCATATCAAAAGTACTATAACAGCTGATGGTGGCCATCTTGGAAAATGGCCACGAATTTTGTCACACGGTAAATCTGCAATGACCCTAAGGCCAAAAATCTTCACGATGGTATATTCCAACAGTGTGCCAAATTTCATGTTTCTATCATCAAAGGTACGATTCATTCACATATCTGCAGTACGATTTAGTTTTCACCCCTGTTTGTCCATCTGTCTGTCTGTGAGCAGGATATCTCAAAAAGTTTGGGACAGATTCAGACAAAATTTTGTGGACAGGTTGGGTGTGTGACCAAGTTGAATTGATTCGACTTTGGGGAAGATCCCCATCCAGATACAATAATTTAAATAAAAAAATATTTTAAGTGGTTTTTCGATAACCACGGACAGATAGAGCCAAAAACGATATATAGCATGATATTTCGATACGTTGTGGACAGGTTATGACAAAACTATGGGATGAGTTGGTTAGATGACAATAACCAGCTAATTATATTTTGGTTCAGGTCTGGATCCAGTTCTGGCTTATCGGTGGGATACAAAACATAAACTGTTCAGCCTGGCAGAGGTATGCGCTCCGCCGAGTGCTGTTATAGTTGTTTCTTTTTACCCTCGCCGAAGGAGAGGTCTGTCTGTTGGGTAGCTCGATAAAGTCGAAAAAAAAGAATTTTTTTTTTTTTTTTGATCTACCCAAATTTTCACTTTTTCCGTCGATATGTTTGTCTGTCTGTATGTCTGTATGTATGTCTGTCTGTTCGGTCCAGTGCTCCGTTAATACAATGGCGATTTCGATGAAACTTGGTGGGTAGGTTCATACCATGACCTAATTGTGTGCAAATGAGAACCGTTGCTATGGACACCACCGTTGCCTAGCAACGGGACTTTGAAATTTTTGAAAAATCATAAAAAAATTATTTTTTCGAAAATCAAAAATCGGGCCATGAGCGACTGTGGGCAGTACATTCAGCCATATTGTCAAAAATTTCCAGCCGAATCCTATGAAAACTGTTGGAGAAGATAGACTTTGAATGAACCCTGGTCGAAAACAATAAAAAAACGAAGATCGTTATATCTCAGAGACTGAGTCAGATATACATGAAACTGGTATGGTAGGTTCATGTATGTCCTAGTTATGTGTGAGAAAGAACCGTTGCTATGGACCCTCCGTTGCCTAGCAACGGCCGAAAAACTCTAAATGTGGGGTATTTTAACGAAAAAAACATCTGCAGCATTAACCCTTGAAGCTGGAATCATGAATTTTCTTGTGCTTAATCATCAGGTCATTCCCATCGAACGGGCCCATCGCCTCAGGTTCTATTGGGTAGGCGACTACCCATGTCCGCCTACCGGCTTGTCTGTCTGTCTGTCTGTCTGTTTGTTTGTCCACACAGAACTTTAGGTGTTTTTTTTTTTTTAGGTCTGTCTGTCTGTTTGTTTGTCCAAACAGAACTTTGGTGTTTTTCTTCGTAACTGCTTGTCGGATCAAGACGAAGTTTTTCACCATCGGAGCGACTACTCATGTGGAATGTTTTAATTATAATTATGACGTCATAGGTTACGTGGTATGGCAGCCATGTTGGAAAAACGTAAAAATTTTGGACCTCCATCTCTGAAACCGCAGCAAGGGAAAAAATTGAAACTTGGCACATGGCAAGTACTCCTGGGGAATGAGTGTGATTTTTTTTTTGTATGACGTCATAGATGCCTTTGTTATATTGTCATAATTGCATATGTAGATTGCCGCATCTGATCAATTTGAAATTTTTTGAGGATTATCTAGGGATAAAATAGTCCACAGAAAGAAAGAAAAAAACGATGTCATCGGTCACGTTATTCGGCAGCCATATTGTTTATGCGATGACGACGTCATGACGTTTTCGATCTTCTCAAAATCTTCTTCTCTGAAGTGGCTGAACAGATCGAGGTGAAACTTTACACGTGTGACCGCCTATCCACGAGGAACAAAAGGTTCACACATATGATGTCATCGGTCGCATGGTTTGGCAGCCATATTGGATTTACCCTAAAACCTATAAATAAAAATCTTCTCCAGAACAGCTGGACAGATCGAGGGAAAGCTTCACACAAATGTCCCCCAAGCTATGGGTGCACAAGTTTGTTCAGGAATACTTGATAGGTCAGATGGATTGGCAGCCATATTGGATTGAAGAAAAATATTAAATAATGTTTTCTCTGGAACCGCTTAATCAATCAATGTGAAACTTCACAATTATGATCTGGTAGTGATGGGGAATAGATGTTTTACATTTCAACTTGATCGGATGCATGGTCTGGCAGTTAGAATGTTTTTTTTTGACCTGGGTTCTTTTTGATTTTTAAAAAATATTCTTTTAATAAGGCTCACTTAGCTCTGCCTGGATGGGTTCGAGGTTAGAGGAGTAGCAGCTGAAATGTGAATCCTATCCAGGTTCCTCTTGATGACTTCATCATTACTTTTTGGGGTTCCTTCTAATTACTCCAATGCAGGACTTGAACCTATTTGGTCTTCCATTTGATTTGAATTTAATTTATTTTAATCCCATTCTCAATTCAATTGAATAATAATAAACGTCATGGGTCAGGGTCAGGTGTCCGATCAAAGCGGGACGTCTTGGTACCCGGTCATCACTGCCAGCAGTTATAAAGTGGCAATTCTAGTTTTGTCTCTTATTAATTACGAAACACACCAGTACACAAACGCCACACAAAATACACCACACAATTCTTATTAATTTCATAACACCGGTGCACAACTACCACACAAAACAAGTCCTGGTGAGGGTCTGCAATCTCTGGTTGC
Source organism: Eptatretus atami (assembly GCA_035128595.1). NCBI lineage: Eukaryota > Metazoa > Chordata > Myxini > Myxiniformes > Myxinidae > Eptatretus > Eptatretus atami. The sequence continues at coordinate 192,702,192 of CM068954.1, read as the reverse complement.
TCTTTTTCTTATTTTATCATCGATTTGTCTCAACGAGGGAGGAGCTGTCACATAATTCACATACAGTACAAAGACATTGGTAGATGTCAATGTAGTTTAGTAAAGGGAATTTGAACCCGGGTTCCATGTGCTATGAGCCATCAGTTCAGATGGGAATGCTGAATAAGCCAAATTATTGTTTTTGTTTTACGAAATGTCCTCAATGTGTCCTTCATTTCATGAAAGATTGGAGATTTCATTGTACATTGAAGTATAAATGTTACTGATCTGTTGGGGTCCCAGTGCTACGGAAATAATGTACTGTCCCTCAAATGTTCCTTCTGCGTGTATAAACCATGGACCAGGTGGTCATGCATAATCCACTATTGATTATTTTTCAAATAACGTTCCCCCCATCCCTCTCCCCCTTGCAGAGGTGTGGAACAACACAGGATACTGGCCATTCTTTCTTCCCCAAATTCTCCCAGATTTCCCAACTAGCCTTTCTCTCTCGCACATCCTCCCAATTATATTAACTTACTGAATTATTCCACCCAGTGTGTACATCAGGAATCGTTGACCACTGAGGTGGGCTCCTGAATCGGCCGAACAACTCGAGTGCTGTGCCAATTGTCACCCTTGTGTTTGTCCAATGTTCGGCTCAGAAAGCTGACAGCCTACAGGACAGGTCCGCAGACTGTAAGCTTTCGTGCTGTTATCACTCCATAAATCACTCTCAACACAAATCACATGATCGGTGAAGAAACGCGTCCCAACTTGAAGCAAATTAATTCTTCACTTCTTCCTCCCAAGCCTTGTTCCTGGGCAAGCACAGTGGATCCATCAGGCACTGGCAGGGTGACGGCCCATTCGATATATCTGACCACATGGCAGCCCTCTGTTCGTCTATTCACCCAAGAACATAATTTATCTCAAGAGAGAGCTGCTATCTTCGCTCTCGTTTATCCTTCTCATGTACGAGAGGCAGTGTGGGGTCTGCAAGGGTGATGCAAGACCTAATTCTCAGGAGGCGAGGGAAACTGCACTTGCCAGAGAGGTGGAATGGCGGGCCAAACATCCTCAAAAAGAGGTTGTAACGCTCTGTCTCGCAATGTCAGCCACAAACCACGGCTGTGCTTACTTCGTTCCTTTTTTTTTGCCATTTCCTGACCAAAGCCAGGCATGACGTAACACATGCAGGCAGACGACAGAAGACTCCAACTGCTGCAGGCTGTCACGGAACTCAAAGAAGGACCAGTGTCTGCATTTGAAAGAACGGACATGAAACTTGTCAATTTAGCTTTCGAGGTCACGAAGTTCATGACACCAGGTGACAGTGCCTATAACCTTGCCTGCCCAATTGAAAATAGTAAGTCATGTTGGAACATTTGCAACCTCACTCTGTATCTCAAAATCGAACCCCCTTGGTCGATTTGCCAAAATGTATCTTCCGATCTGGAGAGTAAGGATAATGGTCAATCTGGAAGTGATAAACATTGAAGCTGGAATCCATTTGGCATTTGGAAATTATCCAGTTGGAGCCACTATGCAGAGATTGGCCGAGTACTGAAGAAAAGATACTCTGAGATACTTAACCTTCACAAGGAGTGATCAGAAAAATTTCCCATTGTGAAGGACTCTTGCTTCAGCTGTTAGTGTTGATTAATTGATTTATTAATTGATTTTTTTATTCGACAAAACAAAAATGACAAAATACAGAGTAAGCTAAGAGATTCTCCAACAGAAAAAATTAACACAACAAATATATATTGTTACGGATCTGGAAACCATATGCATTCAAACATACAGATGTCCAAAAAGTCAGTTATTCCGTTAAGTACATGTGAAGACAGGTCCCTTCCTTTTTGTCTAGTGGGAGAATCAAAGGTGCGTTGCGATGTTTTTTTTAGGTAGGTTATTAAATCTTTACATCCAACAACACTCCATCCCCCATCACGATCCACTACCACCCGCTGTCTACTCGCACCCTGACTTGCCGAGCAAGATCTTGCAGCCGTTCTTGCGCTTCCACAAACATTCCTTTTCAACGTTGTAACTCTTGCTCGACGAGTGCAAACACGCGTGGAGGGGGGGTTCCCCAACAAGGCCAAGACCCCGCCCAGAAGGGGCGGATCCGTGGAGGCCCTGTCCAATCAGGGCGGACAGTGACGTCTGTTCCA
>CM068954.1:192662206-192676802 GCA_035128595.1 Eptatretus atami | reverse complement strand
ATGTCTCACAGACTTCCTCTCCTGTCGCAGCCAACATGTGGCCCGTAATGGAGTTCTCTCATCCCATCTTCCTGTCCAGGCTGGAGTTCCTCAAGGCAGTGTTCTGGGTCTTGTTCTTTTTCTGATTTTCATCAATGAGCTCTCCGACTCTCTGGAAAATCCTCTTTATCTCTTTGCTGATGACTCCACCCTCTACCGTACCATCTGTCATACCTCAGATTGACAGGCAGCAGCCTTTTTACTCTCTGCAGATCTGGATAAAATCACAAGCTGGTCCAACAAATGGAACATGACTTTCAATCCTGACAAATCTCACACTCTCACCATGTCTCTCCAAAAGGACCATCTGGAACTTCCCCCCCCCCCCCCCCCCCCCTCCCCACCCACCCAAATCTACTTTCTCAACAATCCTCTTGAAGAAGCCCTTTCACTAAAGCTTGTGGATCACTATCTGCCATGATCTTTCCAGGGAAAGCCACATTTCCAAGCTGGTCTTCAAAACCAGTCCCCGACTGGGTATCCTCCATCGTGCAAAGTCTTTCCTCGGCACACCTGAGCTCCTGACCACATACAAAGCTTTCGTCCGCAGCCTGATGGAGTACTGCTCTCTCCTCTGGGCTGGTGCTCCCGCCTCTCACCTTTCTTGGCTTCGCGCTGGAGAAACCAAAGCATTTAGGATCATTGGTATCTCCCGCGATGAGGCTGAGTCTTTGCTCTCACTCTCTCACTGCAGGCAGGTCGGTGGTCTTTCTGCCCACCTGGGTGGGCAAGTGAGTGAAAAGTGTCTGTATGATGGAATGTCGCAGGAACGAAAGGGAGTAACTGTCTGGTCGATGCATCACACATAAGGGTAGTGTTTTTTCCTGAGAGTGGTACCTCGTGAAATGTAAGTGAATCAGCTGAGACTGTAGATGGTGGAGCTTCGTGTCCTCCTGTTTCTGCAAGTGCATTTAAATTGATGGCTGGTGTGTTGGTAGAAAACAACACCAATACCTCGATGCGTGAGAGAATGTCGACCGCAGAGTTCGTGATTCCTTTGATTCGCTGGTCGTCGGTGGTGAATTGTTAGATAAAACTGAGTTGGCGAAGTGTGCGAGGAGAGTGAGAATCCGAATGGGTAGACAGAGTGAAAGATAAAGGTTTGTGGTCAGGCAGGACAGAGAATTGTCTGGCCTCAAAGAAGTGGTGGAATGGCTATGTATACAGCGAGTAATTCCCGATCGAAGGTGCTGTACTTGTACTCTGTTGGTTTCAGCGTTTTAGAGAAGAAGGCCAGTGGATGGCAGTCAGCATCGATGAACTGGTGAAAGGCCCGCACTACCTGCAACCTTAGACGCATTTTACCATCAGGGCATGTTGGCGCCTCTGGTTTTGGATTATGGTAATCATATATATATTATATAAAGTATAGATTGGGGCCGGTTGGGATACGCATTTTTAAAAAAAAACAAAAAAAAAAAGAAAATAAATAAAAAAAAAAAAAAAAAAAAAAAAAAAAATAAGAAGAAAAAAACATAAAAAAAAAAAAAAAAAATAATTAAAAAAAATAAAAAAAAAAAAAAAAAAAAAAAAAAAAAAAAAAAAAAATAAAAAAAAAAATTATATATATTAAAAAAAAAAAAAAAAAAAAAAAAAAAAAAAAAAAATAAAAAAAAAAGAAATATATAAAAATAAAAAATAAAAAAAAGAAGAAGGCGCTTCCCACAAAAGTAAAAAACTAATAGACTCAGCCTGCGAAACGTTGCCTGAGACTGGGTCTGCTCTCGCTTTTTGCTCAAATTAAGGGGAGTCTATTAGTTTTTCACTTTTGGTTGGAATTACCTTCTTCTCCTACTTTAAAAAAATTTAAAAAAATTATATATATATATAATAATATACATATGTATATGCATATTCGAAACATGTGAAGTGTGACGAGCACCTCCCGATTCCCAATGGACACAGTCCTACAACAAAGCATCACCTCCAACACAGAGGCCTCAGCCCAGTGACTCTGTCAAACTGTTGGAGGTGACGCTTTGGTGTAGGACTGTGTCCATTGGGAATCGGGGAAGTGCTCGTCACACTTCACATGTTTCGATTTTCCCGCCAGTTACATCACGTGCCTTCTGGTTGAATGGTTTGCATGAGCAGAACAATCATCTGGGTGGAGGCGGACAGTTGCTCTGTGCGGATTATGCGGTTTTACCATGCGAGTCATAATCCGCGGCGATCCTCACACAATAGTGAGGAGATGCACCTGATTCTATTTTTATATATATATATAATATATATATATATATATATATATTATATATATATATATATATGTATTGTTACGGATTTTAGAATCCGGTCTGATGAATGCATTCACACATCCAGGTCCTCAGACAGTTATTTCCTTAATGCATGTTCAGATTAGCCCCATCCCCATGTCTAATGGGATCTTAGATGTGATGCATTGACAAGGGTAAAGGATAGATCCCCTCTCTTATGGGAAGCTTTTTTCTTTATGACAGACACGTTACACACATTTCTTTCACGATCTCTGAAGCCCGCCTCATTTTCTCAGCAACATTCTTTCGCGAGCTCCGACGCCCGCCTTTTTTGAGAACGCACGGGTCGTCATGGTAACCGTGCGCCAGTGGGGCGGGTGAGCTTGGGGCGGACGGCACCCATAGAGATGCCCCGAAGATATAAAAAGACGTTCCGTGAGGAGAGACGTTCGAGAGGAAAGGCGAAAGAGGACGTTCTGAAGCGAGAGAGACGTTCTCTGAGGAGATACGTTTTGAGAGTGGGGAAAAAGCGAAAGCAATACGTCTGAAGAGAAAGAGATACGTTCTGAGATAATAAAAAAGTATGAATGAAAGAGGTATGAGAGAGAAGCGAGCAAGAAGCGGGTGTAGGTGCGCAAAAGAGGAGAAGGAAGCGCGAGTGGGTGTCTGGCCAGCGCCAACAGCGAGACGGTTCGTCCTGCCCAGAGCTTCGGCAAGCGAGCGTGTGGACTGCGTTCAAGGCTGCCCTGCGAGAGGCTGTACGACAAAGCTGGGTGCTGGCGACGGATGTGACACGCACGCACGCATTTCAGAACGTTTTTGCTTCACGGACAACTTTCTGGTGAGCGAGACTATTTTATCTCCTCCCCCCCCTGAATGATCCGCTGGGTTCCCTTGTCTGTGTTTGCTGTAAGTCAACCCCCCATTAAGCTTCTGCTCTTTGTCTCTTTCCTGGCATTTTGATTGATTTTGCTTTGAAATTCTTTATTTACCTCAGCAAATAAAAAGTTATTTTATTTATTTATTTATTATTAATAAATTATTTGTCGATTTCCAACCCGTCCGTGTTTGTCCTTTCCTTCCATTGGTCTAGCATTGTCCGAAACCTAGATAGACTGGAGGTAATTACCACAGATTTGACTAAAAAATAGTCGGTACGCACCAGCGGTTAAAACGCTGGCCGCCCTAATTAAAATCTAATCGAGATAACATTGGTGCTTTGCCGAGGGCGTGCTTCCCGCTCAGGTAACCACGTGACTTCTAGTTAAACGGAATAATTAGACGGCGGACACTGGAACTCGTGGTTGACTGGGTGGCGTTCGTGGTTCTAAAACAACCCACCGTACCACGACGTTAATTGTGAGCGGTGGCCCCAGGTCCGGCTCTACCGAGGACAACTGGGGATTAATCCCCCTGAGTGACAGCTGGTGTCTCGGTACCCGTGACCGCAACAATATATATATAATATATATATATATATATATATATATATATATATATATATATATATATATGTACACGTATACACACACACATGTATATACTTGAAAATGTTCAATGAATTTCTTGTTCTTTCAATTTCTTGAAAAAATTTCAATGTTCTTGAAAACTCATTCAGTGTACTTCACCTTCAAGGGAGTCGTTCTTTGACCTTGCTTTAATATTGTTAGAGCGTGATAAAATGTCAGTTCATTCTCCCCCAACTGAACAATCTGTTTAATTTAACTGTGAAAATACATGCCCTAAACTTTTCTTATTTATGTATTTATTTATATTTTTATAGTACTAGTACACACCCGCTCCCTCGGGAAGCATTGGGTTATGCATCGAATAAAGGTCACAATTGGGATGCAGTGTTAAAGAGCAGTTGCGACCATTTAAAAAGGTAATCAATCATACGTGTTTGTGGATGATAATGTCTTATACTTCCAATAGGGGTGCCCCACAAAATGTCACGATAAGCTATTTAAACACATTAACACGGAATTTGTCCAAGGCAGAAAACCCTCTTGGGGAGGGGGGCAAATTAAGTTACTACAACCTCCACCGTGTGACCCCGAGCAAGTTTAGTTGAGATCGGATAAGTAACGACCGAATGTATCACGGTCAGATAGACAGACACCAAATGGCATATCTTAAAATGATAGCAGGTTCAAAAATCAGGAGAAACTTTGATAACATAAGGACGCATAACATACACCATGAAAACTACCAGGAAGTCACAAGACGGAGCCGAATAAATGGAATAAGGATTCAAAATGAACACTAATAGTCCAAAGCTCAGTGTGGAAATCACTATCCTCCCCATGTTAAAACACGGTAAACGTCAAAAAAAAACCTTCAAAGTCATTCGATTTTTTTCCAAAAGATTTGGTCGAGTGTTAATTAACAATGGAATCACATGTCGAATGATAATAAGGAATAAGCCGCACCAGTGTCTGAAAGTGCTGTTGGACATGAAGCCCAAAGTCATCCTTGAGGTGGAATTTCATATCAAGTCCTAAAATACGAATTATAAGCCATCCATGCAAATCCATACACCATCTTTTAGGTGCACAAGTCAGGCAATGCACTACTGTATTTTCATTCCATTGGACTTCCAGAATAGCCTAGGCTCTAGAGGTATGTGCAATCACTTCTAAGCTGTCTACTCTGGGTTTGAATCCCAACTCAGCTTTAAACTGTCATGCTGAATATGTGTGCCGTCCCTCGGATGGACATTAAACTGGGCATCCCATTTGCCGGCATTACTTGGTCGATGTTATAGATCCCACGGTGTCCTTCATGAAAAGTAGGCGAGCTATCGTTATCACCATGATGGCCAAATTCCAAATCCAGCTCGAGCAACTTGGTCGAGCATCAGGCCTGGCCAGACGGTTTGTGAAAGACTTGGGCCAAAAACTCCCCCTCCCCCAGCCAACCCCACAAGAACCTTGGAACCACTGTGGCCGTGAAAGAAGAAGAATGTTGAGATTCACAGATAGATTTGCAATGTTTGTGAAGTGCACGATGCTGCCTTTTAATGAAAGCCATCAGCGAAGCGACGGGTATGCACGCCTCGTATCTATAAAATACTTTCGTGTGTTGTGGAATGAAATGGCACCTAATGACAAATGCAATCTTGCACCCTGAGCTCTCTTAAAGACAAGGCCCATTTTTTCTGCCCGTTGTAGCTTTTATCTGCATTCCAAGGAAGTGAGCATCAAATTTAAAATAAGGAAAGCAAACACTCGAAAAGATTTTTGTTTGACCTTCAATTGTATAATCTGGTAACGTTATGAAAACCAAAACATTGTTATTGCTAACAATACTTCAACATCAGCTAGTTTTTATTCTTTTTTTATCATCAAGTTAGGCCCTGAAACGGCTTTCCTTGGCTGCTGATGTACATTTTTGCCGTCGCTTACCACCATTTTGAGTTGTTGTTTGTGGTGCAGGCACAAAAGTAAGGAAGGCAACACAGGGAGATACATATTGCTTCGTTCTCCTCCTCATTAATTTGTCCTCCATTCATCATCCGCACCACTTTCTCTTTCGAAAATACACATTCGAACCGTCTTTGTCATCCTTGAACTTTTCAGTTTCGTTTTGCGGAATTTAAACAGGGATTTACTCCGCCTGCCATGAAGTCACTGTCAACAAACTCGTCGTTTGCACTAATGTCAGAAGTAAATTATTTAATGATTATGAAGAATCATGCTTGTTCAATAGTTACATGAAGCAGTCATCCTTTAAAGAATAGAGATGCATTTGACACGATGGTAGTTCGAATGTCTGTACCTCTGTGCTCGTAATGAGTCCCACAAGAAGGCGCAGAGGTAGCACACCTACCTTTGAGCTGTTTAATCTCGGTTCGATTCCCGATCAGACTATACACCTGATTGGATTGGTGCTTCACAGGTAGGGCATCGAATTGCGAAGTGCGTCGTCCCTCTGATGGACGTTGAGGAGCCACATGTCCCATCTGCTAGCATCAGTCGGTGGACGTTCAAGATCTCACCGTGTCTTTCATGAACAGGTGGTGCGTTGTCGGATTGAGGACTTGTACCGATATCCTCCCAAGACTCCACAATAATGTGGGAATAATTGGGGCTTTGAACAAAGTAGTAGTAGTAGTAGCGTCCGTAATGACCCTGCAATTTGTCACCACAGATCGACAGCAATGTAAAGTATTTCCGAAATTTTTTTAAAGTTTAAATACCTTTACTTGCCTTTTTATTACCGTCGTCATCACCGTGAAGCGTGACGTTATTACTCTTCTTAATATCCATCAGCAACTGTATTTTATAACAAGGGGCATTGCACATTTTGCTAAGTTGACCTTTGACATCTTCCATCTTGAGATATTCACATGATGCCTGAATTGAATACAATTCCTGAATTCCAATTATAAAGCGTGCCGTCGATGTGTCTGAATTGTTCAGAAAAATCAGACGGAACAGTCGAAGCTACTTGTTTGGTTGTGAATATTGTTAAAAATATTCACAACCAATGAAACTTTGAACTTTCAAGAATAAAATGTACTTCATCTCATTTCAAACATTCGCCGGTTTGTCGTGCATTGCAGAACCCCTAAAAGAAGTGAACATCCATGATTACAAGACTTTTCAAAATTGCGTCACGGTATTCTCTTTCTTTAAAAAAAATTATAATTATAATTATAATAGATGCCACTTTACACGGAACCTTGTCATCGCCAGCAATGCAAGCCGAGAGAGAATCCTCCGACACACACATACACACAATATGATCAAAAGTAAATTTGGACATCACACCCACCAACTTAGAATGAACCCTCACAACCTGCATGTGTATAATTTGCCCACATTTCAAAATAGCACGTGATTTGTAAATGAGTCTCACTTTGATGTTGTGAACAACGTTGCACTGCTTGCTGCCTTTGAAGTAATACGATGGTGAAAGCCCATATTCCTATCACGCATGGCAGCTGTAGGATGATTATGCTGCTTTAGCTGCTGTTCAAACTTTTCACCATTAAAAAAAAAAAAAGCGCTAATTAGGTGTTTAAGAACCAAACACTCGAGCCTGTGAGTGGCGAGACACTGCAATGGAAACGAATGACTCGGAAGAATGTTCTTCAAAACAGGAATCGTTGTATCCTACTGTATTAAATAAGGTAATTCTCTGTATGGGTGTGTATGTGCGTCTGAAAATCATGGAGAAAAAATAAGGGCTGGGAATCCCACCAAATGTTGCACGTACGTGTTGAGGTCCATGGGGGGTGGACAAGGAGGGGGGGGGGGGTAAGCTTGAGTTGAAGGAAGGCAGCATGAGGGGAAGGGAAGGTGGTGTGAGGGAGGGGAAGGGAAGACACAGCGCAACCCCAAGGTCAGGTCATGGGCACAAAAAAATGAAATCACAACTTACGATTTTCAGCTGTGAATGCCACAGTGCAATGGTTTATTGACCCTGCTGCAGATAGGGGATCATAAACCATGGCACAAAATATACTTGTTCTACTCCCCCCCTCCCTACCACCCTTTCAGGCTGCTCCGAAGGGAGCAGGTCTTTCTAGTTAAGAATGTTTGGAATGTATGATATGTTTGCTTTGTGAAAAGTTTGTCCTCTCGTGATGACAATGATGTTAATCACTGTTTCTGTATATTCTCCAGTCTAGAGATGGTTTTCACGAACAAACAGTCATTAAAAAGAGCACATCGTGACGGTGCATTGAATCGATGGACGTTAATTGAAGTACAAGCTAACTGCCGTGAGAATCCAGGAAAACCTGACATTTCGGCGTTAACCATTCATCGGACCAAATGAGAGAGAGAGAGAGAGAGAGAGAGAGAGAGAGAGAGAGAGAGAGAGAGAGAGAGAGAGAGAGAGAGAGAGGACGGATAGTGGTGAAGGGTGGTAAAGGGTTGGAGTGTTCCGAAGGATTAACTCCTGAAACGTCAGCTTCTCCTAGCTTCTTATGGCGGTTAGCATACCTCAATAAGCGTCCTATTGATCCATCCATTGTTCTACGTATCTGCCAACACAGATCGACAACAACCTCACCAGCAAAACGAGCTTATCATACTCTGTCACATCAATTTGTACTTTATACACATCAGTCTTCTTTTTAGCACACTTTAAAAAAACAACATTTTCTTCTTCTGTTTTTTTTTTTTTGTATACCTTCTCGAGGCTCGTGTGAGAGCTAACAACAACGCACATCATGGATCAGGGGGGGGGGCATGAGACAAGAGGGGTGGGAGTGGGAAGGACAAAACAGGGGGAACAGAGACATTAGGAGATCTGTGGAAGGAGAGGGATGGGACGGGGAACATGGGGAATACAAGATGGACATTTACAGGGACTTTCAGGAAGGAAAGCAGGGAATTTGAAGGTGGTGGGTTGGGGTGGATTCACGGGGGTAGAAAAGATCGAGGAATTGGATGGGGAACGATAAAAGGTGGTGGTGAACAGCTGTTTTGAAGGCCTGGAGGAAGAATGGGATGAAGAGAGTGAGGGAGTTTATTCCAAAGGTGGAAAAAAGGGGAATGAAAGAGTGAAGGTGAGCATGATTCGTGATTTTGGTAGTTTTACCAGGAGGGGGTTGTTGGCGGACCTTGAGCGCCCTGCGGAAATATGGTGGGGACAAATCGCAGACATAGCAGGGGGGCGAGACCACAGAGGAGATGGTGGAAGACAGAAAGACAACCGATCTGTCTGCGGTGAGAGAGTGAGAGGCCCAAAGACTCAGCGTCATCGCGGCAGATGCCAATGATCCGAAATGCCTTGGAACGTAGTTCTCGGGAGCTTATGGGATGCTGCATCATCCGTCTGTCAGTCAGTCCGTCCATCCATCTGTACGCAAACATTTGCAACTTCTTCTCTTAAACTACACACACAATTTCGATGAAACTTCAACACAACCTTCATCACCTGGTATGCACCAAAGTTTGTTCACAGCATTAAACTAGAGGGGGAGCACTCGGTAGAGTGCAAAACCTCCGCCGCCAATACTGCTAGGTCACTCAAGTGAACCTGATATCCTATTCATTCAATTTGACGTCAACAGTGCTCACAGAGTTATAGTTTGCACCTTTCCCTTTTACATACTCAATTCATTCGTCATAACTAGATTCCTTGAGACAGAATTGATTTACGTGGGTATATCCACCTGAAGTTCCAAAATCAGCCGCAATTATAATTTTGGCATGTTGTTTTGTTGGAAATTACTATAACATGTAGAAATGCAAAAAAAAAAATCTAAATTTTGTTGAAAAAAAAGTTGCAAAAAATTTTTTTTGGGGGGGGGGGGGTTGGGGGGTTGGAAATCACTTAAACATGTAAAAATGCAAAAAAAAAAAATTCAAATATTTTTTCAAAATGGCCGTCATAGCGGCCATATTGGATTTGGACCAGTCCAAAATCTAATGGCATGAACCTTGGACATACCTAATCCCCCACCAAGTTCGTCGAAATCCGTCGAGGAGTTTTTCCGTAATCTGTTCACACAAACAAACAAAACAAACAAACAAATAAACAGAAAGGGGTGAAAACAGTAACTCCGATCTTCGATGGCGGAGGTAAAAAAAAAAAACGTAAATAATTGGCCTCGAAGGAGGTCTCCGGGGGGGTGGGTGCGGGGGGGGGGTTGCCCCAAATAGGTATTCGCTTTCTTCTCAAACTAACATGCAATTCCGATGAAACAACTACAACCTTCATCACCATGATGTACCAAAGTTTGTTCATGGCAAATAAATAAATAATAAATAAACAAGCAGTCATAGACTGGTACTTACGAAATCGTCAACTGACCTCTGACCTTGTCTAATAAAGCTGTCTCAAGAGAAGGTAGCGACGCAAACCAGAAGTTTCTATGATGATTCTGTACCAAACCACCAAAATTGAATGTTTTGGATGTTTGACCTCACTGTGACCTTGACCTTTGACCGATTTTGACCAAATCTAATCAGCACTAGCCATCACCCTCCTGAATCACGTGTGTAATTTGACATTGGTAGCGCTTCCGTTCTCGAGTTATCATTTTTGGATGTTTGACCTCACTGTGACCTTGACCTTGACCGATTTGACCAAAATCTAATCAGCACTAGCCATCACCTCCTGAATCACGTGGTGTAATTTGACATTGGTAACTTCTTCCGTTCTCGAGTTATCTGTACCAAACCATCAAAAATCGAATATTTGACCTCACTGTGACCTTGACCTTGACCGATTTTGACCAAAATCTAATCAGCACTAGCCATCACCCTCCTGAATCACGTGGTGTAATTGACATTGTAGCTTCTTCCGTTCTCGAGTTATCGTGCCTACAAACAAACAAACAAACACACAAACAAACAGAAACGGAAGTCATCAATATACTTACGAAATCTAAAGATTTCGTAAGTAATAAATAAAAAAGACGGGGACTGTGTGTCTGTGATGGGGAGTTGGTCGCCAATTTATGTATTTGCTTTCTTCTCTAAAACCACACACGCAATTCCAATGAAACTTGAACAAAACAATGAATCACCTGTGATGCACTGAAGTTTGTTCACAAAATAAAAAAAATAAAAAAAACGGGGGCTAAGGGGGACGACAGGGGGATTGCCCCCCTAAAATATATGTATTTGCTTTCTTCTCCAAAACCACACACACAATTTTGGTGAAACTTGACCACAACCTTCATCACCCGTGATGTACCAAAGTTTGTTCAGGCTATTTTAAAAATAAATCAGGATCTGAGGGAGTTATGGAAGAAGGGATGGTTGCCCCCCCCCCCTAAAATATGTATTTGCTTTCTTCTCAGAAACTACACACATGATTTTGATGAAACTTGACCTTCAACCTTCAAAAACCCGTGATATACCAAAATCGGTGCACAGCATTAACAAAAAATTTAAAAAATCCATCGGTATTTACTTTCTTCTCCATTATATATTTTGGAGGTCATCCACGCCTAGCAGTGGTTCCCTGGTTTTCTTCTTCAGCCACTACCAGGTAAGCACCCAAGGGTATTGCACCTTTTAAAAAAATATATATAATTTGATGAATTCTTGCAATATGCCAACAGATGTTGACCTGCTTTTGTTAGAATCTCCTGGGGCCTATTGAGCTGATTCAAAGTACTACAGTGATTGAAGAAACAAAAATATTGTGGCCCCATTACATATTCTACATTACACACACACACACATATATATGTACATGCTGTCCCTTATGCGGTCATGTGGCCTATTTAAGTGATGTGCAAGCTATTTCCTGAAGCAGACAGCGAGCAATCCAGAACAGGTTGGTGTTGATATTTCAATCTTCGGATTTTCTCATGACATGCAGCATGTCGTAACCACAGTTCTCAGGTCAGACCGTCCGGATCAGGAAATTGTTCCGCAAGCAGCCACAACCATTAGCACGTGCTGTCTGCCTGACCTCACCGTCTCCTCATTCTGGCACAGCGGGAAGGTCCGGAACCGTTTTCTCTCTTCGCGTCTTCACCTTAAATATTTCTCTGCACCTTTTATTCGTACAGTGAACAGGTAGTTGCAGACCGAAGTGCATTAAATCACCTGAGAACAGGTGAGAAATGAGTTTTTAGATTATGATTGTTTTTGCCTTTCATGAAATACCTTTTATTCAAACTCTCTTCCACTATAACTTGCTGTTATATTTCTTTCATTCGGAACATCTTCAACTATCTAGTGACTATGAACATAAATAAGAGACATGACGAACGGCTCCCAAAAGCCCCGTTCCCCACTCCCTGACCCCCGGAAGGAAGAAATCAAAGGTCATGATGAGGTCGGACCCAGGTTAAGACCTTTGTCTCAATTACCGCAAATCATTCGTCATCTGCAAGACTGGAGCGAGATCTCAGATGTGGGTGTGCGAGGGTAGTACAGGCTTTCAATACTGTGACAAGGTCAAGGATTGAAGTAATCCTCCTGACTGGAGTACTTCGACATTCCCTCTAAAATAACTGCCATGCTAGGTGTGGATATTTCATTGCTTTATCTTTGGGGACCTCACACACATTCACAAGTTAGAAACATTAAATCACCCAAAATGTTCCCAAATAAGGTGCAGAGAACCAGAAAACAAGTGAATCCTCAATGAAAAAAAAAACAACAACACAGGACAATGAAAGCATTTTCATAATTAAAGGTGGAGGTCTAACGTCAAATGTAAAAATGTACAAACTTGCAATTGTGATGACGAGATGACCCCGAGGATGGCGACGTGTCGACGAAGTGATGTATCAGTGTCATTGCACCGGTGACAAACTGCACTCATGTCGCATCAGAAAACATCAGCGCGACGTTTATCAAAATGAATCTCACCTTGGACAAAAACACAAAAATAATAACGTAATCTAAACTACATTCAACTCGGCCTTGGACGTGATGTGTGAAAGACAATCGGAAAAAAACAATGGGACAATAACTCAGCACAAAGGGAAATAGGACATTTCCACCCCAGATAGGGTAACGAGTGGAGGGAAATAGGACATTTCCACCTTAGACAGACATCTCAGGCTTTTTTTTTTCTTGTGAAGGGATTGCTGTGACTTCATTGACTTCCACAAGCAACTACAAGACAGTGGGCTTAATGTCTCCTCTCTAGCATGGCTGTCTGCCTGTCCAGCAGGCAGGAGAACTCGGAAGACTGTTTTTTTTTATTAAGTCAGTTTAAAATCAGTGTAAATGTTATGACAGTACTGATAAATCAGCCATTAATAGAAGAACCCACCAACAGTTACCTACATCCAGGAAAGTCAATGAATGCATTGTCTGCAGGTCGATGACGAAATAAGTACGCATGCACGTCTCCGAAGGAACTCGAATCAAGATTAGTGACAGGCATAGCTCGTGGCTCTATTTACTGAGCTCCCAAGGCCCTGACCCTGGTAGATGGGTGAAAGGTCAAAGAGGCTAAGGCAGCAAGATGCTCACTATTTGCATGTTATTAATCACTTTCTGTGATGCCCTTCACCTGCATACACCAATGAAGGTATTGTCCTGTCATATTTGGACTCATGTGACACTTGGTTCGATTCAAAGGATGGGTTACATTGGTGACATTGTGAATTACTGCTTAATAGCAGTAATTATTATTAATAGCAGAGTAATAATAATAATTGTTATTATTGTTGTTGTTAATATCATTAGTATTAATTAATATATGCTTTGTGACAATGTTATCATTATTTTTGTTTTATTTATTTTTTTGTAATTAGTATGCCATGCAGTGGAAGGACCGATTAAGCTGCTCTATATACCTCAACACGGCGTGCGTTTAAAACGTGGGAATTCTTCCGGGTATTTTTGTAGTTAATTAGCCTAATCAACTCAGGAGATCATGACGATCATTTTGGTGTTTCACATTCCACATCAGAAAGTTTCAGTGGAACTCCACAAAAAACATGCCTCACGGCACAGACACACACACACACACCGTCCATTTATAGTAGATCGTGCTATACTGTATATCATTTTGGACAATCTCTCAATGGTGAAGGATCACTTAAAAATTCCGGACAGAGCAGCTTAATCGGTCCTTCCACTGCACGGCATGCTAATGACAAAATAAATAAAACAAAAATAATGATAACAATGTCACAAAGCATAGATTAATTAATACTAAGATCCGGATCTTCACCAAAATGGAATCAATTCTTCCTCGTCACACAACCAACCTGTCCACCAAATTTCATCCGAATCCTGCACGCAAACAAACAAAAAAACAGACAAACAAACAAGAAGACGTCGTGCAGAGCACGATACTTGCAAAATCCATTAAAAAAAATTTGACCTCAAAAATATTTGGTGGTTGAATTCAATGACCAAATGTGCAACTCCTCTTCAAATATCAAGTCAATCGGATGAAAATTGACATTTTTGAAAAAATTCGGCCTATGTTGTCCTTTTGGTTGATGTTGACCTCAAAAATAATTGGCGAGTTGAATTCAGTGACCTGAAATATGAATCCTCTTCAAATTTCAAGTCAATCGGATGAAATTTGAGGATTTTAGAAGATTTGGCTCAAATTGGCCTATGTAGACCTTTTTGGTCGACCAAATTTTACGAAACTCCAATGCGGGACCGTCGCAGGGTCGGTGACATGAATCTCTGAAAATTTCAGAACGATCGGTTGAGCGGTTTGGGCTGGAGGCGAGTGGACAGACAAACAAACACACAAACACACAAACAAATGGAGGCAATCAACATACATGTCAAAAATAATTATTTTTTTTGCCAAGTTCCAAACAGACAGACAGAACAACAACAACAAAAATCGACTGACCAATATACTTGAAAAATCTTCCATTTTGCATATAACAAACAGACAGACAGAGAGGGGTGAAAACATGACGTCCTTCACCTTCA
>CM068954.1:192648171-192662196 GCA_035128595.1 Eptatretus atami | reverse complement strand
AACATACACTACAAATAGACAGGTAATACAGATATAGTGCAGCGTTATGTGGTCTATATAATCAATTGTTGTTCCTTATAGTTCCTGCAGTCTGAAATCAAATGTAACCTAAAATTATTTTATCACCGTCACATAATTTTCTGCGAATCGATTTTGTACACAAACAACCATCATTTGGCTTTTTTTGTTGAAATAGGAGGAAAAATATGGATGCTAATGATTCCTTTAAAACTAGAGTAATTAGACTGCGCGCAGTCGACAGGTATGCCTCTGCTCTCCCGCACAAACACTTGAGTATTGACATATTTGACCCTTGACCTTTACCATATCTGGCCCAAAATCTAATCAGTTAATTGCCCTGTCTAACTTTACCTTTGTACCAAGTTTGATGAAATTCTGTCAAATATTTCTTGAGTTAGGGCGTAAACAGTAAAATTTCAGAGTTTGACCTTTGACCTTTGACCCTTGACCTTTATCGCATCTGGCCAAAAATCTAATCACTTAATTGCCCTGTCTTACTTTACCTTTTTACCAAGTTTGATGAAATTCTACAATTTGCTTCTTGAGTTATCGCGTAAACGAAAATCCGGACGGACAACCCGGAAACATAATGCCTCCGGCACCCTTGGTGCGGAGGCATAAAAAGACTTGAACGACATTCGGGTAGAGCGCATACATCCGGTGAGGCTGAACAGTTCACGTTCTGTATCCCAACGATAGACCGGATCTGCATCCGGACCTGAACCAAAATCGAATCGGCTCGTCTCGTCACCTTACCCAACTCGTCCACCTAGTCTCGTCACCTTACCCATCCATAACGTTTTGAAATATCGTGCTATGTATAGTTTTTGGTCCCATCTCTCAATTGTGAAGAATGGCTTTTTAAAAAATTAGAAATTCTCATATCTGGATACGGATCTTCACCAAAATCGAATCAGTTGGGTCCTTGTCACACACACACCCAACCTATCCACCAAGTTTCATCCAAATCCGTCCACAACTTTTTGAGATGTCCTGCTCACAGACAAATAGACATATTGGAGGGAAGGGGGGGGGGGGGGGGGGGGAACATAACCTCCATCTCACTTCGGTGGCAGGTGGAATAAATTCCCACTGGAGCCTTTTAGCCAAAGCTCGTTCCATGATAACATGTATGCCCCCTCGTAATCAGGCTGCTCCTGCAAGGGTTAGTGAAGCCAATGACTTAAAGAAAATCGGCAATTGCTCCACGATACAGGTGCACAGTACGTTCTGTTTGTGAAAGATTATGATGGCATCCTTAGTGTCTGCCAGCGCACGCGAGATGCCCTTTTGCAAAATATATCAACAAGTCGAAAATAATGTCTAAAGTACCTGACGATGTTGAACCACGTCTTAGAACATTACTGCTAAAAACTGTTGTTGCTATTACGTGAACAATTCAACTTGGTGATGCAAACTCTTCCCTTTGGAAGCCTCCCACTGGAATGGCAAATATTCCTGAACATTTTGCTATGTCTGAAAAGATGTTATCATAAAGGAAAGTATGCTCTGTGGTCAGCTCTTGGAGACACCGAGTGTCGGCCAATGACCAAATAAAACTGATATAAACAGAGTAATTTTTGATGGTATAAGTTTACACACACTACCGTACATACCTGAACCAGCTGTCGAACCTTCGAGAGGACACCGAGGCAGTTACGTAGTTGCTTGCACTTGTGCACGGTCGTGGTGTAGTACCTTTTGCAAAAATTAGACATTCAAGTCAGTATCCAAATCCTTCCCTTCGTTGGCAGCTGTTTTTTGTTTTTTTATTTTTGGCTGCTGGTTGGCGGACCAAACAACAATGAAACAATAAACCATCTTTTGGTTCGGGGCACAGCTATGCCACTGATTCAGTGACCCTGTTACCAGTACACTGGTGCTCATTTTGCCAACCTCAGAAGGAAGACAGGCTGAGTCAACCCCCTGGTGTTAATTCAATGGCTTAGTATCAAATGTATCAAAGTACTGGTATCAATCTATCAAATGTCGTATCAAAGGTTAGTATCAAACTATCAAATGTAGTATCAAAGGTTAGTATCAAATGAAAGACCAAATGCTGCATTGGAGTTATTAGAAGGAACCTGAAGAAGCAAAGAGCAATGACAGAGTCTTCAGGAGGAACATCGATAGGATTCGGCTTTCAGCCGCTACACCTCTATCCTCAAACCGATCCAGGCGCAGACAAGCGTCTTCATCAAATACCAGATTCTCCGGACGGGACATTTTGTCGACAACAGCCTCACTATGACCCCTCCAGGTTTATTGTGGGTGACACCATGAGCGTCAATGAAAGAGTGAGACTCTCATGAAAAATCACATTTGAAGATTTCAATGTTCGTAACAACAGCCGCAAGAGTCAAAATTATCCTCCTGGTGTCACCACGTTCAAAGTTTAAATTTGCGTGATCTCAATTATTTTTTGTACGGCGTGCAAGATGGAATAAATATTATGACTGGGAACGATCGATCGAGAAACCCAAAGTCCCATTCCTCGAAATTCCTCATTCCAGGAGGGTGACATCAATTGCAGTTAACCGTTGAAACGATGTGAACAAAGGAGCACAGATCAAAAGGAAAAGATGTGGAAGCTGAAGCATGAGGTGAGGGTTATTAATGAGAGTTAAATCACATCGAGGCTTGCACTTAACCATTGGTATCCTTGGCTGGGTCACAAACCCTGGGCCGTTTGATGATCATCTGGGATTAGCCACGATACAGATGTCACGAATGTGTGCCAAACTCCCTCGACACATTGGCCACAGCTGAAACTGAGACTTCAAGCACGACTGTGCTGCCCTCTTTGCTCACAGATTTATCGATACATCCTGCACGTATACATGTAGTCTATCAAAAACTTTAGAGAAAAGTAAGGACCAACAATTTCGCTCAACAGTTTGGATTTCTAATAGGGTGTCACTTATAAACCTATTCTTTATAACCATATGCTTTTTGTAAAGATTGCAGTAAGCTTTGATAGATTTCAGGCATAATACTGCACCATTCCTCTTTCAGAGAAAGTGTAAGTTCAGTGTTGGACTTTCCTCTGTTTACTGTCACACTCCAATGGCATTCCAAGACGTCCAAGTCCTCCAACAGTGGTTCAGTTCAGTTTCCGTCATGGCTCAGGGAAGGCCTGTACAGATTTTTCAATGTTGCTGCGCTCGAACCAAATCCTAATAGAAACAGCAACATCTGAACTCATTGAAGTATGTTGGTTGTCATTGAAGCTGAAATCAACGAGCGGAGTTGAGTTCGGCTTCAATGACGTCACGTATGCACAATGGGACGGTGCTGCGATGGGGATCCCCACGAGGTCCGGTACTCACTAACATCTTCGTCAAGTTTCCACAAGAAGCGTGCCTTTCAAGATTTATCCACCAACCTCATGCCTCACGTGTATTTTCATGATGTGGATGATGCTTTTGCAATTGATTTATTTATTTATTATTCTGCTCCTGAATGCATAGATTTCCTTACGCATCTCAACACCACACTCCATCCTGCACTCAAATTCACCTTTGAGATGGAGCAAGTGAACACGCTGACTTTTCTCGATGTGCTAGTTGAGATCTCTCAAGATAAGATCTTGACCACCATCTACCATAAGCCTACCTTCACAGGACACTATACACAATGGGACTCAAAGTCCTCCCAATCGTTACAAGATTGTCCTCTTCAACACTCTTGTGACTCGAGCCTTGGCATTCTGTTCACCATGAAAGCGTGCTTCTGAAATTGAGAGCATCAAAGCCATTCTGCATGATAATGGCTAACCTGAGCAAGTCATCGTTGGGTGTGGATCGCACAAAATTGCGAACTGCTCGAAGGCCACTATCCTCAGACCTGACAACTGTCTGGTCGACCTAAATTTGCCTTGGAGAGGTAAAATCTGTCAAAAATCTGAACAACAGGTTTTTCTCCAGTCGCGTCTGGGCGGTGTTTATATCTGGGCGGTGTTTGTCTCTGGACATCTTGGCTCCGGACGCGTCTGGGCGGTGTTCGTCTTCGGACGCGTCTGGGCGGTGTTCGTCTCTGGACGCGTCTGGGCGGTGTTCGTCTCTGGATGCGTCTGGGCGGTGTTCGTCTTCGGACGCGTCTGGGCGGTGTTCGTCTCTGGACGCGTCTGGGCGGTGTTCGTCTCTGGACGCGTCTGGGCGGTGTTTGTCTTTGGAC
The DNA here is from genome assembly GCA_035128595.1 of Eptatretus atami. Classification (NCBI taxonomy): domain Eukaryota; kingdom Metazoa; phylum Chordata; class Myxini; order Myxiniformes; family Myxinidae; genus Eptatretus; species Eptatretus atami. Next base: position 192,657,999 of record CM068954.1, on the reverse strand, counting down.
GCATCTGGGCGGTGTTCGTTTTCGGACGCATCTGGGCGGTGTTCGTCTCCAGACACATCCGAACGGGAGTTTGTCTCCGGACATGTCCGAGCGGTGTTTGTCTCCTGACGGCTTGGCTCCGGAGGCGTCCGGGTCTTTGTCTGCGACTATTTATCTCCGGACATGTACAGGTGGTGTTTGTCTCTGGGCGGTATTTATAGTATAACTGGTAGAAAATGTATTTCAGACATTATTTTGTTTCCATCTTCACTATTATTCGATGCAGAAGAATTTTGATGAGACGGTATGGATCGTAATTTATGCTCCATCACACGACTGCCTTCCCTTCCTCTCACCTCTTGCTGCCTTCCCTTCCCCCACCCCTCCTCACTCTTCCTCCCTCCCTCCCCCTCCTCTCTCCTCCCCCCACCTCCTCACTCTCCCCCTGTCTCTGTGCCGCACTCCTCTCCCTCTCTTCCCTCTCATTATTCCCGTCAGTGAAGTGACAGGTGGTATTTGCTCGCATTTGCTTCAAATTGCGACTCTGCGATCAGACATCTGCTGAACAATCCAGAATGCGCAGAAAACTATCGTGCCGATTGCTTTTGAAATTGTGACCCGAGCATCAAAATTATGCACACACGAAATCCCTTTCTTTGTAAGCGAGACCTGTGCTACCTGGTGGTACTGTCAATTTTGAACACCTGAGCCACATTAAGGCATTGTCTCTCATTTGGACAACAGAGATAATTAAGGAACCACAACTGCTTCACATTCCCTCTGGTGATGAGATTGCAATGAACCTTGGTCCACCATACCTCACATGACAATATCTGCACTCTACTGGCAGGGGATACCCGGCGCTGCCCGGCTGGGTGAGTTTTTCCCAGCGTCGGATTCAGGACGTGGTGGACGTTGAAAAGCGATGAAGTTGTTGGCCTCATGGTGGTTACCTTTTACCTGTGGGTCGGCGGCAGCACTACCTGACCCCACATCCCAATGTACACTTTATAATGGCCTTTCCTGACCCCAAAACGGACGTCAGGCCAATGCGTAGTCGCTGAAATCCTTGCCCAGATTCTGAGGAACCTACACCCAAAATTGGGGTCTCCAGGTGCTATAGTTCGGCCATGAAGGAATAACGTCAAACACACAGGTAAGCACTTTAAAATATCTATTTAGATGAGACGTACTCCACCTCATGATTATGAATTTGCTTTTAAACTAAGAATACAGTTACAGTTGAGCTGCAGAATGCGAAGTTCTTCAGCAAGTTGCTATGAAATGAAGAAAAAAAAAAATTACAAGTCTGAAGACGACGATGGTTCACGAGCGGTATTTGACGATGTAGATTGTTTCAGAAGTCAAGGATGAGACAATGTGATCATTTTTGACCAAGTTATAAAAATGATCAACATGATGTGTACGAGTGACAGTTTATTAGCTGCAAAATGTCGAAAACCCGGTTTCGTTCAACAACTTTCAAAATTTGACCTTGCATAACATTTAAAGTCATAAAACAATGTTGTGGACATTAAAATAAGGAAACAGGATACGTGCTATAGCTTATTGGAGTTAGTTCGTCGAAGAAGGTCAAAAACCCGGTTCGATTCCCACAACTTTGAAAATTTGACCTTTGTGGCTTTAAAGGTCAAAGGTCAAGGATTATGACCTTTGGTGCAAAACTTCCTCCGGAACATTCCAGGAACAATATAACGTCATATAGGCTATATGGCATTTCACACTCCTCGGATTATCCATACTTTGATGAAATCAGCGTAAAAACAAACTTGAAGGGGGCGCCACGGGCAAGGTGTTCGAGATAGAGAAAATGGTTTCACGAATTTAGGTGGGGAATGACCTCAAGATTATGCATAAAAATATTGTCATCCTCGCTCTCAAAGTTTGGGCGGTCGTATGATTTATATGTCAAAATTCGCAATTTTCTAAGTTTTTGACCTTGTGACCTTGACCTTGGGACGAAAATGAAAAATCGGACAATGACAAGTTTTAGATAATTCATTTTGTTATTCAAATACCGAAGAACCCATTCCATTCAGTCAATTCCCCAGGAGAAGATAGATTTTTTAATCCGACTACCCCCTAAAAATGGCTATTTTTTTGGCGTGGGTCCGCCCACAATGGGCGTATACGCCCTCATCCAGGAAAACACAACTAGACATTGATATCGAACACATAACCAAGTTTCATCAAAGATCGGATCAAAGTCCACGGAGTTATGCTCTGGACAGACAGACGCACAGACATAACGAATATAGTGTTCACTCTGGCTGGCGCTCGTGAACCAACAATGTGAAGCATTTCCTCGTGGACCTGTCTACCTGTCATTACAATATGCTACTAATAGCAGCAGCGTTGAGATGTCGCCCTGTGTACACTCTCCAAGAGCAGGTTTGGGAAGGGAAGGGTGTCGGGGAGGAGGAGGGGGGAGGGGGTAGCGTTCCTTGTTGCTGATGCAGGCAAAGGGAGCGCAGAAAGGTCGGGATTTCTCACGAGGCCCATTCCACGAGAGAGGATGTGCAGTGAGACCTGCTGTAAATAGGCACACATGAAAAATTCACGATGGAGGACGGAGCACAAAGTGCGTTGCTTTCATTGCTTATTAAAGATTTATCAGGCGAGGTCGCAACCGCGTCGTTTCCGCTTTTGCGTGAGTGAGTGCTGTAGATTTCCATTTCTAGCATCGTCTGAGTGCCACACCCCGAGGAAAACGCATTCTGCTGGCTTGAGGACCTACATAATGATGTCTTTTCTGCAGGAACCACACCTTAAAAGAATGCAAATCATCTGTGATGGTGGGGACTGTACTGGTGGTTGGAAATTGCTGAAGCTTACAGATGAATGTCAGGTGAAAAAAACCCCACAAGAGCCGAGGAAACCACCGGCAAAAATATTATTATGCATTTGTATTGTGTAGATACAGTAAAGGAATGTGGAAAATCGGACACCGTTCACGTACATAGACACGGGTATGAATACAAAACATGTCACAAGTGTGGAAATCTGTTTTTCCTGCACAAAAGAGCAAGACGGCACCAGCTATGTCAAGGAAGCAACGTTTTCTACACTACTAATGACCAATCTTTAATTCACATCTATCAGAATCTTTGAAAACTCGTGACAACAACTCAATGTAAACTACAAGGGCACTTGGTAGAGTGCATACCTCCGTCATGCAATGCCTGATCCAGTAAAACATATCGGGTCCAATAATGTTTTCAAATATCGTGCTATATATCCTTTTTGGTGCTCTCAATGGTGAAGAACCACTTTAAAAATTAAAAAAAGATCATCGTATCTGGATCTGGATTTGGATCTTCACCAACATCGAATCAATTCTTCCTTGTCACACACCCACCCAACGTGTCCACCAAATTCCATCTGAATCCATCCACAACTTTTTTCAGATATCGAGCACACAAACAGCCAAACAGACAGACAAACAAACAGAAAAACAAACAAACAGACAAACAAACAAACAGACAGACAAAGACAAACAAACAGAAAAACAAAAAAAAAGACATCGTGCAGCAAAATCCACCCCCCCCCCCTCCTCCAAAGGTTGCCATGGATACATCAAATTGTCCAATTTTGTTACGATTAAAATGACAATATTAATCAAAGCTCCAGTCAATTGGATGAAAATTTATTATTTTGTCAGATTGAAATTGATGAGTTTAGAAGTTCGACTTGAGTTACCTCAAAAAATAGTTTGTTTCCAAATCCAGTGATGGACCATGCAAATCCTGTTCAACTTGCAAGTTAATAGGATGTAAATTGACAATTTTTCAGTTGAAAATAGATGATTTTAGAGGTTTGACCTTTTGATCTCACAAAGAGTTGGTTTCCGAATTCAGTGACGTAACATGCAAAATGCCATTCAGATTTCAAGTCAATCGGATGAAAAATGACGATTTTAGAAATTCGACCTTTGACCTCAAAAATCTTCTCAGTTCAGACTACCTCCACAAAATGGTGAAGTTTCGTGAAGATCGGTTTAAAATTGTGACCTGTAGATGCTCGACAAACAAACATGCACTCAGTAGGTGTTGCTGCTCATCATTAACATCAGGTGTTCTGTCCACATCTATAAAGCGAAAAACACACTTTTCATCCTGCAGAGGACAGATCCATCAGGATGAACCGTTAGCGAAAAACAAAATGGCTAAAATTCCAGGAGAAGATCGCCATATCATTGTGCTTCTGCATAAAGGAGGGAAAACACGGAGTGAAATCGCTCGCATCACTAGATTTTCAGGTGTGGCGTCCGCAGCGCAATCACGTACAAACACCTGTAATTGACAAACTTATGTGAAACGTTTATTAAATGAAATAACTCGTCTATCTTACGGTTTAGCCCCGATGACCGTCACCATATTGACTCCAGTCTAATTTAAGATAAGGAAATAGGATTATATTTTAAAGTGTATCCGTTGCGATTCGGGATTTATATGATTTCATTTTGCTGATATTTTTATAACCATTGAGAGGTTAGAAAGGAAGAGAGAAAAAAAAAACTTTGGAATTCTTCAGATGAAGCACTAAATTATTATGAAGAATGCTGATGGCAGGTGTGCCAGACATATAATGAACTGATGGACTTTTAAACATCTCATGATCTGACGAGATATTAACCTTGCAAGGCCATACCACTCAGTTAGATTTTCTTTTCCAGCCAGCCTGTTAATGGGATTAACGCTGGGATTACGGGTTTCCTGAGTCAAAACTAAGATCCAGGCTTTCAATGACATCTTGGATGCTGCTGTCCTGTCTGTGTCTGTTTGTGGTGAGGATGTGAGGTCACGGAGGGATTCACTTCCCTTGTCAGTGATGTTCATGTCTCTGCTGGCTGTGAGTCAGAGGTCAATAGACGTCTGCGTCGGGCTTGGGAGTCATGGATTCACTGGATCATGGGGTCTGGTGCTGCCGGTACCTGCGCAGGAGGATGAAAGTCCGAGTCTTCAGGTCCTTGGTGCTTCCAGTCTTGCTCTAGGATGTGAGACTTGGACTCTGACCAAGGATCTGAGACGGAGACTTAATTCTTTGGACCAGGTCTCTTCGGAGAATCCTTGGTTATCGCTGTCGGACTTTGTGTCCAACGAGCGGTTGCTGAGAGAGACTCAAATGATTTGTTACCTGATGGTCCGTGAGCGTCAGCTGCGGCTGTGTGGACATGCGGCTCGTTTTCCTGACGCTGTCATGCTCACCAGATTCTCTCAGCGAGGGAGCCTCGTGAGTGGAGGAGGCCAATGGGCCGACCACGTGCCTCGTGGTTGCAGCAGGTTGATCAACATCTCCAGGAGATGCGGCATGGGCCAGGAATCTGCCTGGGGGATGGCCAGACGGAAGCCCCTGGAGTACCGGCGGAAAGTGGACGCAGCGACGCGTTGCTCCGGCGCATGCTCCCATACCTGACCTGACCTGACCTGGTACTGTTCATAATTTTAACCTAATCATGTTTTTGATGGTGTCATTTCTTCATTCTTAAAAATGTAAAGTGTACTTCCAAATAATGTCAGAGCATGACCCTCTCTACCAGACGTATGTTTATGGATAAAGATTAAGGCTTGTGGAAGAAGAGCTAAATAATTACACATTAAAGGTTACCCTTTACTTTCTCGCTTGCCACGGATCGGGTCGATGCGAAATACTCGTACATTAGTCTCGGTGCCAAACCACCAGCCCTTTCTCCCACCAATTTGAGGGGGAAAAAAAAACCATGAAGAACACACATGGTGCTTATGTTGCCTCCTGATAAAGGTAACCATTTTGCAGCTTCCTTCTCTTGGGCCTGAGCCTTCATGATCATCACAACAAAGTTTCCGTTCCTTGAACTTATCTGATTACTAATTTCGGTTGCAGCATATTGCTTTTCTGTTTCATGGCTAGAAAGAGCAGATAACATCACAGATACTTGTGATGCCTAATGAGGTTATAGTGTTAAAAAAAAAAAAGTTAATGTTAAAAATAAAAAATGTGCATGTTAAAAATACACGAGGGAGTGAAATTGAACACAGGAATGTGATTGCACAAACGATGAACAACAACAACAACAACAAAATGGAGGTTAACTTTGCTAATCGTATAAGTGGGAGATTGATTGAACACCTACATCATTGTGGGATAAGATACATTCAGGGAACAACTGTGCCTGGCACAGAGGCTGAAAAATCAAGTTGTAAACAAATGGTTTCTCAAGTACTGTACTCTGCTTGGTTACACGAAAACCATCAGTACACGATATACAAACCAATTTGGAAACTTCGGCAGAGAAAAAAAGAGGGGAAAAGTAGATTGGAGGAAGAAAAGCACGTCAGAGCACCAAAGAACCAAACAATGGGTATAACGGTGAAGACATTCAACAAATCTACAAACGACGACGCACTGGGATGTAGATTCACCTGGAGTTCGCAATACGGACCGATTCACCTGGAGGAACCATCTGAGAGTGGTCGTCACACCCAACAACCTTCACGTTGGGCCTCTCGTGATAGCACATGGCTATGCGACATGAGCCACACGTGCTTCCAGGACAAGCATGGTCTGCGGTGCTGAAACCTTTAAAGTGATGTTAGTGATGTGTGAATTGTAGTGATGACATTCCCTCACCGAGCCTCCTCTTAAGTCGGCTCAAATATCCGTTGTAAAAGTGTGGGCCATTTATGGATGACAAAGGTTTCCAATGCCGGATAGTAAGGGGAGTCGAACGATGAACTAAATGTTGTCCTTGTTTCTCTCTGAAGTCGTTAAAAACAGAAGGTCTTGGACCAAAAAGGTAGCTGCAGTGAGAAGAGCCACCAAACAGTTAATGTGAAAGTCCCTTATAATGAACTTCAATGCAGGAGGAACTTCAATGCCATTCGGGCCACCAAGCATGTGCAATGGTTGCCAACCTATTGTGGTTTGTCCGTGCTCTACACATGGTGTTTTTTTTTTTTAACGCTGAGCATCCAGCAAGGAAGCAGCACGTACCATTTCAAAGTGCTTGCTACGACTCGACGCGGAAGCAAGTCTGGTTAAGTTACCTCGAGCATGTTGGAAATAAAATAAATAATTTTTCAAAAACAACCGAAGTTAAAATCATGTAAATCATGTCAGAGTGTTTATTGCAATTATACCAGGTATAGTAATAATGACAAATTTGATTGGTTGAGATGACGTAAAATGACGTAATGCTTTGTCTAAGTACTCCTAAACGGAAGGGTTTAGGGCCACACGCCCTAACCCTAACCCTAACCCTAACCCTAACCCTAACACTTTTTAAAAGTGCCAAGGAGGTGATTTGTGTTCTTCAGCGTTCAAGGATCCTATGTGCCCCCTTTTCGAAGGCACTGCGTTGTTGTACCTCCTTCTCACACACACACACACCTTACGCACACAGCCCATCCAGCTCTGATGAATCCTCAACCCTCGAATTGACTGAAACTCTCACACACACATTTCAAAACTCTTACGTCCCTCTGCAGTCACAACACCACCCTGTTCTCATCCACAACCCATCCGACGTTGATGAACATGCAACCCTCTCACCGACTCAAACTCACGTCCACACCCACACTTCTCTCGAATCTGACATACCTCCCCACGCACACCATCACTGTGTAGATATTTACTTATTTCTTTAGTTCACTGTACACACCCCAACACAGATATTTCTTCAGTTTATGCGAGATAGATTTCCTACCTTTTGTGTAGAGGGACTTCGGGACGGATATGCATCATCAGTCGGAATGTTCGCTTTTTCTCTACTCCGTCTATCGATCCATCTTTGGATCCCTCGATGGCTCCACCTGCCCATCCATCGCCGATCTCTCGCCATGTTCACCCTTCCAAACCTGACTCCTCGTCAGGCTGCAATGAAACCACAAAATTGAATACCTTTGTGACTCTCACCATCTAGCAACCACTTAATCTTTAATACATATTGTGTAAAAAAAATACATTCCAACACATGGCTGATTTCATCAAGCACAAACAAAAGTTGCACATTAAGGAGAAAAACGGAAAACACTACACAAAATTGGAACATCTCGTCCAATCACGACGCCTGTATAATTCGTGATCATCGCATCAGGAGCCCACGGCCACCTGCAGGGGGTGCCACACAATACACATTACATAAATAATTTGTGTCCATCTCCACCCCCCCCCCCCCCCAAGACCACGGCAAAGATAAAAACACACCTGTGCAATAATTGGGATCATGCTGATCCTAGTGGGCAAGTCTGGATGCAATCAGTCCAGACACTAGGATGAGTATCACGACAAACACACACACACCAAACACTGGTCTGTGAATTATAGTCAGGATGTCTAAGGTGCGGGATCTGAACAACGATTACGCCAGATAGGTGTGTGTGTGTGTCTGATTATATATATATATAATATATAAAGATATATATTTATGTTATTGATCACCATGTATTACTGAGGGGTGGCAGGATAACTCAGAGGTACGATACTCGCCTCTAAGCCTGGTTTGAATCTTGGCCGAGCTATAAACTGTCATCCCGATATTTCACACTCAGGGATTCATCACCATTTATCCTTTGGTATCAAGGCCATCTCCACTCATGGCTCGCAGACTTCCTCTCCTGTCGCAGCAACGTGTGGCCCTAAATGGAGTTCTCTCATCCCCTCTTCCTGTCCAGACTGGAGTTCCTCAAGGTAGCGTTCTGGGTCCTGTTCTTTTTCTGGTTTTCACAATGATCTCTACCACTCTCTGGAAAATCCTCTTATCTCTTTGCTGATGACTTCACCCTCTGCCTACCATCGGTCATCCCTCAAACCGACAAGCAGCAGCTTCTTCGCTCACTGCAGATCTGGATAAAATCACAAACTGGTCCAACACTTGAACATGTCTTTCAATCCGACAAATCTCACACTCTACTATGTCCTTCCGAAAGAACCATCTGCAACACTCCCCCCCCCCCCCCCCACAAGCAACTTCTCAACAATCCTCTTGAAGAAGTTCTGTCTCAAGCTTCTGGTTCTCACTATCTGCCACAATCTTTCCTGGGAAGCACACATTTCCAAACTGGCCTCCAAAGCCAGTCGCCAACTGGGAATCCTCCGTCGTGCAAAGTCCTTCCTCGGCCCACCTGAGCTCCTGACCACATACAAAGCTTTTGTCGCAGCCTGATGGAGTACTGCTCTTCCCTCTGGGATGGTGCCCCTGCCTCTCACCTTTCTCGGCTTCACACTGTGGAAACCAAGGCACTTCAGATCATTGGCATCTCCCGCGATGAGGCTGAGTCTTTGGGCCTCTCACTCCTCACCCCAGGCAGGTCGTGGTCTTTCTGTCTTCCACCATCTCCACTCCAGCCTCGCCCCTCTCCCCTGCTCTCTCTGAGATATGTCCCCAATATTTCCACAGGGCGCTCAAGGTCCGTCAGCAACCCCTTCTGGTAAAACTACCCTAATGAGAATCATTGCTCACCTTCACTCTTTCATTCCTCTCTTTTCCCATTTTTGGAACACACTCCCACGCTCTCTTCAATCCCACTCTTCCCTCCAGGTTTTCAAAACAGCTGTTCACCACCATCTCGTATCTTCCCCCATCCAAAACCACAATCTTTTCTACCCATGTTAATCCACCCCAAACCCACCTCCTTCAAATACCCTGTTTTCCTTCCTGAAAGTCCCTGTCATGTCCATCTTGTTTACCCCGTGTACTCTGCCCCATCCCTCACCCCTTCCACAGATCTCCTAATGTCTCTGTTCCCCACTGTTTTGTGCTTCCCTCTCCTGCCCCTCGTCTCCTGCCTTGTTATGTGTTCTGTTGTGCATACAAATATATACAGTATATATATATATATACATTGTTGC
>CM068954.1:192639967-192648161 GCA_035128595.1 Eptatretus atami | reverse complement strand
ACAGTGGTCCCAAGACAGTTATTCCATTAATATACGTGTAGATAGTCCCTTCCCTTTTGTCTGGCGGTTCAAATGGGAAGTGCGTTGCGAGGATCTCATCAGTAGGTTTGCTTACACCACTAAACTTCATTTCTACTCTTCTTTTCTGCTTATTTCTGATGTAAATCTGAATCTGGGTCCTCGCGGAGGCCAACACGTGCAGCACGTGCGCGGCTTGGGGAAGGGTTATAGAAAGGCCGCGACGGCACCGCACGATCGTTAACAGCGCAGAGCTGCCGTCCTCAAACGATCCCTCAACAAAAACTTTTGCGGGCAAGTTATACAGTATGCTCGCAGCTCGAGATGATCGAAAGCTTCCGATGATCTGGGATGAGATTGCCGGTTGCATTGAAAAGGCATACGAACGAATATCTCTTAAAGAAGCTGCACGGATGTTGTTCTTCACAACACAGAAGCAAATGACCCCAATATCGGCGAGAGCGTGGCTAGTAGCTTAGTATCAATAGCTACATCGTCAGAGGCAGGCGCCCGAGCGAGCAAGCGGGACCGACGCCACTCTCGGCCGGTCGTCAGGGCAGCCCTGGGGTTCGTGCAAGGCAATTCATGACGCGGAGTTCGGTGTGGGCGATTCATATCATGTCGTGAGGTCGAGCAAGACATTTTTACGGCTTGGAGTCATCTTGCCGGAATGGAATGTTGGGTTTCCGGCCATGCGGCCGGCCATTCGGGGGGGGGGGTCAGGGGCCAATCAGGCGCCAGATTCGGGTGACGACACCACTTTTTTGTCATTCCATATTCCTTTCACAAACTATCAGCCACATATTTTCTCACCATGAAGCATTTTTCAAAACCGCTTTCATATTGCTTCATGAGCACTGTAACAAAAGTTTGCGGCAAAACCGAAGGCTCGTGAGCCAATTCACTTCACGAGTGCCCAGAGGGGCTTTTCGAGCACGTGATGTGAGGCCTACGAAGAAGATCGCCAAGACCCAGCTTAAGGCAGCTCTTCCCGTGAGTGAGAGGAGGGGTGAAGCAATGCATGGGGGGGGGATTTGAAGAGCTACAAAAGGGGAGAGAGGAGAACAGTACTCCATCGAGCTGCGATGAAGCTTGCAGGTGGATAGGAGCTCAGGTTGCCAAGGAAGGACTTTGCACAATGGAAAGATTGCCCACGTCAGGGCAGCATCTGGCTTTGGAGGCCAACTCTGAAATGTGGCTTGCCCAAGAGAGATCATGGCTGAGAGTGAGACCCAATACTTTTAGCGACTGAACCTCTTTGAGAGGGTTGGTGAGAAAGTAGATGGGAGGATTTGTGGTGCCTTCCTTTCGGAAAGAGAGGCAAAAAGTGTATGAGATTTCTCAGGATTGAAAAAACTGATTTGATGTCGAAGTCTTTGACCAGTTTCCGATTGTGGCAATGTCTGAGGAGAGGAAAGAGGCTGCTGCCTGTCTGTCTGTCTGTCAGAAGTATGAGGGATGTCCCAGCAGAGAGTGGAATCATCAACAAAGAGATAAAGAGGGTTTTCCAGATAATCAGATGAAGATTAGGAATCAGATGGGGCCTATAACACTGCCTTGAGGTACTCCAGCCTTGAGAGGGAGAGGTGATGAAAGGGTTCTGTTGAGAGCCACATCAGCTATGAGAGAGGAGGAAGCCAGTAATCCAAGAGTGGAGTTGGCCTTGGATTCCCTAATCATATAACGTATAACGATTCCCGAATCATATAATGTATAACATTCTCTGATGTCACATTTGTCCTTCTCGGAACAGTTTGGAGAGGATGCCAGATGTATCGAAAGCTCGAGATATGTCCAGTGAGATGGCCCTGATCTCGTGTCTGATATTGAGGGCCTCCATCCATTGTTGGGAGAGTAGAAGCAGCATGTCCAAGGTAGAGTGACCAGGTCTGAATCCAAATTGATGACCTGAGATGAAGCTGTTGCAGAAAGGAATGATTTTACGTCAACTGCGATGATGTATTTCATGACCTTGCTGATAATTGTAAGTAAGCTAATTGGTCTATAGTTAAGGGGATCCATTTTTGCACCTTTTTATGTAATGCTGTGATGTTGGCTGATTTCCAAGCAGATGGGAGATGAGCGATGGTAAATGACAGGGTGAACATGGCAAAGAGAGGGCAGCAGAACAGGTTTTTAGGACACGTGAGCTGATGCCGTCTGGTCCGGTTGCAGAGCCGAGGGTGCCAGAAACTTTACCACCTTCTCGGGTGCAAAAGACCCAGAATTCAGGAGCAGTTGGGTATGACTGGGAAGGATGGGTACAGAGAGGCAGAGGTTAGGGACACAACATTTGGAAGGAAACACAGAATTGAGGCATTCGTCCTTCTCACGAGCAGAGTCAGCTGTGGTGCCATTTGAAGTGGGGTAAGGGATGGAAGGGGAGCATACACCAGATACCGACTTGACAAGGCGCAACCAGGTTTTGGAGGAGGGAGATCTGTTTGAAGGATCATTCTTGAGATTGGACAGATGTTGTTTTCTGGTTCTCCTGAGGGTAGACACACACTTGTTGCGGACTTTGTGGAATGATCTGAGGTTACCTTCGGTCAGATTTGCCTTCCAGGAGGAAAATCGACTTCGCTCTTGTTTGCTGTTGAAGACCTGATGGATGGGTAACTTATAGCTTGATATATTAATGCTTTCATTATGTTTATTTCTCCTGAAATAAAAATTATTCAAAACTATTGTATTAATTGTCATCAAAATGGGATTTGTTTTGGCACACCTGAACTTCCATCCACCTACAAGGCTTTCATCCGCAGCATGATGGAGCATCTCCCTTCTGGCTTGATACTGTTCTCCCATCTGCTGTGTCCCCTGCCTCACATCTTGCTCAGCTTGATGCCGGGAAAACCAAAGCTTTCAAGATTATTGGAATCTCCCACGCTGACGCTGAGTCTATGGGTCCATCACTTCACTATCGCAGACAGGTCGGTGGTGTCTCTCTCTTCTACCGCTTCCTTTCTGGTCCTGCACCCTCTGTTCTTTCCGTGTTTTGTCCCCCTAGGTTTGTGTAAGGCACACACGGTCCATCATATACCCCATTCTGGTGAAACTACCTAAGTCCAGGATCATTGCCCTCTTGCACTCGTTTTTTCCTCTTTTTCCTCCACCTGTGGAACCAACTTCCACATTCTCTTCAATCTCATTCTTCCCTCAAGGTCTTCATGACAGCTGTTCACCGCCATCTCTGATTATCTCCAATCCAAAACCATGATCTTTTAGACCCTCGTTAACGTTACCCCAATCCCTGCTTCCAAATTTCCAGTTTTCCCTCCTGAGAGTTTCCTTTTGTATCTACCTTATCTACCCCCATGCATCCTCTCCTGCCCCCAATCCTCCCCAAACACATTATTTGTCCGTCTCGCCCTGTCTTGGTCTTCGGCTCTGCTGTTGGTAGTTCTGTCTCTGTCTCTGTCTCTCTCTCTCTCTCTCTGCTGTTTCTTTTGTCCTGCTGCATCCTGATCCGTTCAATGTGCTGGTACGCGCTCTTCCATGAGCCTCGACTATGTATGCAAAACAGAGACGAGCATTACCATTCCTTTCCATTGCACTGAATGAATTGGATCGAAAGGCACGTGAATTAAAATCGCATTCACCAGCTCTTTTCACACAAAATGTGCAGACTCGTGGAGTAAATCGTTCTCTCGAGGCTATGGTGGTTGTTGTTCGGATGTCAAGGTATTTCAATTCGTGTCATAATCACTGTTTCGTTGGCAATTCCAAGGCTTAAACTTCCAAAGATTAACATTTATGTGAAAGTGACATTCCAGTGCTGTGCAAACAGGGTGCGTCTTCTCGGAACAGGGTGTACTCACCATTTGTATTCACCTGTGGGTGTTAAAAAAATCCACAACTATCATGAGGATGTGATGTAAGAGATGTTAAAGATAAGGAAGGTTACAGAAGAAAAAAAAAATGCAGAAGAGTTTTTAATGAGAATGTGGAGCGACAGGACCAGGGGCCGCAACCTTAAAGGAAAGTGAAGGAGAATCAGGCTGAGGGTCTTTAACTCAGAGTCGTTAATATATGGTATGGTCTCTTTGGAAAGGTAGTAACAGCAGAAACAGTAGATACATTCAAACTGGAAACTTAGGTACCTAAAAGCAATGTGGAAAGAGGGTTACATGGCTGGTAGGTAATTTAGGTAAGGATGGGTGATTCTGTTTGTGTGTAGCAATTGATATATCTGTGAACAAGTTTCATCAAAAAGTGAAGTTTCACTCCTCATCCATGATCTCCCACTCTTAAGAAAAAACATCCTGGTGATGTCCCTATGCTTGCCCCACTGTTCTCCCCTCGCCGAAAACTCTTTGATTCCTCACTTCTCGTTCTACCATCTCTGGAAGTGCCTTGTCGAGGCTGTTCTGTCTCGCTCTTCCCTCCAGGGATTCAAACAGGCAGTGCACAGCAACATCGTGTTATCCCCCATCCTGATCCCTGATCTTTATTACCCCATTCCAACAAAACTGTCTTACATTCTCATCTCAGTGTTGTGTCTCTGTCTCCCTGTGTGTTTGTCTCTGTCTGTGTGTCTGTGTGTTTCTGTCTGGCTCTCTGTGTCTAGCTCTGTCTCTCTGTGTCTGGCTCTGTCTCTCTGTGTCTGTCTGTCTCTCTGTGTCTGTCTGTCTCTCTGTGTCTGTCTCTGTCTCTCTGCATGTGTGTGTCTGTCTGTCTCTCTGCACGTGTGTGTGTGTCTGTCTCTCTGCACCTGTGTGTGTCAGTCTCTGTCTCTCTGCACGTGTGAGTGTCTGTCTGTCTCTGTCTCTCTGCTATGAGTTGTCTTCTCTGTGTGTGTGTGTCTGTCTCTGTCTCTGTCTCTCTGCACGTGTGTGTGTCTGTTCTCTGTCTTCTCTGCACGTTGTGTGTGTCTCTGTCTCTCTGCACGTGTCGTGGTCTGTCTCTGTCTCTCTGCACGTGTGTGTCTGTCTCTGTCTATCTGCACGTGTGTGTGTCTGTCTCTGTCTCTCTGCACATGTGTGTGTCTGTCTCTGTCTCTCTGCACGTGTGTGTGTGTGTCTGTCTCTGTCTCTCTTGCACGTGTGTGTGTGTCTGTCTCTGTCTCTCTGCATGTGTGTTGTTGTGTCTGTCTGTCTCTGTCTCTCTGCATGTGTGTGTGTGTGTGTCTTCTCTGTCTCTCTGCACGTGTGTGTGTCTGTCTCTGTCTCTCTGCACGTGTGTTTGTCTGTCTCTGTCTCTCTGCACGTGTGTGTCTGTCTCTGTCTCTCTGCACTGTGTGTGTCTGTCTCTGTCTCTCTGCACGTGTGTGTGTCTGTCTCTGTCTCTTCTTGCACGTGGTGTGTGTCTGTCTCTGTCTCTCTGCACGTGTGTGTGTCTGTCTCTGGTCTCTCTGCAGCGTGTGTGTGTCTGTCTCTGTCTCTCTGCCACGTGTGTGTGTGTCTTGTCACTGTTCTCTCTACACGTGTGTGTGTGTCTCTCTGCGTGTGTGTGTGTGTGTGTCTGTGAGTGTGTCTGTCTCTGTCTCTGTCTATCTCTCTGTCTCTCTCTCTCTCTGTCTCTCTGTCTCTCTCTCTGTCTCTCTCTCTCTCTGGTCTATCCCCTTACCAGTTGTGTCCAATGGTTGTCCCTTCACCACACTGCCAACTTAACCTTGCTCTTCCATGAGCCTCGTTCTTGTTGAGAAAACAAACAAACTGAAAGAAGAACTGTCGTCGGCTATTGCGGTCTGCACAAAGTTGTCCATTGAACAGGTGATGTATTGTCCATCATGAAGTGAGAAGATAGGTCTACAGTAGCTTGTGTGGAAGGGTGATGGATACTGGGGTTTGTGCAACGCAGGCACGATGGGCCCAATGGCCTCGTCCTGTGCCAAAGTTCCTTGTGTTTGTGTCCAAGAAAAGTTTCTCATCGGGGAAAAGGTTCTGCAATCACTGTTGTTGCGGTTGTTGCTGGGATCAGTATGCGGTGATTGAATATTTCCCAATGATGAATCAATGCAGACGTGTTTCATTCTCTTATACGATAACAAATTAATAATAATTGTTCAGTTGTGAGTGTTTCAACCTGTTGAGCTTATCATGTCATCACATTGTCAATCTCTACAAAGTGACAAAAACATATGGTGAGACAGCTGGGGTGCTTTGGTGTTCTTCCAACCTCCTCTTTGCATTGAGATCATCACTCTTCCCCTCGATATGTGCCTAACCACATGTTGGCACAGAAACTTCTCA
This sequence comes from Eptatretus atami, assembly GCA_035128595.1. Classification (NCBI taxonomy): domain Eukaryota; kingdom Metazoa; phylum Chordata; class Myxini; order Myxiniformes; family Myxinidae; genus Eptatretus; species Eptatretus atami. The sequence goes on along the minus strand of CM068954.1, from coordinate 192,641,949 downwards.
CATATTGGACAAATATTCGGTCACATGTTGAAGCACCAGTCACGATGCAGAACGTGCTCATTAGAGGCTTACTTACTTTACCAGACACTGTGATGTCATGGTTCGAGCATCCGTTCAGTCTGGCCTTGGTGGTGTCATGGTTGGAGTTCGAGCGTCCGCTTGGAGTCTGCGAGGTCGGTGGTTCGAACGGTTCGAACGGTTCGAACCTTGGCCGAGTCGCACCAAAGACTGCAAATGGTACTTTGCTGCTTCCTTGCTTAATGCTCAGCTTTTCAAAAGGATAAAGCACGAATAAAATAAAATATAATAAAAACATAGGTTGGCAACCATTGTGCACACTTGATTGGCCTAATGTATGTTAAGGAAACTCTTATTTATTTATTTATTTACTTGTGCACCATGCTCCACACCAGTGTTTCTCAAACGGTGGGTCATGACCGTCAAGGAGGTCAGGAGTGGGTTTCCAGGGAAGGGGGTTGCGAGCTGTCTGCGCTAAGTAGTGATGTTCCAAACGACTTACCGATGTGAACTTGCATTCTCAATCTTAGTGGTGACCAAAACTACTTAAGTCAGAAACAGGCTGATCGATGTCGTGAGCAAGCTATGATGTTCGCCGAGTAAGACTTGCGCTCGAATTGACATGTTCTGTGCAAAAAGTATATAGGAATGGCTCAGGTTACAGCCTTTTTGTTACTCCAGTGTTACTCCAGTGTTGGCAGTAATGGACCCAGCCCAGTCCCCACCTGTTTAAAAAAAATAATAATAATAAAACCACTTGAATAAACCCAGTATTTTCCCCAATAAAGTGTTTTTTTTCTTCTAAAATCCTCATTTCTGGTCTTTAAAAAAAAATCCTTGTAGAGATAGCAAGGGGTTGCGGTGACCAAATACCAGGATGGGTGGGTTGTCTCGTAAATGTGGTTGAGAAACACTGCTCAATATAGAGCGTCAGTTCTGCTGAAGGAGTTTCCTTAACTGGAGTTACAATCCTGGATGGGTCACCACTCAAGACACCGGATACACAACTGAGTGTGCAGAAAATTGGAATCTGTTCGTGATGCCGGAGATACCTCACCAACTCTTTGCGAAGGACACCATGGGATCTTGAACATCCAACCAACTAATACCCAGTTTAACGTCCACCTGAGGGACGGCACACACATTGATGAATCACCCTACCTGTGAAACACCAGGATGATAGTTTATTGCTGAGTCAGGATTCAAACCCAGGCGAGACAGCTTAGATGGGTGTGTTAGTATATAGAACATAAGTAATACGCAACTTTCAAAACGACTTTAAAAAAGACTTTAAAAACGACTTTAAAACAGACTTTAAAAAAGACTTTAAAAACGACTTTAAAAACGACTTTAAAAACGACTTCAAAAAAAGACTTTTAAACGACTTTAAAAAAAGACTTTAAAACGACTTTAAAAAAGACTTTAAAACGACTTTAAAAAAGACTTTAAAACGACTTTAAAAACGAGTTTAAAAACACTTTAAAAACGAGTTTAAAAACACTTTAAAAACGAGTTTAAAAACACTTTAAAAACGAGTTTAAAAACACTTTAAAAACGAGTTTAAAAACACTTTAAAAACGAGTTTAAAAACGACTTTAAAAACGACTTTAAGAACGACTTTAAAAACGACTTTAAGAACGACTTTAAAAACGACTTTAAGAACGACTTTAAAAACGACATTTAAGAACGACTTTAAAAAAGACTTTAAGAACGACTTTAAAAAAGACTTTAAGAAAGACTTTAAAAAAGACTTTAAGAACGACTTTAAAAAAGACTTTAAGAAAGACTTTAAAAAAGACTTTAAAAAAGACTTTCAAAACGATGTGTGAATGTTAACGAGACCTTTTGCGCATGCGTTGTGTGCACATTTACAGTGACTGGTTCTGTTTGAAGGGCATTTTTAACCTGCCGTTGCGAGGACGAAATCTGTAATTCAAATAATCTTTTAAACATAATTTTCAGCA
>CM068954.1:192610480-192628940 GCA_035128595.1 Eptatretus atami | reverse complement strand
CTGCCATACCATCTGTCATCCCTCAGATCGGCAAGTACCAGCTTCTTCGCTCACTGCAGACCTGGGTAAAATCACAAGCTGGTCCAACACTTGGAACATGTCTTTCCTTGGCACACCTGAGCTCCTGACCACGTACAAAGCATTCACCCACAGCCTGATTAAGTACTGCTCTCCCCTCTGGGCTGGTGCTCCTGCCTCTCACCTTTCTTGCCTTCACGCTGTGGAAACCAAGACATTTAGGATCCCTCGATGAGGCTGAGTCTTTGTGTCTCTCACTCTCTCACCGCAAGCAGGTCGGTGGTCTTTCTGTCTTCTACCGTCTCCTTCCAGCCCCCCCCCCCACCCTGCTCTGTCTGCTATCTGTTCCCTCCCCCCCCCCCCCCACCACACTGCCATATTTCCACAGGGCGCTCAAGGTCCGCCATCACTGCTCACCTCATTCTTTCATTCCTCTTTTTCCCCACCTTTGGAACAAACTCCCACACTCTCTTCATCCCAGTCTTCCCTCCAGGTCTTCAAAACAGCTGCTCACCACCATCTCTCATCTTCCCCCATCCAAAACCACAATCTTTTCTACCCCAGTTAATCCACCCCAAACCCACTCCTTCAAATTCCCTGCTTTCCTTCCTGAAAGTCCCTGTCGTGTCCATCTTGTTTACCCCGTGTTCCCCGCTCCATCCCTCTCCTTTCCACACATCTCCGATCATGTCTGTTCCCCACTGTTTTGTGCTTCCCTCTCCCATCCCTCTTGTCTCCTGCTCCCCTTGTTATACGTTCTGTGTGTTAGCTCTTACACGAGCCTTGACATTGAATATCAAAAAAAAAATATTTTTTAAAACATGTATTCCACTCCCACGAGTATTTAACGTGGCAAACAGACCCTGGAAATAACTCGGGACTGTGGACTGGTTGGCGGTTGCGGTTATTTTGACACGCCCATGCGGAACTCAAACCAGGCAACCGGAACGGACCCACGGCTGTAATAATATCCACACAATGCAAGTCCCAAATTTTTACCCTGTCTGTGTGAGTACATAATAAACAGAAGGCTCCAATTACTACTTGCAATGTCCCTCCACTCCCTTACCACCTTTACGTCCCACTTTCCCACGCTCTTCTTCCCCCCACCTTTCCCTTTTAATAAAAATGACCCCCTTTTTTGGCAGTAAGTACGTAATATGTACACGAAGCTTATTTAAATAATTTCGTCGAAGACATGCTCATGGGAACTCAATGTGCTGTGAGAAAGGAGGGCCACATGGTGGCAGTGACACGTCCACAACCTTTACACCACGCATCGTTTACTCCCCTCGAACAAACCATCGTCACAAGCAAGCAGCGACCCCGACACGGCATGACGTGCCCATGAATCACACGGCGCGCGGACACGTGGCACGGCAGACACGAGGCACGGTCACGTGGAACTCCCTTTACGACTTATTTTCATTTATTTATTTATTTATTTTTGTTGTTGTTAATGAAACCGAACTCTTCAATGTTTTCCAAACTTTTCACGTGAGTTGGCTCACACAGACAACCCCGGACAGAAACACAATTCCAGGCTGTCACGTGCACCAAATGACCCTTTGAGCCCCGTTTGAGATCCCAGATCACCGGCTGGTACTTTGTAAATCTACCGAAACAATCAATTATCATCCACCGGCATCAATGGAAGCGATTAAACAGTCAAAGTTTAAATCCACTCAAACCCGACTTCCAATTCACCTTTAAAGGGAGACATATCAAGGGATTACTCTTCGCAAGCCTGGACGAGCATGGACCACCACCCACAAGAGAGGATGTGCAGAGGTCACGCGGACTTGCAAGAGCTTATTATATATCAATACCAAAGGGAGAAAGGAGCAGAGATGGGATCAAAGGGTAAATAAGGGCAACGAGTGCAGAGCATATCGGTTATACCACTACTGTGGTGTAGATTTGGGGTGGTGACGAGGTGCGTTGAGTTTATTGGTGGTGGTGGAGAGATGATTGTTTGAGGACATCCTTTGAAGTTTTTTTTTGGAGGGTCAATGGCCGTTGTCAATCCCTTGCTCGATGAAGGCCTCCCCAAGTTTCCTCCGCAAACACCTGTCCTTGGTAAGTTTCACCAAACGAGCTCCTGCAAACTCATTCACGTCATCTTGTCATCTTCCGAGACGTCTTATCTTTGGTCGTTTATTCTTCCTTGGTCAAACGACGATCCACTCTTGTTCCTACTCACCAGCTCATGACTTTCTTTACCTTTACAATGACGTCACACCTTGTTTGCACGAATCAATTCATTCATTATCCTGTCCCTTCGAAATCCAAACACACAACTTTCCATTCTGATTTGGCTCATCTGGAGCTTACTCACCATTTTTAGCTCACCTGGAACATAGTTCCGGGAAGCTTGTGGGATGGTGCGTCTTCCGTCCGTCCGTCCGTCCATCCATAAACATTTGCAACTTCTCCGAAACCACACACACGATTTCAATTAAAACTTGACCACAACCTTCATCACCCATGACGTACCAAAGTTTGTTCGCAGCATTAAAAAAAATTATATGTATATCAATAATCGGGGCTATAACTGGTTCATTGGTACAGATTCCATCGCTCATTGGTCTGTAGTGCATGCAGAAGATCATAAGGTGTTTGGTATCACTGCATTTGTCAAAGGTGTCCAGCGTAAGAGAGTGCGTCGTATGGGAAATAGCGAGAAAATAATTTAATTTCCCAAACTATTTGAGAAATGTAAACCAAACATTCTCACACTTGGCACCTGCCCAAACCCCTTGACATGCCAAATTCCTTGTTGCCTTGCATATGGCTTGCCTATCTGTACAGTTGTCATGTCATCCATATATGGCACTGATGCTTTTGGGAGAAAAAGAGTCGAAGAACCTATTTTCAAGCTGAACTGATTCGTCGGCCTTCCTTCGGAGAAGTAGAAACACAACATCGTGATTTGAACCATCAGCTTTCTCATCCCGGCACAAATATCAAAGCCGGCATAGCAGCACAATGCGCTGCCCTAATTTAAACCACCAAGCAAGCCGTGGCTCGCTTGGGGAGCATCACTAGGGATGTGTGTGTGGCTGCGTGGCGTGGCGTCGCAAACATATCCACATTCTCCTGTTACATCACCAGGGCCACCGGGTTCGTTTTGGAAAGCAGAGATCGCAACCATGAAACGCGGTGCGTCGGTTGGTTTAACAAGTGAAATTCTCAATCAGTTGGTGATTCAAAAGCTTGACTGACTGAGCAAGGCGGCCGCCTCGTAACCTCGCTTCCAGACTTCAGTTGTGCCTTTTACAGGCTTATCCAAAAACACTGAGTGAACTTTACAGCATCGGGTCTACTGGAGACAGGCGCATGATGGTCTGACCCAGTTGCTATGAACCTTTATTTATTGTTTATTTTTCTGTTTTATTTCTTATTTGCAGGAGCGAGTCTCATGGAAGAGCAAGGAGGAACTGCCAGTTTGATAAACATCAAGGGAATCAACGAACAGGAAGAGAGAAGGGTAAGAAGGGAAGGAAACAGAAACTAGCAAGTGAGATGGTTGGGTTCGCAAAGGTGAATGCGGGAGATTCCAGGAATAAAAGAGTCAGGGTGTGCAGACAGCCTAGATTTTGGAAGATTAACCAGGGGGGGGAGGTTTCTGGAAGAATGGGTGCTTACTGAAGTAGATGGATAGAATCAGAGGACCGAGAGAGGAGATGAAGTAACATCGGGAGAAAAAACAGATCTTGCGCTTTGGCGTCATCATGGGGAGATTCTAATATTGAGAGCTTCAGATTCCGCAGAATCGAGGAGAGACAGACGTGATGCTTGGGTGCCAGCCCATGGCAAAGAACAGTCCTCCATTGAGCTACAGTCGAAGGCCTTGTAGACTGTGCGTGACTCTGATTTTGCGAAGGAAAGACTCGGATCGACGAAGGATGCCCAGTTTGCAGCTGGTTTTGAAGGCCAGCTTTGCGACGTGGTTGGCCCACGAAAGGTCATGGTTCATGGTGATGCCTAGCGGTTTGAGAGACTGAACCTCTTCCGGCGAATGACCGAGGAAATAGATAGGTTGGTTCGTTTGACGATGGTTTCCAAGGACTTCTCATGATCACCAATTCAGATAAACAAAGACAGACATCATTGCGGGGATGAAATGAAGGCCTACTGAAAGCATGGAGGAACGCGGTGCTGTAAGTTTGGAGGCACAATCTACGAAGAAAGCATTTTGCGTGATCGACAGAATTGGAAAATAGATTGAGGAAGAAAAATAAAATTGAGGTGTTTATGTCGGACAGAATCGGAAAATCTGCCCTTGAGGACCAGGTGGTTCATCCCATTGTTGAGAGGACCAGTGATGTACTTCGGGTGCAACTTGAGGTCACTTATTGATAGTCAACCGGTGAGATCCACAGCTTCTATCAGCCAGATATAGTCAGCAATCTGATAGAGAAAGATCCTCTTTTCTCCCCTTGGTGGAACTGCCTTCTCGAGACGGTTTAAATTTGCAACTCAACCCTCTCACTTGCACGTTACTGGGTCTCTTTCCCTCTCTCTCCTCTCTTATTTTTGTTGTTACCTTATTCTCTCGCTTGTCCCGTCCAACAGTAGCCCAACCGTCCATACGTTGCCTTTTTGCCGCACGTCATCCCACTCTTCCATGAGCCTCGATTTTTATTTGCAAAATCCAAACGATAAAAAGCAGAAAGTTGGAAATATAATAACAAGCTCAAATGAGCTAAGATCCTCGTCCTCTTAGTGATGACGTCATAGTTATCAGTTATGCATCAGGTGTGCGGTAAATGATCTCTAATGCCCTATTCGATTCCATCTGAAGTATTCAAAAAGCTTGCGTTGTTTCGGAGATAATTGTTTATGCGATTTCCATTGCGATATTATGACGTCATAACTTTTTTTCTTGGAAGAATTCCCTCAATCTGAGATGGTTACTGTCTGCGTGTGAGCTTTCTGCATGAACATGTCAAGTTTCAAGATGTTCTGATGAAAACTCTCGGTTGTGAAACAAAAAAATTTCAGAAAATAGTGATGACGTCATAAAACGAATATGACGTCATTGTGATGTATCAGATTTGCGTCAAATCATCTGTGCAAATGCCCCGTTTGATTCCCGCAAACAGAATTCAAAAAGCTTCCCTAGTTTCGGAGATAATGGGATAGGCGATTTCCATCAGCGGTGATATTATGACGTCATAACTTTTTTTTTCTAGGATGAATTTTCAAAATCGGAGATGGTTACAGTCTGCGCGGGGTATTTTTACATATATATGCCAAGTTTCAGGAAGTTTCGATGAAAACTGTAGGCTTTGACACAAAAAAGTCCACAAGAACAACAACGTGAGTAAGACTTAGAGATCCTCCACGAGGATCTAAAAAAATGATGCTTCATTGGTTTATAAGGTACTTTTGGATCACCTTGTCTTTTTGGCTTGGAAAGGAAACACCATCAATGTAGGCGATGGTTATACCCAGTAACCGAGACATGCCGGTTTAGTACGGGTTGATGGACAGACGATGACATTCCAGCATTTTGGTTGTGACCGGTATTTGAAGTATTAACCGCGACATCCGAAGGTGTGCTGGGAACCGAGTCGCTTCTTGGCGTTCCTTGCAATTTTGTGGTTAAAAGTTTGACATTTTCACACGCGCTCTATGGTTTGCCTCCAATAATATGCCCTGATGACTTCCTGGTCATAAAATAATCATCATAATCACCAGATATGAACTTTTCCCTACTTCGGAAAAGCATGTTTTGAGTCGGTAAGTAATACATTTCAACAAGAATACCAGTTTTTATTCTTCCTCAAACTTGCCAATTATTGGTTTGCAGATCACAGTTCAAATTAAAATTTTAACATGAGTGTTCAATGTTCGTTGTCATCTGTCCGTTGAACTTGCAGATCGGTGGGGTGCGATGGTGGCAATTCCATGGCGCTGCCCGTCACCTCTCTGGGACTATTTATGGCATAAACTCGCCTACTCTTCCTCAAAAGATACCAAGTGGTCTCACTGAGGGATGCTATGTCCATCCAAGCGATGGTTCACTTTGTGATACAACACCCTGCCTCCAGGGCACGAACTTGATAGTTTACAATGTCGTCGGGAATCAAACCCAGACTAGATGACTCGTAAAGGTTAAGTGCACTCCCTCCGTGTCATCGTGTCAGACAAACTGGGTATCAAGTCATTAAAACCAACCAGTGCTGGTGGTACTTGAGTTTTTACTCTCGACAGAGCACTGGGGTGTTCACGTGTAAACATTTCTGTAGGTCAGAACCAATCTTGGGTACGATATAGTAGCAGTGAGTGAGATATGGTTTAAGGAGGAGAGTAACTTGAGGACAGGAACAGAAGGCTACCAGGTGTATCGGTGTGATTGGAAGGAGAGAATAGGAGGAGGAGGAGTAACCTAATGGGGTAAAGGACAGCATTGCATTGAGAGAAAGGTAAATTAAATTAAAGTACATTAAGGGGGGGGAATTAATGTGGAGAACTCTGTGTGGATCGAGATTACAGATTGCAAAAAACAGTAAGATACTGGAAGGATGCTCATCAGAAGGACAAATGCCTCAATTATGTTTGTTTCCAAAACTTGTGTCCCCAACACCTCCCTCTCTGCACCCACTCCACCCAGTCACACCCAATTGCTTTTGGACTCTGTCCGTGTCCTTTTCACTTGAGAAGGTGGAGAAGAATCTGATTCTGCGACTAGACGAGACGGCATCAGCTCACGTGTCCTAAAAACCTGCTCTGCTGCTCTTGCACATCCTCTCTCTCTCTCTGCACTTTTCACCCTATCATTTACAAAAGGTCATCTTACATCTGCTTCGAAATCGGCTAACATCACATTACCTAAAAAAAGGCGCAAAAACCAATCCCCTTAACTACAGACCTATCAATATAACTCCAATCGTCAGCAGGGGCATTGAATCCGTCATCATGGTTGACATCAAATCCTTCTTTTTCTCCAACAGCCTTATCTCAGACCATCAATTCAAGTTTCAGACCAGGTCACTCGACCATTAACATGTCGCGTCTACTCTCCCAACAATGGATGGAGGCCCTCAATATCAGACATGAGATCAGGACCGTCTCTCTGGACATATCTCGTGCTTTTGATACAATCTGGATTCCGACCTTGCTCTCCAAACTATCTGCCTATTGCAATCAAGGCTAACTCCACACAAGGTATAATGACTTCATCTACTCTCATAGCCAACGTGTGGCACTCAACAGATTCCTTTCATCACCTCTCCCTGTCAAGGCTGGAGTGCCCTAAGGTAGTGTTCTTGGCCCAGTACTATTCCTAATCTTCATCAATGATCTCTCTGACTCTCTGGAAAATCATCTTTATCTATTTGCTAATGACTCCATCCTCTACCATGACATCCCTCGTCCTTCAGACAGGCAGGCTGTAGCCTCTTCCCTCTCTTCAGACCTTGAGAAAATCACAAGCTGGTCAAACACCTGGAATATGTCTTTCAATCCTGACAAATCTCACACTCTCATGATCTCTCTCCAAAAGAACCATCTGACAAGCCCTCCCAACAATCTACTTCCACAACAATCCTCTTGAAGAACTTCAGTCACTCAAATCTTTGGGCCTCCCTGTCAGCTATGCTCTTTCTTGGGCAAACCACATCTCTAAGTTGGCCTCCAAGACAGTCGCCGATTGGGCATCCTCCATCATGCAAAGTCTTTCCTTAACACACCTGAACTTTTACTTACTGACAAGGCAGCTTCATGGAGTACTGCTCTATCCCCTCGGCTGGTGCTCCATCCTCACACCTTGCTCAGACTCAGATTGACGTAGAAGGAAACCAAGGCCTTCAAAATCATTGGAATCTCCATGATGAAGTTGAATCTCTGGGCTTACAACTTTCAGATTGCAGACAGGTGGGTTGGTGTCTTACATCTTTTCCCTTTCCTTGTTCTCTCTCCCCTCCCCCTCCCACCCCCCAAGTTTCCGGAGGGTGCGTCTGATCTTCCAGTAACCCTCTTCTGGTAAAAACTCCCAAAATCCGAAATCACTGCTCACCTCCACTCATTCGCTACTCTTTTTCTCCACCTGTGGAACAAACTTCCTCATTCTTCCCATTCAGGACTTCAACACAGCTGTTCACCACAATCTCAGGTCATCCACAAACAACCATGATCTTTTCTCACTCCATTAACCCTCCCCAAGTCACTTCTTTCCGTGTTTCCAGGTTTTCCATCCACTTCTGTGATTGAGAGTTTGTGGCCGTCTCTATCTTGTTCACCCCGTGTCTCCCCCTTGCCCTCATTCTTCACCACATCCCTTATTTCTCCAACTCTCCCTCCATTTTGTACTTCATCCCTGCAGTAGCTGTGTCCACCCCTCCCCCACCCCTCCCCTCCTCACTTTATACTGTTCTTTCCATTCTATTACGTCCTGATTCATTCTGCGTTCAAGCTCCTCCATGAGCCCCAACACTGCATTTTGGTTTTCTTAAAGGTCAAATGTAATTCCGACACACTCACATTGTGTGTGGACAAACAAACAAACAAATAGACAAACAAATGAAAACTCACTCATCGGGTGACACTTGGCAAAACGGAACGGCACTCGGTAGAGCGCATACCTCCACCAGGCTAAACCGTTTAAATTTTGTATCTCACTAATACGTCGGATCTGAATCCGGACCTTACCAAAATCGAATCAACTCCTTCTTGTCACCTAACCAACTCTTCCACAAGTCGTCCACAATTTTTAGAGATATCATGCTATACATAGTTTTTTGGCCCAATCTCTCAATGGCGAAAAATCACTTGAAAAATTCCGGATCAAGATCACGGATCCGGATTCCGATCTTCACGAAAATCGAACCAATTAGTCCTTGTCACACCCACAACCTGTCCACCAAGTTTCATCAAAATCCGTCTACAACTTTTTGAGATATCAAGCAATATCATTTTTAGTCCTATCTCTCAATGGTGAAGAATCAGTTAAAAGTTAAAAAATTATTGTATCTAGATCTGGATTCGGATCTTCACCAAAATTGAAACAATTCTTCCTCGTGGCACTCCCAAACTGTCCCCTATGTTTCGTGTGAATCCATCCATAACCTTTTGAGATATTGTTCTATGCATAGTTTTTGGCCCTATCTCTCAATGGTGAAGAATAACTTTTAAATTGTCAGATCCGGATTCGGATCTTCACCAAAATTAAGCGTTGCTGTCCTTGGTTTTATTCCCAAATTTCAGCTTCCTAGCTCAAAGGATGGCTGAGATATTCCCCAGACAAACAAGAAAGCAAACAAGCCGGTAGGCGACATGGGTGGTCGCTACATAATTGCATATGTCATACAGTTTTTGACAGATCGGGCAGAAATTTTTTGACAAAAAGGTTGATTATAGTGGGCATAAAAGCGCGGAAGCCGATTTTTTATTTTCGAAAAAAAATATATAAAAATATTTTTCGGATTTTTTTCAAAAATTTAAAAGTCCCGTTGCTAGGCAACGGTGGCGTCCATAGCAACGGTGCTCAAAAGCGTACAACTACATCCTGGTATGAACCTACCAGTCAAGTTTCATCAAAATCGGTTGACTCCTCTGGCCTTCAGAGCTGTCCATTACATACATACAGACAGACGGAAAACCTGAGAATAACGGTCATCTAGCGACCACCCAACAAACAAACGGAGTAAAAACTGAGTACTCCCTTCCTTCTGCATCAGGGCGATGACGTCATACATCGCCCGGATGTGGAATTGGGGAGGAGCAGAGTAAAATACCTGAGAAAGTTTGAGTGACAGTGTAACAGAGGTGTGCCATATTTATTTGTGTGACAACCCAATTGTACAGAGACTACCCCACTCAGACTGCTCTTTACAAGGAGGGTCTTAACTTTAAAAAAAACAAAACTTCATTCGGGTGCTTGACACAAATTAAAAAGAAAATTGTTCTTGTGTGATGCCCCATAGTCATGCCCTTTGATCATGTGAATGAGACGGAGCTCGGGTAATGAGATCTCTGCCAATTACTTCTTTAGTTATTTATTTAGCGTATTACTTTACACGTGATTGAAACCAAATTTGAAAACAATCTCCGGCATCTGAAATAACAGTTTTCCATCACTGGAAAATCACTGGAAAACAAACGAGGCAGTGAACATACCCCGCAATTGGTGGTGCCTGTCGGCCAACTGTGGACTCATTTTATCACTCTTCTCTGAATTAACTGTCAGTGATAGTTGTCTCCAAAACCTCATCCACACTGAATATTTAGAGAGCTTTACTGTGGACAAAGCCCATTGTCACCTGTTTTTCAAACCGAGACACTCGTCATCTTTGCACACAAGCTGTTTGTTATTTCAGGATTAAATGTCTGTTTCTCAGATAACGACCAATGCGAAATCAAATTGCACAGCAAAGGCCCAATGGAACGTTCCGTCAGAACTTTTGGCTCATGGGAAGAACAAGTTGGAGAAAGCAAACAAACAACATCAAGAATTGATGAGAACAAACAGATAAAATACAAAAATTGAGCAAAAGGCTAACTTTAAAAAATTTTTTACTTAATATTATTGATTAAACATGTAAGTATATATATAGTATTAAATAATGGAGGTATTGAGATGAAAATACAATAAATAAATAAATATTATTTATAAAATACATTATAAATAAGCATTAAAATAATTTGTTGGTGACTGCTAGGATACGCAGTGCAGCATGTTAAAATCGGTTATTAATGATAGTTTGAATATTTCAATGACAGTTTGAGTCCGTGGTTAGATGGAGGTGCTGTGTCATGGACATGTCGACAAGATAAAGTGTTTATCGCTCAATATATTATCGTATAAAGTGGTGCATGATTAAAGTTCGTCATATATCGTAATACTTTAAATAAAAGTAATAATTATTATATAAGTTTGAATAAGGATATTGCATTGCTGTGTTGACTGACTGTGTCTGGACACTATTTTGAGGCTGTGGGTCCATTGATGTTAAGTAATCTACTCGTGTGGACCTGTGACCGGGGTTGTGGGTCCACCGTTTGGAGAGGTTCTGGGCTGAAAGGATCGAAACCTCGATGAAAAACGGTGTCCAGCTGATGATCCGGGTCGTTGGGAAATCAGTAAATTGTTTATAAGTTAAAGTTATAACTTCAAATAAAATAACTTTTGTGAGTACTTACGTGTGTGTGTGTGTGTGTGTGTGTGTGTGTGTGTGTGCGTGCGTGCGTGTGTGTGTGTGTGATATCTGGCTTCCTTCTTGGGACTACGGTGCAGTAATGTCTGTTTGTTATTTGGAAAATCGAAGATTTTTCAAATATATTAGTCAGTCGATTTTGTTATTCTGTCTGTCTGTCTGTCTGTCTATCTCTTGCCTACAGGTCACAATTTCAAACCGATCTTCACGAAACTTCACCAGATGGTACAGTCTGTAATAAGGAAGAAGCATATTGTTTTTGAGGTCAAAAGGTCAACATAGACCAAAGGTCAACAACTAAGGTGTGAATTCTAAAATCCTCAATTTTCATCCGATTGACTTGAAATTTGAAGACGAGTTGCATATTTGGTCATTGAATCCAACCACCAAATATTTTTGAGGTCAAATTTGTTTTATGGATTTTGCAAGTATCGTGCTTTGCATGATGTCTTCTTCTTGTTTGTGTGTTATTTTTTCATACTGCACCGTAGCACCTATAGGCCCTAAATTTGGGGTCTAGGACTCTAGGTACTGTACTTCAGAACCTGGAAAAGGTTTTTTACTTTTCTACGCATTGGCCTTGAATGCCGTTTTGAGGCTTTACGCAATCATGTACAGATTATAAACTCTTCCCTCCCATGTAATAAGTAATCATAATACATAAATTAGCCTTAGTCTAAATCCCTGCACAGAGAAATATTGACATAAAACACAAAAGACACAGATGGGCAAAATCACAGCATCGAATGACGTTGGGAGCTCCTTGATGTCATTGAACTTTCTTGTTGAGATCAAACTGGCAGTCTGTGTGTCTCTGTGTTGGCTTTAGCAGGCTCGAAGGGCAATAGGAAAGAGCACAATTAAGCTCCACGGTTCATCCAGCGAAATGTTCAAGGTTGCTGGCTTCTGAGGACTGACCCCAGCACATGGGACGTGGAATTGTGTCCACATAGTTGGCAGTAAACTGAAGTCCAACGCAGAGAACAGCTTCTCCCAAGCTGCCATTCGAGACAGCACATGTTCGTTCTCCTAGCTTCACTTGCCCGCACACAGACGTACCAAAGGTTCTCGTACTGCAGCTACGACTTTGTCACCCACGTTTGACGGCACATTGTGACCATATCCTCCACATCACATCACTATATGGTATATCAGACTCACAGTTGGCCCTATTAGTGCCAGACAATCAGAAGTCCCAACATGATCACAAGATTTTGGTTCCTAGTTCTCAAACGGCAGAACCTTCGATGCAGACTTTATAACATAACTTTTTAACCCCAACCTTTCTTGTGACTATGATACAATTGGAATGTCCATGGCAGGAAACAAATCACCAGAGTCTGCTCTTAACAGTTGTAAATGAGTCGCAGCTCATGCATCTGAAAAACATGTTTATACAGCGGGCTGGGAACAATGAATGGCATGGCACTTCCAGGATTTTAAACCTGATTATCTTCCGGCAAATGCAAGGTACAGTCCAGGAAAAGAAAAAACCCAGAAAACAAGACAATGATGAGATAAAGCAAGAATGCTATGACCTCATCCAACAAACAGCAGAAGCGAATTGCACAAAACAAGTTCTCCGTAATCTAGATCCGACCGATAGAGTCTGTATAGTCAGGCCGGGAATCTAACCCTCGTGAGACAGCCCAAATGCAAGTATTTCACCTCCGAGTCATCTTATCGGCTTTGAGAACACCACGAGGAATCTTTATTGTAAACTGGACAATCAGTTAAATTTCCACTTTGAAGGACACAATGCTCTGTGACGTCATGCCCCTATTTGCACCATCGGCAGCATTAGTCTGACGTGACGATGCTCCGGAAGTCGGTGTGCACACCGGTTTGGTGCAATGCAGATGATGGAAGAGCAGCATGCCTAACCGTCTTCCTGAATTAAATACACACAGTGTCCTTGATGATGTAACACCCTACAGAATACTGTGACCTCATAATGAATACTAAATATAAGGACAGCAGTCAAATGAAGTGACTGTGCCCATCTTGGAAATGGTAAATGTATTCTTTTTTTCCCCCCAAAATGAGATCTCGTTCACAATAAAATATTTCTCTCCGTTCGCAATGACCGTCTTGGATGCTACAAAGAGACCTCAGGTTCTACATGAGAGGTGCACGGTTCCTTGCAACGACGAGTGCCAACCTGATGATAACCCTTGCCGCTACATGTACAACCAACCACGGGCCCAGAGACGCGTTAAAGCGACACTACAGACACTACAGTGACATCCTCCTAAACATCCCTCCAATGAACAACAGAAACTACAAAAAACACACACACATATATACACCCACATCACCATAAAAGCAATCAACAAACTAGGTCCAAACCCCCACCCATCCATGACAGACTAACTACTCCACGGGTCCGATCGTGTTCACCTTGCACGCCTTCACTATGGACACCACTCACAGCTCTTTCACGACAAACACAGATTCGACGACACCACCAACACCCGCAACTTCTGCCAGGCCGCCCCACACACAATAAAACACATCATGGAAGACTGCGTGGTCCTGGCTACACTTAGACAAGAACACAACATCATAGATGTGATGGATCTCTGGATCGCTCCTGAGAGATCGATCGGCCATCTCCGGACCGCGGGCCTGTCCGAGCAGAACTGACGAGGGCAATATAACAACAAAAATAACAACAACAACTCCTGCCTCCTCATAACCTGCTCTCCTACCTTCCCAACTTTTCCTTTCACCACCTTGGAGTAGAACAATTATCCAAACTACCTTCAGGTTCCAATATTCACAATCTCGTGAGATACGTCCCGCGGAAATCCAGTGGAATCGCCATTATCGACTGATTGTGAGTCATCCAATTGTGTTTTAAATAAATGTTCCTAAATTAATTTATCTTCTTCGTGATACGTAAATACAATGTTAAAATTAAATAACGGCGAAGCGACATTGAATTAACAATCTCGCAAGATTCCATCATTTAACGATATTTGTGACGGAAGGACAGACAGACTGACGGACAGACGGACAGACAGACGTAGCAAGCATATCATTATACTAGATAGGTCAGTACGCGTGGGAAACCCACGGGTATTGACATGTACAACATTTGGACATCTTGAGTTGGATGCCGCACGTAGTTTTCCAAAATGGGCGCCAGCGATTCCCCAGATCCAGAGCCTGTGCAAGTCGGTGTCGGCGTCCATTGGTCGTCTCGTTGTCCCGCCTCATCAAGTCTACGTTGCCGTTCATTGGTTGTCTCGTTCTGTTTACTCAGTCTTTTATTTATTTATTTATTTATTTATTTTTACTTTCATTAATTTTGGAAATGGCAGTTTGGAACGCTACGTGTAAGGTGCCGACGCGTAAGCCAAGCTCTACCCCTCTGCTCACTGATTGCCCAGAGTATCGTTAGCATTGATTTCTCGTGTTAGCATTGATTTGATGAAGAAGTGCAACGTTTTTCTTGTGACTACTGTAAATAATACAGCTGAAAAGTCCCTGGAAAGAAGAGGGCAGTGTATAGGCAATACACCCTTGTGGGTTGTCACACGATTCAGCCTTGAAAATTTGGACTAAAAACGATATTACGGACGAAAACCTTCCACTTATTTCGCCGGTGTATGGCAAAAAAGGCCAGATCAAAATGACGGGTTGGAGATGTTTCCGTGGCCAAGGTTATGTTTTCACCCATCTGTCTGTCTGTCTGTCTGTCTGTCTGTCTGCTGTGAACAGGATCTCTCAGAAGGTTGTGGACGGATTCGGACGCAATTTGTTGGGCAGGTTGGGCGTGTGACGAGGACAAAATGGTTAGATCTCGGTGAAGATCTGGATCCCAATACCAGAATTATTCAAGCGATTCTTCACCACTAAGTGATCGGCCAAAAACGATATACAGCACGTTATCTCAAAAAGTAATGGACGGATTCAGACGAAGCTTGGACATGTTGGGTTTGTGACAATGACGAATCGATTCGATCTTGGTGAAGATTTGGATCCGGATCCAGATACGAGAATTTTTTCATTTCCTAAGTGATTCTTCCCCGTTGAGAGATGGGGCTAAAAACGATATATAGAATGATATTTCAAAAAGTTGTGGACGGATTATGTCAAAACTAGGTGGATGAGTTGGGTTAGGTGACAAGAACAAGTCGATTCGATTTTGGTTCAGGTCTGAATCCAGATCCGGCCTATCAGTGGGATACAAAGCATGAACTGTTCAGCCTGGTGGAGGAATGTGTTATACCGAGTGCCGTTCTCGTTTTATTAAAGACCTCAGATATTAATATTTTTATACTTTGTTGCATCAACATACTGTCGTGGACCCAGCTGTCTCGTGTTCCTCTCTGGAATCGCACGCCATCACACACGAATAACTTCATGTCGTGGTGGGTCGCTAATCGACCGCGAACGGTAATAACTTGGCCACGTGACTTAGGGTCTTCCGTCTAACAACCGTTTACCTAAGGACAAGTGACCTTATCGGGGATCGCGCCCTCAGTACGTACTTGTGTTATTTAGATTCCCGACTGGATCAGGTGCAGCCAAGTACGTACCCGCTATGGAATAGATACGTGGGGAATAACATCCCAGCTAAGCTATGTTGCGGGCCATGCTGGACCAATGGAGGACAAGACAAAAACAAGCTGGGAACATTTCTAACAACACATTTCTTTAAACCAGGATGCGAGGAAAGTTATGTGGCGCAGTAAATGAATTTATTGCAATTGTACAGCATGGAAAGCAAGGAATTTGTGGGGTGTGGCAAAAGGCAAACAATATTACAAAAGAAGACACAGTGCAGAGTTATCCCAATAGTTCTTACACAGTCTTAACTTAAGCTACGACAGGCGCCATCACACACACAAACATATACAAAACCCCGAGGAAAACTAGAGATAGTCCAGAGAGATAGCAATAGTTGAGGATTAACGATCTCTCAATACCTGACAAGGCCGGCAGACCTGCACAGCCCAGAATGCTAAGGAAAGGGGAAGAGGGTGTCTAGGGTGCGTGTATGGGAAATGCAAATGTATTACGACATGGGATGCGGCGTAGTGTAAGACGAAAAATGGGAGGTGCAGGTCAGTTCAGTTCGCTCTTTGGTTTTGCTCTGAGAAGAACAGTTGGTAGGGCTTGCCCGCGTTGATTGCTCTTTTGCTTCTACAGTAGACGAAAGATAGATGGTAGAAGAAAGATGTGTGAGAGAACAGACCTTATGATATTCATGTGAGAGTCTGTACATGTAAGTGTCGTTGTAATCTAATGAGTGACGTTGAAATGGAGCACTCCTGGCTTGCAGCAGCAATGCGTGACCCCACGCTTGGTCACGTAGACTCGCAGCATCCCTCGCTCAGCGCCAACGCTGGTGCTTGTGCCGCCTGTCTCCCCGGCGAGGTCCGATGTCTGACGAGATCTGTCGAGTTCTGCTGCCAGCTCGTTCCGTCGACTTCTGCTCCTTGGCGAGTTCCATTGCTTGCGATCTCCCCGGCGATCTGCTCAGAATGAGCCGCATTCGCTCTTTTTTTTCAGCCCCGGACGAGGGGAGAAGCCAAAAATCGGATCAAACGGGGCTCTTAGCGAAATCAAGCTTCCCCATTGGTTCATCGCGGTCGTAGCCATGCCCGCAATCAAAATATGGCTCAGTCGCTCGCCGACCATGCCATGCACAAGAGTGCTGACTTTTACATGGAGCCGTGGTTTTTTAATGCGCTCTCCGGCCCTGAACGCGCGCTGGCCTCCCTTCAAACGTAGGATTTTAGGGAAATCCCTGCACCACCCGTAGGTCTTTAAAGGAGCTCCAGCGCACATCCGTGCTTCGAGTTATGCCCCGAAATAACCCGACCTATGTCTCCTCCGTGTCCTACGAGGCTATGGTGAGAGTTCGATGACCATGTGGCAGTTGCGGCAGTTGTAGAGTAGTGGGACATGTTGCAGCATTTGTAGTGAGGGAGGGTTTTAACGTGGCGTTGTGGGGAAGAGGTTGAAGTTTGTTTGAACGAAATTGTGAATAAAGGTTGCGTTTGTGGTGGAAAATGTAAGCGTGGGTTGTTGCGGGGATCCCCAGCAGTCGTATGAAGTGTTTGTGGTGAGCGTGGTATCGCTTGGTGAGTGGAATGAAGGTCTGAAGTGAAATGGCGGTTGAGAATTGGCACGCGAATGCACAGGAACACAGAGGAGGCGCTCGCAGCGCTAATGCTTGGTTTCTCGTGGTGTTTTCTGATTTCTCGCATGCTGGCTTGCTTGCGTGTTTCGTGTGAGAGAAAACGGGTGGAAGAACTGCAAGGTTTAAAGGTTAAAGAGGTAAAAAAAAGAGGTCTAACTGAAAGAGTACCATGCAACGCATCTTCCCCCTTTACCCACTAGACATATGGAAGGGACTAACTAATACACATACTGTTGAAATAACTGTCTTGGGATCGATGTATGTTGTGTGCCATTACCTTGGAGGCATGCAGTTTTACACAACCACAACAATACATTACCTCCATGACTATTTTCTCTCCTCCGCATGTGTTGTAATCAAAACGTACCTTTCTTTAGACAATGCATGGTTCAGTCTTCAAATGTACATCAACTCAGAAGTCCTGTTGAGTGCATGAAAAAAAAAAAACGAACAAAACCCTCCCTCTCTTTAGACGGTGTATAGGCACAGACCGCTGCCTCATATGCTCCCAAAAATAAAATAAAAATAACCCTGGTTATATTGTTCAGATATATTCCAATTGCAATGGCCCATAGGCTGACGCCAGAGGCCTAAATGTAGCGTCACCTTCTCACGGCATGTGTCGTCGATAGGCTCCAACCTTTCGATATTTGATGATTCTTTTAACAGTCACCTTGCTTGTTTCACATCGAACGGAAAACTTATAGGGCGGGCATGGCGATTGTGAATGTGCTAATACGACACTCTTGAAGACACCTCACGCTTACCTTAGTAGCAAAATGGCAGGTGTATGACTTGAATTTTCAGGTTGCAATCGTGGGTGGAGTCAGGCCAGTAAGCCCGCTCCACCCTGGATGGACAGAGCTTCAGAATGGCAGGGAAGAAGAAGTATAAGTATAAGTATAAGTATAAGTATAAGTATAAGTATAGGTATAGGTATAGGTATAGGTATAGGTAGAAGTAGAAGTAGAAGTAGAAGTAGAAGTAGAAGTAGAAGAATCGATCATTATTTTTAGTATTTTACTTTTCTCCAGAATTTGTCATAGAAACGCAGATAAAATCCATTACGCACAACTAATCATAGATCTGATTGATTTTGGGCCATACATCATATATATATATA
>CM068954.1:192582808-192610470 GCA_035128595.1 Eptatretus atami | reverse complement strand
GGCGGTGGTGAAAAGCACACGGATGAACTATAATTGTATCAATATTTATTTGTAATTTTTGTGCACAGCAATTTTTTTTAAGTGTGTCTTTTCAATAATTGCTGCACGTAATAAATAGATGACCACTCAACTTCGGAGGCATCATATCAAGTTAAAGTCACCCTGTACAACAAGACATACTTGCATCGAATAGGTATGTTATTACATGTTAAAGAGGGGAACTCTCATCGCAAACAAGGTGTCACAGGAGTAGTCGTTATAATGAATTGTTCTACATTTATACATACTTTTAGTATTTGCTCATTGCGAGAGACCAATATTGTATTTTTATTGGTGTGACATGCAATTGGAGCAATTTGTGGATTAAAACATATTACACAGTCATCACAGAAGTAAATAGACGCCATGATTTTTAAAGAATATATTTATTTGACATTTGAAGTACATTTGAATCCATTTTAATACACACCACTATATTTGGTAGACTTGCCATTTGCAGATTTCAATGCTTTTACTCTTTCAGACACAGAACTAACGAGTTCTGAAATTTTCTCTCGTGGATTTCTGCCCAGGCTTCACAAAAAGGTTGAGGAATTCTGTCAGTGATGTTGGTTTCCTGAACTTTTTCCGCACAGCTCGATCCAACATATGGCCCAGAGGTGTTCAATGGGATTCATGTCAGGAGACTGACTTGGCCATGGAAGTCGCTTGATCCCATTTCTGTCCTGCCATTCTTTGATCTTTTTTGCAGTGTGGCATGGAGCTCCATCTTCCATGAACAGAGTGTTGTTTTTGACCATCTGACGGTGGAGAAGACGGGGAGACATCCATCCTCAAGGATAGAAATGTATATCATGGAGTTGATGTTGCCAACACACTCCACAAGCTCTGACCGCCAGCACTCCAGATTGCTCCCACACACATCACTGAAAAAAACACAGTGTTTGACAGTTGGCTGCAATTGGTTCAAAGAGAACTCTTGACTGGGAAGTCTCCAACCCATGTGCGTCCACTTTCAGAAAATTGAGCAAATTGGGACTCACCTGAAAAAATGACAGTTTCCCAAAACTCCATGGGTCTGGTGGCCATCTCGTCAGCCACTTCTTTCTCCTTTGAATGTTGGCTGGTCTAATAAGAGGTTTTCTCCGAGCTGCTCTCCCATAGTAGCCCAGTTGATGAAGGTACCACACGGCAGTTCTTGAGCTAACTTGGACCTCGTCTGCAACATCTGTTGCCTTGCAATGGGGATTTTTCTTATGGACGCGCTTGACAGCTCGAAGACACCTTTCTGAGGACCCAGATCGACCAGAACGGGAAGCTGTGGATTCCTTGCCTTCGCTGGTGAATTGCACAATCACCCGATTGACCGTAGAAAGCGTAATTCCAAGGTTCTGAGCTATCTGACGCTGGCTGACCCACCTTCCGATTGGCGAACAATTCGCCCTCTAAAATTTGGAAAGTTTGTTGTGCTCCCTGGGTTCGAGGCATAGTTAATTGTCATACAAGACTCAGGAACTCGTTTCTGCAAATAAATAGTCGAATATTAGCACACATCACTGGGTAAAACTGCGTTAAATACAGATGAAATGATTACATTTAATGCGTCTATTTACTTCTGTCATGTCTCTGTAGTTCTTTCACGAGCCTCGACTTGGTCTACAAAATATTTTTTCAAAGTAAAAACGCGCACCGTTTTGTCCACAAGACTTCAATATCTACAAAAACCCATGAGCCCCCATCATACCGTATTTATAAGTAATAACTATTATTGAGCATATTAAATAACTTTACACGACACATTCGACATGCGCACGAGGGATTAAATACATTTACACAACAGTCGTTTTGTAACTGCACGTAAATGCTTTTTCGACTTTATTATACCTTCCAGGCAAGAACTAAAATATAAATATTCCGGGCATTTTGTTGCCCCATCTCTGTTTAAATAATCGGTTTTGCTTCGCAGGAGGCCGGTCAGTGGTTAAAGAGGTTCCCTGGTGGTGCTTCTGAGGTCTTCGATGAGGTCCCAGGTCCTGGATGTGTCAAACTCGACACTTGAACTCCATTATAGCCATTTGTAATATCTCGTCAGAGTCTAATGATCTGCCAGTCGGTTAAAAGGTCAATGAAGAAGAGGTTGGACAAGATGAAGTTCGATGGATGCTGTTTCTCAGGTTGAGAAAGGGAATTGGTGTTAGGCGGTTCTTACACGAGGATTTATTGCACGTTTTAGCAAGATGGGGAATAAATGTGTGTTGATTTTTTTCAAATACAAACAAGGATAATGTGAGCTTTTGCAACAGGCCTGTTGGCAAGACAGACATGTTCAGATTACCTTATACCTGAATGTTTTGAGGACATGAAGTGGGGTTGTAAAAGAGTTGTGAACTCTGGCACATGTCCAATTTAACACACCAGCTGAGGCAAACCTTAAATGGCACAACTACTGGTAATGCATCACTCAAGAAAGTATGTGGTGGGGAAAGAGAGAGAGAGAGAGAGAGAGAGAGAGGAGAGAGAGAGAGAGAGAGAGAGAGAGAGAGAGAACGAGACAGACAAGAGAGAGAGAGAGAGAGAGAGAAGAGAGAGAGAGAGAGAGAGAGAGAGAGAGAGAGAGAGAGAGAGAGAGAGCGAGAACGAGAACAAGACAGAGAGAGAGAGAGAAAGGAAATAAGAGAGAGAGAGAGAACGAGAGACGAGAGAACGAGAGAAGAGAGAACGAGAGAGAGAGAGAGAGAGAGAGAACGAGAGACGAAAAAAAGAAGAACGAGAGAACGAGAGAACGAGAGAAGAGGAGAGGAGAGAGAGAGAGAGAGAGAGAGAGAGAAAGAGAGAGAGAAGGAGAGAAGAGAGAGAGAGAGAGAGAGAGAGAGACAGAGCTCGTACATGTTTCCTGTTGTTTTGATTACTATGATTACCAATGCTTTTTCAAATTGCAAAATGATAAAATAAAATAAACATCCTTTTGCATTTGCAGGTTACAACTTGAGCCAGATGGAAAAGCATTGTCGTTACTTACTGTACCTTTATATTCCACTTTGATAGCATAGGATGTAATCCAAAAGGCCGGGTAAAATACCATATTGCGAGAACAAGCATAAACATCAGGTGTGTTCCCCTTCTTTACATGTGAAACATTACAAGTGTGTTTCACACCACACTTCGGTCTCTTCCTAAGCTATCCTGTCATTGATTAAGGTCCTCCGTTCGGATATGTCGATGTGCTGAAGGCCGCCCTGAGTTGAGAGGTAAATGCGGTGTGCTATCGAGGAGTGATCACAATGTTCATGGTGTATGGTGGTGGTAAAAAGCAGACTACGGTTACACACTTTAATTTCATAAAACACTGAAAAATTACACTTGAAGCGTGTTGTCTGTTTTTCCACATTCAGCTGCAAATGGTGCTCTGTGGACTTATTCAGCAAATCCAAATGTTGTTGTTGGTCCGTCCGCAGTCTGCAACCCACAGTCCACTTTTTCAACACACTTTATACCTTGTACCAACCGTAATATTTGGCTGCCTTCTCCGATGCTTTCTGTATCATCCTATTCATTCTGCAAGTCAAAACCCGATTCATCCACAAACACATCCAGTGATAATTCACTTTCGATACAGTGTCACTACACCTGTGTACCGTCGCCATCCTGCTAGCATATCAAGTTTTTATTTTAAAAATCTCTCCAACCAAAGAAGCACACCGACTCTGTGACGCAACACTGATGTCATACACACAAATCCCACCACATCACCTACAAACTAGGAGGCATCCGTGTGGTCCTCGGGTCTTTACAGACTGAGATCAAAGCCTCTGGTCACGAGTCGACAAAAGCAGAGATTTCGACCTTGTTGTGGGCTCATCAGGACAACATCCTGCTAATCGTTTATTCGTGACCATATAAGGCTCATTAATGAGACTGAATCGAAGTCCCTAACTTGATGAGGCAGCAGGGCACAGATCGAGCCCCGTCACGGTGCTTGCTGCACGACCTGCCAGCAACAAGTGTCACCTTGTCATATGTTGGGAGAATTCATGTACATGACATTGGTGTCGTGTCATCGAGTCAGTGTGCTTCTTTGGTTGACAAAAAAAGAAAATTTGCTGGAAGCATATCCACTATATGGTAAATATACCATGATAGAAAAAAGAAAAAAAGGAGGGGGGGTAAGGATTCTTGCAGGAGTTGAAAGAGCTCAAAAAATTTTTTTTTTAACCTCACATTGTTGTGGTGCCAGGTTCCGGTGGCGATAACGACCGCTAGACGGAGCGGTTGGGCCGTGTCCCACCGAACACCTGGGAATTGAAGGTCGTAACCCTTGGATAACTCCAAAGGTCACGGGTCCCTTAGCGGACCGTGGACGCCAATCATTTCGACGGCGTGGGTAGGGTTACTTGTCCAATTCCAATATACCTAAGTACCCACGTCGTCTAACTACCGGGAAACCCACCTCGCCGACTCTGTCCGAACCGAGTCACATTGACCGACTCGGGTCCGGCGTAACCGAGCGGGAATTACCAGAGCCGCGCCGGTCCAAATGACAACTTACGGCACAAACGGCCTCACTAATTCTCAAGCCCAACCATGCTGGGTCAATGATAGAAACGACAGGCAACGAACTGGAACATTTAACAGATATTTATTTACAATAATAAGACACAGTGCAGACTTATTCCGAATAAAATGCAATGTACAATGAGCAATCAACACTTACAATTCCTACTTATCAGACTGACCACAGACAGACATACACACCCAAAAAGAAATGGGGCCGGCCGGCCTATCCTCCAGCCCGGGAGGATAGGCAAACTGGAGGGTCAGAGTTCTGCTGGTACCTGGCCGCGTTTTTCGCACGGCTTGCCGACCTCCCTTGTGGAGCTCGGGATTATTGTGAAGGGCTTTGGAAGTCGGACGCTCCAACCACCATGGTGGACTCAACCCACACTGACAACCTCGCACCAAGTGCCAAGGACCAAGACGAAGCGGCAGACGCCAGCGAGCACCAAGACGGAAGAGCCAGCAGACCAGACGAGACGACCCAGACGGATCGCACGACAATTATTCAACCCCTCCCGAGGTGGGAGGATCCGTCCTGAGGTAACTCTGCCTCCATTGGATGGTGTCGTGTCGGGCCGCCCCCCGAAGAGGCTGTCGTTGTTTCTGGCCTTCTGGCTTCCCATTGGCTGGAGCGCCTCGCTTTGCTCGCTCTTCGTCCATTGCTGGAAACACTCCCTGCCCTTCTTCGAGCGGAGCTCGATCGAGTTGACGAGAGGATCCGCTCCGCCTTCAGCCAAAAACACGTGGATAATGGAGTTGGTGCGCGAAGGTTTGGTTAGGTGGTGGAACGAAGCAGGATGTTGTTGTTGGGGAATATAAAAAAAACTAACGACAAAATAACTCGCAGCGCACACATGAAATTCCCTCTAGACACAGGGGATGGTTTCTTACTATCCACATATACTTAACGAAATAACTAAACTTTGGGACTGCTGACTGTCTGTGTGCAAGAGGCTTCCAAATCCGTAACAATATTTCTTCACAGCACATCCTCAGTTCATATTGGTGCCTTGGTTCATTTTACACAATGAAAGTACAGATCTATCCAGTATCCATCCATCGGGACCGTACTCTGTGCAGAGCGTTGGTGTTGCCTAAGCAGTCTCCTTGGCTATTGGTTACAATCCTGGATGGGTCGCCACTCCGACACAGAATACCAGCAAACTGGCACTCATTTTGCCAACCTCGGAAGGATGACAGGCAGAGTCAACCCCACCTTGTATTAATTCAACAGCTGAGTGGGATTTGAACTCAGGATCCTAGGATCCCAAGCCCAACCACCCGAACCATTAAGCCAACACGAAGCTTAAAGTACCAATCCTGGGTTGAAAATGGTACCTTGGTTCATGTTACACGATGAAAGTACCGATCTTCGGTTCAAATTGGATGACAAAATTTCCCAACACACCCCCTCGTGAAAAGTAAATAATGAGAGGTTTTGTTTGACAATGTTGCGAGATTCCCCCCAAATTACAGAAAATTAATTAAAAATCCAAAACCAGAATATATCGATTGGATAAGTGTCCACCACCACCACCCCCCCCTCCCCCTGAGTTAATACTTGATGGAAACACCTTTGGCAGCAATTACAGCTGTGAGTCTGTTGGGATAGGTCTCCACCAACTTTGCACACCTTGATTGGACAATATTTTCCCATTCTTCTGGACAAAACTACTCAAGTTCAGTGAAGTTGCGTGGGAAGGGTTGATAGACAGCAATCTTCAGGTCATGTCACAGATTATCGATTGGATTTAGGTCGGGGCTCCGACTGAGCCACTCAAGGACATTTATCTTTAATAAATAAATGCAAAAATTAAAAACAGCAAAACAATAACAGTATCAATTCTGATACATTTTGTTATCAGTGTTTATTAATACTATTGTGGTCGCCATATCAAATGTCTATGAGCCCTCCCACCAAATGACTTCAGTCTCTGCTGCTAAAGACAATGTCCTCAGGTATGGCTGTTCCAGACAAGAGTGATAGCTGGAAGGAATGACTCGTCATAGAGGTGTGAACTCCATTTTCCATTCTGGTTCCTGTCACTCATTGGCTCCAGAGAGTGCTCTTCGAGCGCACAAGCCCTTCCAGTACTCCAAGATGGTGCTGCTTTCTGTGGTACGAGTGAGTGCAGGTGTTCTGGTGCTTTCCCTGTGTCCATTCTGAACAGCAGACACAGCCCAGCCGCTGCTCTGCGGTGAGACGGAGGGTCTACATTGCCAACAGTATTTGAGTTGATCAGTTTCATAGCCTTCTATTGTATATCGTCCAGGGTTCTCAGGTGGGTATCCGATACTCCATCCAGGAGAGAGGTGCATACTCCATGGTGCTGCGAACATGTGCTTTGTAGAATCTGCTTTTTTTCGGTGGTTGTTATCTCTATTTGTGGGAGGAAGTTCTCCCAGAACTCAAAATCTCAATCTCCTTTTTGGTAAAGGTTTTTAAAAAAAAAAAAAAAAAATCAGAGCACTTGTCCCAAGGATGAAAAAAAAACTACCCCAGTGGTGCTAAAAAAACAGAAAATAGCTCAACAATAGGAGAAAAGGGTGAAAATCACCAGAAATAAACTTTTTCTTTACACAAACAGCAGAAACAGAAAAGGGTCTTCAGTCTAGCACATCTGGGGTATGTTCCATTACCAATTGGCTTGCTAAGCCAGCCAGCCATTCCTTATCAACGGTTTCGCTGGACTGCTTCCTGGAGTGCTTAAGCCACTTGGCGAGCACTCCACAATAAACTTTTGGCTCTTCCACAAGCCTCATGTATGTATGCAAAAAAATATAAAATAACAGCTTGGTAACTGAACACACCCTTGCAAGTACGACGGTGTGTTCCATTATCAATCAGCTTGCAGAGCGCTCGCCAAGTGGCTTAAGCACTCCAACGAAATGGTTGACAAGGAACGGTTGGCTTGGCAAACGACAGCAAGCTGATTGGTAATGGAACACCTTGACATGGCATTTGTTTTTCATGTGGGGGGGGGGGAGGTAATTACACGGGAATTTTTAGAAATCCCAACTTAGTTGTTGACCTTTGGCTATGTTGACCTTTTGGCCTATGTTGACATCAATAATACTTGTTTGTGTTGAATTCAGTGACCTGATATGCATATCCTCTTCAAATTTCAAATCAATTGGATGAAAATTGACAATTTAAAAAATTTGGCCCATGTTGACTTTTTGGCCTATGTTTACCTTTTGGTCCATGTTGACCTCAATAATACTTATTTGTTGAATTCAGTGACCTGATATGCATATGCTCTTCAAATTTCAAATCAATTGGATGAAAATTGAGGATTTTAGAAATTTGGCCCATGTTGACCTTTTGGTCCATGTTGACCTCAAACATTACAATTGGTGGTTGAATTCAGTGACCTGATGTGCAAATCCTGTTCAATTTTTTTTTTTTAATGAATTGGATGAAAATTGAGGAGTTTAGAAATCTGACAAAGTTGTTGACCTTTGGCCTATGTTTGCCTTTTGACCTCAAAAACAATCGGCTTATTGCTTATGACAAACTCGACCAGATGGCGAAGTTTCGTGACAATCAGTTTAAAATTGTGACCTGTCGACGATTGACCAACAGACAGGCAGAATAATGCACACGAACAACCAACATATTTGAAAAATCTTCGATTTTCGCACGGAACAAACTGGAGTGAAAACATAACCTCCTTCCACTTTCGGTGATGGGGGTAATAAATGTGGAGTAAGAAGGGAACCCCCCCCCCCCTTGCAAAGCTTATCTATGGACCCCACCATTGTGCATTTCAGGGAGTGGAGCGGGGTGGTTGCATGGTTGTAACAATAAAAGTATGAAATGCACGTTTACATCTGTGTTTTTTTAGCACAATAATAAACTTTGGCACCAAGATGAGGCTAGAAATTTAAAGAGCCCCCTTTTATTAGTTAAATTAAATTATTTCAAAGAAATGTGACAGGCGGTCGGAGTAAATGCTCAGAATGCACCGTACAGCAAAGATCGTCCAGAATCAACAACTTGCAGGGACTAGCATCTCATATATAATCTGTACCAGTCTGTCTGTCCGTCCGTCTGTCCATTTGGGGAGGGGCTTCCCACGCTCAGAGAGGGGCTTCAAATTTGAATCGCCACCATTTTGTTCGCTCCGTCTCGCCTCTTTTGCAAGGCTCGCACTTTCTTACACTCACGGCTTCATCTTAACTCTAATTCGATATGTGATTTGTTTTTTTTTGTCGTCGCGAAGATTGTGTAAGTTTAAAATGCAAAAAAAAAAACAGGAAGGGAATTTGTGTTTTTAGACAAAAATGCATTTTAAGTGAAACAGAATGGTGTAATGCCCGTAAACACCGCTCACCACACTTTTCCCCAGGGACTTTTCCAGTTGAGCTGTACTCTTTCGACAGTCGTCACAATTTAATGTTTAATGTTTTTTAACGTAGTCACAATAAAAAGTTGCAAATGTTAGGTACTCTTTGATTCTCGAGTCACACAGGATGATGTGCTGTGTGAAGCTCCTGTGTGAAGCAGGATGACATCGACGTGATGACGTCACACATCTTAAGCGTAGTAAAAGTGAAGTATCATTTTAAATAATCAATCGCATTTCATTTGTTATGTTATGGCCTGCCAGGATAGCTTCGACTCTCAAAGGATTGCACATTCGGCTTTGAGCTACCTTGCCAGGGTTGGAATCCCAACCCAGCTATAAAGTGCCATTTCCAAAATGAATAAAAGAATGAGGGAACAGAATGAAACGGCTGATGAACTTCAACACAGACTTGCACAGGATGCCGAGCAATGAAGACTTTGGAGGGTAATGTGTGCAGCGTGCAAACATATACAACAGCATCCGTAATAAATCGGACGAAGTATCTGATAATGTTTTCCAAGAGTATAATTGCGGTCCTATGGCCTCACAATACGTGTACTGTTCTGCGAAGCATTTAACAAATGAAATAGGAAAAGGGGAAAGTCCAATTACCTCCACTATTTGCCGTACCTGCTCGACTGCAACAACTTCATCAAGGTAATGATGGAAAATATCGCAACTTCCGAGACAATATGTGAAGTTGCAATTTGGCTTTGCACCAAACACAGCCATTTCAGATATCTGGGATTTATAAACAAACTGTATTTCACATGTGCATGGCCAAGTATTCACATATGATGTGTTCACATGTTATGTGCAGTAAATAAATTGTGTACATTATGCATCATTTCTGGATCTGATCAATCGTCAGCACCAATTTTGGAAAACTAAACATGCAGCATCCAACTCAACATGTCCAAATGTCATACATTTCTCTATGCCCGTGGGTTTCCCACAGGTGTCCCTTCAGTCCTCACATACGATAATTCACGGACCAGTGTTTGTGTGTTTGTTTGTCACGCTACTCCTCCTACTGTTCTGGGCCGATTACATCCAGACTTGCTACATAGGATCAAGGTGAGCCCAATTAATGTATAGGGAGGGCGTTTTGCCTTTTTGGTGGTCGTCTTGGGGGAGGGTGGATGAGAACACAAATTGTCTATGCAAATGTGTATCGTGTAGCGCCGCCTTCAGGTGGGGGTGGGTATTACATGTCTCCACAATTTACAGTACTGTACAGTATTCCTGTCCCCACGTTTTCCAGTTCAGTGAGGTGTTTTGAATTACTAGTATGTGTACGTGCGTGCCTGTACGTGCGTGGCCGTACGTGCAAAAAAAAAAAAATTCAAACCGCAAGCCAGAAACAACAACTACACAGGCCGTTCCTTCGCTCTCGCGTGCCTGTATTGGCGTGCCGTACGTGCGTGCCCGTACGTGCCACCAAAATAAATAAATAAACTTTCAAACCACAGCCAGAAACAACCACACAGGCCGTTCCTTCGCTCTCGCGTGCCTGTATGTGCGTGGCCGTACGTGCGTGCCCGTACGTGCAAACCCAAAAAATTAAAAATAAATAAACTTTCAAACCTCGTGCCAGAAACAACCACACAGGCCGTTCCTTCGCTCTCGTAAACGTGACTGGATTGGGGCATTGTGTTTATCTTTAAATGTGCATAAGAAATTATTAGAATACAGTAAGTCATCACTATCTGGAAGTGGATATTACACATGTTATTACAGTTACACACATGTTATATGTGACATATTACACATGTTATATACAGTGTATACACATGTTGCCCGTACATGCGTGCCCGTACTGATGTTCACATGCATTCCACGAATTATCGCTTGTATTGAAGTAACAACTGCTGTGATACTTTCACACACACGAGAGAGTTAATTAAATACCAAATTAAAATCAGTTTACCTCCCTGTCTTTGCTTGCCATGACATTCGCATTGACCATTGCCACTCCTACGCCACGGTAACCAAGGCACCGATCGATCCCCATCGGACGGCAAGGCCCGTGACGTCCATCGTCAGCCGCCGCGCACCGGCGACGCAGCAACGCGTCCTGTGATTGGTAACTAAATGGCGCATCGGCCACGCCTGCGCAGCAACGTGTCCTGTCATTGGTTGGTAAACAAATGGCCATAACTTGGGAGCACTTGTCCGATTAATATCAACCTTGAAAAGGCACAAACTCAGGTCTCCAGCAATATACCTGGCAAGTTTCAATTAGATCGGACCGGCGGTTGTCGAGAAACAGCGGTCCAGACACACAACACACACACAACACACCACACCACACACACACACACACACACTACCACACACACATTGCTGGAATTGTAGATAGATAAGCAGTAGGTATGTTTTTGCTTTATGCACGTAACCTAGGTGATTTATATTTTGCCTCACACAGCTGTCAGTTGCCTAACACCGCCCAAATAGAGGTATGCGTCAGAAGAACGTGTTGCGTGCTTGGAACAAGATCACCCAAGTGGCGGGTACTCTGCTAGCACGTGTAAACCTGTAAAGTATCTACTAATCATCTGCGGAGGACTTCACATCCAACTACACTCATGAAGTTCTTGGCGAAACAAAACCACAAAACTCACACTGACAGTGACAGACCAAAAACGGCCTTTTGTAATTTTCTTCTTCTTGTCAGACGGCGGAACTCAACATTTGTTTTGGCGAAAAGTACTTGTTTAACACCGATCGACAGGATTTTATACTGGAAAGGTCCATTACTCCTCTAAATGTTTAAAAACTGGGGCTAACAGTGGAATATTAGCGCTCCATCGATCTATAACAATGTGTGTGTGTGTGTGTGTGTGTGTGTGTGTGTGTGTGTGTGTGTTGTGTGGTGTGTTGTACGTGTGTACGTGTGTACGTGTGTACGTGTGTACGTGTGGTGTGTGTGTGTGTGTGTGTTGTGTGTGTGTGTGTACGTGTGTGTGTGTGTGTGTGTGTGTGTGTGTGTGTACGTGTGTACGTGTGTACGTGTGTGTGTGTGTGTGTACGTGTGTACGTGTGTGCGTGTGTGTGTGTGTGTGTGTGTGTGTACGTGTGTACGTGTGTACGTGTGTACGTGTGTAGTGTGTGTGTGTGTGTGTGTGTGTGTGTGTACGTGTGTTGTTGTTGTGGTGTGTGTGTGTGATATTTGTGTATATAATATGTATATGTCACATAACGTGTGTACACTGTATATAACATGTGTAATATGTCACATATACATGTGTGTACACTGTATATAACATGTGTAAAATGTCACATATAACATGTGTGTATACTGTTATAACATGGTGATACTGTATATAACATGTGTAATATGTCACATTAACATGTGTGTATACTGTATATAGCATGTGTAAAATGTCACATATAACATGTGTATCTGTATATAACATGTGTAATATGTCACATATAATGTGTATATACTGATATAACATGTGTAATATGTCACTATAACGTGTATATACTGTATATAAATGTGTAATATGTCACATATAAATGTGTGATACTGTTTATAACATGTGTGTTACTGTATATACATGTGTAAAATGTACATATAACATGTGTGTATACTGTATATAACATGTGCATATGTCACATATAACATGTGTGTATACTGTAATATACATGTTAATATGTCACATATAACATGTGTGTACACTGTATATACACTGTGTAATATGTCACTATAAAGTGTTAACTGTATATAAGTGTAATGTCACATTAACATGTGTATACTGTATATAACATGTGTAATATGTCACATTAACATGTGTGTATACTGTTTATAACATGGTGCAATGTCACATATAACATGTGTGTCACTGTATATACATGTGTAATATGTCACATATAACATGTGTGTATACTGTTATAACATGTGTAATGTCACATATAACATGTGTGTACACTGTATTATAACATGTGTAATATGTCACATATAACATGTGTGTATCTGTATATAACATGTGTAATATGTACATATAACATGTGTGTACACTGTATTACATGTGTATATGTCACATATACATTGTGTACCTGTATATAACATGTGTAAATGTCACATATAACATGTGTGTATACTGTATATACATGATGTGTATACTGTATATAACATGTTGTAATATGTCACATATACATGTGTGTATTACTGATATAGCAATGTTAAAATGTCACAATATACATGTGTATATGTATATAACATGTGTAATATGTTCATATACATGTGTATTATACTGTATATAACATGTGTAATATGTCACATATAACGTGTATATACTGTATATAACATGTGTATATGTACAGTATAACATGTGTGTATATACTGTTTATTAACATGTGTGTATACTGTATATAACATGTGTAAAATGTCAATATAACATGTGTGTATACTGTATATAACATGTGCAATATGTCACATATAACTGTGTGTATACTGTATATAACATGTGTAATATGTCACATATAACATGTGTGTCACTGTATATAACATGTGTATATGTCACATATATTGTGTACACTGTATATAACATGTGTAATATGTCACATATAATGTGTATACTGTATATACATGTGTAATATTCACATATAACATGTGTGTATCTGTTTATAACATGTGCAATGTCACATATAACATGTGTGTACACTGTTATAACATGTGTAATATGTCACATATACATGTGTGTATACTGTATATAACATGTGTAATGTCACATATAACATGTGTGTACACTGTATATAACATGTGTAATATGTCACATATACATGTGTGTATACTGTATATAACATGTGTAATATGTCACAATTAAAACATGTGTGTACACTGTATATACATGTGTAATATGTCACATATAACATGTGTGTACCTGTATAACATGTGTAAAATGTCACATATAACATGTGTGTATAACTGTATATAACACGTGTATATCTGTATATACATGTGTATGTCACATATAACATGTGTGTATACTGTATATAGCATGTGTAAAATGTCACTAACATGTGTATACTGTATATAACATGTGTAATATGTCACTATAACATGTGTATATACTGTATATAACATGTTTAATATGTCACATATAACGTGTATTTACTGTATTACATGTGTAATATGTCACATATAACATGTGTGTATTACTGTTTATAAATGTGTGTATACTGTTTATACATGTGTAAAATGTCACAATATAACATGTGTGTATACTGTATATAACATGTGCAATATGTCACATATAACATGTGTGTATACTGTATATAACATGTGTATATGTCACATATACATGTGTGTACACTGTATATAACTGTGTAATATGTCACATATAACATGTGTGTACACTGTATATAACATGTGTAATATGTCACATATACATGTGTATACTGATATAACATGTGTAATATGTCACATATAACATGTGTTGTATACTGTTTTAACATGTTGCAATGTCACATATAACATGTGGTGTACACTGTATATAACATGTGTAATATGTCACATAATAACGTGTGTATACTGTATATAACATGTGTAATGTCACATATACATTGTGTACATGTATAACATGTGTATTGCAATATAAATGTGTGTATACTGTATATACATGTGTAATATGTCACATATAACATGTGTGTACACTGTATATAACATGTGTTATATGTCACATATAACATGTGTGTACACTGTATATAACATGTGTAATATGTCACATATAACATGTGTGTATACTGTATATAACATGTGTAATATGACATATACATGTGTGACACTGTATATCATGTGTATATGTCACATTTACATGTGTGTACACTGTATATAACGTGTATATTGTCACTATATACATGTGTGTACACTGTATATAACATGTGTAATATGTCACATATAACATGTGTGTATACTGTATATAACATGTGTAATATGTCACATATAACATTGTGTGTCACTGTATATAACATGTGTAATATGTCACATATAACATGTATGTTACACGTTTATAAACATGTGTAATATTGTCACATATAACATGGTGTATACTGTATATAACAGTGTAATATGTCACATATAACATGTGTGTATACTGTTATAACATGTTGCATATGTCACATATAACATGTGGTTTACTGCATACAACATGTGTAATAGGTCATGTATAATGTGTGTTTATATATATAACATGTGCAATATGTCACTATAAACATGTGTGTTTACTGCATATAACATGTGCAATATGTCACATATAAATGTGCTTTTACTGATATAACATGTGCAATATGTCATGTATTACATGTGTTTACTGCATATAATGTGCAATATGTCACATATACATGTGTGTTTACTCCATATAACATGTGCAATATGTTACATATAACATGTGCTTTTACTGCATATACATGTGCAATATATCATGTATTACATGTGTGTTTACTGCATATAACATGTGCAATATGTCATTATAACATGTGTGTTTACTGCACATTAACATGTGCAATATGTCACGTTTACATGTGTGTATTATGTGCATATATTATGTGTGTGTGTGTGTGATATATCATGTGCAATTTGTCATGTATACATGTTGTGTGTATTATGTGCATTATTTGTGGTGTGTGTATTATCATTGCAATATGTCATGTATAACAGTGTGTGTATTATGTGCATATATTATGTGTGTGTGTATATATCATGTGCAATATGTCATGTATAACATGTGTGTTTACCCTACCTAACATGTGCAATATGTCACGTATAATGTGTGTGTATATTGCGCGCAATATGTCACGTATAATATGTGTAATAATAGCGGCGTATTCAGCTGATGATGGTGTTTTTGTTAAGAATGAACCCAGGAGGCAAGACGATGGGTAGTGGACAAAAAAATGGAACCAGGAATGTAAAGTTGATTAATAGAGCGTTGGGCCACCACATGCGACCACTACGATCTGTATGTACCGTAGCATCGAGTCCACCAGCATCTGGAATTCTGCAGGAGGGATGCAGCACCATTCCTCCATGAGAAAGTCAATCAACTCACATCTGTTTGATGGAGATGTAAAACGCTGCATCAGGCGTCGTTCCAGAATATCCAATAAATGCTCGATTTCGTTTAGATCTGGTGACTAAGAAGGCCATGACGTATGGATAACATCAGTGCCATGCTCATCAAACCAGTGGGCGACCACGCGAGCTCTGTGAATGGAGACATTGTCACCCTGGAAGACACCCCTCCTGGCAGGAAAGAAATGCTGCAACATGGAGTGAAGATGACCACTCACTCCCATAAAGTAGTGATTGGCATTGACCTTGCCTTCTAATTGAATGACTGCACCCAAACCATGCCAGGAAAATGTGCCCCACAACATAACAGAACCACCCAAACACTTCACTGATGGAACCAAGCACTCACGGTTCTTTCGGTTGGTGCCACACGTGCACTCGTCCGTTTGTTGAGAACGTGGTGAAGGATGATTCTTCTGACAATATCACATTTCTCCACTGCTTGGTAGTCCATTGCCTGTGCTCTTTGCCCCCACTGGACTTGCAAACGTACAGTGCCAGGTGTGATAAGCAGTTTGTGCACTGCAACCTGACTGGTATCCCGCTCTGTGGAGTTCTCGATGGACCATTTTTGATCAAATTGGCTACCGGTGCCCCCGGTTGAAATTTACAGTGAATTGTTCTGCCATTGTTTGCCTACTTTACCTTGCTCTTCCAATGAATGCACAGATATCATGCTTCCGCACACTGTTGCCCTTTATTGATGAAATCTTTCCCTCGGAGGTTTTATTTATTATTTTTAAAAATATACACTGTTGAGGCTCGAATGAGAGCAAACACACAGAACATACAACAATGGGAGCAGGAGACAAGAGGGGTCTCCACTGAGTAATGTGTATGGGGGTCTTCGGTGGGTTTGAGCCCCCCAAAATAGGCATTTGCTCTCTTTTCCATAACTACACACACAATTTCATTGATACATGACCACAACCTTCATCACTTGCGATGTAACAAAGTTTTGTTTGTGGCATTGAAAACTCAGGGTCTACAGGGGTCTACAGGGGGCTGCAGGGGGTGACTGTTGCTCCTCATCCAGGTAAGCTTCAGGACGTGCAGCCCTATTTTTTTGTCCGCTACCTGTATGTCCTCGACGAGTGTCGTTCTAATTTGAACTTTTAAGATGTTTTTTATGACGTCTCCAAAAGAATTGACGGTAATCCAGGAGTAGCGTTGTCGCCTTTTGAGTTCCATTGCCGGTTCGACCGTCGCCTTCACGCTTCGTCAGGGCGGTGCATCAATAAATGTGCCGTCATTCAAAAGGGGGGCATTAAGCCGGCTGTCCAGTCTACTCACATTCGTTTTGGGATGTGTGGACCGGGTGGAGTTGGGGGGATGGGGAGGGGGACGAGTGTGTAGGTTCTAAAATCTATCTTTCAAAAAAGTAGGTCATTGTGTGCTGGAGTATTCGCCAGATTTGAAGCTTCTACCTTTTAACAGCGGGAAAAGGAGTTGGGAGGGGCACTGCATCCTCGGCTTCGCCGTGCCCCCGAGAAATGAAGGAACGAAGCGTGCTGCAGGTTTTGCACATGTGAGAAGAGCGATCGAACGTGTCCATTTATTAAATGGGTCATGAAGGGATGATGGCTGACATCGTGGGCAGGAAAAGAAGAGAGGAAGAGCCTTGAGGATTGCTCACAATGCTCAACGAACGAGGCACCAATCATCCAAGTCTCGACAACGTCTCTTTTTCCATTGCAGAAGTAAATACATGATTTGTAAAGGAAAATAAAATTGTGTATATATATATATATACATATATACATATAGTTTTGTAAACGTTTTTGGCACCATGAACATTGAACTACATACAGTCCAGCCCTCATATCTCGTTCGGAGAACATATTGAATGGCCACGTGTCACACTCCTGACATTATTTAATTCAATATCCCATTGGGTTGACCTTCGGAGCTGGTGACCTTGATCCAAGGCTTTGTTGTGGGTAAAATGTCATAAGTAAAAGTAAAGTTCAGAAAATGTTTTTGAACATGAAGGTTTCAACCCCTTGTCTTTGAAATCCTCCAAAGCTGATCACGAGTTAATGACGTGGATTATTTGCATGGATTAGGAATGGTTGTAAACGTCACACAGAGATATTTTTACCAGTTTGCCCGTGAGCTGGTTTAAGGTTAACCAGTCACACCAATAACCCAATGCGTTTATTTTCAACATTTCCGAATGTTGCTGTCAAACCTTTCACTTTTATTTTGTTTTATTATTGTTAATGTGTTTCTCGTGAGACACCTCTCCCTTTACCTGTTAATGGTACAATCCTGCAAGCGCGCAGCTAATACATACGGATCATACCATAGACACGAAAGGAGGGTTGGATCTAAGGGGAGGGAAACACCACCCTTTGATCGCACGCCGTGCCCAAGCCTCCGGCCAAATGGCATCCTTTGATGGGCTTGTCAGGCCATTTCTGATCCCAAGGCCGCGGCCCTAATATTTCCCAGGCCTCACCCTGCCGATTGACTTCACCCCGAGGCACCTCCCAGACAAGAAAAAGCAGCAACGTCACGACGACTGGAAGCTTACCATTTCAATCCTGTCACAGATGGATAAAAACAAAAAAAAAATACATAGTCATCAAAATAGTAAAAAAAGTCAACATTTATTTATTCGATCTCAGTATAAAAAAAAATTAATAATAATAATATTCACAATTTACAAACCTCAACACACGGGCACATGTGCATAAACAGGTGAATTAAGACATTTCAGCTGAAGCTGCTCCATTGCGAATGGAAAGTCGGCAAAAAACAAACAAGGGAACTCCATCACCATTTCAAAAACATCCGTAATCTACTTCCATCTGCTATAAATACTCAACACAGAATGCTTGTTTAAAAAGTTTCCGCATTCGCTGTGCAATTAAACACATTGCAATGGAACCGCACAGCAAAACAAGAGATGACAAAGCACAAACTCGGTGCTCTGTCATTACAGAAAACATTGAACATATTTACAAACTATTAATGAACAAATTGCCCAAAAAAAATTAATAATAATAATAATAATAATTAATAAAAGGAAAGTACTTGTGCAGCAATAAATAAAATTCGCATCAGAGCCGCAAGCTGGCATCGGATAGCAATGACAGCTGAGATTCGCTCGTCGGAAGGAGTATGGGATGATGACGAAAGGATCGACAGGAAGAGGAACGGAAATTCTTCCTGAGCTCAGCGAATGACCGCAATGGTGGCAAGAAAATGTGAACCGGCGAATCGAGACTCGCCCCAATTACAGCATCCGGCCATTGACCCCGAAGGTCCCCGGCTCGAATTCCACGACCGGCACGCGGCTCGTGCTGGCGTTTGGCGGATACGTGGACATGTGTACGAGAAGGTACGCTGGCGAATG
This sequence comes from Eptatretus atami, assembly GCA_035128595.1. Classification (NCBI taxonomy): domain Eukaryota; kingdom Metazoa; phylum Chordata; class Myxini; order Myxiniformes; family Myxinidae; genus Eptatretus; species Eptatretus atami. Next base: position 192,591,125 of record CM068954.1, on the reverse strand, counting down.
TGAAGCAAAACTTTCGCTGCCCGTCGGAGTCCAATACGAGCACGTTCGAAGCAGTAAAATCCATTCGAAGGCAACAGAAGGTAAGCACATCAACCAGTAAAGGATCAAAAATAAAAAATAAATAAATCGGGAATTACATCCAAATAAATAGTCAGCCAAACAGCAACAAAGTAAACAAACAAATGAGGACTCGAATTGCGTATGCTGCACAAAAATACTCCAATGTACGCTGACGTGGACACAAAAGCGGACAAGACAATGCTGCTGAAAAGAGGAGGAAATGTAGGAAAGCCTGAAAAGTATCCTCGGCCTAACTTCAGGACTTCGACTGAGTGGAAACGTTCTCCAAATAAAAATTGCATTCGCTTTGCGTAAAGAGTTCTTGGAAAGGAGAGTGGGAAGGGATCGAGGCACATGACGAGGCTGGCACTGGTGTTAAGGCCACAGCTTGTAGGCAACTTGTGGCTTCAAATAAGAGGTCCATCCAAGGGAACATCGTCCTGGAGCAACACCTTTCACGAGTTCGTGAAGACAGAGATGAAGTAGTCATCCCCCCCGTCGACTTGTTCGGCTTGAAGCATCCCTCGGACGAACAGCGAGTCAAAGATCCAAAAAGGTCTTCGTATTGGTGATCCCTCAAGCTGCAATCGCTGGCAAATAAATTAACAAAATAAATAAATAAAACAGTCCGCTTGAGGAGGGATATGGATGTGAACGTGGGCACAACCAGGTCTTTCAAGCCTCAAAAATAAAAAATAAAAAAATAAAAATTTAAAAACGAGGAAATTTTTCGACATCTTCAGAAACACCATGAGATGCCTCCTCTTCAACCCTCTTTCCCATCCTCTCTTGTGTTGCATTACAAGCTCTCTTTGCTTGACGTCGTGCTCGCAGAGTCATCAAACTCCGATTCTTCTTCTTCGTCATCAAGTGATGGTCGCCGAGTATCGCATACCGGCACGCCGGACCCCAGCGAGCCAGACTGCGTTAACCACGGATGCAATAGCAGCTGTTCTAGTGAGGGTCGATCGGATGGGCGGAGGGTAAGGCACCACTTAATCAGGTGCTGACACTCTGGGCAGGAAGAAAAAAACAAACAAAAATAAATTATTTTCATCCCAAATACAATCATACATCATTTACATCACCGTAAACAAAACAAACCTGTAAAATATTAATCAATTGTTCATTGCTATCCATCCCTTCGATGCACCCACACTCCACCTCACCGTAATACCTACTCTCTTTTTTTTGAGACAAATGTACACAAATTAAGAAAAAAGATCTTACCAGAGGAGAGCCGCTTGCGAAAAACAGGCTGAGCACGCATGATCTCATCATCTCGCTCGAAGGGAATGTCCCCACAGACCATGTCATAGAGCAGGATGCCCAGTGACCACACGGCAGCAGAGCGACCATGGTAACGGTGAAATCGAATCCATTCAGGTGGGCTGTACACTCGCGTACCTGTGCGCGGCAAGAAGCACGACATGCATCAATGAAAGGTCACAAACTCCTGTTTGTAAATGAAAATGAATAAACGACACACCGCGGTAATACAAAGTGTCCCGCAAGGGGGCGCACAATCTACGAGCGACGCTGAATTGCACAAGACGACAGTATTGTAAAATAAAAAGTGTTCTTGCTATTGAAGTGGAAACAAGCCATGTAGTAACTAACAGCTTTGGAACGATAACGATGCAAAGTTTCAATTATGTGGTCACAAATTGGGGGTGGCACAAGCGGTTTGTTTGGTCGCTCAAACTTTGTGCAAGACAGATATAACACTTGTACACCACCCACAGCTCACCATCAAAGTCAGTGTACACCGTGTCTTTCAGTAGAGCGCCAGAGCCGAAGTCGATTATTTTGAGCTCTCCGGTGCGCAGGTCCACCAGAATGTTCTCGTCCTTGATGTCACGGTGCAGGACACCGCTTAAGTGGCAGCTCCGAGCTGCTTCCACCACTTGGCGGAAAAAAGACCTCGCTTGTTCCTCGCTCAGTGCCCCACGCTCCGTTATGTAATCAAAAAGGTCCTGCGAGTGCTCGGGACACTCGAGGACGAGCGCGAAGGAGTCTTGTCGTTCAAACCAGTCGAGTAGGCGAATAAGGCCCCGACATGGGGCCAAGCGCTGCATGAGGACCATCTCCAGGGGTACAAGTGCACCATTAGGCTGGGAAGACAAGAAAAACATTGAAGTAGTTACGTATGCACCGATTATTGGAGTGCGGCGAGCAACAAGTGCATGGTGACTGTGGGCATGGGTGGGTGGAGAGCACGTTAAAGCCCCGACGGGTAGGAAGAGGGTGAGCCGCGACTCGGTGAGGGGGGGGTGCGCCGACCTCGGTGGAGGGGGGGGGTGCCATGACCTCGGTGGAGGGGGGGTGGGGTGCGCGCGACCTCGGTGGAGGGGGGTGGGATGCGCGCGACTCGGTGGAGGGGTGGGATGCGCCGCGACCTCGTGGAGGGGGGGTGGGGTGCGCCGCGACCTCGGTGGAGGGGGGTGGGATGCGCCGGACCTCGGTGGAGGGGGGGGTGGGATGCGCCGCGACCTCGGTGGAGGGGGGGTGGGTGCGCCGCGACCTCGGTGGAGGGGGGTGTGGTGCGCCACGACCTCGGTGGAGGGGGTGGTGCGCCGCGCCCTCGGTGGAGGGGAGGTGGGTGCGCCGTGACCTCGGTGGAGGGGGTGGGGGTGCGCCGTGACCCGGTGGAGGGGGTGGGTGCGCCGTGGCCTTGGTGGAGGGGTGGGTGCGCCGCGACCTCGGTGGAGGGGGGGTGCGCGCCGCAACCTCGGTGGAGAGGGGGGGTGCGCCGTGACCTCGGTGGAGGGGGGGGGTGCGCCGCGACCTCGGTGGACGGAGGCGCGAACTCGGGGCGCACTCAGGGCGAGGGGGGCAATGCAAACTTTGGGCGAGGGGGCAATGAAACTCGGGCAGGGGGGAGCACACCATGACCACCCACCCCCCCCGTGCCCGGAGAGAGCTCGAAGTGAGCAGTGTGTACTCACCAGCTGGCCCCATTCCGTTATGCGCTGCTTCGCCACGTGTTTGATCGCGACCTGCACGGCGGACACAGGCAAAAAAAAACCGGACCGATTGAAATACTCACAGGATCGTTCAAAGACAAAGATAAATACAACGACAAAGACCCAAACGCAGACTTACGGGGAGACTGTCCGAGTTTCGTACACCCGCGTACACGGTGCCGAAACCTCCACTGCCCAGCACAGCACCCAGAGTGTACGTCTTCTCCAGACCGTCTCTGTCCTTCCCTGTGGACAGGCACGCGCTCGTTTAACGGAGACAGAGTACAAGGATCACCCGCGTTGGACGGATGGACAGACGGGATCGTACCGTGCTGGAGGGAAGCCTTGGGCGCCGCCATGTCCAGAGCGCTCGGACCGCAGACATGCGCCGCGGACATGACCTTCTTGGAGAGCAGCATCGTCGGCGGTGTCGGGCGGGACGTGTCAGAAGGCCGAGCCCGCGTCAACCTGAGGATGCGGATCGAAGTCGCTTGACGGAGAGTTCAACGAAGTTAAAGTTCACCTCGTTAAAAATAACATTTGTTCTCGTCTAACTGCGGGTCCGACGCGTCTTCTCGGCGGTCAGACACACGCGTGTCCGCACACAAATATTTATTTATTTATTTAATATGTACACACAGACACCGGACAGCTCGGAACGCTTCCTGCCGGGTTGTGGCGCGAGAAGAGGCTGCGCGGAGAAAAGAAAACAAAATAAATAAATAAACCCTCCATTCCGCCCACCCAAATCTGGTTCCACCCAACCAGTGTGCCGCCCTCACACTTAGTGTAGATCACCGGACCCACCCTGGACCCCCCCCATAGTAGAAGTCCTTCGTCCTATTCACCATGACTTCTCGTTCTTTCCGCCACCTCCACACAGGCGCTCGCCGTCTCAGCCCTCCCTCGGTTCTCACACCCTCTCCATTCTCCCCCCTCCTTCCCACCCCTCTCGTGTGTGTTTCTGTGACTCGGACACCCATTCTCTCCAAACGCACAAGAATTCATTTGTTTCCATTTTCCTCAAACGCGCGATGAATTTAATCCTAGGAAGGCCCCTCTGCTCGTTGGGGGGTTAGGGTTACCCTTTGAACACGTCTGGACACGTCCTTACATTTACCCGACTCTTCGATATTGTGTTGATTGTGTCGAGGAGGTGTTGTCCATTCGAGGCGAACATGCTCCATGACCTCACAACAACACTCATCCCCCCTCCCTCCCTTCCCTCCCCTCCCACTTTTCCCCTCCCCCCCCTTGCTCATATTCCAACATTTCATTCCTCAGTTTCGCTGATACCGGAGGCGCCATGGTTGGCGCGGTCTCGCATGGAATCTGGCGCAGGATTGCCTTGCCCTGGCCGGGGAGTGGGGCGGTTATTTGGCTGCGATGTCGGTCCGACTGGGTCCAGTCCGAGGGACGTGGGTCAGCCCCGCTCGAGCCTCCCCTGCCTCGTCACTCGTTCCCGCCATCACGTCGCGCCTCGAATAAGGACGGTGACGTCGACGTCGAGCACCGAGCGCACCGGAGTTCCTGAGAGGAAAATTATTTCGAGAGTGCAGGTTCACCGTCAAACCACAACCACCACAACCACAATTGGTCGTTGGTCAAGCGGCTTTGTAACCACCACATCGCGCTTCATGACAATCACAACAACACTTCACATTGCCTCCATCTTGGGTAGCGAACGCCGTTCACGCACTTTCTTCTTCGTCCTGATAACGAGCGCGAGTTTATCTGAGGTGAAAAGGCGTCAACGTAACGAAGAGAAAACAAAACCGCCATATCGCTCTTTCTTGTTTTTACTTTCATCGCCTTTTGCGTTGCTGCTCGGCTTCGCAGCTTTGGCGCCAATCCGGTTTTTGGCGCGAAAATCGCGTGACGACGACGCGCGTTGGGGCAGCGCCCCTCGTTTGCTGATTGGCTGATTCAAAGGCGCTGGGACACGTGGCCCCGTGGGAACGTAATATTCGATGAGGTTGAGATGTGATTCATCACTTCGTGGAAATGGATCGCCTGGTCGGGCGGTACTTAATGGTGGAATCGTGGAGGGGGGGGAGAATTTCGAGTGAAGCGGATGAAGGAGGTACTTAATGGTGGAATCTGGGGGGGGGAGAGAATTTCGAGTGAAGCGGATGAAGACGGTACTTAATGGTGGAATCGTGAGGGGGGGGGGGAATTTCGAGTGAAGCGGATGAAGGACGGTACTTCATGGTGGAATCGTGAGGGGGGGGAAATTTCGAGTGAAGCGGATGAAGGACGGTACTTAATGGTGGAATCGTGAGGGGGGGGGGGGGAATTTCGAGTGAAGCGGATGAAGGACGGTACTTAATGGTGGAATCGTGGGGGGGGGGAGAATTTCGAGTGGAGCGGATGAAGGACGGTACTTCATGGTGGAATCGTGAGGGGGGGGAGAATTTCGAGTGAAGCGGATGAAGGACGGTACTTAATGGTGGATCGTGGGGGGGGGGGGGAGAATTTCGAGTGAAGCGGATGAAGGACGGTACTTCATGGTGGAATCGTGAGGGGGGGGGGAGAATTTCGAGTGAAGCGGATGAAGGACGGTACTTAATGGTGGAATCGTGAGGGGGGGGGAGAATTTCGAGTGAAGCGGATGAAGGAGGTACTTGATGTGAATCGTGAGGGGGGGGGAGAATTTCGAGTGAAGCGGATGAAGGACGGTACTTAATGGTGGAATCGTGAGGGGGGGGGGAATTTCGAGTGAAGCGGATGAAGGACGGACTTCATGGTGGAATCGTGAGGGGGGGGAGAATTTCGAGTGAAGCGGATGAAGGACGGTACTTAATGGTGGAATCGTGAGGGGGGGGGGGAATTTCGAGTGAAGCGGATGAAGGACGGTACTCATGGTGGAATCGTGAGGGGGGGGGAGAATTTCGAGTGAAGCGCATGACACATTCCTGCGGATTGGACGTTGTTGTTTTTTCCCCGTTAACGACGAAGTAACAAACCCAGTAACGACGCACGAGCACGTGCTTGTGATGGCGATTACAGCTTCCCCGGATTAAAGGATCGCGTCGAGCGGGGCGGGGGAGCTGACATCTGCTTCGGGCGCTACACACGGACAGTTGGTACACAAACACCTGGCGTCTGTGAGGAAGACAACGATGGAGTATAGCGGAGGTGGGAGAAAAAGGGGAACAGGTAGAATATAATGGGATTGCATGAAAAGGAGGGAGAAAGTAAGAAGGAGGATCGACCAATCACCTCATCAAAGGGACGTTTGGAGCGAAAGTCGGCGGCGGGAAGGGGCGGGCTTGGAGACGTTGCGGGGGGGGGGGAGAAAAGAAGGCGGAGCCATGGAGGGTTTATTTATTATTTGTTTTCTTTTCTCCGCGCAGCCTCTTCTCGCGCCACAACCCGGCAGGAAGCGTTCCGAGCTGTCCGGTGTCTGTGTGTACATATTAAATAAATAAATAAATATTTGTGTGCGGACACGCGTGTGTCTGACCGCGAGAAGACGCGTCGGACCCGCAGTTAGACGAGAACAAATGTTATTTTTAACGAGGTGAACTTTAACTTCGTTGAACTCTCCGTCAAGCGACTTCGATCCGCATCCTCAGAGTTGACGCGGGCTCGGCTTCTGACACGTCCCGCCCGACACGCCGACGATGCTGCTCTCACAGAAGGTCATGTCCGCGGCGCATGTCTGCGGTCCGAGCGCTCTGGACATGGCGGCGCCAAGGCTTCCCTCCAGCACGGTACGATCCCGTCTGTCCATCCGTCCAACGCGGGTGATCCTTGTACTCTGTCTCCGTTAAACGAGCGCGTGCCTGTCCACAGGGAAGGACAGAGACGGTCTGGAGAAGACGTACACTCTGGGTGCTGTGCTGGGCAGTGGAGGTTTCGGCACCGTGTACGCGGGTGTACGAAACTCGGACAGTCTCCCCGTAGTCTGCGTTTGGGTCTTTGTCGTTGTATTTATCTTTGTCTTTGAACGATCCTGTGAGTATTTCAATCGGTCCGGTTTTTTTTGCCTGTGTCCGCCGTGCAGGTCGCGATCAAACACGTGGCGAAGCAGCGCATAACGGAATGGGCCAGCTGGTGAGTACACACTGCTCACTTCGAGCTCTCTCCGGCACGGGGGGGGGGGGTGGTCATGGTGTGCTCCCCCACCCTCGCCCCGAGTTTGCGTTGCCCCCTCGCCCAAAGTTTGCATTGCCCCTCGCCCTGAGTGCGCCCGCGATTCGCGCCTCCGTCCACCGAGGTCGCGGCGCAACCCCCCTCCACCGAGGTCACGGCGCACCACCTCCTCTCCACCGAGGTCGCGGCGCGCCCCCTCCACCGAGGCACGGCGCACCCACCCCCTCCACCGAGGTCACGGCGCACCCCACCCCCTCCACCGAGGTCACGGCGCACCCCACCTCCTCCACGAGGTCGGCGCACCCCACCCCCCTCCACCGAGGTCGCGGCGCACCACACCCCCTCCACCGAGGTCGCGGCGCACCCACCCCCCCTCCACCGAGGTCGCGGCGCATCCCACCCCCCCTCCACCGAGGTCGCGGCGCACCCACCCCCCCTCCACCGAGGTCGCGGGCACCCCACCCCCCTCACCGAGGTCGCGGCTCACCCCTCTTCCTACCCGTCGGGGCTTAACGTGCTCTCCACCCACCCATGCCCAAGTCACCATGCACTTGTTGCTCGCCGCACCCCATAACCAGTGCATACGTAACTACTTCAATGTTTTTCTTGTCTTCCCAGCCTAATGGTGCACTTGTACCCCTGGAGATGGTCCTCATGCAGCGCTTGGCCCCATGTCGGGCCTTATTCGCCTACTCGACTGGTTTGAACGACAAGACTCCTTCGCGCTCGTCCTCGAGTGTCCCGAGCACTCGCAGGACCTTTTTGATTACATAACGGAGCGTGGGCACTGAGCGAGGAACAAGCGAGGTCTTTTTTCGCCAAGTGGTGGAAGCAGCTCGGAGCTGCCACTTAAGCGGTGTCCTGCACCGTGACATCAAGGACGAGAAATTCTGGTGGACCTGCGCACCGGAGAGCTCAAAATAATCGACTTCGGCTCTGGCGCTCTACTGAAAGACACGGTGTACACTGACTTTGATGGTGAGCTGTGGGTGTGTACAAGTGTTATATCTGTCTTGCACAAAGTTTGAGCGACCAAACAAACCGCTTGTGCCACCCCCAATTTGTGACCACATAATTGAAACTTTGCATCGTTATCGTTCCAAAGCTGTTAGTTACTACATGGCTTGTTTCCACTTCAATAGCAAGAACATTTTTATTTTACAATACTGTCGTCTTTGCAATTCAGCGTCGCT
>CM068954.1:192561567-192582783 GCA_035128595.1 Eptatretus atami | reverse complement strand
GATCAACAACAAAGTCTCCCACATATATTTTAATTTTACAGATCACACCAAACTCTCTCCAATTAATTTAATTTACCAGAATCAACCAACCCCACATTATTTATTTACCGATCAACTAACTTCCTCATAACCTATTTTAATTCTTACGATACCCAAACTCCTGCATTTTTTTAATTTACCGATCACAACAACTCGCCCACTGTTTAATTTACCCATCCCCATCCAAATCTCACATTATTTATTACGATCCACCACTCTATATTTATTATCATACCAAATCTCCAATGTATTATTGTTATCCGTCTTGAACATCTCTTCTCCAGGGCCCTCCCCCCCGCTCTCTCCTCGGTTTCCATTAACACCCCCTCTCGGTTCTCCAAAACCTCCTTCCCCACCCCCTCTCTGTCACTCTGTGTGTGTTCTGTGACTCGGACACCCATTCTCTCCAAACGCACAAGATTCATTTTGTTTCCATTTTCCTCAAACGCGATGATATTTAATCCTAGGAAGGCCCCCTGCTCGGTTGGGGGGTTAGGGTTCCCTTTGAACACGTCTGGCACACGTCCTTACATTTACCCGACTCTTCGATATTGGTGTTGATTGTGTCGAGGAGGTGTTGTCCCATTCGAGGCGAACACGTCCATGACTCAACAACAACTCATCCCCCCTCCCCTCCACTTTCCCCTCCCCTCCCCACTTTCCCTCCCCCCCCCCTTGCTCATATTCCAACATTTCATTCCTCAGTTCCGCTGATACGGAGGCGCCATGGTTGGCGCGGTCTCGCATGGAATCTGGCGCAGGATTGCCTTGCCCTGGCCGGGAGTCGGCGGTTGCGGTATTTGGCTGCGATGTCGGTCCGACTGGGTCCAGTCCGAGGGACGTGGGTCAGCCCCGCTCGAGCCTCCCTGCCTCGTCACCTCGTTCCCGCCATCACGTCGCGCCTCCGAATAAGGACGGTGACGTCGCGTCGGCACCGAGGCACCGACGGAGTTCCTGAGAGGAAAATTATTTCGAGAGTGCAGGTTCACCGTACAACCACAACCACCACAACCACCAACATTGGTCGTTGGTCAAGCGGCTTTGTAACCACCACATCGCGCTTCATGACAATCACACAACATTCACATTGCTCATCCTTGGGTAGCGAACGCCGTTCACAACATTTCTTCGTCCTGATAACGAGCGCGAGTTTATCTGAGGTGAAAAGGCGTCAACGTAACGAAGAGAAAACAAAACCGCCATATCGCTCTTCTTTTTTTACTTTCATCGCCTTTTGCGTTTGCTGCCTCGGCTCCGCAGCTTTGGCGCCAATCCGGTTTTTGGCGCGAAAATCGCGTGACGACGACGCCGCGTTGGGGCAGCGCCCCTCTTTGCTGATTGGCTGATTCAAAGGGCGCTGGGACACGTGGCCCCGTGGGAACGTAAATATTCGATGAGGTTGAGATGTGATTCATCCACTTCGTGGAAATGGATCGCCTGGTCGGGCGGTATTAATGTGGAATCGTGGAGGGGGGGGAGAATTTCGAGTGAAGCGGATGAAGGACGGTACTTTATGGTGGAATCGTGGGGGGGGGAGAGATTTCGAGTGAAGCGATATGAAGGACGGTACTTAATGGTGGAATCGTGAGGGGGGGGGGAATTTCGAGTGAAGCGGATGAAGACGGTACTTCATGGTGGAATCGTGAGGGGGGGGGAGAATTTCGAGTGAAGCGGATGAAGGACGGTACTTAATGGTGGAATCGTGAGGGGGGGGGGGGAATTTCGAGTGAAGCGGATGAAGGACGTACTTAATGGTGGAATCGTGGGGGGGGGAGAATTTCGAGTGAAGCGGATGAAGGACGGTACTTCATGGTGGAATCGTGAGGGGGGGGGAGAATTTCGAGTGAAGCGGATGAAGGACGGTACTTAATGGTGGGAATCGTGGGGGGGGGGGGAGAATTTCGAGTGAAGCGGATGAAGGACGGTACTTCATGGTGGAATCGTGAGGGGGGGGGAGAATTTCGAGTGAAGCGGATGAAGGACGGTACTTAATGGTGGAATCGTGAGGGGGGGGGAGAATTTCGAGTGAAGCGGATGAAGGACGGTACTTCATGGTGGAATCGTGAGGGGGGGGAGAATTTCGAGTGAAGCGGATGAAGACGGTACTTAATGGTGGAATCGTGAGGGGGGGGGGAATTTCGAGTGAAGGAGAAGGACGGTACTTCATGGTGGAATCGTGAGGGGGGGAGAATTCGAGTGAAAGCGGATGAAGGACGGTACTTAATGGTGGAATCGTGAGGGGGGGGGGAATTTCGAGTGAAGCGGATGAAGGACGGTACTTCATGGTGGAATCGTGAGGGGGGGGAGAATTTCGAGTGAAGCGCATGACACATTCCTGCGGATTGGACGTTGTTGTTTTTTCCCCCGTTAACGACGAAGTAACAAACCCCAGTAACGACGCACGAGCACGTGCTTGTGATGGCGATTACAGCTTCCCCGGATTAAAGGATCGCGTCGAGCGGGGCGGGGGAGCTGACATCTGCTTCGGGCGCTTACACACGGACTTGGTACACAAACACCTGGCGTCTGTGAGGAAGACAACGATGGAGTATAGCGGAGGTGGGAGAAAAAGGGGGAACAGGTAGAATATAATGGGATTGCATGAAAAGGAGGGAGAAAAGTAAGAAGGAGGATCGACCAATCACCTCATCAAAGGGACGTTTGGAGCGAAAGTCGCGGGGGGAAGGGCGGGCTTGGAGACGTTGCGGGGGGGGGGGGAGAAAAGAAGCGGAGCCATGGAACCACAGGTGGGGGGAAGACGACACCAGGTGGGGGGATCGGGGACAGAGCACGGGGGGCCAGTGGAGAAGTTCCCACGTGCTATTGAAGGGATTTTCTCAAGACGATGTTCTCAAACTTCCCTAATGACGATGAGTTGTAAAACAGCAGGAGGTGTAATCGATAAAGAGCCGATTCCCGCGCATTATCAATGAGTAAGAGAGCTGTTGATTTACTCTGAGAGAGCACTGAACAGCTTTGTTAACACCAAGACCATGTTAACGCTTTGTTAACACCAAGTACAGTATACTAGACCTCGAGCTAACTGCTTGTGTAGTTAACTCAGTACAGTATACTCGACTGGACCACTAGTACGAGCAGATTCGACGTTTTCTGTTCGGGTTTCATTTACACATTGTAAGTTCTGATGTTGCTCCAGTAACACCGGGTTCACCTCCACGTCCACGTCATGTTCACAAATCCGTTCTTTCACGTGGGAAATCCTTAATAAACATGCCCTCTTCATGAATGTATGACGTGTTGATAAGGTGATGTCATTCTGATCATGGTCCAGGTATGAACCGTACGATGGACGCCGGAGGACTTGGAGCCGATATTCTGTCGGAATGGAATGGTCTCCTGTGGCCTTAGCATGGTGTTCTGTGAGCACAGCATGGTGTTCTGTGAGCACAGTATGGTGTTCTGTGAGCACAGCACGGTGTTTTATGAGAACAGTATGGTATTCTATGAGAACAGTATGGTGTTCTGTGAGCACAGTATGGTGTTCTGTGAGCACAGCATGGTGTTCTGTGAGAGCAGTATGGTGTTCTATGAGAACAGTATGGTGTTCTGTGAGCACAGCATGGTGTTCTATGAGAACAGTATGGTGTTCTGTGAGCACAGCATGGTGTTCTATGAGAACAGTATGGTGTTCTGTGAGCACAGCATGGTGTTCTATGAGAACAGTATGGTGTTCTATGAGAACAGCATGGTGTTCTGTGAGCACGGCATGGTAATCAGTCAGTCATAGTGAGTCAGTCCATAAACACTTCAGTCATTATTGCTTGAACCAAACCCATGATTTTGATTAAACTTGGCCACAAGATTCATATCTGATGCCTAACGAATATCGACACATCAAAATCTGGCTCATTAAGGCGTCCCTGGGGGGGGGAGGGCTTTGACCCCACCAAATTAAGTCTTTCCTTTCTTCTCCAAAACCTCACACACGATTTTGATTAAACTTGATCACAACCTTCATCACCCGTGATGTACCAAAGTTTGTTCATTTCATTAAAAAAAAATTTAATCTATAGGTATTTATGTTCTTCTCCATTACATATTTCATATTTTGTGGGTCGTCCGCACCTTCCGGTGGTCCCCGGGTTTCTTATGCAGCCGCTGCCAGGTGAGCACCCAGGGGCATTGTCCCGATTTTTAGTATTATTGTTCGACCATTTTTTTTTCCTCTTATTTTTTGACATTTTTTTTTCTCAGCGTCCACTAATTTGTCCGATTGACACAAAATTTTCGGGGTATGAGCCCGAAAATTCCCATGGAGAATATTTCAATTGTCATTGTGACATCATATGTCACGTGATATGGCAGCCATCTTGGATTCAACACCAAAAAAAAATTAAGCATTTTATCTCTGAATCCCTTGATTGGCAAAAATTGAAAGCACATCTCATTATAAATAAGGGACTGCAAGGGTGACGTCATCGGTGAAGTGGGACACCAGCCATAAAAGTTTTAATTGAAATCCTGCTTTACCATTGAGATTCAGTGTGTATGTCCAGGCCAAAACATTTTTACCAATTGAGCTTTTGTCGTCAAATCTTCAACAAACCTTTATTATGAGATGATGGAGTACACATATTGATAAAGTGTAAAATCATTTCTTAACTGTCGTCTTCGTCAAGTTTAGTTCGAGTACAAAGCGGACGTGGACCGCGGAAGGGCTTCACATTTTCAGATGCTTTTAAGTTAATCTGTAATAATAATACCATATATCTGAGATAGATCTTTTATTTATCTAATATATATATATAGTTCATCTAATATAGATCTGTAAAGTAGAACAGACACGCCATTTGAACTACATTGTGCCGTTCACAGTATGCTCGCTGTGCAAACTCGAACCCCGTGACCTCGTCCCTTCCCTCCTCTCTCTCATGGGGTGTTCATTTGCCGTGACTGGACCTTGCACGTGGTTGTACCGAGATATGACGTGGTTCCTCGTACTATTAATTTGCAATTGGTCGCTGGCTTTGACACCAAGACAAATTTTTATTATGGACTCCAGGTATCAAAAAGTTACAGATATCAAACAAACGGTTTCAAATGGAGCACACCTTAAATTGCATCAGATGTGGCAATAAAAGCGAGTTGTTGCTCCCACCTTGCCGACTCGATGACAGAAGACGCCATTTGCGTTTTTGCCGCCGAAGTCCCGACTCCGTTCAGAATCCCGTGTGGGCAACGGGCAACTTGCACGTCGCTTCAACGATGAGAAATGACGGTTCATCGTGACCCATCAAGCTCTGTTTGTCTTGCTCAAACAAATCCACAAAACGCTGATCTCATTTCGATCGAGGCCGACACTTTGGTCACTGTTCAGTTTCAGGCAAAACAAACTTTATGATTCAATGGAAATTTTGATGATAACTGGGGTTTTTTTATTGATTAATTGGATTAATCTCTGCTTGGAATAATTATGGATACTGTTGGGTTTGTGGTTTGTGGTGTGTGTGTGTGTGTGTTGTGTGTGTGTGTGTGTGTGTGTGTGTGTGTGTGTGTGTGTGTGTGTATATTATGTCTGTGTATTGTGTTTTTTCCATCAAATGTCAACAGATGAACCATCAGATAACATTTGCTCGAGTTAGCAGAAATAAGTCCACTTGAAAACCAAACAACGTCTTCATCTCATCGTATGTTTTTATTCCAAATCCCTCCTATTTATTTTAATTTACTGATTAATAACAAACTCCTCCCATATATTTAATTACAGATCAACACCAAACTCCTCCATATTATTTTAATTTACTGATAATAACAAACTCCTCCCATATTATTTAATTTACCGATCAACACCCAACTCCCCATATTATTTTAATTTTACCGATTAATAAACAACTCCTCCCATATTATTTTAATTTTGACCGATCAACACCCAACTCCTCCCCATATTATTAATTTTACTGTTAATAACAACTCCCCATATTATTTTAATTTTACCGATCAACACCCAACTCCTCCATATTATTTTAATTTTACCGATCAACACCAAACTCCTCCCATATTATTTTATATTTTACCGATCAACACCCAACTCCTCCCATATTATTTTAATTTACCGATCAACACCAAAACTCCTCCCATATTATTTAATTTTACAATCAACACCAAACTCTCCCATATTATTTTAATTACCGATCAACACCAAATCCTCCATTATTTTAATTTACCAATCAACACCAAACTCTCCCATATTATTTTAATTTTACGATCAACACCAAACTCCTCCATATTATTTTTAATTTTACCAATCAACACAAACTCCTCCACATTATTTTAATTTTACAGATCAACACCAAACTCCTCCCATATATTTTTAATTTTACAGATCATACCAAATCTCCCACATTATTTTAATTTAACTCAACACCAAACTCCTCCCATATTATTTAATTTTACCGATCAACACCAAACTCCTCCCATATTATTTTAATTTACGATCAACACCAAACTCCTCCCATATTATTTTAATTTTACCAATCAACACCAAACTCCTCCCAATTATTTTAATTTACCGATTAATAACCAAACTCCTCCCATATTATTTTAATTTTACCGATCAACACCAAACTCCTCCAATTATTTTAATTTACCGATCAACAACAAACTCCTCCCATATTATTTTAATTTTACAGATCAACACCCAACTCCGCCCATATTATTTTATTTTACAGATCAACACAAACTCCTCCCACATTTTTTAATTTTACCGATCAATACCAAACTCCTCCCATATTATTTTAATTTACAGATCAACACCAAACTCCCCATATTATTTTTAATTTTACGATCAACAACAAACTCCTCCCATATTATTTTAATTTTACAGATCAACACCAAACTCCTCCCAATTATTTTAATTTTACAATCAACACAAACTCCTCCCACATTATTTTTATTTTACCGATCAATACCAAACTCCTCCCATATTATTTTTAATTACAGATCAACACCAAACTCCTCCATATTATTTTAATTTTACCGATCAACAACAAACTCCTCCATATTATTTTAATTTTACAGATCAACACCAAACTCCTACATTATTTAATTTTACAGATCAACACCAAACTCCTCCCACATTATTTTAATTTTACAGATCATAACACCATAAACTCCTCATCTATTATTTATTTTATCACAAATCTCTCCCATATTATTTTAATTTTACGATCATCATATACAATACCTCCTCCATATTATTTTAATTAAGATCAATACCAACTCCTCCCATATTATTTAATTTTACAGATCAACACCAAACTCCTCCCACATTGTTTTAATTTTACCGTCAATACCAAACTCCTCCCATATTATTTTAATTTACAGATCAAACCAAACTCCTCCCATATTATTTTAATTTACCGATCAATACCAAACTCCTCCCATATTATTTTAATTTTACAGATCAACACCAAACTCCTCCACATTGTTTAATTTACCGATCAATACCAAACTCTTCCCATATTATTTTAATTTACGATCAATACCAAACTCCTCCCATATTATTTTAATTTTACAGATCAATACCAAACTCCTCCATATTATTTTAATTTTACCGATCAATACCAAACTCCTCCCATATATTTTAATTTTACCGATTAATAACAAACTCCTCCCATATCTATCTATAATTCCAGCAATCTGTGTGTGTGTGTGTGTGTGTGTGTGTGTGTGTGTGTGTGTGTCTGTGACCACTGTTTCTCGACAACACCGGTCCGATCTAATTGAAACTTGCCAGATATATTGCTGGGACCTGAGGATGTGCCTTTTCAAGGTTTGATATTAATCGGACAAGTGCTTCCCAAGTTATGGCCATTTATTTACCAAACCAATGACAAGACACGTTGTTGCGTGGCGTGGCCGATGGGGAAGGGAAGCTCAGCCGTTCCCATTACGGGTTACAAGTACGGACTTCCGGATAATGATGACTTCGTGTATTCTAATAATTTCTCGATTTCTTATGCGCATTATAGATAAACACAATGCCCCAAGTTATGATCGTTTTCATATTAGACGGTGCATAAATTTCGGTAACATCAGAGTGCTGTATGCTCCGAACCAGGATTAAATTTTTTCTCTCTCTTCTCTTCTCTTTTGTTTTTCCTTGCCACACATTGCGAAAAGGTAAAATACGTTGGCGCTAATTGAATAATTGGGTATTAAAACTAAATTGCGAATAATCGTAACTGGAATAATATGCGAACTTCCGGGCCACGCACGTAGGCACGGAGAGGAAGAAACGGCCTGTGTGGTTGTTGTTTGTTGCTCGCGGTTTGAATATTTATTTATTATTATTATTATTATTTTTTTTTTTTTTACGGGCACGTACTAGTTATTTTAATTTTACCTAATAAAACTCCTCCATATTATTTTAATTTTACCGATCAACAACAAACTCCTCCCACATTATTTTAATTTTACCATCAACACCAAATCCTCCCATATTTTTAATTTTACCACATACCAAACTACCTCCACTTATTTTAATTTACCGATCAACACAACTCTCCATATTATTTTAATTTACCGATCATCCAAACTCCTCCCACATTATTATAATTTTACGATCACACCAAACTCCCCCACATTATTTAATTTTACCGATCAATACCAAACTCTCCCACATTATTTAATATTTACGATCAACACCAAACTCCTCCATATTATTTTAATTTTACCGATCAATACCCAACTCCTCCCACATATTTTAATTTTACGATCAACACCAAAACTCCTCTATATATTTTAATTTTACGATCAATACCAAAATCCTCCACATATTTTAATTTTTACCGATCAATACCAAATCCTCCCACATTATTTTAATTTTACCGATCAACACCAAAACTCCTCCTATATTATTTTAATTTTACACGATCAATACCAAACTTTCCCATATTATTTTAATTTTACAGATCAATCCCAAACTCCTCCCACATTATTTTAATTTACAGATCAACACCAAACTCCTATATTATTTTAATTTTACCGATCAATACCAAACTCCTCCCACATTATTTTAATTTTACAATCAACACCAAACTCCTCCACATTATTTTAATTTTACCGATCAACACCAAACTCCTCCCACATTATTATAATTTTACAGATCAAACACAAACTCCTCCCATATTATTTTTAATTTTACCGATCAATACCAAATCCTCCCACATTATTTTAATTTACCGATCAACACAAACTCCTCCTATTATTTTAATTTACCGATCAATCCAAACTCCTCCCACATTATTTAATTTACCGATCAACACCAAACTACTACCATATTATTTTAATTTTACCGATCCCAATCCAAACTCCTCCCACATTATAATTACAATCCACCAATCCCACCTTATTTTAATTTTTACCGATCAACACCAAACTCCCCCCATATTATTTTAATTTTACGATCAACACCAAACTTCATCCCATTTATTTTAATTTTACCGATCAACACCAAACTCCCCCATATTATTTTAATTTCACCGATCAAACACCAAACTCATCCCATATTATTTTCATTTTGCGATCAAACACCAAACCCATATATTATAATTTACAGATCAATCCCAAACTCCTCCCACATTATTATAATTTTACCGATCAACACCAAACCCTCCCACATTATTTTAATTTTACCGATCAACACCAAAACTCCTCCCACATTATTATAATTTTACAGATCAACACAAACTCCGCCCACATTATTTTTAATTTTACCGATCAACACCAAAACTCCCCCCATAATATTTAATTTTACCGATCAACACCAAACTCACCCATATTATTTTAATTTTTACCGATTCAACACCAAACTCCCCCATATTATTTTCATTTGTTGCCATCAACACCAAACTCCTCCCATATTATTTTAATTTACAGATCAACCAAACTCCTCCCACATTTTATAATAATTTACCGATCAACACCAAACTCCTTCCACATTATTTTATATTTTACCGATCAACACCAAACCCTCCCACATTATTTTAACTTTTACGATCAAACACCAAACTCCCCATATTTTTTAATTTTCACCGATCAAACCAAACTCCCCATATTATTTCATTTTCCGATCAACACCAAACTCCTCCCGATATTATTTTAATTTACAGATCAATCCAAACTCCTCCCACATTATTATTAATTTTACCGAATCAACACCAAACTCCTCCCACAATTATTTAATTTACCGATCAACACAATCCTCCAATTATTATATTTACAATCAACCACCAAACTCCGCCCACATTATTTTAATTTTACGATCAACACCAAACTCCATATTAATTTTTTACCGACAACCCAAATCTCCCCATATTATTTTAATTTTACCGATCAACACCAAACTCCCCAATTATATTTTCATTTTGCCGATCAACACCAAACTCCTCCCATATTATTTTAATTTTACAGATCAATCCCAAACTCCTCCCACATTATTAAATTCTACGATCAACACCAAACTCCGTCCCACATTTATTTAATTTTACCGTAAAAATCAACACCAAACTCCCCCATAAATTATTTTAATTTTTACCAGTCAACACCAAACTCCTCCCAATAATTATTTAATTTTACCATCAAACACACCAAACTCCCCCAATTATTTTCATTGCCGATCAACACCAAACTCCTCCCATATTATTTTAATTTTACAGATCAATCCCCAAACCTCCTCCCCACATTAATTATTAAATTGATTATATAACACGATCAACACCAAATCCTCCCACATTATTATAATTTTCCGATCAACACCAAACTCCTCCCACAATATTATATTTATTTGCCTAATCAACACCAAACTCCTCCCATATTATTTTAATTAATATAATATATCCACAAAACATAAAGTTTAACACCAAACTCCTCCCACATTATTTTAATTTTACCAGATCAAACACCAAACTCCTCCCACATTATTTTTAATTTTATACCGAATCAACACCAAAAACTCATCCCATATTATAATTTGAATATCCAGATTACTCCTCCCACATTATTGATCCTTAAATTATAATCCCAACTAATTTAATTTTCCGATCAAACCAACTCATCCCATATTATTTAAAATTATTAATCAACACCAAACTCCTCCCACATTATTTTATTTTAATTTGTATGCCGATCAATCAATACCAAACTCATCCCATATTATTTTATTAATTACAGAAGGCAATACCAAACTCCTCCACATTATTATAATGTTTACGATCAACACCAAACTCCTCCCATATATTTAAATTTACCGCTCAACACCAAACTCCTCCCACATTATTTAAAATTTACCGAATCAACACCAAACTCCTCCCATATTTAAATTTTACAGAATCAATCCCAAACTCCTCCCACATTATTTAATTTTACAGATCAATCCCAAACTCATCCCATACTATTTAAATTTTACCGATCAACACCAAAACTCCTCCCATATTATTTAAATTTTACCGAACAACACCAAACTCCTCCCACATTATTTAAT
The DNA here is from genome assembly GCA_035128595.1 of Eptatretus atami. NCBI lineage: Eukaryota > Metazoa > Chordata > Myxini > Myxiniformes > Myxinidae > Eptatretus > Eptatretus atami. Next base: position 192,571,241 of record CM068954.1, on the reverse strand, counting down.
TTACCGATCCAATACCAAACTCCTCCCACATTATTTAACTTTACCGATCAACACCAAACTCCTCCGCACATTATTTAATTAAACCAATCAACACCAAACGTCCTCCCACATTATTGTAATTTAACAATCAACACCAAAACTCCTCCCACATTATTTTAATTTAACCAATCAACACCAAACCCTCCCACATTATTTTAATTTAACCAATCAACACCAAACTCCTCCCACATTATTTTAATATAACCAATTCAACACCAAACTCCTCCCACATTATTTAATATAACAATCAACACCAAACTCCTCCCACATTATTTTAATTTAACTAATCAACCCAAACGTGACTTACGTACTCACACCCCACCCCCCACCCCTCGTAGCAGTTGTCAGTGAAGTGTGGATGATGTTGAAAGATGAAAGTCTCATCATTCTCACAAGGAAAAGACATGGTTTTTAAGAGACCAAAGACATGATGTGGAAGTGTGGAATCCTGTTCAGTGAACCTTTTTGTATACAGTTCCACCATGAAGGATACGAAGTATTACTTTCATCACAGACGTCGAGATATATTCCTCATCCCTATCTGATATTTCATATCCTGTTTGCATCTGCAGGTACATTCGCTGGTCATGTGTGTGAATGAATAGGATTATGAAGAACAGTCGGTGCACGATGAAAATTCAATGAAGAATCATATGAAAATAAGTGTGACAGGTGCTGCACAGGTAGAGCAATCCGAGTCTACTAGCATAAGCTGGGAGAGGTTAAAGACCACGGTGCCCCCTGCGAGAGTTTGAGAGCTGTGCCGGCGTACCAAGACCAAACTCCAGATTCCTTGTCCAAATTCACCTTCAGTCGAATGTCAGGCCTGGCCAGCTTGTTCGTGAAGACAAATTGGGCCAACCTTGCATGTCTAAATGAACCACTGCCACTCCCCATTACAATGGAACATGTCAGTACCTTGTAGTGGGGCAACTTAGTAAATATAGCATAACAATTGTGCATTTTGTGAAAGGAAATGAAATGGCAGTGAAAAATGGCGCCACAGCCATCAGCGGCTGAATTGAGATGGCCCAATATCCAATACTCTGTTCATAATATGCAGGCTACTAGTGTGCCAAATTTGGTGCTTTCCTCACAAAATGCATAATTGTTTATGCTAAGTTGCCCCACTATTGTAGAACAAGGATGAAAGAATCAACACAATGAGAGCCGCTGGCACGACGCAACTACTGGGTATGTTCAGTAGCAATGGCTTGCATCGCTTGCCAAGCCAGCCGTTCCATTCAACTGCTTTGCAAGCGGAGCAAGCAATCATGGAAAGTGGGTGTGTGTGTGTGTGTGTGTGTGTGTGTGTGTGTGTGTGTGGTGTGTGTGTGTGTGGTGTGTGTAAGATCCACTTCTGCCGCGCTTGATTAAGAGAAATGATGGAACTCGACACTTCACATCCACGGATATATGTCGTATTTTCATTTTTCATGAGTTCCGTTTGGCATCCAGGAACACAACAACAATTATGATTAACCACCTTTGAAATTGTCATTCTTTCATTTAGAGGCTGAACATTATGTTTAAAGACGATTTGAGTTACAAATTTCAAGCTTGCCAATGGGAGGTTAAAAGTACCCCGGACGAAGTACCTGAAAACACACACACACACACACACACACACACCACACAACACACACCACACACACACACAAGGCCTCGTTCACCTTCATAAGTTCCATATTAGTTCGATTCCCTACAAATTTCACCTTCCGGATGACGTAGAAAGCTGAAATTTTGCGTCCCGATGGACACCGAAGCCGGTACACTAGGGGCGAAAAAATTACAGAATTGGCAGACATCAAGAAATGAAAAATATAAATAAATGAAAATAAATAAATGAAAATAAATCAAATACAGGTGAGCAACCCCAAGACCAATGGAAAGGCATGTTCGTATGCTTACACAATGTGTAGTAAGCACACTCTGCTAGTGTGGATATATATATATATATATATATATATATATATTAATATATATATATAATATATATATATGCAGTATATACTTTTCTCAGAGATGTGTGTCTACATTTTCAACATGAAGCCCCAAAAAAACCACATTTTGAACCGTCGTACGCTGTTTGGGTTCATTTGCAAACCATGCATGTGTTTTTTTTATTTATTACAATCCCAAACAGTTCTGGCTGTTTGATGTAAAGAAGCTTTCATGAGGCCTCAGCCTAACCCAGTCAAAACTCATGAAGGCAAGGGTAAAATAGGTCACACGTACAGGAACACGGGCTTCCCTCGAGCCCAAACTCACATAACATCTCACCAGGAATGCTCTCGCATCTACTTGTCTGCATCCTGCGTGTAGAGTGCACATAAGACTAACAAGGAGCTAACTGCAGGATGGCCACACCTGGTTAATCACCCTCCTTCTGCATACATTACGGGCTATCTCAGTCTCTTGCAACATCCTACACTCACAAAAAACATAAACGAACCCCCCCCCACTGCGCGCCCCCCCTTATTCTTCCCTCGCTCCCCCTAATCAAACCTAAGCAACTGGATTGGTTGGTCCATCGATAACTGCCAGGTATTCCGCAGAGAAGGATCAAGATAATTCACAACGCTCAAAAACTTCGTCTAGCATCTCTCCTACGCCTACTCTAATTATACCAATACGAAGGGGCGTTGTGTGTTTGATGGCTGCCACCTGTAATGTTATCTAGAGACAAGATTGTGGAATGTGCAGATTCAAGCGTTCGCTCTGCCCTGTGTATAGCTTGTATAGTAAATAAAAATTAAGTGCATTTATTTGGCCACTACCTCCTCAATCCTTGCCTCCTCCCCTGCTCGCCGTACACTCCGCTTCATAAAACCTCCCTTTTATTAATTGTATCAGTCATGACCATTATCCTATGCCCTCTGCTCCTGGTATAGAGAACTGAAATTGCCGTCATTACCTCTCACCAGTAGGAGGAGGGCAATTGCATTTGGGGTCCGTTGTTACTTACCGAAATCTCCTAGATTGGGACGTAAGAAAATATAATTGAGTTAGATAATCCGTTTGTTTGTTTGTTTGTAGTGTTGTACTTACAAATTCTAAAGATTTCGTAAGTATTTCATTGCATGGCCTTTCCGATTTCATGTTTTGTTTGTTCCTAGTATGTTTGTTTGCTTATGTTGTCCTGTAGTCACGATAACTCGGAGAATCGGAGAAGCTTACCAATGCTCAACAAATTTAATACATCACGTTTGATTCAGGGATGGTGATGGCTGAGTGTCTGATAGATTTCTGGTTCAAGAATTCGGTGCACCCACAGGTCAAAGGGTTCACATGTGACGGTCAAAACATTCCCTATGGTATTTATTGGTCCTTGGTACAAGAATCATCAGGTAGAAACTTCTGATTCTGCGTTCGCTACCTTCTCGGAGAGGACAGCTTTTATTAGACAGGGATGTTCCAGAGGTCAAGTTTGACGATTGTCGTCCTACCTAAGTATTCCAGATCTATGACTGCTTGTTGACGTTACGAAATCTAAATTGATTTCCCCTAGAGTTATCATTGATGCTTCCGTTTCTGTTTGTGGAAACCACCTTGTATGTTTGTTTGTTTTGTTTTGTTTTGTAGGGCACGTTGGGAACTCTGGAGAACGGAAGAAAGCTACCAATGTCAAATTTATGGATCACGGGTGATTCACCGGAGAGGTGATTTGGCTCACCGCCTGATCCTAGATTTAGCAAGTCCCCCACTCGGTCAAAGTACAATGGGTCCACAGTGAGGCAAACATAATCCGTAAATTAAGCTTTGGAGGAATGTGTAGTATTCCCTCCTTGCATGCCTGCTTCGAACGTTACGTAGTTCGTTTTAATTCGATTTAATTTTGTTCTTCGCGGTTTGCGGGATCGCTTCGGATGCTTTATAAACTCGGTTTCAAAATGTCTGGTAAAAGTCGGATGATTTTGGAACGTTTTAAGATTGTATAAAAAAAAATTTAACACTGATAGGTCGTCAAAGCGCGAGTCGTCCCATGATGCATGCCCGCTCGAGCAGCGTCACGGGTCGTTCCCATGATGCATTTGCGTTCGGAGCAGACCCGTCACGGGTCGCTCCCATTGATGCAGTTTGCCGCTCGAGCAGACGCCGATCGTTGATTCACGTATAACAGTTATGTAATGCGTGGAGAATTGCCGATTTGCTTTGCTCGACGTTTACGAAGTTCATTTTGGTAACTTCGGATTGTTAATTGTCGGTTCAAAAAAAGTTTTTCCCGCGATCGCTGTAGGACGCTTAAAACTCGGTTGTCGATAATTCTGCTTTAAAAATCGGATTTTTATGAGATTTATGTCCGGGTGGGTGTCGCTCATCTGGAATGTATTGGGAATGCAGCTGTTAATGATATGCATAATGAGGGGATATTGAAACGACACAGCTTATTACGGCGCTCGTTTGCGTCATTGCTACTTTCTCTCTGAAAGGACAGCTTTACGGGTATTAGACAAGGTCAAGCGTTCCAGTTGACGATGTGGTCGTATTAAAATACCAGATCTATGCGACCCTGCTGTTGTTTGTTGTACATGTTTTGTGTGTATGTCCTTGTATATGTCTGTAGGCTACGATAACTCCGAGCAAACGTGTTAAAGAAGCTACCGATATGGCATCATAATTCCCACCACATGTGATCAGGGAGGGTGATGGCTAGTGGAGCTGAGGTGAGATTATAGCAATCGTCTATAAATCCTGTTCAAAGTCGAAGTACACAGTAAGAGTGTTCGAAACACTACTTCCGACAATTAAACGTGTGGAAAATTAGAGGTAGTAGTTTTCGGCTGTGAAAAGCCCGCCCAGTCGCTGATGCTGTAGCGCCAGAGTCCGTCTGTCTCCATGTAAAACTTCGAATTCTTAATCTCTTGTTTCAGTTTCTTGCAGAAATCGCTTGAGGACGCTTAAAAACTCGGTTGTCGAAATTCTTGGTAAAATCGGATGTTTGGAGACGTAGTTTAAGATTGGGTATAAAAAAAATTATCCCATCACTCGAAAGCCGTCATAGGAGTCCCCCGTCCCATCGATACATTGCCAAATCCCTCCAATTTTGAGCATTACGTCAGCGGGTCGGATCCCCATGATGGCAGTTGCCTGGTCTCGAGCAGGATCGGCCGTTCGCTGATTGAATCGTTAAAGGTTTTAGCATCCCGGAGAAAGGAGACTCCTTCGCTTATTCGACTCGGTACGTTTACGAGTTCTTGTTTAACTTCGGATTTTTAATTTTGTAACTAATTCGGTTTTGCGATCGGCTTTAGGACCGCGTTAATAACTCGGGTTGTCGAAATTCTTGGTAAAAAATCGGATGTTTTGAGCATACGTCCTCTTAAGATTGTATAAAAAAAAATATTTCACCGGAAGCGTCCATGAGGGTCGTCCATGATGGTCATTGCGAGGCTCGAGCCAGACGTCACGTTGTCGTCCCATGCATGCAGAATGGGCGGCTCGAGGCAGGACGTCACGGGGTTTCGTCCATGCAGCAGGTGCCGCAATCTCGACGCAGAACCATAAAAGTCGCGAGGGCTTGCTAGTGACGGATAAGGTTAGACCCATGGTGAGAAATGGAGATTATAATTGAGAATAAATCAAGCCTCCAGACAGATATAATGACGAGTTCGTGGATCCCATGTTTAACTTCGTATTTTAAATGTAGTGTCTTGAGTCCCATTATTTCGCACCATCGCTTAGGGACGCGGATTAAAATCGGTCCGAGCTTGTCGGTTGAAAGTCTGACGCCTAGCTAGCGATGAATAATAACTGACGTATATATAGTGACATTAATAATAAGTCTTCTCTCAATCAAGTATTCTTTTGAAATAGTAATACCCCAATATTTATCAGGTATACTCCTGCTTTGGTATTTCTGAACATCAAACTTTCCTTTTTTAAATTAATAATCATAAACAAAACTCTGGAATTTAATTGGTTAATAACAAAATACTAGTTTTTGTCTTCGGACTCAGTTATCTGCAAAACCACGAGTGTCTAAAATCTGTTAAGACCACAAGAATTCAGAATTCAAAGCTCCCCTGCCCTTGCTGAAGGCTCATTCAAGTCTTTTATTAGACAAGGTCAGAGAGTCAAGTTGATGGAGTTCTCAGTAAACCAGTCTATGACTGCTTGTTTGTTTGTTTGTTGTTTGTAGGCATGATTAACTCTCCGAGACGTGTGAGTAGACGGAAACCGAAGCTACAGTATGTCGCATAAATATACGAGCCACGTGCTCTCAGTTTGAGGTCCGGTGGCATGGCCTGTGATCTTTATGTTAGGATCATCTTTCCGGTACATAAAACTCCTAGGGTCCAAAAGAGGGGTCTAATGGTTCACAGAGATAGAGGTGTTCAAAATCATTCGATTGTAACGTGGGTATTCCTTGTGGTACAGATTAACTCGAGAACGGAGAAGTGGCTACCAATGTTTCAAATTACACTCACGTGATCGTGAGTCCGAGCGAGTCGTAGTGGCGCCTAGTCGTTCTCACGACTTCAATTACGATTTATGTGGCACTCAAAGTCGAATCGAGCAAGCTCCTCTTACACGTCGACCAGTAGAGGTTCAAACATAATTTAAAAATCAGGATCATGTAATTGCTTAATGTTTTTTTGTGACGAAGAATCCGATGGCCCTAATCCGCCAGTAAATTTCATGATGGAGAAATTGGGTCAAGTATTTTTGTTCGCTCGAAAACGTTACAGAGTACTCGTAGCGGATGTATAACTCTCTCACTTTTTGAAAATTTTGGTCTTTCACTCCCGAGTTTTTTGCCGTAATCGCTGTTATGGGACGCTGTAATACACGGACGATCGCGGTGGGATTGGAAAGAAAAACAGACGACATAGCTTCAAATGCATCATCAAATAGTCGATAATTCTTGAGGCTTGAACCAAAATCGTGGACCCCACTGCCCATAGCTTTGGAGGCCCGCTCCTTTTAAGATGCCGTATAATAAAGGAAACACTCATTAAATCACACCTCTGTTCCGGCAGTCAACGGGAATACTGTCAGGACAGTGGTGGCCCAGCTGTCCCTAAAATGCACGCCTGCAATCACAGGCACTGCTCACCCCATTCGAGCGATGCGGTCGTTGTCACGTAAATGGTTTATTGCTGGCAGTCCCGAATTCCCCAAACCAATGTGCGCATGCTTGACCGGTGTTTCGATAATACGACCTGAGAGTAGTGGTTAAAGTGATTTTATTCGCCGAAATAAAGGTATCGTTCGCATGCCTGACTCGTCTATAAGCCGCTCCGGAATTATGTAGAAAGAATGTGTGGTGTGTGATGCGAATGCTTGATCAGGCGAATATCCTATTACAGCGAGTTTTGTGACTAATGATAAAAAATAACTTATTACCACATCCACATTGCTTGGGCGTAGAAATGGACTGATTTTGCGGTTCGGCCAGGACGTTGGTACGATTTTTGGATGGTTTTGTACAGAATCATCGTAGAAACTTCTGGTTTGCATCGCTACCTTTTCTCGTAGAGACAGCTTTTATTAGAGCAAAATGGTCAGAGGTAACAGTATGACGATTTCGTAAAGAGTATCCAGTCTATGACTCGCTGTGGTTAACTTACGAAATCCTAAAAAGGATTTCGTAAGTCCACTACCTGATGAACATCTCCGGGTTTCTGTTGTTTGTGTCCGTGTGTTTGTTTGTCAGGCACAAAGACTAATCTCGTGAGAGACGGAAGAGGAGCTACCAATGTCAAATGGTACAAAACAAAAACACGTGCCCTTCAGGAGGTGATGGCTAGGTGGCCTTCCTGATTAGATTTTGGTCAAAATGTGCAGGTCAAAAGGTCTAAAGGATCACCAGTGCAAGGAGTCACAACAGTTGGCGATTGGGTTGTGATCCGCCAAAGGTAGTTGGTATCAGACATAAACTCCTGGACGTTACTGGCCGCATCGATGGACGGAAACGAAGCTACTCAATGTCATATATTACACCCACGTAGAATATCAGAGAGCACTGCGCCCGCATGCTAGGACTGTTGATTAGAGTTTTGGCCTTCAAAATGGCAGAAAGGTCAGCAAAAGGGGTCGAGAAAAACCGATGTACACCCGCAGAGTAGAGGTACACACACATCCTATAAGAGCACATGAATGGAAACAATCGGAGTAACGGTCAAGAAGACTGCACCAAAGGTGTCACAACCGTCTAAACACCACGTCGACTTACAGGAGGGGCTAGTGTGCGGTTCGCGCCGCTGATTAAAGATTGATTATCTATAAATCAGAAAAATGACTCGAGAGAAGTCACCAATTGACGGTTCAATATCGGACCTCCAAAAAACAATTTCGACTTTTTTGGCCATCGGTATTTGCGTACAGAATTTCATCGTTCATTAAACTTGCTGTCTCCAAATCGTCATCTACCGTCGTCCTCTGACAATTCTCTAAGAGACAGGCTCAACTCTTATGTAGCAAAAGCGTCGGGCCACAGGATCTAAATTGACTTTCATGCACCACTTTCGATAAAGTACCAGTCGGTCACTGGCCGAAGAAGAACCTGTCCTCGCCAGACGACTCGACAAAACATCAAATGTCCCCGACACCCAACACAAATATGACTGCTTGTTTGTTTGATATGTCTGTTCCGTATATGGCCGCAGGCAAATTACTTCTAAGGAAAAAATGTTTTTCTCTGCAACCGCTTGTTTGTGCGATATTTGTCACCATCTGCTGTTGCGACTTATTCTCAGGGTGTAGATGATTGACGGTTAATTGCGCGAAAAGGAATGAAATATCTGGAAATAACGGAGTGATGAACATCAAAGGCTCACATTTAAGGTTGTGGCATCGCATAATTGTGAAAGAAAAAAACGGGGAAGAAAAACATATTGGACCTCTGTATGCTGCGTGGAAACTGCCACCAAGGAAAAAAATTGAAACTTAGGCATAAAGCAAGTGAACTGCCTCGACAATGGGGAAGGAAAATGAGGGTGTGATGTGGGCTCTCCTTATATTTATGAAGCGTCGAATATAAGTGCCATCGTGTTATGGACGTCCATTAAGTGGTGCAAATAGATGAGATAAAACAAACCACATCCAGTCCGGATCCGGGAGTATGAAAATGTTTAGGGTCATCTCGGGGAGATTAAAAAATGGTGGGAACACAGAAAAAAAAACTTAAAAGGAACATCATCGGTCATGTGAGTTCGAGCAGCCATATTGTTTTTAAAAAAGGAACTTCTCTATTAAACATCATACCCAATCGTTCTCTCTGAAGTGGGAAACTCGCTGGAACAAATCAAGCGCGAAACTTAAACGTTCATGACCGCGGATCGCATTAAGGACAAACGTTCACCCACACATATTATAAGTCATAGGTCAGCATGGTTTGACAGCCTTTGTTGGAGGGTAAGGTATACGCACTAAAACATGAATAAAGGAATAATGAAATTACGACTCAAAAAAGAGTCCCCCCTTGGGGAGGGTCCTGTCAATCTCATGATTGCACTTTTTCTTCTTATATCTCGTTCTATCTCTTCCTCGTGGCCAAAAGATATTGGCACCCTTGCCCTTTTATCAAAATAAACTGCACGAATAATTTCTCGTGAAAAATGAAGTTGGAGAAATTCACACATAGAGAGAGAAGTATGTGGTCTCCAAACAAGTTCGGTATTTACTTCACT
>CM068954.1:192543219-192559168 GCA_035128595.1 Eptatretus atami | reverse complement strand
CCCGATTATAACAACTCCTCCCATATTATTTTATTTACCGATCAACAACCAAACTCCTCCATATTATTTTTAATTTTACCGATCAACACAAACTCCTCCCATATTATTTTAATTTTACAGATCAACACCAAACTCCCCCATATTATTTTAATTTTACAGATCAACACCAACTCCTCCCACATTTTTTTTAATTTTACCGATCAATACCAAACTCCTCCCATATTATTTTTAATTTTACAGATCAACACCAAACTCCTCCCATATATTTTTATTTACCGATCAACAACAAAACTCCTCCCATTATTTTAATTTTACAGATCAACACCAAACTCCTCCCATATTATTTTAATTTTACAGATCAACACCAAACTCTCCACATTATTTAATTTTACCGATCAATACCAAACTCTCCCATATTATTTTAATTTTACAGATCAACACCAAACTCTCCCCATATTATTTTAATTTTACAGATCAAACACAAACTCCTCCCATATTATTTTAATTTTACAGATCAACACCAAACTCCTCCCATATTATTTTAATTTTACAGATCAACACCAAACTCCTCCCATATTATTTTAATTTACAGATCACACCAAACTCCTCCCATATTATTTTAATTTTACGATCAATACCAAACTCTCCCATATTATTTTAATTTTACAGATCAATACCAAACTCCTCCCATATTATTTTAATTTTACAGATCAATACCAAACTCCTCCCATATTATTTTAATTTTACAGATCAACACCAAACTCCTCCACATTGTTTTAATTTTACCGATCAATACCAAACTCCTCCCATATTATTTTAATTTTACAGATCAATCCAAACTCCTTCATATTATTTTAATTTTACCGATCAATACCAAACTCCCCCATATTATTTTAATTTTACAGATCAACACCAAACTCCTCCCACATTGTTTTAATTTTACCGATCAATACCAAACTCTTCCATATTATTTTAATTTTACAGATCAATACCAAACTCCTCCATATTATTTTAATTTTACAGATCAATACCAAACTCCTCCCATATTATTTTAATTTTACCGATCAATACCAAACTCCTCCCATATATTTTAATTTTACCGATTAATAACAATCCTCCCATATCTATCTATAATTCCAGCAATCTGTTGTGTGTGTGTGTGTGTGTGTGTGTGTGTTGTGTGTGTGTCTGTGACCACTGTTTCTCGACAACCACCGGTCCGATCTAATTGAACTTGCCAGATATATTGCTGGGGACCTGAGGATGTGCCTTTTCAAGGTTTGATATTAATCGGACAAGTGCTTCCCAAGTTATGGCCATTTATTTACCAACCAATGACAAGACACGTTGTTGCGTGGCGTGGCCGATGGGGAAGGGAAGCTCAGCCGCCGTTCCCATTACGGGTTACAAGTACGGACTTCCGGATAATGATGACTTCGTGTATTCTAATAATTTCTCGATTTCTTATGCGCATTTATAGATAAACACAATGCCCCAAGTTATGATCGTTTTCATTATAGACGGTGCATAAATTTCGGTAACATCAGAGTGCTGGTATGCTCCGAACCAGGAATTAAATTTTTTTCTCTCTCTTCTCTTCTCTTTTTGTTTTTCCTTGCCACACATTGCGAAAAGGTAAAATACGTTGGCGCTAATTGAATAATTGGGTATTAAACTAAATTGCGAATAATCGTAACTGGAATAATATGCGAACTTCCGGGCACGCACGTACGGCACGGAGAGGAAGAAACGGCCTGTGTGGTTGTTGTTTGTGTGCTCGCGGTTTGAATATTTATTTATTATATTATTATTATTATTTTTTTTTTTTACGCGGCACGTACTAGTATTTTAATTTACCGATTAAAATAAACTCCTCCATATTATTTTAATTTTACCGATCAACAACAAACTCCTCCACATTATTTTAATTTTACATCAACACCAAACTCTCCCATATTATTTTAATTTTACCGATCAATACCAAACTCCTCCACATTATTTTAATTTTACCGATCAACACCAAACTCTACCATATTATTTTAATTTTACCGATCAACCAAACTCCTCCCACATATTTAATTTTACAGATCACACAACTCCCCACATTATTTAATTTTACCGATCAATACAAACTCTCCCACATTATTATAATTTTACCGATCAACACCAACTCCTCCCATATTATTTTAATTTTACCGATCAATACCAAACTCCTCCCACATTATTTTATTTTACCGATCAACACCAAACTCCTCCTATATTATTTTAATTTTACCGATCAATACCAAACTCCCCCACATTATTTAATTTTACCGATCAATACCAAAACTCCTCCCATTATTTTAATTTTACCGATCAACACCATCCTCCTATATTATTTAATTTTACCGATCAATACCAAACTCTTCCCATATTATTTTAATTTTACAGATCAATCCCAAACTCCTCCCACATTATTTTAATTTTACAGATCAACACCAAACTCCTATAGATTTTAATTTTACGATCAATACAAACCCTCCCACATTATTTTAATTTTACCAATCAACACCAAACTCCTCCCACATTATTTTTAATTTACCGATCAACACCAAAACTCCTCCCACATTTATTATAATTTTACAGATCAACACCAAACCTCCTCCCATATTATTTTAATTTTACCGATCAAATACCAAACTCCCCACATTATTTTAATTTTACCGATCAACACCAAACTCCTCCATATTATTTTAATTTTACCGATCAATCCCAAACTCCTCCCACATTATTTTAATTTTACCGATCAACACCCAAACTACTACCATATTATTTTAATTTTACGATCAATCCCAAACTCCTCCACATTATTATAATTTTACAGATCAACACCAAAACTCCGCCCACATTATTTTAATTTTACCGATCAACACCAAACTCCCCCATATTATTTTAATTTTACCGATCAACACCAAACTCATCCCATATTATTTTAATTTTACGATCAACACCAAACTCCCCCCATATTATTTTAATTTCACCGATCAACACCAAAACTCATCCAATTATTTCATTCCGATCAACACCAAACTCCTTCCCTATTATTTTAATTTTACAGATCAATCCCAAACTCCTCCAATTATTATAATTTTACCGATCAACACCAACTCCTCCCACATTATTTTAATTTTTACCGATCAACACCAAACTTCCTCCCACATTATTATTAATTTTACAGATCAACACAAACTCCGCCACATTATTTTAATTTTACCGATCAACACCAAACTCCCCCCATATTATTTTAATTTTAACCGATCAACACCAAACCATCCCATATTATTTTAATTTTACAACATTCAACACCAAACTCCCCCCATATTATTTTCATTTTGCCGATCAACACCAAACTCCTCCCATATTATTTAATTTTTACAGATCAATCCCAAACTCCTCCCACATTATTATAATTTTACCGATCAACACCAACTCCTCCACATTATTTTAATTTTTACCGATCAACACCAAACTCTCCACATTATTTTTTAATTTTACCGATCAACACCAACTCCCCCCATAATTATTTTAATTTTCACCGATCAACACCAAACTCATCCCATATTATTTTCATTTTGCCGATTCAACACCAAACTCCTCCCATATTATTTTAATTTTACAGATCAATCCCAAACTCCTCCCACATATTATAATTTTACCGATCAACACCAAAACTCCTCCAATTATTTATTTATACCCGATAAACCAAACTCCTCCCACATTATTTAATTTTACAGATCAACACCAAACTCCCCCACATTTATTTTAATTTTACCGTCAACACCAACTCCCCCATATTATTTTAATTTTACGATCAACACCAAACTCATCCATGATATTATTTTAATTTTACCGAATCAACACCAAACTCCCCCCTTATTATTTTATTCGATTCAACACCAAACTCCTCCCAATTATTTAATTTTACGATCAATCCCAAACTCCTCCCATTATTATATTTACCGATCAAACCAAACTCGCCCACATTATTTTAATTTTACCGATCAACACCAAACTCCCCCCATATTATTTTAATTTTACGATCAACCAAACTCCTCCACATTATTATAATTTTTACGATCAACACAAACTCTCCACATTATTTTCATTTTGCCGATCACACCAAACTCCTCCCATATTATTTTAATTTACAGATCAATCCCAAACTCTCCCACATTATTTTATAAGTTTACGATCAACACCAAACTCCTCCCACATTATTTTTAATTTACCGATCAACACCAAACTCCTCCCACATTATTTTTAATTTTAACCGATCAAACAAATCATCCCATTTATTTAATTACAGATCATACCAAACTCCTCCCACATTATTATAATTTTTACGAATCAATACCAAACTCCTCCACATTATTTAATTTTCCGATCAACACAACCATCCCATATTATTTAAATTTTACGATCAAAACCAAACTCCTCCACATTATTTTAATTTTGCCGATCAATAAAACTCATCCCATATTATTTTAAATTTTACAAGGCAATACCAAAAACTCTCCCACATTATTATAATTTTACCGATCAACACCAAACTCCTCACCATATATTTAAATTTTAACCGATCACAACCAAACCCTCCCACATTATTTAATATTTACCGATCAACACCAAACTCCTCCACATATATATTTAAATTTTACAGATCAATCCCAAACTCCTCCCACATTATTTAATTTTACAGATCAATCCCAAACTCATCCCAATTATTTAAATTTTACCGATCAACACCACAAACTCCTCCCATATTATTTAAATTTACGAATCAACACCAAACTTCCTCCCACATTATTTTTAATTTTACCGAGTCAATACCAAACTTCTCCCACATTTTTAATTTTACCGATTCAACACCAAACTCCTCGCCACATTATTTTAATTAAACCAGATCAACACAAACGTCTCCCACATTATGTGTTAATTAACCAATCAACACCAAAACTCCTCCCACATTTTTAATTTAGACCAATCAACAACCGAAACTCCTCCACATTACTTTTAATTATTGAGCTAGCTCAGTCAATCACACTTAAGTAACCAATCAACCAATCCTCCCCATATTTTAATATAAACCATATCAACACCAAACCTCCTCCCACATTATTTTAAATAAACCAATCACACCAAACTCCCTCCCACATTCATTTAATTTAACTAATACACCCCAAACGTGAGCTTACGTACGTCACACCCCACCCCCCACCCCTCGTCAGGTTGTCCAGTGAAGTTGTGGATGGATTGTTGAAAGATGAAAGTCTCATCATTCTCACAAGGAAAAGGACATGGTTTTTAAGAGACCAAAGACATGGATGTGGAAGTGTGGAATCCTGTTCAGTGAACCTTTTTGTATACAGTTCCACCATGAAGGATACGAAGTATTACTTTCATCACAGACGTCGAGATATATTCCTCATCCCTATCTGATATTTCATATCCTGTTTGGCATCTGCAGGTACATTCGCTGGTCATGTGTGAAATGAATAGGATTATGAAGAACAGTCGGTGGCACGATGAAATTGCAATGAAGAATCGATATGAAAATAAGTGTGACAGGGTGCTGCAGAGGTAGAGCAATCCGAGTCTACTAGCATAAGCTGGGAGAGGTTAAAGATCCCACGGTGCCCCCTGCGAAGAGTTTGAGAGCTGTCGCCGGTACCAAGACCAAACTCCAGATTCCTGTCCAAATCACCTTCAGTCGAATGTCAGGCCTGGCCAGCTTGTTCGTGAAAGACAAATTGGGCCAACCTTGCATGTTCTAAATGAACCACTGCCACTCCCCATATACAATGGAACATGGTCTAGTACCCTTGTAGTGGGGCAACTTAGCTAAATATAGCATAACAATTGTGCATTTTGTGAGGAAAGTGAAATGGCAGTGAAAAATGGCTGCCACAGCCATCAGCGGCTGAATTTGAGATGGCCCAATATCCAAATCTGTTCATAATATGTCAGGCTACTAGTGTGCCAAATTTGGTGCTTTCCTCACAAAATGCATAATTGTTATGCTAAGTTGCCCCACTATTGTAGAACAAGGATGAAAG
The DNA here is from genome assembly GCA_035128595.1 of Eptatretus atami. Lineage (NCBI taxonomy): Eukaryota > Metazoa > Chordata > Myxini > Myxiniformes > Myxinidae > Eptatretus > Eptatretus atami. The sequence goes on along the minus strand of CM068954.1, from coordinate 192,553,073 downwards.
AATCAACACAATGAGAGCAGCTGGCACGACGCAACTACTGGGGTATGTTCAGTTAGCAAGTGGCTTGCTATCGCTTGCCAAGCCAGCCGTTCCATATCAACTGCTTTGCAAGCGAGCAAGAATCATGGAAAGTGTGTGTGTGTGTGTGTGTGTGTGTGTGTGTGTGTTGTGTGTGTGTGTTGTGTGTGTGTGTGTGGTGTAAGATCCATTCTTGCCGCTCGCGTTATTAAGAGGAATGATGGAACTCGACACTTCACATCCAGGATATTTGCGTATTTTCTATGTTTTCATGAGTCCGATTGCATCCAGGACACAACACAATTATGATTAACCACCTTGAAATTGTCATTCTTTCATTTAGAGGCAACATTATGTTTAAAAGACGATTGAGTTACAATTTCAACTTGCAATGGGGGTTAAAAGTACCCCAGACGAGTCACTGAAACACACACACACACACACACACACACACAACACACACACACACACACACACACAAGCGCTCGTTCACCTTCATAAGTTCCATATTAGTTCGATTCCTACAAATTTCACCTTCCGGATGACGTAAGAAAGCTGAAATTTTGCGTCCCGATGGACACGAAGCCGGTACACTAGGGGAAAAAAATTACAGAATTGGCAGACATCAAGAAATGAAAATATAAATAAATGAAAATAAATAAATGAAAATAAATCAAATACAGGTGAGCAACCCAAGACAATGGAAAGCATGGTTCGTATGCTTACACAATGTTGAGTAAGCACACTCTGCTAGTGTGGTGGATATATTTATATATATATATATATATATATATATATATATATATATGCAGTATATACTTTTCTCAGAGATGTGGGTCTACATTTTCAACATGAACCCCAAAAAAACCACATTTTGAACCGTCGTACGCTGTTTGGGTTCATTTGCAACCTGCAGTTGTTTTTTTATTTTATTACAATCCAAACAGTTCTGGCTGTTTTGATGTTTAGAAGCTTTTCATGAGCCTTCTGAGCTCTACCCATTTCAATAACTCATGAAGCAGTAAATAGTCACACGTGATCAGAACAGGCTTTCCCTCGAGCCCCTCACATGTTACGCAGTGAATGCGAGTTTAGAGGTTGGGAAGTGAGAAAAAAAAATGAGGAATTCAAGGAGTGGAAGAAAAAAGGGAGAGGATTTCATGAGAAAGGAACGGGTGATGGAAATATCCCATAATTTCTCGTTTATCATTTGTGGATGGCTCTCCGAGGAAAGAAAGTGTCTACATTCAGTCACTTGGTTGCACTATTTTTGGTTTCTGGTGTTGCCAAGGCACACCCGCAACCAGTTGGTCTTGCCTTTTTGGTCGCGTGAACACCTTTTACTTGTGTTTGAGCAGTTTTCACTTTCCAACCCTGATGTTTCAGTTGCCTTGCGTGGTGTGTGACAGACTGACGGTCACGGTGTGGGTGGAATCGGTTGCTGTGTGCGTGGTGGTTTGGATGAGACGTTCAGCATTTAAACGGATAACAACATGGACAATCCCCATATGTTGGCATCCATGGGGAGGAGGAAACTCCTTCTTAGGAAATGCCTCACTGAGTGCGCTGAGAAAGGCGGCGCCATTGTTGTGGCATCGCTGGTACTCAGAGTCCCCCAGAAGTGACGTCACTACCCTCCCAATCTCAGTGGCTGTTTGTCTCATCTAACGGTCCTCTATTATTTGTCGTGTATTCGCCTGTTTATCCATGTGTGTGAGATGGGTGTGGCAATTCCACAACGAGCCTTAGAACCTGTTAAAAAAAACAAAATGGACCAGTTGAGGGATGACACAGACACGATAGCACCGTGTGACCTTTTTACGTGCTCCGATCTCATCCCATTCTCTCAACATGATGTTCTCCCGAAGGAATTGGGTCAGCTTATATCACGAGCTCTGCGGTCGAGTTGCCAAATCGTAATGGCCTTTGTCCGGTGTGCATTCGCACTCATACCTAGGGCAATGGCTAAATCCGCTCGGCTTTTTGTCTTATCTCTCCGACTGCCTTTCCTTCACGATCACCAAATGGCACAGCAAGCAGCTCTCTCCAGCGAAGGGATTACAGGACGATGTATGATTGCTATGGTTGTTCGGACGAGAATCCGAGCCAACGGTGCAACAGCGATGGACTCCGTATGAGCTTCCACGTCCATCTGAGCCTTGATAAGAGAGCGGAGGGGGTAAAAAAAACAGACGACATGGCTTCAATTGGCATCATAAATGTGAGCTGCTTGGCCCACTGCCCATTCCCCGTCCTGCAATAAAGGACACCAACACGTTGCTAAGAATAGAAGCACATGCTAAAAATACCTGCAATTTCACAGCCACTCTTTTCACCATGGTGGATGCACAATATCCCACATGATGCACGTTCCAAGTGGGCTTCTTTTCAGGAGAGCTGTTTCATCTGGCTTTGATTCAGGGTCCAGACTCGAAACTTTCCCCCTGGTGTTTCGTGGCAGGGGCGTTGCATCAATGAGTACGACGTCCCACGGTCGCCGAAGCTGTGGGGAATCGGTTGCTGTCGGTGGACATTATAGATCCAACCGGGTCTTTCGCAAAGAGCAGGTGATCGGTTACTGCGGGCATCCTGGAACAAATTCCAAAAACCTGCCCTGACTGAGTCCTGAGAAGGCAAGGGAAAACCATGCGGCAGAACCCTTTGCCAAGGAACTGCTTCGGCAGCACCGCATGCCATGCATGGTGCAATGATGATGATGATGAAGATGTGGACAGCATCTTGGCAAAATCTCCAATTTCCTGCCCAACTCCTACCTGCTGAAAGGCAACAGCAAACCGCCCAATATTACCATCACCAAGACTGTTTCCGAAGCAAGGAACCTGTCCTCGGGCAGACGACTCGACAAAACATTCAATGTCCCTTCGGACACAACACCAAAGTGATATGATCAAGTCAGGTTTTATTGCTGTAGTTGGCGAAAAGGATGAAATATTTGCTGGAAGTGAGACATGGTTTGATGAGGAAAGAAGTTGGAGGACAGGACTAGATGGCCATAAGATGTATGGGTGTGATCGGAAAGAGAAAATCGGAGGAGGTGTGGCAATCTGGGTAAACGGCAGGACACGAGAGAGAGAGAGAGAGAGAGAGAGAGAGAGAGACACAGACACAGACACAGAACAGGCACAGCACAGACACAACACAGACACAGACAACAGACACGACACAGACACAGACACAACACGACACAGACACAGACTGAATGAATTAAGGAGGGAATCAATGCGGAGGATTCTGTATGGATAGAGATTCACCCAAAACAGCATTGGAGTATCAGGAGAAACCCAAATAGACGAAGATAAGTCATCAGGAGGAACCTGGAGAGGATTCGGGTTTGGATCTGCCTCCTCAACCTCAAAGCCATCCAGGCACAGCCAGGTAACCTTACAAAAAATATTTGCAATATCCACCCCTCCATAGACAAAGAGAGAGAAAAAAGAGGATTTGGAGGAGAAGAAGAAAGCATGCACACGAACAGACACACACACACACACACACACACACACACACACACACCAACCATCTATCATTATCCAGAATCCTTACTGTTAGTTTCTCTACCTTACCCACGAATGTACACAGGAATACAGCAGCACACAAATCAATACACAGGCCCTCTCTTGATTATGAACTTCCCCTTCCGGTGAATCATTACAGTTAACATCTTGTGTGCAAGGAGCTTAGAACGGTAGAGTAAGGCCATTCGATTTCAGGAAGGTAAACTTTGAAAGAAAGAGGAGACAGTTAGGTTTTCTAGATTGGGACAAACTAACAGTTCTCTCTCCCTCTCTCTCTCTGTGATTTGCAAACTTAATTGGTCATCATTGCCTTTTCTCACTCCCTCCCTCCTCCCCCACCTCTCCCCCACTCTCATACTTCTGCCAGTGAATATAGCCATTCTATGGTGTGTGATCACCGTGCATGTTTTAATTAGTTTTTTGGGGATACACTGTCGAGGCTCATATGAGAGGGCTAACACACAGAACGTACAACAAGGGGAGCAGAAGGCAAGATGGGTGGGAGAGGGAAGGGCAAAACAGTGGGGAATAGAGACATGAGATATGTGGAAGGGAGAGGGATGGGGTGGGGTACACAGGGTAAACAAGATGGACATTACAGGGACTTTCAGGTCCTTACATAACAGTTGACGGTAACACGTGACTTTGATGTCATGACAGTGCATACACGACCCTTGGTGGTGGTGGTGGTGGTGGGGAAGGGAGGGGCAGGGTTAGAGAGGCGGAGTCCATTACTATATAATTATGTTTTTAAGAAAAAGGTACATCCAACCAAAAAAGCAATTAGATCTACCCTGTCACTTCACCATCGCAGACAGGTCGGTCGTCCCTCTCTCTTCTACCACTTCATTTCTGATGTTGTACCCTTCCTTCCTCTTTCTGTACTTTGTTCCCCCTCATGTTTCATGTTTTCATCGGTCCACCATGAACCACTTCTGGTGAAACTACCTAAATCCAGGATCACTGCTCGCCTACACTCATTTGTTCCTCCTTTTTCATTTCTGTGGAAACAAGTTCCTCAACCTCTTCAACCTCATTCTTCCCTCCAGGTCTTCAAGACAACTGTTCACCACCATTTCATCCTAGGGTCCTGAGTTCGAGCCCCGTTGGCCACTGAATTAACACCAGGGGGTTGACTCAGCCTGTCATCCTTCCGAGGTCGGTGTTATGAGCACTAGTATACTGGTAATCAGGGCACTGCATCAGCGGCATAGCCGCGCCCCTAACCAATGATGCAACCAGCAGCCAAAAAGGCAGCACACGATGGGAACAACAATCTCAGATCGTCCCGAATCCAAAACCATGATATTCTCCCCTTGTCAATCCCACCGCCCCAAACGCCGCCCCAATCCCTCCTTCCAGTTTTTCCTCCTGAGAGATTCCTTCTGTATCCATTTTGTCCACCCCATGCATCCTTTCCTTTCCCTCATTCCTCCCTCCACCAACTGTTTGTCCACATCTGCCTCCATCTTGGCCTTCAACTCTGCCGTCGGTGTTCTCCCCTCTCTTTGCTGTTTATTTTGCCCTTTTGCGGCCTGATCCGTCCAGTGTACTAATACTAGCTCTTCCACAAGACTCGACTTTGTATACAAAACAAAGACGAGCATTACCATTCTTTTCCATTGCACTGAATGGATTGGATCGAAGCACGTGAATTTAAAAAAGCCATAGAAGAGCCACCTACGTGTGGCTGTGGAACCTAACCCCCTTTTTGCATAGGCCTTTAGTTTTACCAACCACGGATTTACCAACCAAAGGGTTTTTCAGGAACGTACTCCCTGTGGTTGGTGAGGGATATAAATAAATAAATAAATATATTTCAGTGGTGATGTTTGTGTCGGCCCTATTGTTCTCCTCACCACTTCTCCGCCCTTCCCAGTGATCTTAAGTTGATAAACTGTTAAATTTATTTAATGTGGTGTCAATGGTTAATGTCACTCATGCTTGATGGGCCAAATGGCCTCCATCTGCATCAAAGTTCCCGTATATCCTTGTCTATCCTTGTCGGAGCTTGAAAATGCTGGCTTGCACACTTTCCCTTTTGGGTTGTTGTTTCTGGTGTCCTGTTAGATGCAGTAAAAAAATAGTGATTGCACAGTGGATTAAATTTTCACCTTATTCCGAAGTCAACCGTCCCTTTCCTCCGGGCGATGCATCCATCCATCGTCAGTGGAGGGATGGGGATGTCACAGCTATTGAAAAGAGATCAAGAAATAATAAAAAGGAGGAAGAGGAAAGGTATATAAGACAGGCATTACGGTTAGTGGAGACACTTGAATTGCTACGTCATATGACATCCAGCAAGCTGTTGACCTTAACGTATTAGGCCAAGCATTGTCTAAACATAGCCGGTGACCTGCGCAACCTTCGTTCGTTCCCAAAGGTCTTTCCCAAATGATAACACATGTGACATGGCATCAGTTCCTGAAGGGATAACTCACACGGCTCCCACCAGTTTCATAAAGCCTCAGCCAATCACTGATCTTCTCTGCAGCCACACCTGTCTCTGCCCGATTTAGCCGATGGTCACAGCATTGGTGATGTGACCGTTTTGGGTACTTGCGTTGTGCTATTTTTAGAGATTATCATATTCCCTTGGTCGTGCCAGATAGATGGGTCAGGAAAGGTTTGGATGGTGTAAGAGTGGTGGGGATAGTGGATGGATTTTGGGGTTGGGGGTTGGTAATGTCAGGGGGATGTTGGAGCCCGAGCATTCCTGGCGTAAACTTTTGGAAAAAAATACATTATTGTTGTTGGTTTGAGTTTTCCTCTTTTTCCTTGTGTATTTACATCCAAAGCAGGCCACTAATGCCAGATAACTTCTTTTTTTTTGATATATATAGATATCTTGTGTGATTTTGATAATTAGGCCATCCTGCCACCCTAACCCCAGCTCAGAGCCGGTATTATTGCCAAAGCACTTTGACTCGTCGACACTCCCGAGTGCCAAACGAATGAAGTCACCCACCATATCACATGCAGTTGAATTGTGTGTCACATGGCTTTACATCATTGTGATGTTTTTGTTTTTTTTAACTCCAAACGCCTGCAGGACCACAAGCTGTGTGCAATGCGGGACATCCACACGGAGTCATGATGTACCATGCCATATGCAGGGCGTTGGTACTGCCAAAGCAGTTACGAGGTGACAATCCTGGTGTGGTCACCGCTCCGACTCAGGAAGTCAGAGCAGGAATTTGGAATTTGTTCTTGATGCCGGCGATAGCTCGCATACTGCTCACAAAGGACACCGTGGGATCTTCAACGTCCACCAACGAATGCTGGCAGATGGGGCACCCGGTTAAACGTCCATCCAAGGGATGGCACACACATTGGTGAATCACCCTACCTGTGAAACAGCAGTGTGACAGTTTATAGGTGTGTCGAGATCCGAACCAAGACTTTACAGCTTAGAGGCGCATGTGCATACCTTAAGGCCATCCTGCCAGCCTTTAGTGGCGGTAGGTGTTGTAAATATTTTTGTCTGCAACATGTAGTGTTAATATATAACAAGGAATCATTGCTGTCAAGGCAGGTGTATGACTCTCCTCATCCTTCGGTCGTGCTGATGGGCCGACCTCTTCCACGAGGCGCCATCAAGGTTGAATCTCACACTGGCATGACTCAGCTCATGTTGGAGTGCCCAACTAATCACGGACGTTACAACACACTCACATTTCCACGGCTATCTTGGGCAGACAGCTCACCAGCCTGTCGTTCGCTATTTTATCAAGCACTGCCTTCTGTCTACCTTTTGAACCACACTTTCCTTGGAGCGTCGGTCTTGGATTCAAACAGGGCGGACGTAGCAAAATGTTCATGATGAAGACTGGCAGAGGCAGAAAAGACACTGAATATAAATAAAGAAACATTACATGTACAATGGAATGACCTCTCGTCAAGCCTAATTCTGGGCCTTGCATGTCAGGCCTAATTCTGGGCCTTGCATATGTGACGCCTTTTATTCGGGAAGCACGATCACCGGCTTGGAATGTAGACAGCAACGACCGTTAATGGGAATTCCTTCTCCTCTGGAATTTGAGTAACCCCATTCAGACCCAGCGTGTGGAAAGACGTGCCTTTCAAGAGAGCCGTGATAAGCATTCCAAATTGGAAATTCATGTGGAATCGTCTGATCCAAAACAACTTTAACCCTGACCTCCAGTTATTGTATTGGTGCCAGTTGTGAAGAATTCCATGCATTGTTCCACATTCCGGAGTGAAACGGGATAGCAGGCAAATGATTATTATACCATTTTGCAATTTGGGAATTCCGACTGCTGCAAAGGGCACCAGACCACAGACTAAACACGACTTTGTCACCCACATCGTCATCCTAACTACACAAACTCTTCCTTTCTCAAACATGATTTTCTTACATCGTCGATGGCATTGGCGACTGCGGCTTTTAAGTCCAAATTGTTTCATTCAAAACCACTCCATTGCAATATTACTGACGTCAGTCACACAAACGTTCTTCGGCTCCACACATTCCATGCATAGCTCCTATATCCTTTGCCTTTTGGGATCTGCGATGATGTGGCTGCAAGCTAGGCGATGCGCCAGGTGATTCTGAGTTTTGTGTGGAATGAGCGGCTGCACCAGAAGGGTCGTGTGTCACAGAAGGGTCAGGTTGATACAGCGACGGATAGCAACAGCTGTTGAACAACACGGGCCAACTATAAGGACAAAAATAGAGCAGCGAGACAAGGGGCGCCAGAAACCCATGAAATACAACCCACCGTCTAGCCTACCCAAAGACCGACAATAGTCACGTCATGGGTGCAATGATGTCCCCGTTGGGCAGAGTCACTCGTATGTAGTTAACCTTGTCATCTGATGATGATCATGCGGGGTTCGTTGTGTAGTAAAAGAGAACTACAGAGATACCAGAACATGTCGACAGGGACGTGTTGACGCAGGAGGAAGCCACTTTGCCAATCCTGTCTTCGCCTTACCCACACTCAAACTCTCACCTCCTGAAAGTACTGCTCTCATGCAAGCAAGGAATTTGGGCCAGAATACCAGTACACAGCAGACTGCTCTTTTTGAAAGCTTCAGTGGAATTTTTAACGTCGACAACCTAAATGCATAGGGAACAGCTGGCTTTCAGTTTCCATCCGGAGGAGGGTATGCTCAGAGATGCAGCGTCCCCTTGTCACGCTGCATCGGGATGGCAGTGTGTGAAGGCCGACTCGGTCAGGCACTTAACGTAGACGAGACAAACAATACAGCAACTGAGCAATGTTTCTTCCCCTTGATTGAACCCAGACAACAGAGATCATCAAAGGAGTCAGATTTCTTGAATTAAACAAGCCAGGAATATGTTTGCATATATAATATATATATATAATATATATATATATATATATATATATATATATATATATATACATATTGATATATATGTATATTGTATATTGTATATAGCTATATAGATATGTACTATATATATATATATATATATATATATAATATATTGTATATCGTATATACATATAGATATGTGCTGTGTGTGTGTTTTATATATATATATATGTAGTATATGATACGTATATATATATATATATATATATATATTATATATATATAGATTATATACATCGAGCCTTGCAGATTTTTCAGTCATTGTTGGATTTACAGTGACATCCGGAACCAGTTTCCCTGCTTCCCGGCTGCTGAGTTTGGATGGACAACTTGATCTCGGTGGAGTCTGGGTGGTATGATATGTCTTCTACTTCTTAATGATGGATTTCACCGTACTCAAAGGGATAATTAGTGACATTTAAATCTTATTATAACCCTCTCCTGAACGATGCTTCTCCACCACTTCATGAATGACTTCTTTGGAAAGTTCCTTGGTCTTCATGTTTGCCTTGTTGGTTTACCAAGTGAGTTTCACATTAAAACTCCTTAGATAAGTGGAGGAGTTTAATTTTTAAGTTAAACCACTGACTATTACACAGGTGAAACCTATTGCACTTATTTTGTAAACGTTCAAACAAACAATTTACTCCTGAAGTGATTTAGGGTTAATTAGGTGAAGGGTTTGAATTCTTCTGTAACTGAGAATCATCTGATTTTCTCTGTTAATCCAACTTATTCATATTTTATCTGAATTTTTTTTAACTTTATCACTTTGGAGTAGTTTGTAAAGACTATATATAGTAAGTTTGATTTGAGAGCATCATGAAATAAGCTCAGATGGCATCAAAATGTAAAAACTTTGGAGGGAGTGAATAGTTTTGCAGGCCACTTTATGGATGTGTGTGTATGTATGTATGTATGTGTTGTATGTAT
>CM068954.1:192516112-192541547 GCA_035128595.1 Eptatretus atami | reverse complement strand
ACCGCCCGACCACCCCCAGAGGCCCCTGGCGTTTCTTATATCCTCCCTCCTGTTGGGTGGTGGATCGGTGGTAACTTTTCCTCTCATTGGTCGGGATTCCTGGGAAATCGCCGTCTGAGGTAATCTCATTCCTCATTGGTTCGGTGCTGTCGTGGAAATCGCCGTCTGTCCCTGATTGGGCAAGGGACAAGCCCTTGCCTTTCCGGGTGGTCTCGATCTGGAGCGATGGAAGCTCCGCCTATGTCTGTAGCCAGAACATGTGCGTAATGGCGTCGCGTGCAAGAAATGAAGGAATGGGGGTGGGGGGACTGATGAAAATCTAACTAGAAAGAAACTCGCAGCGCACACATGTAATTCCCATTAGACATAGGGAGGAATCTATCTACACACACTTATCGAAATAACTAAGCTTTGGGACTGCTCTGTCTGTTTGTGTGCTAATGGTTTCCAAATTCGCAACAGTAGATTATATATATATTAGTACGAATTCGCGCCCACTGGCGTGCGAACGGCCGCTTCCACTAATAGTAGCCGCTCGCCCACCGGACGGACAATTCAGTCGTGCCCTTCCGGAACAACGCCGGAAACCCTGTCACGGGTGGGTCTTCAACCCACCACGGCCTAGCCAATTTCTACCCGCGCAGAATAGGGTAATCGCCGAATATCGATATACCTAAGTACCCGCGCGGGTAGCCTACCGGAGACCGTACCTCGGCGCAGGTCGGCTTGGACACGAACCGCCCAAGTGGTCCGTTCCGTTCTGCAGTGATAACCGAGAGGTATTATCGCCCGACCTCGCCGGATCCGATTATATTTAACGGGTATTTAACAACCCAAACTATTATTCCGCGATGCAAGATGCATTTCAATGGGAGAAAGGAGGACGCAACGAACGGGGTACATTCACACAAGTACATTTATTTACAGCACGTACACATATACAGCCATGCAATCAATGGGGAAGGGACAAGACACGAGCAAGGTAAAAGCACTACAACCGACTATAAGCAATATCTAGTCACTTAACAGTTTTTACTTACAGGACACGGCGCCACCAACATTCATTCAAAGCAAAACCCAAGGAAAATAAAAGACTACCCCCACAGACAGGGGAGTCAGACAGGGTCCGTAGACCTTTATGGCGTGGACTTGGCAGACCGAATGAATCCCACGAGACCGTTGCAGGTTACCTGCACCCTCGTGGTGCTGGTGGGCGAGTCGCGACGTCTGTCCCCACGGCAGCTCGGACAGCCCGGCTGAGCTCGGCCTTCCACGGAGCCGGCGACTCTCTCCGGCGCTCTCACACGGATGCGCAGGCTTGCGCGAAAGCTGGCAAAGCGGCGCCTCCCGTCCGCGTCCCTGGTGCGACGCCCGGACTCCCACCGACTGCGAGCTCCGACGACTCGACCCGAACCACCGAACCCAAGACTCTTCGAAGACCAAGACGACGAAGAAGAAGAAGCCCACGCACCACCGAAACCACCACACCCCCAGACTGGCGTTCTGCGCGCCCTTATATCCCTCCGTTCCAACGCCTCGCCCCTCCCCTTTTATCGCTCCGCCCACCTTCCAGCTCCTGCAGGAAGCTTCCAGAAAAGGGCGTGCCCTCTCACCCCCCTCCCCGCGCGCATCGCGGGGGCGAGAGAATCTTTCTTGGCACAGGTCCAGGGAGATTCATTCCCCAAAATCAGGCCCCTCCTTTACATGACTCTGACCTTTGACCCGCATAGCCCTCCCCCACACCAAAGCGCGGGGAAAACAGGCGGGAATAACAAGGCGGAGAATCAGGCGGGAAAATCCGCGCACCATCGGAACTCCTCTGGTTTCCTTCGCTTCGTAGAGACGTTTTACATGAGCGGAGAGGGTTGTGATTGTGTTTGTGGAGAAGGATCGGCAGTTGGTGTAGCGGGAAGGTGGTTAGGTGACGTGGTTGTTGTGTTTGAGTGATCGTGGTTGTTGTGGTTTGAGGCGATCGTGGTTGTGTGGTTGAGGCGATCGTGTTGTTGTGGTTTGAGGCATCGTGGTTGGTGTGGTTTGAGGCGATCGTGTTGTTGTGGTTTTAAATAACGATAGTAAGAAAAACGGCTATCTCAAAGGATCACAGCCCTGTGACACGAATAATCCCATTAAACAACGGTGGGAAATCTAACTGAACACAACTTATCGATCTAACTGAACTACGGACCTTTATGGTGTTCTGCGAATTTCCACAGCCGTAACTATATATATATATGTGTGTGTGTCTATGTATATATGTATGTGTGCGTGTATGGTCGTGTGTGTGTGTATATATGTATATGTTTGTATATAGTATGTGTGCGTTTGCATGTATGTATTATGTATGTAATTTTTTTTCATTCAGTTTTTGTGCAAACCGTTTTTTCTTCCTGTGAAAGGCTTAAACCCATTTTACCTTCTAATATAACATCTATTGTCAAGTTAAGTTTGTAAATTCGTGGAGCTATTGCACACTTTGAGGGAGAGGTGGTGCTGGACTGAAGTAATGGCCTGTAAAGATTTATCTTTGTCTATCTCTCCTTTCAGCTTCATTAGCAATGTGTTTCAGTTAATTCGTGAGATTTGCTTGGCATTGCAGTGAGGTTTGTAACACTTGGCTGTCTGGACACTGCGATCCGTGAATGTCTCATTGGCGTGTTCAGATTTTTGTAAATAGGCCAGTTGGCAGTGTGGCGCGTGCTCGGGCTCGGTTACCCAGAGGCCGTTTTAACAACAGCCAACAGACATGAGCAGTCACCCCGGCGCCAGGCAAGCGAATGCCAGTGCTGGAGCTGGCAGGTGCCTGGCTGACTAGTCTTCATGAGGCTGACAAAGCAAGCAGGTTTAGCTCGGCAAGCAGGTCGGATAGAGTAACTGAGCTTTGACTTTCTGCAAAAATGTATTATCTCTATTTCATATATAGAGATAACCTATAGTATAAGAGAGCCGTGTGTGTGTGTGTGTGTGTGTCGCCATCTTTCTCAGAAATGGCTGAACGGATCTTCCTCAATCTTGCAGAGGTTCATCAGTGTGTGCCGTGGAGTGTTTTCTGGCAAAACCACCCCCCAAAAAATCCGTTTTTAAAAAAATCTCTCTAATAGTGCCTAAACCTTTGCAGCGATCAATGTGAAAGGTAATATTAAATGATCCCCGACCCCATTCCTTCGTGGTATAGGGATGTATTTAGTCACCACAAAAAAAAAATTTCGATTTCTTCAAAATGCCAACAGGATCAGAACAGGACCGGACAATGACAGGTACTCCTGCTGGCACTATCTACTATGATGGTTCTGAGAACTGAGACCTGAAGGCAATGGCACACAACATATAGTGGTTCCCAAGATAGTTATTTCAATATTACTTATTCCAGGTTGGGTCCTTCTGTTGTGTCTAATGGGTTACAAAGAGAATATGCATTGTGAGAGATCCGTTAGGTTTTTCTTCACCATTTTCTTCCCTGTACAAGAACCTCTCCTTACACGACCGAGCACACGCTACTAGCAATCTAATGTACATATGCGTGCCAAAACCTGTTTGAATCTGCACGCCACAACCAAATTGCCATCTCCACCACCATAGCCTTCTTCACCACAATTCTTCCACAATGTCAGTGATAACCACCCTGTCTGCTTTGGATACACACCAGACTTTATTCTCATTCAAACACCGCCATTCAAGCTCGTCTTTCCAGTCTTCTTCCATGATCCACATCGCCTCGCCCAACAACGACGCTTCAACTCCACAACCACATCAACCTCGTTCATCTCACCACTACCCACCCCTTCCTGCACCTCGGGACCATCATCTCGCCTCACCCTCAGACACCTTTGGCTCATGATCAGACCCAAACCCAGCGCCATTACAAATCAAGCCATTTACACCAAGGCGCAAGTGTGCATCTGCCATTCTTTCATGCTCCTCTAACAGCAGGGACTGCCCTGCTGTCCAGCAAGCAATATGCGCCCTTCCCAGGTGTTCGAAAGACAGATGGGGACCGCTGAATGTCAGCCCCATGTTTCTATGTTCAGTTGAGCATATGTGGCACAGTCAGAGGACTAATGGAGGCAGATCCAGCACAGCACCCTCACGGGGAGGATGACGTCACCCCAGAGCACCTTTGGACGAATGCGCACGCCACACTCAAAGGAAAGAGGGCGGCGTGTGACCCATCTTCAGCTTTGTCTGCAAGTTCTTCTTCTGTAAGTGGTTCGGCTGGAGAGATCAACAAGGAGAGCTTCTGGAGCGAGAGCTGATGGTGGTTGCAACGGAACACTGAGAAAGCGAACCAAGTGCCAAGCAGTATGGGCACAGTAGTGAGCGAGAGGTGAAATCAGCCACCGAAAATGATAGATACTTCTCATTCTCACACATTCTTTCTCTCTTTTCCGACTTAACTATTGTGCAACCACAGTAGACATCAGCGAGAGCAAAGCCTGACGAACCGCTCTTTGTGAGAGCAACCACTTATGTGCACCGCATCTCACTCATACTTCTTCATTGTGCACCCAGACACCCCCCTATGCTCATCATTACGCCCCCCCCCCCTCCACCCCCTTTCCTTCTCTGCACTTTGGACGAGCACATGGCGGGTAAGCCAGAGGTCGCCAATGCCTAAGCTTTTCTCTTATCTCTCTCAGTAATCTACCCTTCTGTGGAGTGATCCTGATGGTGCCTGTTAAGTTAACTTAATTAAGTTTGAGTAAGCGAGATAGAATCGGTGTATAATTCTGTTCGATGTCTCTACACAGTAGGAATGTGTCACTCCATGTCTTTTGACACACCAGATGAATACTCCATGTCCCTGCTGTATGAATGTCCTCCGTAAATAAACCCCTTGGCTTTACTGTGCCACATGCTTTTCCTCACCCTCCTTATAAATAAACCAATGTCAGTTCAGTTCAGCCTGCTCGTAGTGTCCTTTCCTCCGTTGGTCCAGCACAGTCCGCAGTATTATTAGACAGGAAGTTTTACCCCATGTGATTTGCTCTCGTTAGCCAATGTACACTCACTGTATCACTTGACAGTAACCAAGTGTGCGCTGAGGACACGGAAGTCGGTTAATCGAGCTAGCTCCCAGGTAAACGGTGTTCCACGGATAACCCTGTTAGAGTCGACGAGGTTAATTGACATTCATTGTTGCTTAGCAACCCGCCGGGTCACGGAGTTTATATTGGGTCGCCGAAATAGGTGACCCTTATTGTCAGTAATTCTGTCTGTTTGTTTGGATGTTTGTTTGAGATGTGTTGTTCGTTTGTCATCAGCATAATTGGTAGTAATGTGGGTGGATTTTGACCAAACTCAGTGGTAGGTACATCTTATGACCTTGTCTTTGGAAATTGTGATGGTTGCTAGGGACGCTTTCGTTCCCTAGCAACACCGAAAAACCTTCAAAATCGGTACCGTTCACGCGAAATCAATTCCGAAAGCCATTATCCACGTAGGGTTATGAAATTTGGCAGAATGATCTACAGGTGATGCTCTATCAAAATATTCCGGTTTTGTGAAATAAGGAACTTTACCCGTACGCCCCCTCAATTAGGATATGCGCGAAAATTGGCGAAAATTGAAGGCCCCTAGCGACCAGGTGAGTGTATCTTACGAATGAACTTTGCAGGTTCATGGTACTCAATGAGTACTACAACTTTGCCTCAGGACATATTGACCATTCGCTTAGGTCAGGGGTCAAAGGTCAATTAGTGCAAAAATCGATAATATGCGAGAGCTGGAGGTGCCTTCGTGCCAATGCTACTCCTCCTAGGGTTATGGTCGGATGGTCATGAAAATTCCACTAATCGTCTGGAATACATTGTGCACAAACGATCGAGCCGATTTTCGATTTAGATCTTTGTTCACCCACAGCACCCCTCGAACTTTGGGGATTTCCGATTTTCAACCGCATTTTCGGTACTTTTCATTCAAATGGATCCGAGTAGTTATCAGTAGATGGAACTGGATGAGATTTGATATGCATAATCTTAAGTGATTCCCTATCCACTATATGACATCCATTTTGCTCTATATCTTATAGTTTCCATGCTCGGCGACCCATTGCCGCCTACCGCTTGTTATATATATTTATCCCTGAAAGTTCAGCTCCTAGGTCAAATCCTCTCGGAGAAGTAGATGATACATACAGTGGGGAGAACAAGTATTTGATACACTGCCGATTTTGCAGGTTTTCCCACTTACAAAGCACGTAGAGGTCTGCAATTTTATCAAAGGTACACTTCAACTGTGAAAGACGGATCTAAAACAAAAATCCTGAAATCACATTGTATGATTTTAAAATAATAATTTGCATTTTATTGCATGAAATAAGTATTTGATACATCAGAAAAACAGAACTTAATATTTGGTCAGAAACCTTTGTTTGCAATTACAGAGATCAGACGTTTCTGTAGTTCTTAACCAGGTTTGCACAGACGATGCAGCAGGGATTTTGGCCCACTCCTCCATACAGATCTTCTCCAGATCCTTCAGGTTTGGGGCTGTCGCTGGCAACACAGACTTTCAGCTCCCTCCAAAGATTTTCTATTGGGTTCAGGTCTGGAGACTGGCTCGGCCACTCCAGGACCTTGAGATGCTTCTTACGAGCCACTCCTTAGTTGCCCTGGCTGTGTGTTTCGGGTCGTTGTCATGCTGGAAGACCCAGCCATGCCCCATCTTCATGCTCTTGTTGAGGGAAGGAGGTTGTGGCCAAGATCTCGCGATACATTGGCCCATCCATCCTCCCTCAATACGGTGCAGTCGTCCTGTCCCCTTTGCAGAAAAGCATCCCCAAAGAATGATGTTTCCACCTTCATGCTTCACGGTTGGAGGGTGTTCTTGTGGGTTGTACTCTCCTTCTTTTTCCTCCAAACACGGCGAGTGGAGTTTAAACCAAAAAGCTCTATTTTGGTCTATCAGACCACATGACCTCTCCCATTCCTCCTCTGGATCATCCAGATGGTCATTGGCAAACTTCAGACGGGCCTGGACATGCGCTGGCTTGAGCAGAGGGACCTTGCGTGCGCTGCAGGATTTTAATCCATGACGGCGTAGTGTGTTACTTATGGTTTCTTTGATACTGTGGTCCCAGCTCTCTTCAGGTCATTGACCAGGTCCTGCCGTGTAGTTCTGGTCTGATCCCTCACCTTTCTCATGATCATTGAGGCTCCCGAGGTGAGATCTTGCATGGAGCCCCAGACCGAGGGAGATTGACTGTTATCTTGAACTTCTTCCATTTTCTAATAATTGCGCCAACAGTTGTTGCCTTCTCACCAAGCTGCTTGCCTATTGTCCTGTAGCCCATCCCAGCCTTGTGCAAGTCTACAATTTTGTCCCTGATGTCCTTAGACAGCTCTCTGGTCTTGCCCATTAGGAGAGGTTGGAGTCTGATTGATTGAGTGTGGACAGCTGTCTTTTATGCAGATAACGAGTTCAAACAGGTGCAGTTAATACAGGTAATGAGTGGAGAATGGGAGGGCTTCTTAAAGACAAAACTAACAGGTCTGTGAGAGCCGAATTTCTACTGGTTGGTGGGTGATCAAATACTTATTTCATGCAATAAAATGCAAATTAATTATTTAAAAATCATACAATGTGATTTTCAGGATTTTTGTTTTAGTTCCGTCTTTCACAGTTGAAGTGTACCTATGATAAAAATTACAGACCTCTACTGCTTTGTAAGTGGGAAAACCTGCAAAATCGGCAGTGTATCAAATACTTGTTCTCACCACCTTGTGATACACTTGCTACATTATATTGTATATCGATTTCCCCCTTTTTCCAGGAGGTTGGTTGAATGATGGCATTCCTCCATACAGATCTATCCATTGCATCAGTTTTGTGAAAACCCAAATCTTCCATCTTCAATCCATATCTTTCTCGGACATCCTCTTCACTTTCTTCTTTCTACCATGAGCTTTAACGCTTTCTTTGCAGCCTCATCTTCTGATCTTCGTTGCACACAATGAAATCAACCAAGTCTTATCTTCCTAAGTTATTCTGCACTCGTATTGATTTTTAATCTCTTCCTGATATCTGAGCTCGGCATTTTCTTTCAGAGACAATTACATTCATCCATCATGTCGTTCTCGTCTCTGTTTTTTTGTTTTTACATTATTTTGACATCTTTGATCAGCATTGCTCACGTTTGGCTTCCAAACATCAATACTGGTCGATACAGCTTTAAAAACTGTCACATTTTTACAGATGTTAGAATGTTTCTATACTTCATAATAACACCTAGTTGTCCACCAGTCGTCCATCTTGGATCTGATCTCGAAAATAAATGACGTGCATATGTATGCCATCATTCTTTATCTCTGTGTCAAGTTTGAACAAAATCGATGAATGCATGTCCGAGAAATGGCTGAGAACGTGTTGGGTAGTACATAGGGTAGTAACGATGATGTCATTGGAGAAGTGGTATTCCAGCCATAACTGGTTGAATCAAAATCCTTATCCGAAAAATCTGAAACTTCATATGTCTGATCGAAACGCCGACGTGAGTGAAGAATTATATTTATGATGTCATCAGTCACATGGTCTGGTGGCCAAGTTTGATCGAAAATAAAAACGTTAAATAAAAAATCTTCTTCTCCAGAACCGCTTAAGAGATCGATGCGAAACTTCACGCGTGTATGATTGACTAGCCATGGGGTATGTAGTTTGAATACTGTATATATATTTTTTCATATTCACCTTCATTGATGCAATTTTGCCTTAATGTGCACAAAAGTGGTTGTTAAATATCCTAATAATTAATAGATAATCAATAAAGCTACAGAAATGGCAATATGTGACATAATAGGGTGCATGAATGATACTATGTAGATGGGCCAGAATAGCAGTGTGTGCAGTTAACGATGACATTTTGTTGAGAATGAGTGCGCGAGGTGAGACTTTACACTCTACCGAGTGCCATTCTAGTTAAACCTTATTTTGATACCTTTTTATTCCTGTGGTTGTTGAGATTGATTGCTTCTCCGTGCGCGAGTAGATTGCCAACAGGCATTTGAGAGCTGTGTTCTTGGCGTGTGCAACCAAATTTTACAATCATAACATTTCCTGAGCTTCCATTTGAAGCGCCTCGTGATTTAAATTAAAGTCTCGATGCTAAAGCCATCTTGCAGAGTGTTAACTCCAGTGTCAGTACTTTCAAAAGATTGACAGATGCAGTTTAACATGAAGAAATATAAGGTGCTGGAGATAGGTAAGAATAATGAATTTAGAGATTACATGATGCAAAAAGGGGCAATCTTGTTGCATCTCACACAGGAGAAGGATCTGGGGGTGGTAATAGATATGGGGTTGGGGGGGGGGAGGGGTAGGCATACAGGACAATGCCAGGTAGAATAGGTAAAAGCAAAGAGGTTTAAGGTTGTATTCATAGGGGGATAAATACTAAATCAAAGGAGGTAGTGTTAACAATATATAGGAAAATAGATAGTGAGACCTCATCGAGAATATTATGCTCAGTTTCAATCACCACATCTGAGGAAGGATATAGCTTCCATAGTAAGAGTACAGCATAGTTCTACTAGATTGATTCTGGGCCGAGCTAGACCCGGCTATGAGGAGCGGCTGAAGGAGACAGGGCTTCATACACTAGAAAGGAGGCGGTTACGAGGAGATATGATAGAGATGTTTAAGATAATGAAAGGTGTAGATAAAATAAGTGAAGATTAATTATTCAACAGAGTAGACAGTGATAGGACCAGGGGCCATAGCCTGAGAGTAAAGAAGAGGAGAGTTAAGATGGTAGCAAGGCAGGGGTCTTTCACTCAGAGAGTAGTTAATGCATCGAATGGCCTCCCTGGAAAGGTAGTGGCAGCAGAAACAGGAGATAAGTTTAAATTAGAATTAGATAGGTACCTATAGGGTGTCATCAGTCCCAGTACACGGTTTTAGCTGCTTATTGTACACCGTCCCTCCTTATTCCATCTTCAGGCGCTGCGCTCCGGAAGGGCGTACTCAGTTTTCACTCCGTTTGTTATGACGAATATTGAAAATTTTCATCAAATGTCGGTCTGTCTTGTTTGTATGTTTATCGGTGAGTGTGACAATTCGCAAATGCTTTCAGTTATCTTCGTAAAACTTTACCAGAAGATTCCGAAGTACAAAAGTGGGGCTGTCAATGTTTTTTTTTGACTATATATGTCAAAGATCAAGGTGACAGTGACGTCATTTGCATGAAACAGATATGACCAAAAGTGTTTGTGCAAACTTGACACAAATTAGTTGGAAAACATCACCTTCAAATTCTGAGCATATTAGACGATCCGATCGTGATTAAAGCGCAAGATTTCTGGAGGGGCTTCGGGACAGGTGACGCATTTCCAAAATGGCGCAATCCGTTGATGTATAACATCATTCCATGGCAACAAAGTCGCCCATGTTAAAGTTTCGGGGGGGGGGGTTAGGGACAAAAAGACGATAACTCGAAATGCTTCAAGATACAGGTATCAAATTGCAACCATGTTAAAAGGTCAAGGTGACCTGACGTCATTTGCATGATTTCCGTCATACTTGTCAGGCTAGCACCTGCTGCCTTTTTTTTGTATACATTGTCAAGCGTCTTATAAGAACTAACACACAGAACATATAACAAAGGGAGCAGGAGAGAAGAAGGGGTGGAAAGGAGGACAAAACAGTGGGGAACAGAGACATTACTAGATCTGTGGAAGGAGAAGGATGGGGCGGGAACACGGGGTAAACAAGATGACACCACAGGACTTTCAGGACGGAAAGCAGGGAATTTGAAGGAGGTGGTATGGGGTAGGATTAATGGGGTAGAAAAGATCGAGGATTTGGATGGGGGAAGATATGACATGGAAGTGAACAGCTGATTTGAAGACCTGGAGGGAAGAATGGGAGTTTGTTTCAGAGGTGGGGGAAAAAAGAGAATGAAGGAGTGAAGGTGGCAGTCATTGATTTTTGGTAGTTTCATTAGAAGGGGGTTGCTGTCGACCTTGAGTACCCTGCGGAAATATGGGACGGGTGGGGGCAGTTCACAACAGAGTAGGGGGGAAGGGGGGCGAGGCCGGAGAGGAGATGGCAGAATACAGAATGACCACCGACCTGCCTGTGGTGAGAGAGTGAGAGACCCAAAGACTCTGCTTCATCGCGGGAAATACAAATGATCCGAAGAACCTTGGTTTCCACAGCGTGAAGCCGAGAAAGGTGAGAGGCGGGAGCACCAGCTCAGAGGAGAGAGCAGTACTCCATCAGGCTGCGGATGAAAGCTTTGTATGTGGTCAGGAGCTCAGGTGAGCCGAGGCAGGACTTTGCACGACGGAGGATTCCCAGTTAGCAACTAGCTTTGGAGGCCAGCTTGGAGATGTGGCTTTCCCAGGAAAGATCATGGCAGATAGTGAAACCCAGAAATTTGAATGAAAGGACTTCTTCCAGAGGATTGTTGAGAAAGTAGATTGGGGGGGGGGGAGAGGTTCCAGACAGTTCTTTCAGAGAGACATAGTGAGAGTGTGAAATTTGTTCGGATTGAAAGACATGTTCCACGTGTTGGACCAGTTTGTGATTTTATTCAGATCTGTAGAGAGTGAAGAAGCTGCTGCATGCCGATCTGAGGGATGACAGATGGTACGGCAGAGGGTGAAGTCATCAGCAAAGAGATAGAGGATTTTCCAGAGGGTTGAGAGATCATTGATGAAGACCAGAAAAAGAACAGGCCCAGAATGCGACCTTAAGGAACTCCACTGGACAGGAAGAGGAGTGAGAGAACTCCATTTAGGCACCACACGTTGACTTCGATAAGGAGAGGAAGTCTGCGAGCCATGAGTGAGATGGCCTTGGATACCATTGGAAGAGAGTTTGGTGAGCAGGGCAGGGTGCCAGACCGTGTCAAAAGCACGCGATATGTTTAGGGAGATGGCTCTGATCTCATGTCTGGCATTGAGGACCTCCATCCATTGTTTGGAAGTTTGTTTGTTTTGTTTATGTTTGCCTTCTTGTTTGTTTTCTTGTTTGTTTGTCCGGGCGATATCTCAGCCATCCTTTGAGTTAGGAAGCTGAAATTTGGGGACAAAAGTGAAGATGTGCTTTGGCAAAAACAGTGTTTTTTTATTTTTGATGAATCAATTCATTGATTAATTACTTAATTATTATCGATTTATTAATTACTTATGAATCCTTTCTCATCTGGGCAATATCAGGCACCTTTTGAGCTCGGAAGATGAAATTTGGACCTGACTGTGACCAAGTGATTTGGCTATAAAGGGTATTTTTGATTTATTGATTCATCAATTAGTCGATTAGTTACTTAATTTTCAAAAGGTTACAGATTCGGATGAAACTGTGGTGGTTTGAGTATGCTTTTGGCCAATTGATAAAGAAATTAGATATTTTACGATTATTATTTATTTCCTTTAATTACGCAATTGATCAATAAATTATTGGACACCGCTCCCTCCCGATTCCGTTTCCACGGCTGTTGAATTAATACCAGGTCGGGTTAACTCGGCCTGTAGTCCTTCCGAGGTCGGCAAAATGAGTGCCGGAATGCCGGTGTGCTGCGTCGGAGTGGTGACCCGTCCAGGATTGTGCCCAATAGCCGAGGAGACTGCTTCGGCAGCACCAACGCTCTGCACGGAGTCTGGTCCCGATCTCCTGTAGATGGAGTAGAGGTGGCAGATAGCGGGGTCCAGGGATGTTGGCATGCCTTGTAGGTAGTCTGTGTGTGGGTGAGTGATCGTGTCCGCGTGTAGTGATCGCAATCTCTGTGAGAGGGTCTATTCAAAAATTGAATGTGTGGTTGGTGTTTGTGCATTCCTCACCCGAAAACCACCTTCGTGCCCCCCTTCGCCCCCCCTCCCAAATATCTATATTAATATTTTAAATTTATTTGCAGAAATAACACGTTCTGATGAATACTCGTCGCCGGTCAAGTTCCCGCAATATTATTCAAATAAGAGAAGGCATGTTGGTTAAATCCTGAATTCTGAAACACCTTGTGGGTTGTGGATGCAGTGGAGACTAACAGTGCGTAATGTGTATAAAAGTACGAATACCGAACATTTGTGCCCAGACTCTCCGTGATCCCCGACACAAACAACAAGCATAAAGGAAACCAGTGTCTGACAAACTAGGGACGTACTGTGCTTATTACGTACGACGTGGTCGGTCGGTCAGTACGTGAAACGCAGTCTTACGTGTAGTGGGCCGACTCGATGTACCACACAACGTGGGAAACCGAAACCTACTCGATGGAAACCCAGAATGCCACCTTAAAAATCGGTGAATTTAAATTACAATCCACAAATATCGTGAATAAAATGTCTCGGATCTTGATTCGTGCAAACGACATCAATCGGGCTTCATTATGACACACAGGAGAACGTTGTACCCGTGATGGGATTGTTATCGTGATTTGTTATTTTTTTAATTCCTTGCTCATCGTCGCTGTGCTCGGCTCGAGGCAACGCACGTGCTCGGCGTCGATCCGTCGCGTCACGTGGTCCATCGCGCACGTGGTCCATCGCGGGAAAGCTGCACGTGGAGCCCGGTTTGCCGCGTCACGTGTCTCCACGTGACGCGCTGGGAGCCCACGTGACGCGCTGGTGGAGCCCACGTGACGCGCTGCCGCCGTGTCCGCATTCTCGCAACCGGCGCCGTCACGTTTCCCGTGGGAACTGCATCGCGGCGCTGCCCAGGCGAGCACTGCACCGAGCGGCGGCGTTTATCGCTGCATGAAGTCACCGCGTACATTGTATGAGAATAAATTTCACTCACCGACACGTCAAGATGTCTGTCGTAACTCGTGTGGACAGAAATTTAATTTGTGCGGCCTGTGGGAGCGGCTGGGGGGGGCGTTATGTTATTATCCTGTTTCAAACGTGTAATTCAAAACACTTCAACAATCACTGCTCTGGAAAACGTGGGGACAGGAAGACTGAACTGTAAAGGGTACGACTTGTAATACCCTCTCCCACCTGTGGCGGCGCTCCACGATACACATTTACAGAAGATTGATCCACCACCCCCCTCAAATCACCGGCAAAGATAAAAACACCCCGATGCACAATCAGGTCATCTGATCCGTTTTAGCAGTCTGGATGTAATCAGTCAGAAACTGGAGAGGAGTCGTCGTGACAAACACACACAAAACAAACACACAAATAAAGTGTGTACTTTAACAACCTGTGTAGTCTCTGTCCATTCCTAAACCTGAAATCTCACCCATATGTGGAGGAAGCAATCAACACAATTCACACCACAAACACAACACAAAACACAACAAACACATCACACACACACACACAAACAACAAGCACACACAAACAGACACACACAAACACACCAGACACACACACACAAACAGACACACACACAGACACCACACACACACACACACAGAACACACACACAACACAACACACACACAACACACACAACACAACAGACACACACACGCACACACAACACCACCACCACACACAAAACACACAGACAAACACGCACACACAGACACACACAAACACACACGCATACACACACGCACACACACAACACACGCACACACACATCCATAAATTATAGTAATTCCGTTTCCTTCCCCTGCATGTCCTCAAAATTTCATTCCACAATTCATTCTCCCCTTATCCTTCTCCCAACCTGTTCCTTCACCTCCTTCACTCGATTTTAAATTTACACATTTACACTTTACACGTGGAACACACAGATGGCCTCTTCGAACATTTACACCTCTTGTTCTGATTCGAGACTTTATAAGTTGTGGCTTTTCAATTGAGACGTCAACTTGAAGCATCTTGGTTACCTCTTACTTCCCAAGATAGACAGAGGTTATCTGTCTGTCTGTCTACACACCTGTGTGTCTGTCCATCCGTCCGTCTGTCTGTGAGCAGGCTGGCTCAAAAATGTATTGACAGATTCGGATGAAACTTGGTGGACAGGTTCAATGTGTAACGAGGACGAATTGATTCGATTTTGGTGAAGGTCCGAATCCGGATCCGGAGATGAGGATTTTTTTTTTAATTTTTAAAGTGATTCTTCACCATTGAGAGGATGGTGCTCAAAAACGATACAAACAATGATGTACAGTGAAAAACGTTGTGGACGAGTTATGTCAAAACTAGGTGGATGAGTTGGGTAGGTGACAAGAACAAGCCGATTCGATTCGGCTTCAGGTCCGAATCCAGATCCGGCCGATCGGTGGGAGAGTTGGGAGAGAAACATTAAATGTTCAACCCTAGGGTTTCAAATGAAATACGTTCCTAAAAATAAAAAAACGATCTGTTCGATATTCATCATATCTATTAATTCCAGTAGTGTGTGTGTTGTGTGTGTGTGTGAGTGTGTGTTGTGTGTGTAGTGTTGTGTTGTGTGTGTGTGTGGCTAGTGACCGCTGTTAATGGACACCACTGTCCAATCTAATTAAACTTGCCAGGTATATTGCTGGGGACCTGAGTATGTTGCTTTCAAGGTTTGATATTAATCGACAAGTGGTTCCAAGTTATGGCATTTATTTACCAAACACATGACAAGACACTGTGCTGCGTAGGCGTGGCCAATGGGGACAAGGGGCCATTTAGTTACCAATGGACAGGACACGTACTTGCGTAGCGTGGCGATGGGGAAAGGGCACCATTTAGTTACCAATGACAGGACACGTTGCTGCGTAGGCATGGGCCGATGGGGAAAAGGGCGCCATTTAGTTACCATGACGGAACGTTGCTGCGTGGGTGGCGATGGGGAAAGGGCACCATTTAGTTACCAATGACAGGACACCGTTGCTGCGTAGGCATGGCCGATGGGGAAAGGGCCGCCAGATTAGTTACCAATGACAGGACACTTAGCTGCATAGGCGTGGCAATGGGAAAGGGCCATTTAGTTACCATGACAGGACGTTACTGCGTAGGCCGTGGCGATGGGAAAGGGCACCATTTTAGTTACCAATGACAGGAACACGTTGGAACTGCGTAGGGCATGGCCGATGGGGAAAGCGGCGCCATTTATTTACCAATGACAGACACGTTGCTGCGTAGGCGTGGCTGATGGGGAAAGGGCAACCATTAGTTACCAATGACAGACACGTTGCTTGCGGTAGGCATGGCCGATGGGGAAAGGGCGCCATTTATTACCAATGACAGGGGACACGTTGCTGCGTAGGCTGGCTGATGGGGAGAAGGGCCACCATTTAGTTACCCAATGACAGGACACTTGCTGCGTAGGCGTGGCCGATGGGGAAAGGGCGCCATTTAGTTACCAATGACAGGACACCGTTGCTGCGTAGGCGTGGTCCGATGGGGAAAGGGCGCATTTTAGTACCATGAAGGACACGTTGCTGCGTAGGCATGGCCTTGGAGAAGAGATCCTCAGTTACCAATGACAGGACCGTTCTGCATAGGCGTGGCCAATGGGGAAAGGGCGCATTTAGTTACCCAATGGGACAGGACACGTGCTTGGCATTTTTGCACCCACAGTATCTATCTTCTATCTATTCTATAATTCCAGCAATCTTGTTTGTTGCCTTTCAAAAGGTTTGAAATTAATCGGACAAGTGTTCCAGTTATGGCCAAGTTTAGAGCTGCGTTCCCCATTACGGTTAGAACTACGGACTTCCGGTAGTGATGACTTAATGTATTATATTAATTTACTCGATTTCTCATGTGCATTTATAGATAAACACAATGCCTAATCCAGTCGTCGATTTACGAGAGCGAAGGAATGGCCTGTGTGGTGTTTGAAAGTTATTATTATTTTTTTGTACGTACGGCCACGTGACATGAAGAACGGCCGTGGGTTTTGTTGTTTCTGTCACGTGGTTTTGAAAAAAAAAATTTTTTTTTTTAGTGTGGTTGTTTCTGGCCGCGGTTTGAAATTTTTTTTTATTATTTATTTTTTTTGTGCACGTACGGCCACGCACTAGTTATAACAATTGTACGACATCAACTTGAAATGATTTTAATGTACACATGACCAAGAAATACACTTTCGATTTCACATGAACAAAAGCTCCATGACAAGCTGAACCCAAGTGGCTCCCAAAACCTTCCCACAAATGTTAATCCTCTAAACATTAAGAGAATAATCCATACGTTGCCCATCGATTGGGGACATCTACATAATACTGTACATAAAATTACTCCTCCACTTACCACACCCCCACCCCTCCAATCCCTCCTCACCCCCACTGTCACACTTTTCTCCTGTTGTGTGGAATGTCTTCCAGCCTCTCATTTCTCTTTCGACATTCAAGAACCAGTTTATTTATGAGAGAAGAGAAAGAGCAGAGAGAGAGGAGACAGAGAGAGACAGGAGAGAGACAGAGACAGACAGAGAGAGACAGAGACAGGACACAGAGGAGTGTGGACTACCTGTCCTGCCAATCTACGATATAAAACAACACGTGTATTTGTAATGTTTGTCTGTCGCCCTTCATGAGGACGATTTAAGAAAGGGTTTTCAATGGCCAACCTGTTAAACCGTCTGTGTGTCACCGGTCTAATTTTCAAGGATTAACAAAACACTCGAAAAACATTTTCCATGAAAGAGTAATTACGTTTCTTATATTGGAATTGCAGATGATGACTTGAAACTGAGCCTCAAGGGCGAGTGTACAGAAATGTTTACAAAAAAAAAACCTAATGAATACAACGCACAGGGAGGTAAAATGCTGCATGTGATGGTAACAAGCGTAGAGTAAAAACGACGTGTCCATTTCCGTCTCGTAGGGATGTCTAATAAATAAAGATGTAACACACCCGACACTAGGCGAGGCTTCAGACTTTGGCACGCTCACCGAGGCTTGTTACCGTCGAAACGAAACGTCCAGAAATCAAGATAAATATATACATTTTGTACATGTGTGTTTTAAAATAATCGCTTTCTGCTACGAAACATCATCCTTCCAGTCATTTGAATATTCGAATAAAATAATTCCAACCCGTCATTTATCGACTGGCTTTTCAAACTAGTTTCCATTGTCCACCCCCACATCCCCATTGCTGACACAGTTGGTACTCTCTAATCGAGTTAAACACAAGTTTGTAATTTGTTTTGCGCTTCTACATTACTTTTGCCTCCCTCCCCCTTTTCCCCCCCAACCTCATATCCTTTTCTCCTCATCCTCAGCCTTCATTTTATCGATTTTTTCCTTCATTCCACTCTTGAACACATTATACAGAACGACCACTTGGCAGGATAAAACTGGTTTTACGTAATGTCTGGGAACGACTATTACCGGATCTTGTCTTCCATGTCATGCCAATCAAAGCTGATTTCTTATCCCTCTGTGTCCAGTCATCAGCAAAGATAATCACAGGCTCAAACGATTGTACACAAGGCAAGGTACAAGAATTAGGACAAAGTTAGTTGTTCCGTCAGAAAGTCAACCCAACAACCATGTTCTATTACTTTATGTTTGTCCCTTTTGGATGGCTTTGAGCCCTTAGCAGAGAGGTTTACGCACACTCACCTCTCAGCTCTTAGACTGGGTACAATCCTACCCATCTTGAAACTGTCATCCCGTGTTCCACATACAGGTGATTCATTTCAAACGTGTGTGCCGCCCCTCGGATGCACGTTAACTGGACGCGTGCCCATCTGTCGGAATTGTTGTGGGACGTTAAAGATGGTCCTTCGTGAGAGTAGACGGGCTATCGCCGGCACGCTGAAACAATTCCAATTCCTGGTCTAGTACTGCTGGGCCAAGAAACTGCTCCGGCAAAAAAACAGAATTCGAAAATTAAATAAAGAAATTTATCCTTCATTGTTTATCCAGCAATAGTCCTCATTGGTGCTAAATGTGCTGTTTTAGATCGCATTTCCATTGGTGTCCCACAAGGGGCTTGACTGCTCTGTGATGGAACAGCTGGGCGCTACACGTCACTGATGACGTTTGCGTCCTTGAGGACGACAAGCAGTGCGGTTATGGTGATTTATTCTGCTGTCGCTGGCCTGCAGTCTGGGTTCAGCTGCACTCTCACCTGCTACCTGAAAATGAATTTCACCCATTCCGCCTTTGCCAAGGGCAGCAGCTGTTACAGCCGCACCCAGCCACCCTGGGGCCCACCGGGGAGATTACTTGGGGACAATTGAGAAATCCTCTACCTGGCTACCTATTGCGGTGCGTCAGACAAGCTCTCGAGCATGCCACTTACGGGTTTTATCTTCACGGGCTGAATAATAATGCGGACTAAGAAGTCCTCATCCTGGTAAATTAACTTCTTAACAATCTGCGGTTTTGAATTGTGACTTCGATCCCATGAATTATATGATGTTGGGAAACAAGGAATGTGCACGAGCTGCTCGAGTAATTGTGATATTGAGGGGGGGAGGAGGGTGGGAGTGTAAGGGGCACGTGGTTTTGTGGGGTGTTATTTCAGACCGGTTAACGCTAATTCTCAGCAATTAATGCACGGTGGTCTGTTTCCCTCACCTTTCTCTTCCCTGATACCTCCAGCAACCCTCAATGCATACCCTCAGCCCTCTCCTTTCTACTCTCCACCATCCGACTTCTCTCACCATTCCTCTTGTCCCTTCCTTCTTTCCGCAGGTTCAGTGCGCAACAATATCCCCCAGACATGTTTCTTCATGAATCGCATATTCCTCCGAGCCTCAAAATCTCACTCCCAAGCTTTCCGAAACGTGCTTTTGCCAAACACTTCACGTTTTGTCTTTCGTGTTTTCTCCAGGGACACCCGAACATACTCTGACATTGCAGTCAATGAGCTGTAAACTTTTCGGCTTGATTGGGCGTCAAGACATCAAGCAGACTCGTCAAGATCTCATCACGAAAGACTTCCGTTTCAGGGGAAACCCCAAGGGGAAGAGGGAGGGGAAGGGATCCCAAAAAAGTTGGTTGTTTTTTCTTTTTTTTTTGTTTCTTCACCGCTGAGTCTGACGGTGCTCAGTTGCAGCGCCACTTCTCTTTGATTTGTGGTGGGACGTCAAAACCTCTATCACAACCTCCAGGACCTCAATTCACATCCACCATGACCTCAATCACACCTCCAGGCCCTCAATCACACCCTCCAGGCCCATCAATCACACCCTCCAGGCCCTCAATCACATCCTCCCAGGACCTTCAATCACACCCTCCAGGACCTCAATCACACCTCCAGGCCCTCAATCACACCCTCCAGGACCTCAATCACAACCCTCCAGGCCCCAATCACACCCTCCAGGAACCTCAATCACACCCTCCAGGACCTCAATCACACCCTTCCAGGACCTCAATCACATCCTCCAGTGACCTCAATTCACACCTCCAGGCCACGTGGGATTTTACGAGGTGGTTGACATCACCAAACCTCTTGTCCATTCCTCCATCATCTTTATTACCCCTACTGATCTTTTCGAACACAACCCTCTACATTCTGATTGCAGTTATTTCCTCGCCATATCTGTCTCGCTCTCTCTCTCGGTAAAATTGTGTTCCAATTGCTGCCCCGTTTACCCCACCGCACCAAACCTTTGCTTTTCCACGAACCTCGCTCTTGTACCTGTTAGAGTGTAGTAAAGGACAAAAAAAACAACAAACATAAATAAACCTGCGGAATGGTTTGAGTTGGCATGTAAAGCCATACAGGCTCACTTATCGCAAGGGCCGCCAAGCCGAGCTTAGTTGTAAGTGCACAATGTTAACAACGGGAGATTTTCATGGCTATCCAGTGAAACAAAATTGTAGCTCCATCATTGGTGACGTAGATGCATTTAAGTGAAGGGTGTTTGGAATGTTTGTAATCACGTTGATTCATGCCAGGGTAACCATCACACAAGGGACACCCCCCATGCCGGGTGCGGTCTGACTGATGACAGCGACTCGTATCAATATTCGGCGATGCACTTTCCAGGCTCCTGTGTGTTACTCGGAGTTTTCAAATATGACCTGAAGGTTATCGAGATCATGAAATTCATTGGATTCTGAGAGACGTTTATAACCGAGGAAGCACCAAAATTGGCCGATGTGTGATATTCAGTTGGTGAGACTCACAATATTCATGCCTCTTCTTTGTTTTTTTTTGGGGGGGGGAGGGTTTGCACAAGCAGGATGCATTACAGATCGCTGGTGGTGAACAAAAGCAAGCTGGAGTACAATTTCTGGACGCATTGTAGAGAAACTTCTCGATTGTATGATGTGATTATGTTGCACGACAAAAACGACAAGCCTCATCGGGATTCATTGAAACAGTCGAGCCGTTAATTCTCCACGATGATTGGATTGTGCTCTGGAAGAAGAGGTATTTTCCTTTGCCTCTTGTAACAGAAAGGGACATGGGTGCGCCGACGACACCGTGATCTACTTGCAATCTCTCACCCGACACGTGAGCCCCTTCTGCTTTCCCAAGCAATTTCAAGCCATAATCACCTTCATCTCAACGATCTGGCTTGCTTGCCCTTTCATTTGACCGGCATCGATTCGTGACCGAACGCTGTGTTTGCGCAGAACGTTCTTCTTTGAAGTCTTCTTGCAAACTGACCTCCAAAACGAAAGAATGATTGCCACTCGGATAGTCGTACGTGTCGAACGTAAATGTGAGCAGCAGCCTTTTGTGGTAGGTAGGAAAACATTTGTTTAGGTGTCCAAGAATTTTCTTCAATCACACGATTCAACCCACCATGAGGGTTGGGCCTTTTGTGGTGTTTGAGGGAAAGGGGTGAGGTGGAAGGCCTGTCTTTCGATAGAAAGAGCTCTCCTTTCTCTGAAAAGGGAAGAAGACAGTTTCTGGAAGAATTAGGCAAAACAAAAAACAGAGCTTGGTCATTGCTTCCCAGAAGGGTATTGCAAGCGGTGACGCCTGCAGGTCGCCGTTCTGGGAGAGTTGCACCATCGGAGCACGCCTTAGCAGTTCCATCGAGGACGGCTTAACCCTCAGTGTGGAAATGCTCGGTCATCGGCCTCAGGCGTACGATTAATATGTGTGGAAATTTGCATTTCCAACTGGCAGCAAGACTTTTCGATTTTTGCAATGATCACTTTTTTTTTCGTCATCTGTGCTCCTGCATGCAGGTCGTCGCGCTGTTGCCAAGTGCAGCGGGCTGATGATTGACTTCCGAGTCATTAATTTGAGTGGACCGCTAATGATTGATGGTCGTTACCGAAACGGGTTGATCCAATGTATTGTTCATAGTAACGTCCATCAATTCTGAGCAGGAAGGCCAATAGGAAGGGTAGTACAGCACCGACCCAAAACACCAATGTGTTGCCTTCTGGCTGGTGCTATGCATTGATGTCAATCTCTCAATTGTGCGTCACACTCTTCAATGTTCGTTGATTTGGAAGCCTGTGTGTTGGCTTAATGGTTAAGTGGTTTGGCTTAAGATCATAGGGTTCTTTGAGTTGAGCCCCTGTTCTCTCATGAAATAGCACCAGGGGTTGACTCAGCCTGTCATCCTTCCGGGTTGGCAAATGAGTTACCAGCTTACTGGAAACAGGGGCATTGCATCAGCGCCCAGTCACACTCCAGAGATTGATGCAACCAGCAGCCAAACAGGACTGCGCCGAATAATAGATGCAGGGGTTTTACTTTTTCTTTATAAAAAGTAACCGATATTGGGTTGCAGGAAAGGTATTTACAATCGCTTCTGTTAGTTGTCTATCTTTGGGTTAGATTCTAGGACCGCAATAACACCTTCATTCCAGGGTCTTTTGCACAGGCGGGTTGTGTCCCTCTTTGGCTAAACTGGGGCCCCATTTCCATCTGCTGGTATTGCGTCGGTGGACTTCAAAAGATCACACGGCTGTCCCTCGCGAAGATTACGATGGGTATCGTGGGGAACGTTTGGCTAAATTTCCAAATAATTCCAATTTAGCCAGCGTTCCTGCCCTGACAGGTTGGATGCAAAATGAAACCCACCCAGAATAACGCCTTTCCCAGGAAACTGCTTCGGCAGTGCTGATTGCTCTGCAAAGAGGATGATACGTTGATGTTATTGTTTACGAAAGTAAACATTTGAAGATTATATACTCAATCCCTTAAGACTCTTACACAGCAACTCCTGAAAATATTCGACATATGCCTATTGTAAGGCCATCTCTGTAGGAAATTACGGTATTTAATGTAAACTTTCTCCTTACTGTGGATCGTTCCTTCTTCGTCGCATGAGCAGCAATTGTAGCCCATGGCACACCCTTGAATTTCAGGCACGAGCAGCCACCGTGCGCAATCTCACGCAAAAGCCAGAGGGGGAAACTGAAGGAGATAACCGAAACATTGTGGACACAATTGCACCTGTCATTCAGGCGCCGTCTGTCAGCCCTGGGTTTGTCAGTACTTAATGAATGCATAGTCTGCAGGATGAGCTTTCCGTTCCAACATTTCAAAAGGGCCATGAATTCGAGGACAAGTTCAATGGATGGATCGATTAGAAGGTTTGATCAGTTCTTCTCTTTCCACGGTGGTTTACAGCACAGCGTACCTTCAATCAGTTCTGATCATTCCAGCCATTGTTCTACCTCTCTGTCGATGGAGATCACACTGGCCTTCACGATTCGAGGCGACCTTTTCGATTCCAAACTGTGAAGAAATTATAAGTGAAGATCGGAGTAGAAACACCGTCCTATTGGAAGAGCAGGTGGCAGGAAACGTGAGCAAAGAGCAGTTCCATATGATTGATGATTCACGTGGACAGCATTGATACTCCGTGGAAAGGGGGGGCGAGGGTAGGGGATCTGTCTTTTGGGTTGGAGGTGTTAAGCTTGAGGACTTGGAGTTGGGAGTTGAGGACTTGGGTTTGGGTTGGCCGGGGCGGGGGGGGGGGGGGAAGAGTTGAGGACTTTGAATTCAATTTTACATTGCGAGGATGTATCGCTGGGTCCCTCCTGCTCGTTACTCCTGCAAGTGAGTACCATGCCAGTGCCTTTCCCCGTGACGATGCTGAAAACGCCTGTGTTCAGATGATGCGCTTGTTATTACTTACATCATTTGCCCATGAAAGTGTGGAATTTACGGAAAACCTAAAACGAGTTTGATCGGTCGTGATTAACTATCGGGGGTTAAAATTCAGATATCCAACACCCACTACCGCGTTGGCAATACCCTTTGTGGGTGGCCAGAAAACCAGAATTGTGTAAAGGAGGAAGCTGTGGTGGAAAGTTCTCTTCCCGGCAGGCTTTGGTCTTTTCCCAGCAGTATTGTACGTCATAATTCTCTCCCCCTCATTTAAAAGCCTTCCCCTTTTATTTTTCACTCATCATTATAGCTCTGCTATCTTATCTTTTGTGCTTCAATTACACTTATTTGTTGTTGTTGTTGTTTCTTTATGCACATTCAGTTTGGCTTCAAAGAGGGAGACTTCAGGAAGGAGAAGAAAAAACATAGGAGTTCCGCAGTGAGATTTCCTTTGGCGATGGAGGGGGGATGAAGTTTTTTTTTTTGGCCTTTCTATTTCTGATAATAATGTGAGGATGTTACATGAATCTAATGTTAGAATCAACAATGTCTGAAGTTCAAGGCCAATTATATATAACCTCCACATTGGAATTATTATTGTTTTACTTATGATACAGCCCTTTAGGTACTCAGAGGCCTTCAAACGGTTTCTTCGAAAGAACACGTGTCACTGCAAGTCCCACTTGAAATGACTTTGCTTGCTAATGTAGTGGACAGTACATTGTCTCGTCATGTATTGATCTTTACTTCTTCTGGCACTGTTTTTGTTTTTTCTTTTCTTAACATTAGTCTACAATCGTGCCGCTCCCGTGTCAAAAACGCCCGTACGTGTAGTCAGAAATTAATGAACTGCATTAATCAGCACCAACGTACTCTGGCCAACTACGCCGTCTGTATCGTTCTCGACAAGTCCGGCGACCGACTCGATCTCGTGGCCTACCAGTTTGGACCAAAAACAAGCAAGGGAATGGACGGAAAGCAAAGAGGAGAAGAAGGAGTTAGTGGTGACAAACACAGAAATCTGCAAGTAAGAATGTCGGTGTGGTAATCGTTAATGAGGTTAGTCTACAGGCAGGGGATGGAGGATATATTTAGAATGGTGCTGCATTGTTGCGTGAAGCTCTGAGGGAAGGGTTACAAATGAACCGTACGCAGAAGGCAGTTCCCGAACGGAAAGAAAAGAGGAACAAAAAGAGTGAAAGGAGGACAGGAAAGGCTGGATGTTGGAGAGTTTAACCACAATAGGCTTCCTGGAAGAACGCCTGCATCCGGAGGAGCTGCGGAGGGTCAGAGAGCGGGAATTAGACCAGGAAGAGCGAGGGAAAGAAAAACAGAGACTACGATGCCTGCGATGCGGAAAGCAACAGGCATATGCTTCGGCTCATTTCAGAGGGAACATGCAATATTTGTGAGACGTGGTGATATAGGTTTAACAATCCAGGACACAAGAGAGAGAGAAGAGAGAGAGAGAGAGATGAGAGAGATGTAGAGAGACACGGAGAGAGAGAGAGAGAGACAGAGAGATAGATTAGATGCGGAACACTGGGCCCCGGCCCCAAGCATTTCATTTTGAATCCTCTCTG
>CM068954.1:192493030-192508148 GCA_035128595.1 Eptatretus atami | reverse complement strand
ATAGTTAACCAATGACAGGACACGTTCTGCGTAGGCGTGGCGATGGGGAAAGGGCACCATTTAGTTACCAATGACAGGACACGTTGCTGCGTAGGCATGGCGATGGGGAAACGGCCCATTTAGTTACCAAATGACAGGACACGTTGCTGCGTAGCGGTGGCCGATGGGGAAAGGGCCATTTAGTTACCAATGACAGGACACGTTGCTGCGTAGGCATGGCCGATGGGGAAAGGAGCGCCATTTAAGTTACCAATGACAGGACACGTTGCTAGCATTAGGCGTCGCGCAATGGGGAAAGGGCGCCATTTAGTTACCAATGACAGGACAGCGTTCTGCGTAGACGCGTGGCGATGGGGAAAGGGCACCATTTAGTTACCAATGACAGGACACGTTGCTGCGTAGGCATGGCCGATAGGGGAAAGGGCGGCCATTTATGTTACCAATGACAGGACACGTTGCTGCGTAGGCGTGGCGATGGGGAAAGGGCACCATTAGTTACCAATGACAGGACACGTTGTTGCGTAGCGCATGCCGATGGGGAAAGGGCGCCATTTAGTTACCAATGACAGGACACGTTGCTGCGTAGGCTGGCGATGGGGAAAGGGCACCATTTAGTTACCAATGACAGAGACACGTTGCTGCGTAGGCGTGGCCGATGGGGAAAGGGCGCCATTTAGTTACCAATGACAGAGACACGTTGCTGGTAGGCGTGGCCGATGGGGAAGAGGCGCCATTTAGTTACCAATGACAGGACACGTTGCTGCGTAGGCATGGCCGTTGGGAAGAGATCCTCAGTTACAAATGACAGGACACGTTGCTGCATAGGCGTGGCCAATGGGGAAAGGGCGCCATTTAGTTACCAATGACAGGACACGTTGCTTGGCATTTTGCACCCACAGTATCTATCTTCTATCTATTCTAATATTCCAGCATCTCTGTTTGTTTGCCTTTCAAAAGGTTTGAAATTATCGACAAGTGGTTCCCAAGTTATGGCCAAGTTAGAGCGCGTTCCCCATTACGGGTTAGAACTACGGACTTCCGGATAGTGATGACTTAATGTATTATAATAATTTCTCGATTCTCTGTGCATTTATAGATAACACAATGCCCTAAATCCAGTCGTCGTTACGAGAGCGAAGGAATGGCCTGTGTGGTTGTTTGAAAGTTATTATTTTTTTTTTGTACGTACGCGCCGTGACAGTGAAGGAACGGCCTGTGTGGTTGTTGTTTCTGTCACGTGGTTTGAAAAAAAATTTTTTTTTTAGTGTGGTTGTTTCTGGCACGCGGTTTGAAATTTTTTTTTTTATTATTATTTTTTTTTGCACGTACGGCCACGCACTAGTTATAACAATTGTACGAACATCAACTTGAAATGATTTTAATGTATACACATCAAAGAAATACACTTTCGATTTCACATGAACAAAAGCTCCATGACAGCTGAACCCAAGTGCTCCCAAAACCTTCCCAAAATGTTAATCCTCTAAACATTAGAGAATAATCATACGTGCCCATCGATTGGGGACATCTACATATACGTACATAAAATTACTCCCCACTACCACACCACCTCCCAATCCCCTCCTCACCCCAACTGTCACACTTTTCTCCTGTGTGTGGAAATGTCTTCCAGCCTCTCATTTCTCTTTCGACATTACAGAACCAGTTTATGATGAGAGAAGAGAAAGAGAGAGAGAGAGAGAGAGAGAGAAGAGGAGACAGAGGACAGACAGAGAGAGACAGAGACAGACACAGAGAGTGGTGAGACCTACCTGTCCTGCCAATCTACCGATATAAAAACAACGTGTATTTGTATGTTTGTCTGTCGCCCTTCATGAGGACGATTAAGAAGGTTTTCAAGGCCACCTTTAACACGTCTGTGTGTTCACCTACGGTCTAATTTTCAGGATTAACAAAACACTCGAAAAACATTTTCCATGAAAGAGTATTACGTCTCTTATATTGGATTGCAGATGATGATTGAACTGAGCCTCAAGGGCGGTGTACAGAAATGTTTACAAAAAAAAACCTAATGAATACAACGCACAGGGAGGTAAAATTTGCTGCATGTGATGTGTAACAAGCGTAGAGTAAAACGAGTGTCCATTTCCGTCCGTAGGATGTCTAATAAATAAAGATGTACACAACCCGACACTAGCCGAGGCTTCAGACTTTGGCACGCTCACGAGGCTGTACCGTCGAAACGAAACGTCCCAGAATCAAAGAATATGATCACATTGTAATAGTCGTGTTTTAAAATAAGCTTCTTGCTACGAAACATCATCCGTTCCAGTCTATTTGAATATTCGAATAAAATAATTCCAACCCGTCATTTTCGACTGGCTTTCAAACTAGTTTCCATGTCCACCCCCACATCCCCATTGCTGCACAGCTTGGTACTCTCTAATTCGAGTTAAACACAAGTTTGTAATTTGTTTTGCTTCTACATTACTTTTGCTCCTCCCCCTTTCCCCCCACCTCATATCCTTTTCTCCTCATCCTCAGCCTTCATTTTATCAAATTTTTCTTTTCCTTCATTCCACTCTCTGAACACATTATACAGACGACCACTATGGCAGGATAACTTGGTTTTACCGTAATGTCTGGGAACGACTAATTACTCGGATCTTTTTCAAATGTCAATGCCAATCAAAGCTGATCTTACCCTCTGTGTCCAGTCATCAGCAAAGATAATCACAGGCTCAAACGATGTACACAAGGCAAGGTACAAGAATTAGGACAAAGTTAGTGTTCCGTCAGAAAGTCAACCCAAACCAGTGTTCTTATTACTTTATGTTGTCCTTTGGATGGCTTTGAGCCCTAGACAGAGAGGTACGCCACACTCACCTCTCAGCTTTTAGACTGGGTACAAATCCCTACCCATCTGGAAACTGTCATCCCGTGTTCCACAGACAGGGTGATTCATCAACGTGTGTGCCGTCCCTCGGATGCACGTAAACTGGACGCGTCCCATCTGTCGGAATTGGTTGGTGGACCGTTAAAGATGTCCTTCGTGAAGAGTAGAGCTATCGCCGGCACGTTGAACAAATTCCAAATTCCTGTCCTAGCTACTGCTGGGCCAAGAAACTGCTCCGGCAAAAAAACAGAATTCGAAAATTAATAAAAAGAAATTTATCCTTCATTGTTATCCCAGCAAAGTCCTCATGGTGCAAATCGTGCTGTTTTGAAGATCGCCATTTCCATTGGTGTCCCACCTAGGGCTGCTGCTCTGTGAATAGAACAGCTGGCGTACCACGTCACTGATGACGTTTGCGTCCTTGAGGACGACAAGCAGTGCGGTTATGGTGATTTATCTGCTGTCGCTGGCCTTGTGCAGTCGGGTTCAGCTGCTCTCACTCTCGACCTCTTGAAAATTGAATTCACCCATTCCGCCTTTGCCAAGGGCAGCAGCTGTTCAGCGCGCACCAGCCACCCTGGCCCGTGGATTACTTGGACATATGAGAAATCCTCTACCTGGCTACCTATCTGCCGGTGCGTCAGAACAGCCTCTCGAGCATGCCACGTTACCGGGTTTAATCTCACGGGCT
Source organism: Eptatretus atami (assembly GCA_035128595.1). Taxonomy (NCBI): domain Eukaryota; kingdom Metazoa; phylum Chordata; class Myxini; order Myxiniformes; family Myxinidae; genus Eptatretus; species Eptatretus atami. The sequence goes on along the minus strand of CM068954.1, from coordinate 192,504,600 downwards.
GAATAATAATGCGGAACTAAGAAGTCCTCATCCTGGTAAATAACTCTTAAAATCTGGGTTTTAATTGTGACTTCGATCCCATGGATTATGATGTTGGAGAACAAGGAATGTGCACGAGCTGCTCGAGTAATTGTGATAATTGAGGGGGGGAGGAGGGGGAGTGTAGAGGCGGCACGTGGTTTGTGGGTGTTATTTCAGACCGTTAACGCTAATTCTCAGCAATTAATGCACGTGGTCTGTTTCCCTCACCTTTCTCTTCCCTGATGACCTCCAGCAACCCTCAATGCATACCCTCAGCCCCTCTTCCTTTCTACTACTCCACCATCCGACTTCTCTCACCATTCTCTTGTCCTTCCTCTTCCGCAGTCGTCGCCAACAATATCCACACATGTTTTCTTCAATGAAGCGCATTTCCTCCGAGCCTCAAAATCTCACTGCCCAAGCCCGAAACGTGCTTTTGCCAAACAACTTCACGTTTTGTTCTTCGTGTTTTCAGGACACCCCGAACATACTGCTGACATTGCAGTCAATGAGTGTAACTTCGGCTTTGATTGGGACGTCAAGACATCAAGCAGACCGTCAAGATCTCATCACGATAAGACTTCCAGTCAGGAACAGAAGATCCAAGTTGCTGTTCTTTAGTTTCTTCACCGCTGGTTCGATTGGTGCTCAGGTTGCAGCGCCACTCTCTTTGATTTGTGTGGGACGTCAAACATCATACAACCTCCAGGAACCTAATCACATCCACCATGACCTCCCATCACATAACCTCCAGGCCCTCACACAACCCTCCAGCCCACTCCAATCACACCCTCACAGGCCCTCAATCACATCCTCCGGACCATCAATCACACCCTCCAGGACCTCACACACCCCTCCAGGCCTCAATCACACCCTCCAGGACCTCAATCACACCTCCAGGCCCTCAATCACACCCTCCAGGACCTCAATCACAACACCCTCCAGGACCTCAATCACACCTCCGGACCTCAATCACATCCTCCAGACATCATCAACCTCAGGCCAGATGGGATTTTACGAGGTGGTGCATCACACTCTTGTCATCCCATCATCTTTATTACCCCTACGATCTTTTCGAACACAACCCTCTATACATTCTGATTGCCAGTATTTCCTCGCCATCTCTGTCTCGCTCTCTCTCTCTGGTAATTGTGTCCAATTGCTGCCCCGTTACCCCACCGCACCCAAACTTGCTTTTCCAGAACCTCGCTCTTGTACCTGTAGAGTGTAGAAGGACAAAAAAAAACAACAACATATAAACCTGCGGATGGTTTGAGTTCATGTAAAGCCACTTACAGGCTCCACTTATCCAAGGCCGCACAAAGCCGAGCTTGTTGTAAGTGCACAAGTTAACAACGGGGAGATTTTCATGTATCCAGTGAAACAAAATTGTAGCTCCATCATTGGTGACGTAGATGCATTTAAGAAAGGTGTTGGAATGTTTGTAATCAGTGATTCATGCCAGGGTAAAACCATCAACCAAGGACACCCCCATGCCGGGTGGGTTGAAGATGACAGCGACTCGTATCAATATCGGCGATGCACTCTTCCAGGCCTCCTGTGTGTTACCGGATCGAGTTTTCAAATATGACCTGAAGGATCGAGATCATGAATCATTGGATTCTGAGAGTTTATTAACGAGGAAGCACAAAATGGCCGATGTGTGATATTTCAGTTGGTGAGACTCAACAATAACTCTTCTTTGTTTTTTTGGGGGGGGGAGGGGTTTTTGACACAGCAGGATGATACAGATCGCTGAGTGGTGAAACAAAGCAGCTGGAGTACAATTTCTGGAACGCCATTGTAGAGAAACTCTCGATTGTATGTGTGATATGGTGCACGACAAAACGACAAGCCTCATCGGGATTCATTGAAACAGTCGAGCCGTGTAATTCTCCACGATGTTGGATTGTGCTCTGGAAGGAGTTTTTCCTTTGCCTCTTGTACGAAGGGACATTGTGCGCCGCAGACACCGTGATCTATTGCACATCTCTCACCAGACACGTGAGCCCCTTCTGCTTTCCCAAGCAATTTCAGCCAAATCACCTTCATCTCAACGATCTGGCTTGCTTGCCCCTTTCATTGACCGCGCATCGATTCGTGAACGAACGCTGTGTTTGCGCAGAACGTTCTTCTTTGAAGTCTCTGCAAACTGACCTCCAAAACGGAAGAATGATGCACTCGGTAGTCGTACGTGTCGAACGTAAAGTGTGAAGCCAGCAGCCTTTTGTGGTAGGTAGGAAAACATTGTTTATGTGTCCAAGAATTTTCTATCACACACGATTCAACCCACCATGAGGGTTGGGCTTTGTGTGTTTGAAAGGGAAGGGTGGGTGGAAGGCCTGTCTTTCGATGAAAGAGCTCTCCTTTCTCTGAAACGGGAAGAAAACACGTTTCTTGGAAGATTAGGCAAACAAAAAACGAGCTTGGTCATTGCTTCCCAGAAGGGTATTGCAAGCGGTGACGCCTGCAAGTCGCCGTTCTGGGGAGTTGCAACATCGAGCACAGCCTTAGAGTTCCATCGAGACGGTTAACCTCAGTGTGGAATGCTCGGTCATCGCCTTCATGGCGTACGATAAATTGTGTGAAATTGCATTTCCAACTGGCAGCAAGACTTTCGATTTTTGCATGATCACTTTTTTTTCGTCATCTGTGCTCCTGCATGCAGGTTCTCCGCTGTTGCAAGTGCAAGGGGCTGATGATTGACTTCCGAGTCATTAATTTGAGTGGACGCTAATGATTGATGGTCGTAACGAAACGGGTTGATCCATGTATTGTTCATGCAGTAAAACGTCCATCAATTCTGAGCAGAGAGCCAATAGAAGTGGAGTACAGCACCGACCAAAGACACCATAGTGTTGCTTCTGGCTGGCTATGCATGATGTCAAATCTCTCAATTGTGCGTCACACTTCTCAATGTCGGATTGGAAGCCTGGTGTTGGCTTAATGGTTAAGGTGGTTGGCTTAAGATCTTAGTTCTTGAGTTTGAGCCCCTGTCTCTCCATGAAATAGCACCAGGTGGGTTGACTCAGCCTGTCATCCTTCCGAGGTTGGCAAAATGAGTACCAGCTTACTGGAAACAGGGCATTGCATCAGCGGCCAGTCAACTCTCCAGAATTGAATGCAACCAGCAGCCACAGGACTGCGCCGAAATAATAGATGCAGGGTTTACTTTTTTCTTTATAAAAAGTAACCAGATATTGGGTTGGCAGGAAAGGTATGTACAATCGCTTCTGAGTTGTCTATCTTGGGTTAGAATCTGGACCCAGCAATAAACCGTCATCCAGTCTTTTGCAGGCTGGGTGTCGTCCTCGTTTGGACGTTAAACTGGGCCTTCCATCTGCTGGTATTGTCGGTGGACTTCAAGAATCACACGGGTGTCCTCGCGAAGATTACGAGAGGTATCGTGGGAACGTTGGCTAAATTCCAAATAATTCCAAATTTAGCCAGCGTTCCTCCTGACAGTTGGGAATGCAAATGCAACCACCCAGAATAACGCTTCCCAGGAAACTGCTTCGGCAGTGCTGATGCTCTGCAAAGAGGATGATACGTTGATGATTATTTGTTAGAAAGTAAACATTTGAAGATTATATACTCAATCCTGTTTGAAATTAATCGGACAAGTGGTTCCCAAGTTATGGCCAAGTTAGAGCGCGTTCCCCATTACGGGTTAGAACTACGGACTTCCGGATAGTGATGACTTAATGTATTATAATAATTTCTCGATTTCTCATGTGCATTTATAGATAAACACAATGCCCTAAATCCAGTCGTCGTTTACGAGAGCGAAGGAATGGCCTGTGTAGTGTTTTGAAAGTATATTTTTTTTTTGTAGTATGGCCACGTGACAGTGAAGGAACGGCCTGTGTGGTTGTTGTTTCTGTCACGTGGTTTGAAAAAAATTTTTTTTTTTAGTGTGGTTGTTTCTGGCACGCGGTTTGAAATTTTTATTTTTTATTATTTATTATTTTTTTTTGCACGTACGGCCACGCACTAGTTATAACAATTGTACGAACATCAACTTGAAATGATTTTAATGTTATCACATGACAAGAAATACACTTTCGATTTCACATGAACAAAAGCTCCATGACAGCTGAACCCAAGTGCTCCCAAAACCTTCCCACAAATGTTAATCCTCTAAACATTAGAGAATAATCATACGTGCCCATCGATTGGGGACATCTACATAATACGTACATAAAATTACTCCTCCCACTACCACACCCCCACCCCTCCCAATCCCCTCCTCACCCCCCACTGTCACACTTTTCTCCTGTGTGTGGAAATGTCTTCCAGCCTCTCATTTCTCTTTCGACATTTCAAGAACCAGTTTATGATGAGAGAAAGAGAAAGAGAGAGAGAGAGAGAGACAGAGAGAGACAGAGAGAGACAGAGACAGACAGAGAGAGACAGAGACAGACACAGAGAGTGTGAGACCTACCTGTCCTGCCAATCTACCGATATAAAACACAACGTGTATTTGTATGTTTGTCTGTCGCCCTTCATGAGGACGATTTAAGAAGGGTTTTCAAGGCCAACCTTTTAACACGTCTGTGTGTTCACTACGGTCTAATTTTCAGGATTAACAAACACTCGAAAAACATTTTCCATGAAAGAGTAATTACGTCTCTTATATTGGAATTGCAGATGATGACTTGAAACTGAGCCTCAAGGGCGGTGTACAGAAATGTTTACAAAAAAAAAACCTAATGAATACAACGCACAGGGAGGTAAAATTTGCTGCATGTGATGTGTAACAAGCGTAGAGTAAAACGAGTGTCCATTTCCGTCCGTAGGATGTCTAATAAATAAAGATGTAACACACCCGACACTAGGCCGAGGCTTCAGACTTTGGCACGCTCACGAGGCTGTACCGTCGAAACGAAACGTCCCAGAAATCAAAGAAAATATGATCACATTTGTACATGTCGTGTTTTAAAATAACGCTTCTTGCTACGAAACATCATCCGTTCCAGTCTACTTGAATATTTCGAATAAAATAATTCCAACCCGTCATTTTCGACTGGCTTTCAAACTAGTTTCCATGTCCACCCCCCACATCCCCATTGCTGCACAGATTGGTACCTCTCTAATTCGAGGTTAAACACAAGTTTGTAATTTGTTTTGCTTCTAACATTACTTTTGCTCCCTCCCCCCTTTCCCCCCCAACCTCATATCCTTTTCTCCTCATCCTCAGCCTTCATTTTATCAATTTTTCTTTCCTTCATTCCACTCTCTGAACACATTATACAGACGACCACTTGGCAGGATAAACTTGGTTTCACGTAATGTCTGGGAACGACTAATTACTCGGATCTTGTCTTCCAATGTCATGCCAATCAAAGCTGATCTTGTCCCTCTGTGTCCAGTCATCAGCAAAGATTAATCACAGGCTCAAATGATGTACACAAGGCAAGGTACAAGAATTAGGACAAAGTTAGTGTTTCCATCAGAAAGTCAACCCAAACCAGTGTTCTTATTACTTTATGTTTGTCCTTTGGGATGGCTTTGAGCCCTAGACAGAGAGGTACGCACACTCACCTCTCGGCTCTTTAGACTGGGTACAAATCCCTACCCATCTGGAAACTGTCATCCCGGTGTTCCACAGACAGGGTGATTCATCAACGTGTGTGCCGTCCCTCGGATGCACGTTAAACTGGACGCGTCCCATCTGTCGGAATTGGTTGGTGGACGTTAAAGATGTCCTTCGTGAAGAGTAGACGGGCTATCGCCGGCACGTTGAACAAATTCCAAATTCCTGTCCTAGCTACTGCTGGGCCAAGAAACTGCTCCGGAAAAACACCAGAATTCGAAAAATTAAATAAAAAAATTTATCCTTCATTGTTATCCCAGCAAAGTCCTCATGGTGCAAATCGTGCTGTTTTGAAGATCGCCATTTCCATTGGTGTCCCACCTAGGGCTGCTGCTCTGTGAATAGGAACAGCTGGCGTACCACGTCACTGATGACGTTTGCGTCCTTGAGGACGACAAGCAGTGCGGTTATGGTGATTTATCTGCTGTCGCTGGCCTTGTGCAGTCGGGTTCAGCTGCACTCTCACTGCTACCTTTGAAAATTGAATTCACCCATTCCGCCTTTGCCAAGGGCAGCAGCTGTTACAGCCGCACCCAGCCACCCTGGCACCGTGGATTACTTGGACAATTGAGAAATCCTCTACCTGGCTACCTACCTGCCGGTGCGTCAGAACAGTCTCTCGAGCATGCCACGTTACCGGGGTTTATCTCACGGGCTGAATAATAATGCGGAACCAAGAAGTCCTCATCCTGGTAAATAACTCTTAACAGTCTGGGTTTTAATTGTGACTTCGATCCCATGAGATTATGATGTTGGAGAACCAAGGAATGTGCACGAGCTGCTCGAGTAATTGTGATAATTGAGGGGGGGGAGGAGGGGGGAGTGTAAGGGGCACGTGGTTTGTGGGTGTTATTTCAGACCGTTAACGCTAATTCTCAGCAATTAATGCACGTGGTCTGTTTCCCTCACCTTTCTCTTCCCTGATGACCTCCCAGCAACCCTCAATGCATACCCTCAGCCCTCTTCCTTTCTACTCTCCACCATCCGACTTCTCTCACCATTCTCTTGTCCCTTCCTCTTCCGCAGTCGTGCGCCAAACAATATCCCCAAACATGTTTTCTTCAATGAAGCGCATTTCCTCCGAGCCTCAAAATCTCACTGCCCAAGCTCCGAAACGTGCTTTTGCCAAACAAGCTTCACGTTTTGTTCTTCGTGTTTCTCAGGATACCCCGAACATACTGCTGACATTGCAGTCAATGAGCTGTAACTTCGGCTTTGATTGGGACGTCAAGACATCAAGCAGACTCATCAAGATCTCATCACGATAAGACTTCCAGTCAGGAACAGAAGATCCAAGTTGCTGTTCTTTAGTTTCTTCACCGCTGGTCTCGACTTGGTGCTCAGGTTGCAGCGCCACTTCTCTTTGCTTTGTGTGGGACGTCAAAACCTCAATCACAACCTCCAGGACCTCAATCACATCCACCATGACCTCAATCACACCCTCCAGGCCCTTCAATCACACCCTCAGCCCTCAATCACACCCTCCAGGCCCTCAATCACACCCTCCAGGCCTCAATCACACACTCCAGGACCTCAATCACCTCCAGGACCTCAATCACACCCTCCAGGCCCTCAATCACACCCTCCAGGACCTCAATCACACCTCCAGGACCTCAATCACACCCTCCAGGACCTCAATCACACCCTCCAGGACCTCATCACATCCTCCAGGACCTCAATTCACAACCCTCACAGGACCTCAATCACACCCTCCAGGCCACGATGGGATTTTACCGAGGTGGTGCATCACCACCTCTTGTCATCTCCCATCATCTTTATTACCCCTACTGATCTTTTCGAACACAACCCTCTTACATTCTGATTGCAGTATTTCCTCTCCATCTCTGTCTCGCTCTCTCTCTCTCTGGTAATTGTGTCCAATTGCTGCCCCGTTACCCCACCGCCACCCAAACCTTGCTCTTCCACGAACCTCGCTCTTGTACCTGTAGAGTGTAGAAGGACAAAAAAAAACAACAACATAATAAACCTGCGGATGGTTTGAGTTCATGTAAAGCCACTTACAGGCTCCACTTATCCAAGGCCGCCACAGCCGAGCTTAGTTGTAAGTGCACAAGTTAACAACTGGGAGATTTTCATGTATCCAGTGAAACAAAATTGTAGCTCCATCATTGGTGACGTAGATGCATTTAGAAAGGTGTTGGAATGTTTGTAATCACGTGATTCATGCCAGGGTAAAACCATCACACAAGGACACCCCCATGCCGGGTGGGTCTGAAGATGACAGCGACTCGTATCAATATCGGCGATGCACTTTCCAGGCCTCCTGTGTGTTACCTCGAGTTTTCAAATATGACCTGAAGGTATCGAGATCATGAAATCATTGGATTCTGAGAGTTTATTAACGAGGAAGCACAAAATGGCCGATGTGTGATATTTCAGTTGGTGAGACTCACAATATCATGCTCTTCTTTGTTTTTTTTTGGGGGGGGGAGGGGGTTTGCACAAGCAGGATGATACAGATCGCTGAGTGGTGAAACAAAGCAGCTGGAGTACAATTTCTGGAACGCCATTGTAGAGAAACTCTCGATTGTATGATGTGATATGGTGCACGACAAAACGACAAGCCTCATCGGGATTCATGAAACAGTCGAGCCGTGTAATTCTCCACGATGTTGGATTGTGCTCTGGAAGGAGGTTTTCCTTTGCCTCTTGTACAGAAAGGGACATTGTGCGCCGACGACACCGTGATCTACTTGCACATCTCTCACCGACACGTGAGCCCCTTCTGCTTTCCCAAGCAATTTCAGCCAAATCACCTTCATCTCAACGATCTGGCTTGCTTGCCCCTTTCATTTGACCGCGCATCGATTCGTGAACGAACGCTGTGTTTGCGCAGAACGTTCTTCTTTGAAGTCTCTTGCAAACTGACCTCCAAAACGGAAGAATGATGCACTCGGTAGTCGTACGTGTCGAACGTAAAGTGTGAAGCAGCAGCCTTTTGTGGTAGGTAGGAAAACATTGTTTATGTGTCCAAGAATTTTCTCAATCACACGATTCAACCCACCATGAGGGTTGGGCCTTTGTGGTGTTTGAAGGGAAGGGGTGGGTGGAAGGCCTGTCTTTCGATGAAAGAGCTCTCCTTTCTCTGAAACGGGAAGAAAGACGTTTCTTGGAAGATTAGGCAAACAAAAAACGAGCTTGGTCATTGCTTCCCAGAAGGGTATTGCAAGCGGTGACGCCTGCAAGGTCGCCATTCTGGGGAGTTGCAACATCGAGCATGCCTTAGAGTTCCATCGAGACGGTTAACCCTCAGTGTGGAAATGCTCGGTCATCGCCTTCATGGCGTACGATAAATTGTGTGGAAATTGCATTTCCAACTGGCAGCAAGACTTTCGATTTTTGCATGATCACTTTTTTTTCGTCATCTGTGCTCCTGCATGCAGGTTCTCCGCTGTTGCAAGTGCAAGGGGCTGATGATTGACTTCCGAGTCATTAATTTGAGTGGACCGCTAATGATTGATGGTCGTAACCGAAACGGGTTGATCCAATGTATTGTTCATCAGTAACGTCCATCAATTCTGAGCAGAGAGCCAATAGAAGTGGAGTACAGCACCGACCAAAGACACCATAGTGTTGCTTCTGGCTGTGCTATGCATGATGTCAAATCTCTCAATTGTGCGTCACACTTCTCAATGTCGGATTGGAAGCCTGGTGTTGGCTTAATGGTTAAGGTGGTTGGCTTAAGATCTTAGGTTCTTGAGTTTGAGCCCCTGTCTCTCCATGAAATAGCACCAGGTGGGTTGACTCAGCCTGTCATCCTTCCGAGGTTGGCAAAATGAGTACCAGCTTACTGGAAACAGGGCATTGCATCAGCGGCCCAGTCACACTCCCAGAATTGATGCAACCAGCAGCCACAGGCTGCGCACGAAATAATAGATGCAGGGGTTTTACTTTTTCTTTATAAAAGGTAACCAGATATTGGGTTGGCAGGAAAGGTATGTACAATCGCTTCTGAGTTGTCTATCTTGGGTTAGAATCTGGACCCAGCAATAAACCGTCATCCAGGTCTTTTGCAGGCTGGGTGTCGTCCCTCGTTTGGACGTTAAACTGGGCCTTCCATCTGCTGGTATTGGTCGGTGGACTTCAAAGATCCCACGGTGTCCCTCGCGAAGATTACGAGAGGTATCGTGGGAACGTTGGCTAAATTCCAAATAATTCCAAATTTAGCCAGCGTTCCTGCCCTGACAGTTGGGAATGCAAATGCAAACCACCCAGAATAACGCTTCCCAGGAACTGCTTCGGCAGTGCTGATGCTCTGCAAAGAGGATGATACGTTGATGATTATTGTTACGAAGTAAACATTTGAAGATTATATACTCAATCCCTTAAGACTCTTACACATGCAACTCCTGAAAATATTTCGACATATGCCTATTGTAAGTCCATCTCTGTAGAAATTACGGTATTTAATGTAAACTTTCTCCTTAGTGGTGATCGTTCCTTCTTCGTCGCATGAGCAGCAATTGTAGCCCATGCACATCCTTGAAGTTTCAGGCACGAGCAGCCACCGTGCGGCAATCTCACGCAAAAGCCAGAGGGAAACTGAAGGAGATAACCGAAACATTGTGGACACAATGCCACCTGTCATTCAGGCGCCTGTCTGTCAGCCCTGGGTTTGTCAGTTAAGAATGATAGTCTGCAGGATGAGGCTTTCCGTCCCAACATCAAAAGGCCATGAATTCGAGGACAAGTCAATGGATGGAATCGATAGAAGGTTGATCAGTTCTTCTCTTTCCACGGTGGTTTACAGCACAGGTACTTTGATCCACGTTCTGATCATTCCAGCCATTGTTCTACCTCTCTGTCGATGGAGAATCACACTGGCCTTCACGATCGAGGCGACTTTTCGATTCCAAACTGAAGAACACTTTAAGTGAAAGATCGGAGAATAACACCATCCTGATGAGAGCAGGTGGCAGGAAACGTGAGCAAAGAGCAGTCCATGATTGATGATCACGTGGACAGCATTGATACTCCTGTGGAAGGGGGGGGGAGGGTAGGGATTGTCTTTTGGGTTGGGAGGTGTAAGTTAGGACTTGGAGTTGGAGGTTGAGGACTTGGGTTTGGGTTGGCCGGGGGGGGGGAAGAGTTGAGGACTTGAATTCACATTTTACATTGCGAGGATGTATCGTGGGTCCCTCCCTGCTCGTACTCCTGCAATGAGGGCCATTTGCAGTGCCTTCCCCGTGACATGCTGAAAACGGCTGGGTTCAGTGATGCGCTTGTTATTACTACATCATTTGCCCATGAAAGTGTGATTTACGGAAAACCTAAAACGGTTTGTGGTCGTGATTAACTATCGGGTAAAATAGATATGCCAACACACTACCGCGTTGGCAATACCCTTTGTGGGATGGCCAGAAAACCAGAATTGTGTAAAGGAGGAAGCTGTGGTGGAAAGTCTCTTCCCGGCAGGCTTTGGTCTTTTCCCAGCAGTATTGTGACGTCATACATTCTCTCCCCCTCATTCAAAAGCCTTCCCCTTTTATTTTTCACTCATCCATATAGCTCTGCTTTTATCTTATCTTTGTGCTTCAATTACACTTTGTTGTTGTTGTTGTTCTTTATGCACCATTCAGTTTTGAGCTTCAAAGAGGGAACTTCAGGAAGGAGAAGAAAAAACAAGGAGTTCCGCGTTGAGATTTCCTTTGGCGATGGGAGGGGATGAAGTATTTTTTTGGCCTTTCTATTTCTGATAATAATGTGGGAATGTTACATGAATCTAATGTTAGAATCAACAAGTTGGAATGTTCAAGGCCAATTATTATAACCCTCCCACATTGGAATTTTATTGTTTACTTATGATACACCCTTTAGGTACTCAGAGGCCTCAACGGTTTCTTCGAAGAACACGTGTCACTGCAAGCTCCACTTGAAATAGACTTTGCTGCTAATGTAGTGGACAGTACATTGTAGCATTTCCTTTCTTCTC
>CM068954.1:192464217-192493020 GCA_035128595.1 Eptatretus atami | reverse complement strand
CTCAGGTAAAGGTGAAGTGAAAGAGTGACAGTGGGGCCTACAGTTGGACAAAACAAGCAAGGGAATGGACGAAAGCAAAAGAGGAGAAGAGGAGTAGGGTGACAAACACAGAAATCTGCAAGTAAGAGAATTGTTCGGTGTGGTATCGTTAATGAGGGTAGTCTACAGGCAGGGATGGAGGATGATATTTAGATGGTGCTGCATTGGTTGCGTGAAGCTCTGGAGGGAAGGGTACAACTGAACCGTACGCAGAAGGCAGTTCCACGAACGGAAGAAAAGAGGAACAAAAGAGTGAAAGGAGACAGAAAGGCTGGATTTTGGAGAGTTTAACCACAATAGGCTTCCTGGAAGAACGCCTGCATCCTGGAGGAGCTGGAGAGGGTCAGAGAGCGGAGGAAGTTAGACCAGAGAAGAAGCGGGGGAAAGAACAACAGAGACTACCGAGGTGCCTGCGATGCGAAAGCAACAGGCATTATGCTTCGGCCTCGTCAAGGGACATGCAAATATTGTTGAGAGTTATAAGTTTAACAGAATCCAGGAGAGACAGAGACAGAGACAGACACACAGACAGATAGATGCGACACTGGGGCCCCGGCCCATAGCACTTCATTTTGAGCTACGGACAAAGATTCCGAAGTCTTTGAGTAGTTCAAATTTTTCAAGGAGTGATGGAGGATACCCAATCTATAGCTGGCTTTGGAGGCCTGCTTTGCAATGTAGTTGGCCCAGGAAATGTCATGACTTATGGTGAGGCTGAGAACGTCGTCCAGCAGGTGACCGTAGAAAATGGATAGGTGGGATCGTTTGACGATCCTTCCGAAGAGAAACGGTGAGATTGAGGGAATTATTAAAAATGAAGTATGTTCTGTTCATCAGACCAGCATCAAATCAATTATAGAGCGGCAGAGAGTGATGCAGTTTCTCTCTGCGTGTCAATTGGATCAGGTATTGTACAACACAATGTAGAGCTGCTGTGTCTGCAAAAAGAAAGAGCAATGGTGAGGTCGTTTATGTAGATAAGGAACAAGATTGGATAAAAGACTGCCTTGGACCTCCACCTCTTCTGCCTCCAGTGGGAGAGGAGGTGAAAGGGTTTAATTGGTAGCAACGTGTTGATTAACCAAGTGGAGGAAGCGAGAAAGCCAGATATTAAGGTGGCCTTGTATGCCGTAAGCACGAGCTTGACGAGGACTCCGGTGCCAGACTGTTGAATATCTGAGATATGTTCAGGCAGAATGTCCTGACTTCTTCCTGCAGATTTAAAATGACAACACATTTCTGAGATGAGGAGCAGCATGACCGGTGTTGATATACAGGGAAGGAATCCAAACTGATGATCAGAGATGAGGCTGTTTGAAAAGACGAAAGACCTGAGGTCAGCCGCAATGATCGAGTCTGTTACTTTTCCTTCTGTAATTGGAAGTAAGATTATTGGCTTGTAGGCTATACTCTCTAGAATCTGCTTTTGAACCCTTCTTGAAGATGGAAGTGACTTGTTGACTTTCAGGAAGACCAGAGGTGACCAGTGGATGCTTTCAATGACATCTTGGATGCTGATATCTTGTCTGTACCTGTTTCTCGTGAGGATGTTGAAGTCACAGTGAGATTCACTTACCTTGGCAGTGATATTCATGTCTCTGCTGGCTATGAGCCAGAGGTCAATAGACGTTTGGGTCAGGCCTGGGGAGTCATGGATTCACTAGATCATGGAGTGTGGCACTGTCGGTACCTGCAGGAGGATGAAAGTCCAAGTCTTCAGGTCCTTGGTGCTTCCAGTCTTGCTCTACTGATGTGAGATTTGGACTCTGACCAGGGATCTGAGACGGAGATTTAATTCCTTTGGTCCCAGATCTCTTCGGAGAATCCTTGGCTATCGCTGGTCGGACTTTGTGTCCAATGAGCAGTTGCTGAGAGAGACTCAAATGAGATTTGTTACCTGCATAATCCGTGAACACCGGTTGCGGCTGTATGGACATGTGGCTCGTTTTCCTGATGCTGATCCACCAGATTCTCTCAGCGAGGGAGCCTCATGAGTGGAGGAGGCCAATGAGTCAATCATGTGACTTGTGGTTGCAGCAGTTTGATCAGCATCTCAAGGGGTTGCGCAGGCATCTGCCTGGGGGATGGCCAGACGGAGGCCCCTGGAGTACTGGTGGAAAGTGGATGCAGCGACGCGCTGCTCCGGCGCATGTTCCCATACCTGACCTACCTGCACTGATGTCACGTGGGCTCATCACCAAAGCAGGGTCAATAAATAATAATCATAATCATAATAATAACCATTACTTTCATGCTGTGAGGTGCATAGGGCTGCTGAGGCTGTTTCATTGGCTAAGGAGTACAGTCCTGGACATGTCACCACCCTGACGCAGGATACTCGAACGGCTTATTGCCCCAATAAGGTTGACAAGCTAAGTCAACCCACCTGATATTATTTCATTGGTGTGAAGCAGAGTCAAGGCTGGACATAATTTTCTCTAATTTCTCAATTAGACAGAGTACGAGCGGATAAGGTAGGGCTACAGGAGGGTTGGGTACATGCGATTTGGAGGAAAACACATGGTTGAGACATTGTGCTTATTCTCTAGCAGTCTGTGGTGATGGCGTTTGAAGTGAGAGGGAGGTGTAAGGAGAAGATACACCAGAGGGAGACTTTAAGTGGCACCACCATGACTTTGAAAGAGTCGACACCTTGGTTGTGGAGTTCAGCATCGAGATTTACAAGATAATGTTCTGTGGTTTGCTTAATGATGGACAAACACTTGTTGTCTGCTTTATGGAGTGAGCTAAAGTCACCATCAGTCAGGTTAACCTTCCAGATTGAGAAAGCAAGCTGCTTGACTGCAACTGCCTCACCACAGAATTCAGTATACCAGGGTTGACAACATCGATGGGATAGCAAAAGACAACATTTGATAAACCAATGAATGGGAGAAGGAGAGAAAGAGAGAAAGAGAGAGCTTTTGTGCAAGAACTCCCATGTGGATAATTGTGGAGGTGACACCCCGATCCTTTTTTGAGTGGGTAGATTGCAGTCCCTGCCAGTTGGCCCATGAAAGCAGCCAGTCTTTGCAGCATTTGGGATTGCTCCTTCACAAAAGCTCGAGAGATATGGGTTTTGACAAGAACATTGTCAGAAGAGCCAAGAGAAGTTAAATACAACAGGAGTGGTTGCATGGAAAGTTAGGCGTTCTTCCAAGAGGAAGAATGTACCAGTTGCAGAAATCTTGGTTGGGAAGTTTGTTAACTCATAACCACAGAGTCACAGATAGCCTTTGCTGCAATGCCATGGCTTGTTGCACAGTTCAGACACAACCAGCTGGCATGGCGGCTATTGAAGTCGCCGGAGATGCGGAACAGAGATTTTGGATTGATGGTCACGAGTCGATCCATTTGTTAGCGAAATTGAATGAAGTATGTAAATTCTGAAACTGAGATATAGTATGTGGATCTAAACACTATCATTGGGTGGATGGTACACCACACAGGTAAACATGAGGTGGTCGTGCGGACGTTTTTAGCAGCCAGGGGTATTGCAGTGGGTTATGAGGGGTTTGTTGTGGACAATGGATAGTGAAGAATGAAGTTGTTCACATCGATAGACACCACAGAGCAGTAGTAATCGGTGAAATTAACAAAGTGTTGATTGAGGTATGATAACTGTCAAGGGAAGCAATGAGATGCAGATGTTTCGAGCATTAACCCTTCCTTTGGTCTGAAGAATGGTTAATGACCAAAACGGCAGCTTCCCTGTTTTCCACTGCAGTTAGCATACCTCAATCAATGTTCTATTGATTTCGCCAATTGTTGAACTCGTCCGCCGATGCAGAGCGACACGAGCCTTCACCGGCAAGGTTAGTTCTTCATTCTAGCTTGTGGCAGCAGTACCCATGGTGTGGGCAGCAGGACGCGCTGTGGGGGTGGCACGGGAGAGTGGTAAGGAAG
Source organism: Eptatretus atami (assembly GCA_035128595.1). Classification (NCBI taxonomy): domain Eukaryota; kingdom Metazoa; phylum Chordata; class Myxini; order Myxiniformes; family Myxinidae; genus Eptatretus; species Eptatretus atami. Next base: position 192,489,075 of record CM068954.1, on the reverse strand, counting down.
GTAGAGTGTGCTGTGGGGGACATATGGGTGCCAGTATGGCATGCGGTTGGAGGGAGGGGGGGTACAAGCAGGAAAGTATTAAGGTCCGTGGGCCTACACCTTTTGCCGACTGGGTTTCTCTTGTGGTTCCCATGTTCTGCCAAGTGACAGACATCCTGACCTGTTTCAAGGGAGGGTTGTTGAAAGCACAAAGGAAAATAGTGCTGTAGGATCGCAATGATGGGACGCAAGTCACAGGTTTGCGAGGCAAACAGAAAGGGAGCAGAAAATGTTGGAGGGAGAAGCTGTCTGGAGTAGAGGCTCGTGACTCCAGACAGCTTCCAGACAGGGAAAGGGTCAGTAAAGGGAGATTGAGACTTTTAAAATCTCCTTTAAAAGAAGCTTATAAATAGAATTACAAATTAGTTCTGCAAGGAAGAAAGAAAGAACAAAAGAGGAATGGGGAAGAAAAATATCCGAAAGAATGATAGAAGGAAGGAATAACATGCCTGAATGAGTAGAGCGGTTTTCCAGGGTTTTCTTTTCTTCTTTACAATGCTTTTCATTCCCTTTAGAGAAGATTTGAGAAGTATAATATGGAAAGATGAGCTTGAGGGGAGAAAATAAAGAGGAAAAGAAAGAGAGAACGTGGAAGGATAAGACTCGTGAGCATGTGGCCTTGCCGAAGCCGAAACAAATAAGTTTGGAATCGATACAGCAGGACCAAGTAGGTATGTATCTTATACTGTATATAAAGCTCAGTTCCTGCAAAGATCGAGTTCAGGAGGAAGGTCGAGGGCTAAACCCAGAAAATTGCCCTTCAGGCCTTGATCGTGTCTTGTGCTTATACACTGCCTGCTGTTTTTTTTCTCTTCCTGGGAGCGATCGAATAAATAATATGTATTGTGATGATGAGAGGTTGAGGTTGTTGTGATTTGTTGTCAAAACACAAATTTAATTATTACAGTGTTTACATGTGCACCTGTTATGAAAAAGATTGCTGCTTTACACAGGTTTATTTATAACACCTCCGTGTTCAGGCCTCGAGTGAGCATGTTGCTTATACACTGTCTGGGTTTTTTCCCAGTAGTGATCGAGTAATACGTTTTGATAAGATCGGTAGTTCATACGAAACCACAAGGCCAACATTCCACAATTTGTCATGCAGGCAATATTTAAATATATATTTTATTGAATTTCCCTGAGCAATTCTGGGTATTTCAGGCAGCAGCAAATAAGACGCAAGAACAGGTTCACGACATGATTAACAGTGCAGGGGAACAAATGAGAACACTTGGACAAGACGGAGCCAGTGTGATAAACTTAAGCTTTTGGAGAGGATTTCACAGAGCTGAGAAAACCATCCGCACTCACAAAGAAACTGCAATGTTATTGCAAGTTCAAACGAGAATGACGCTCGGTGGAGCACGTACCTCCGCCAGGTTGAACAGTTTACGTTTTGTACCCCACTGATAGGCCTGATCTGGATCCAGACCCGAACCAAATTCTAATCGGCTTGTTCATTTCTCCTCCCCAACTCATCTACCAAGTACCGTCATCACCATCCATCCACAAAGTTTTGAAATGTTGTGCTAGATATCGTTTTTGGCCCGATCTCTCAATGGTGAAGAATCTTATAAAATTAAAAAAATTTCTCATATCTGGATTTAGATTTGGATCTTCACCAAAATCGAATCAATTCTTCCTTGTCGCACACCCAACCTGTCCACCAAGAATCCGTCCACAACTTTTTGAGATATCACGCTCACAGAATGACGGACAAACAAGGGTGAAAACAACCTCTGCCCACCTTTGGTTGCGAAGGTAATTAAAATACCCTTTGCTATTAGGTAATGAACTGTACATGGCAGTGGAAACGGTAGCGGACTGTACATCATGCGTGATCGCTCCAAAACCCCAATGCCTAATTGCTAATCCCAATACCCAATTACGTTGCATCTTTCGCCAAGTCTGATATTTCTCACTTAATCCTCATGTAATTATGAAGAACAGCCATCTGAAGCATGGTCACGAAACCATTCAAACCAAGCTCCTTCCTGGTGTTGCATCATCTTCCTGAGGCTCCAGCGTCTGCCTCTATAGGAAAGCTACAAGCATGCTCTGCACATGTTAGATTATAAATGGCTGATTGAGCGTACAGAGCGAAGATCGTGAACGTCCAAAGATAAGTGAAGGGCAGTCTGTCCACAATGTAAGGTCAGGTCAACCCGCTACTCTCGGGGTAACTTGGGCTGGAGTTGCCAACCCTGATGACGACAAGGCTACGCTGATCTGGCACAAATGTTGACACGCCAGCCATTGTTTGGTCATACGCAGGTTGTCTATCCCCTCTTTTTTATACTCAGTATTGTACAACCCAACCCGTTTTGCTCCCTCTCTTTATCTATACAATTATGCTTGTCCCGACGTATTAAGGACCATGATTAACTTTGTAAACGTCATCGATGATTTCAGCTTTCTCCTCCTCTGCCTATGCCCTCTCTTTAGATGGCGCAGGTTGTGAGGCCCTGCCAGCGTCAGCATTGCACGTTCACAGAACAATTCCAGCATTTTCTGACAAACGTTGCTGAAGCATCAACACTGGAAAGTTCTGAACACTCAAATAATTAATAAAAAAAGAGCAAAACAATGTGATGCTGTTTGTTGTTTGTCTTCATCTGAAAGATCCAACTGCACTCTGATTTCGGTGAAAGCACTATTTCAGGGTTCCATCATGAGCACACGTTTATCCCATCAAAGAAAGGTGAACACCTTGAGAGAAATATCTTCCTGTAAGTACTCGGCAACACATCCAATTAATTAATTACAAGCCAAGGAATTTTTTCTGGACTAGATCTTTTATATCCAATAACCAAGGTCTTCAACATCATTGGGATCTCGCGGCGATGAAGCGAGTCGATGGGCCTGTCACTTTCCCATCACAACAGGTCGGTGGTCTCTCCATGTTCTACCGCCTCCTTTCTGGTCTGCCACCCTCTGCTCCCCCCCCCACCACAATTTTCTACAGGGCTGATTCAGTCCACCATAAACCCTCTTCCGGTGAAACTACCTCAATACAGGATTATTCTCACCTTCACTCGTTCGTTCCTCTTTGTTCCCACCTGTTGAACCAACTTCCTCATTCTCTTCATCGCATTCTTTCCTCCAGGTCTTTAAGACAGATTTTCACGACCTTCTCAGATCATCCCCAATCCAAAACTATGATCTCCTCTCCCCCCCCCCTTTAAGCCCCCTAACCCCCAAAGCCCACCTCTTTCCAAATTCCCAGTTTTTCCTTCCTGACTGTTTTTGCTTCTATATCCACCTTGTCCACTCCTTGCATCTTCCCCTGCCCCTCATTCGTAACCACATCCCTTTATTTGTCCAAGTCTCCCTCTAGTTTGTATTCTCACCCTACTCTCTATCTACTGTTCATCTTGTTCTGTTGCGGCCTGATCCATTCAGTGTTCCAGCTCATCCATGAGCCTCCACTTTGTGTACAAAAAAGAAAAAAAAGAGACCATTAAATAAGTGAACACCAGTCTTTGAATTAACTTACAACAGCTTACAACATCCTGATGATGTCCATTCAGTTGTCCCCCCTTTTCTCGAGTTGCGGAATAGATCCCACCGTGTCTTTTGTGAAGAGTAGGTGAGTTATCAGTTGCGCCCCGTCCACATTCCAAATGCCTGCCGCCTTCCGTCGAATGTCAGGCCTGGCCATCCAGGTCGTGAAACACTTGGGTCAAAAAGTTTCTCTGGTCGACCCCACAATAATGGAGCAATAGTTGGGGTCCTTGAAGGAGCAGCAGTTGTAGTTGTAGTAGCAGCCTCGAGTTTGATCAATCTTCTACTTTGAGTCTATCCTCTCACCGTCTTCTTTCTGGCCCTTCAAGATGACAGCCCATCGACATCACATGTGGTCCTCCATAACAACTCCTAAAAATTACTAATTTTGTAAAATACATCCCTCTTTTCGCTGTTTATCTACAAAGTGTCCCTTGTCTATCTCAATGGCAATGTGATCCAGTGATTGCACATTCATATCTTGACCTCATAGGGAGGCAATGGCAAACCAACCGGTGAATTTCATGCTTAGAGCAGCTTCACCCAACTCTTATTCTATCAATCTTTTTTGTTTCATCGAAATAATGGAGTAATACTGAGAGTGGTTCTGTGGATGCAACCACAGGATCACTTGAATTCCTTCGCCGAGACATCGAGTGCCCTTCTTTCTCAATGGTGCTCACTTATCCTTTCATCGGAGATTCCAATACATTCTCGTGTCGAGCTCTTCAATGAGCTTTGATGTGTGCAGTAAAAAAAACAGTAAAAACATGCTTATTCTGAAACCAGTCAGTCAGTATTCCCATACCCCGCAAAGGATGATCAAGGCAACCTCCTCCGATGTACGCAGCAGTCTGAATCCCTCCTCCAAGTCCCCCTCGCAAAGTAACAGATTGCCAGCGAGCATCCTCTGCAACGAATAAAGCCAAGAAAAACAAAGCATTTGATTCCCATAACAGAGCAGAGTAGGTTGAACATCAATCATCATCATCATCATCATCATCAATCACGTGATCTTGGAGATAGGTTGATGCACCGTGCTACCGTTTACATATGTGGTGGTGCCCATCTCAGTGGGCCAAGGAAGAGCAGAAATTTGGGATTTGGAGTTCGTTCAGGGTGTTGGAGTTAATTTGCCTAGTCGGAGCTGAGGGGTAAAATTTACGTGCGCTAAGGAGGCCTATGTGCGAGGAATCTGTGAGGGGGGTAGAGCATCGCCTGTGGTCAAGTGATTCTCGTCCTGCTTACAGGGGAATTCACGCATTGTGTTCCTCCAAGCCCATCCCTCGGTTTACTGCAGTTAGAGCAGACGGTGGTTGGCTTTTGACAGAGGAGTCCGAAGTGAAGGCTCGCTGGGCCGGTTACTTTGAGCGGTTGTACCACGCTGATCCACCAGCTGTCGAGTTGGACGTCAGGGGTGTTACAATCCTCCCTGTTGCTGACCCTCCAATCAACTGTGGTCCACCTTCGCTTGTGGAAACACAGGCTGCGGTGAACCGGTTGAAATGGGGTAAAGCTCCAGGATCTGTGGCATCCATGCTGAACTTCTCAAGGCTGGTGGAAATGCTGCACTCGTGTCGTTGCATGCAGTTCTGTGCTCTGCCTGGAACACAGGCATCATCCCATTGACTCGAAAGGGAAGGGTGATCGCCAGGACTGCAACAACTACTGAGGGTGATGCTGCTCTCAGTGCCGGGCAAGATCTTTGCTCGGATAATTCTTGATAGGGTTCACCACCATCTGCTTGAGCACCAGCGTCCAGAGCAGTCAGGCTTTACACCAAAGAGGTCAACGATTGACGGTATCCTTGCTCTTCGGGTCCTCACCGAACGCAGACGAGAGTTTCAGCAGGGGCTGCTTGCAGTCTATGTTGATCTCTGTAAAGTGTTTGATTCATTGAATCAGGATGCCATCTGGAGAATCTTGGTCTTCGTGGGGTGCCACCAAAACTGATCGATCTGATGTCTGAACTCTATTCTGGTACTGAGAGTGCTGTGAGATGTGTGGTACCATCTCTGACTTATTTCCAGTTGTTACTGGAGTTCGTCAGTGGTGTGTACTGGCCCCCACACTTTTCAGCACTTGTATGGACTGGATTCTAGGGAGGATGTCGAGAGATCAAGATGCGGTGCATCGTTTGGAATGTCAAGATCTCTGACCTTGATTTCGCAGATGATGCAGTCGTCTTTGCGGAGACTTTATATATCCTTTTGGGGGCCCTCGCGGTGCTGAATGAGGAGTCGGAGTCAATGGATTACGGGTTTCCTGGGTCAAAACTAAAATCCAGGCTTTCAATGACATCTTGGATGCTGCTGTCCTGTGTGTGCCTGTTTGTGGTGAGGCGAGAGGTCGTGGAGAGATTCACTTACATCGGCAGTGATATTCATGTCTCTGCTGGCTGTGAGTCAGAGTTCAACAGACGTCTGGCTCGGGCCTGGGGAGTCATGGATTCACTGGATCATGGGGTGTGGCACTGCCGGTACCTGTGTGGGAGGACAAGAGGTTTAAAAGCGAATGGGATGGAAGTAGGAACAGATTTCAGCACAGAAGTTAGTTTCTATTCACTCGCATGATCACAACCAATGAAGATTGTAGCGATCTCTGATTTATATTCAAGGTACGCTAAATCTGACTTATTGGTTGGGTGACGTCATGATCTGACCCAACGACATTGCTTATCCTCATCGTAACAGTCACTTCCTGTGTCACATTCGTCGCGTACCCAATCAATTGGGTCAGCAATTGCTTTCCATGCCTCTTCGATTCTTATGTGATATTACTGGCATAGCTGCTCGAGTATTTTGAATGGTGGGATTCGAATCTTGGGTTGTTTTCATCGAATACAAGTGTCCAAATTACGGTTCAAATTCAACAAAAATAGAATAAATGGGACACCACGATGGGTTTGATGCTATGTGAAGTGAACGAACATTTCTCAGTTTTATTGTGAAGATTTTCAAGATATCGACCACGCATTCATCGTGTGACTTTCGAAACGACAAGCGGAATCCACCCAATTTTTAGCGAAGGCATTGTGACATGCTAACAGCTAAGAGTCAGGTTGGGGTCAAATACCAACATGTTCTGAAAATTTATCAATATAGTGCGTGCCGTAGTGCGGGCCGTAGTGGAAAAAAGAAAAAAAAGACTTGTGACGTCTTGTGAGTCCTATCTGCACGTGTCTGTCATTGCTTTGGTAAATAAATGGCATAACTTGGGAACACATTGTCCGATTAATATCAAACTTGAAAAGGAATACAGGTCCCAGATATCCTGGCAAGTTCAATAGATCGGACCAGTGGTTGTCGGAACGGCGGGTCACCAGACAGACAGACAACCAGAGAATTGCTGGTTATAGATAGATGATTATATGTGATTAAAATAGTTCGATGGCAACGTCTTGTGGTTGACTAATTTGGGAAGATTAATGAATTTAACTCGATAGTTGTTAATTCTTCTCGAGGCTGTTGAAAAAAAACAGCGCGCGTGTCATATATAGATGTTGACGTCCCGTCCTCCCAAACAAGCGGACTCTCACTGTCGCATAATGAAGAGTGTCCAGTTCAGCGGGCGTTCTTATCGGCTTTTTGGGCTTGAAACTGTCTATATTAATCCTTTTTATTTTGAATAATTGTAGAACAAGTTATTTTGATATTGTAATTCATCCCCGTACGTGTGTCGTCAATGTTTTGCGAAAATGGCTGGAAAACGGTAATGACGCTCCACCGATTCACGAAGGATCCAAATTTCGCGGAGTTGGATAAGATTTGTACAAACAAAGGGCGAATTTCGCCAAGAAAACGGGTATAGAGGACCCTTTGGATAGACTGTCTTGTGGGGTGACGATTTCACAGCCGGGATTAGAAGCATACAACACTTATGACCACTCTGTGAATATGAGTTGTTGGTTGAACATAGTTCTCGATAGCCGCTCTGTCACAGAATCAGTTGTTGAGTTAAAGTGGAGAAAAAATGAAATGTATTCTTAAGCATACATGGAAAACAATAAATAAACTTTCTGAAAAAACACAAGCATGAAAAAATTACTCAACAAATTACACTTATGTTGATTAATTACTTTTTTTTTTTAACAGCATAAGCAAATTGGGCTATTTCATTTCAAATTGTAAAAATTGATCAATTTTCCACTTTTTTTTTTTAAATTTGGTAGAAATATTTCCAATGAGGTAAACACTGTTTTGGTATTTATGCAAACGTCTCTAAAAGTTGGGGTTTGTTCTAAACTGTTCGACATTCGCTGGGGTCAGCTAGTGTCAGAAAGACTTCACGGCCAAGGCTAACGGTGTAGAATATATTTTGGGTACTTATGTTATTCTATTTCTGACTCATGATCGACTAGAGGGTTAAATTATTTATCAAGTCCCAGCGAATCAATATTTTTTTCAATACTTCATTATTTTATGCATCGAACAAAAATGAAAATCGCGCAAAACAATCTGTTGGTGGAGTCCTGTCAGTGTGAATGCGGACAGTCAGCTCCTGACACTTGTAGCAAGTGAAATAAGCGTTTTCTGCCAATTGGCAAGTGGGCTCAAATTTATATGGCTCAGGGCAGAACCCATAGTATAATTCCATCATCCTCGACTGCGTTCTCGGGCATTAGGAATGAAACACTCATTTCATCGCGGCTGAAATAACTCTCTGATTCGCATCTCGCCTTGTTACACGCTGTTTTGAATTGTGTTCATCGGAAGTTTGTTCGGAAAGATGACGTTCATAGCATCTTCGTAAATCGGTTCTGTTTTTCGATCACTGACAAACAGTTTTGACTTAAAAGTTAATTTTAGCATATTTTGAGGTTTTGCAAATGTAAGAAAATAAATACCACGATTATGAATGTGATTATCAACTCGAATCAACGCGAAGTCATCAGCGACCATAAACCTGCTTTCTTAACTTGTGCTCCTTAATCCCTCATATTCACTAAAGATCTCCTCCAACCAAATGACCGAACATGCCAAATTTGGTAGGATACATCAGAAACATGAGTCTCATGGGGTTGTGCTTCTATTGGGATCATCCCCTATAAGAGCTGAAGGGGGGGTTTCGCCTCAAAATTTGGGTAATTTGTCGAAGCAAACACGGCCCGATGAAGACCAAGACTCTTCATGAACTAAGGACGCAGGCCAGTTAACTTAACTTGTGGCTCCCATGACATATATTCAGGAAAGGGGGGGGGGGGCATGGCCCTTCCAAACTAATCTCTCATTTTTACTCATGTTGGGAAATAAACCTCGGTCCTCAAGGGAATTTTTTTTTTTTTATTAATTGTAATCGCGACTTTTCAGCTAATGTCGCTATTTTTATACAGAGTTGAAAGTTATAAAAGTCAGAAAGAATTTTTTTTTTTTAAAAACCCCATATGTCTGTCATCTTTTCCCCCACTGGAACATTTTACAAATCCGACGCCTGATCATTTATATCTTACAATGTAAAGTAAGATGCAATTGTAAAATAAATGTTGTTTTTGGGATCACAAAATATACATGCTTGGAAATTAGGCAGTTTTTCTATGAGTAAAAAATGGCGCAAAGGTGAGATCTAACTAAATTGAGATGACTTGGCGAGCATGCAGACGAGATCCAACTTTTAGAGAGCGGGTGAGGAAGTTGGCACACTCGATTGTACAAATATCCATGTTTGACTGCAGAATAGAGCATGGAAGGGATTGTCTTGGTGGAAGATAGTGACGTGGTACTCCAGTATGTACATGGGCATCATACAATGGAGACACACAGCACACACACACGTTCTCACCTCTCTTTGTCTTTGTGTAAACATTGGTATAAGCTTTCGATCTGGGCATTTGCTCACTTGTAGGCGGTAAACATCAATTGGCGTATTCGAAAAGGTAGGGCTATTGCGTAAAGGGCCTCGCTGAAGTTAAATTTTTTTTTTTTTTTAAGGCATGACAACTGTGGAAAGGCAACAGCAAACTCAGGCAATGTATTTTTGCCATGACGTCATTTCGAAGCTCTCACCTCCTTTCGAAAGGAATGATTAATGGAGTACTAGTCTATCTCGTTCTGCTGTATTTATTTCAATCTGACACCTTCTTTAGTTTGAATCAATCATATCAAGATATTTGAAGCTATCCAAATTCTAATTTCGGACGAACACAATAATTGATTAAGGAAATTAACACGGTGTAATTGTCAGCTTGTGTATTCAGCTCTTAAAAGGTGATATCCCGATGTTGAGTTTTCTTGATGTCAATGGAAACATTTATGGTGACATACATTATAGATTAGATATACCACATGTTCATATTGTGACGTGGATTTGAAAGGCACTGACTGCGCAAGGAGGCTCGGAATTCCCATTCAAGAGTGTTTCAATGGAATGGTCAGAGTTCAAATATGTCATTGCCTATCTGTGCCGCCAGTGGCAAGAAGGCAACTTAAATTTGACGATTAAAAAACATGGTATACTACTTCCATCAATAATGTTTACTCTTGTTTTTAAAATTATAGGGATGCTGCAATAATTAAATTAACATTTTAATTGTTCCAAGTTGGTGGCCTTTCAGAATTGGTGGTGGTTTCTTCCAGTTTTTGGACCCTTGAGTCAATACATCCCCCCCCCCATATCACATAGTCATCCATATCCTGAAAATTTCTGCCGATTTAATTAGCACTTACTCACCCCCTCCCTTCTCAGGAATTCGCTTCTTACAACTTAAATAGATAGACTGGCTCTGAACAATTCATTAAACCACCAACATCAGTGACCTATTTGCTTTGGAGGGCAAGGACCGGAGTTGATCCAAGAGACCAAACATCGAGGTCAGAGACCAGGATGCTCTACACGCGTTTGGTCCTGGCACACAACCTTCCTTTGACCCTCCCCCCATTTCAGAATTCACGAGGTTTGGGTACTCAATTCAGTCTGTGCACAAAATCGATGTGTCGCCTGAGCTCGAGCCTCTCATCTTAGCTACTTATATCCAGAGAGTCGCATGGCGTTTTACGACATCCCACTGCCCCTCAGTTTGAATGCATAAAACAGTAATTTAACTTTAATAAATGTGTTGTGGAATGCTTCAGATGTAATATTGCCAATCATACTAATAATTATTATCCATCGTGCATGTTCGCATAAAGCAAGAGGTAAATGCACATAGGAAATGTCAATTATTTGTTAGAAAGCAGCAATCCTCCTTCGCTGCATGTTTATGGAAAACTGCTTCCCCCTGGAACATTATTAATTGTGCATCCCTCTGTAATTTGTCCTTTATGTTTTTTTTGGGGGAAAAATTAGGCTGGCGTACAAGTTTTGGGCGGGCAAGGCATTGGTTTGGAGCAAAAGTCGTGCCCCAGCCATGATCGAGAACTTCGAACGAAGTTTAGGGAGGGGCGCAACTTGATTGAAACGGGCAAATCGCCAATCAGGCAAACAGGGAGGGACGACAGGTGGAGCTACTTCACGGGTTTGGCGGGTCACGGGGCTGTCAAGGTCGGGATGCACGATCCGCACACAATAAGAGCTGGGGATTCATCCGACACGTCAGAGTGGGGCTGTGAGCTTGTGGTCGTGGGTTAGCATGCGATCAGCCACAACGCTGGCAACTGGGTTGACTAATCCCTGGCCTAATCTAAGCAGCGCAAAATTGCTAAGAAAATCATACTTTAACAAGGGGTTCACGAGTGGCATCAACTAGAATGAGAAACTACATTTTTCTGCAGAAGACTTCGTGACGTACTTGGCGTCTACTCCTTGAGAAACTGTGTTGGTTGCTGGCAGATGCTTAACGCCGAAGTGGGCTTCATTGGCAGCGCTGTAGCACATGTTGACGATGGCATGAGGCCATCAGGCCAGCTATCCAAAATGGGACTCTGCTGAACCAGGGGGCACCATGATGAACTATAGTAACAACAGTTAAGCCAAAGGCATGTATACATCTACCAGAGAAAACTGTAAAGTATGAACATACATATGCTTGGAGCCAACCACTGAGTTTCAGGCACATTTGTGGTGAAAGAGAGGGAGACGGACCAGAATGGGGCACGCAGGTTTGGAAGAGAAGACATTCAAAGAGTTACGCTTTTAAGATAGTCTGGTATTGGCTTTTTGGATGATGAGGCGCATGTCTTCAGCTGAGTTTTGTCTGAAGACGGTAGGGGCCCATTTAAATACTATACACTTCTTGTGGAGCCGGGAACTATCATGGTTGGTTTTTCTTCTGTCAGGTTCATTGCTCCATGTTGAAAAAGTGAGCTGGAAGTCATGGGAGGGAATAGGATAACCTAACATATCAAGGGAGAGAAGGAGCGACGGTCAAGGCCAGTGATTTCCAGAAGCTGTTGACATTAGCATCCATTTTTCCAACAACTAGAAACAACCACCCTCTTTGTGAGCAGCGGGGATTGGGGGGGGGGGGTGGGGGAGTTGGGGCAAACATATTATTTGTGCCATAACTAATAATCCCCTTCTGTAAGCAGAGGTCGGGGCAAACATTGCATGTTGTATGTATACAGAAGAATTGTAAGCGTCCCCCCCCCAGGGTGTTTTTCCAATGAACCTGAACTGGTACTATCAACATGTATGCAAAATTTGGGTGGAATTCGGCGCAACCCTGTTTTTTTTCTATTGATTATAGACGCACACACCCACAGCACAACACACCACAAACAACCACACAGCATCAGAAGTATTCACACCCTGCGACTTTTTCGCATGTGTTTTGTTATCAGCCTGAATGAATTGATTACATTAAAAAATTTGCCCCGATCTTAGCAGCAAGATACCTGTTATGACAGAGTAAAAACAGTTTTTAAGAATTTTTTTACAAATGTAATAACACTGAAAAGGAATATCTAATTTACATAAGTATTTACCCCCTGGGTCATACTTTGTGGAAGCACATTTTGCAGATGATTGCTTCGAGTCTTTGGGTAATGTTGTATCAGCTTTTGCACACTGGATTTGGGGATTTTTCTCCATTGTTCTTGCAGATTTGCCTCAAGCTGTCCGGTTGGATGAGGAGTGTCTGTCTCTCTTCCCTCTATGGCGGCACATAGGCTGTGAGTAGGCATCATTGGCTGGGAGTGCGGTGTGCTGCTGATGCAATGCCCTGCTACGCAGTACACTGTTCATTTTGCGACGTAGAAGGATGACAGGCTTTAGTCACCCTACCTTGGTGTGTTTCAAACAACTGACAGGGGCTAAACTCAGAACCAGGATGGGAGCGTCGTGAAGCAAGCAATCTTACAGTCTTCCTCACAAGATTTCTCAACGGGATTCATGTGGGTTTAGCTGGGCCATCAAGGACATTTCAACGTTTTGTTCTGAAGCCATTCCAGTGTTTCTTTGGCTGTATGGTTGAGGTGATTGTCTGTATGGAATGTAAATCTTCGCCACAGTTAGGTCTTTTGGCACTCTGAAGCAGGTTCTCCTCAATGATTGACTGTATTGTGGCTCCTTAATTGTTCTTTGTCCTTACCGTGTCCAGTCCTGCCGCTGGTGAAAAATCATCGGCATAAGCATGAATGCTGTAACCACCATGCTACACGTAGAATAGTGTTAGATAGGGTGATGCGCGTCCTCAGTTCTGTCAGACGTGCCGCTTTTGCATTCAGCGCAAAGAGTTAAATTTTTCATCTCATCCAGCCACAGAAATGTTTTTCGGCTGCCGTCAGAGTCTTTCACTGCCTTTTTGCAAACACTAAGCTATGCTGTCATGTGCTTTTCTCAGGAGTGGCTTCGTCTGCACTCTCCCATTAATTCTAGACTTGTGAGTGCTGCAGAGACGTTGTCCTTCAGCAGGTTTTCTCATTTGGCCAAGGAACTCTGTAGTCTTTGTTCAGAGTGGTCATTGGGTTCTTGTCACTCCTGATGCTTCTAAAGTATTTGACTTGAGGGTTGAATACTTAATTGACGCAAGGATTGCAGCTTTTCACTTGCAATAAATTTGTGAAAATTTCTTCTCGAAAACATGTTCTCACTTGTATAAAGGGGTTTATCTTGTGTAGATCAGTGCAAAAAGTTTATATTTTAATCAATTTTTATTTCAGGCTGAGACCACAAATGTGAAAAGTGAGGGGTGTGAATAATTTCTGAAGGCACTGTACATCAGAGATTTCCTTATTTAATACGAGCAGAGCCTACACGTCATTGCTGGATGTACCAATTAATTAGTCGTCTGTTTGCCAAATTTACCGTTCATGGTGCTTTACATTCCCCACCGCCCCTTCCCCTCCTCCATGTCACCTCTCCCCCCTTGTCATCCATTTGTCCTGATGTCTTCCACTAGAAATGTCTCACACGATGACAGGATTTCAAAGGCTTCATGCGGGGGATACCAATGATCTAAAGCCTTGGTTTCGCACAGCGTGAAGCGAGCCGGTGTGAGGCAGAGCACCAGCCCAGGAGAGGGAGCATATCCATCATGCTTTCCGCAACTCTCATGGGATTGTGAGTTGGAAAGGGACCATGACGGGCCATTTTAAAATCCTCCATCGTGCTAAGCCTTTGAGGTGTGTGATTTTTTGTTTTCTGATTGATTAAATACGTTTGTAGCATAAACTTTGTACGAACCAATGACGGACATTCAACATGCTTACTCCAATGTCCGGCTATTGTATACAGTTTCGTCTAACAACTATTCTCTCGAAGAAGTTGAAGAGGAGGGAGAGAGCAGAATTTTTTTATTTTCTTTCTTATTTTTTAATTACCAAAGAGATTATCCTTGTATAGAAAAGGAAGAAAGATTGATAACAACAGTATCGTACATTCTTGTGGATTGTGGCCCTAAAAAGGCTTTGGTTTGATGAACTTTCTCAGCTAAAACCGAGGAAATCCTCATTCGATGCTTTCCTCGTGAAACGGCACGAATCTTGTCAGAATTCGGGAGAGTAGTCCACGGATGTCACCGTCACTTCCTACATTAGTCTTGCTCCAATCTCTCTGGTGCTCCTCTGTGCCATGTGTTGGATGCAGCATTTAGAAATGCTTCGCTCCTTATGTCTGCACAGTATCTCCTTCCACACCTGACGATCCACGCAATCATCAGAAGTCGACCTTCTTCATCCTCCCACTCTTGGTAGATCTTCCCACACCTCATTATCCGTCGGACGCAGCAGAAACGTTGCCGCTGTCTTGAACGCTTGTTGATGGACACTTGAGGGTGCAGGAGCGATGTCATATCACCTGGGATGATGATGAGATCGTGTGTTGGTCCGACGGAGGCACGTGCTTTGTGTCGTCGGCTTGTGACACTGAAGCATCAGAGACTAGATGCTCCGTCATCAGAAGAGACACACATCCCAGCCGACTAATCAGACCATGCGCACAGTCTGGACCATCCCGTCTATCCACCTTCTGCTGCACACGGACAATGATGCCGGCTGAAACTTGTCTTTGGGCAGTGTCTTCCTCATGAACACGACGTACGAGGGAAGCTTGCACGCAAGTTTATTTGAGGCGGTGCTCCGTTATTAGACTCTCGCTATTGTGAATAATACCTTCTTTTGATGAGACCAGGTGCTGTTTTAATGGAGTAATAAAGGACACACACTAGCATGATTAACTAATTTAGGTTAAATAAGGTGGTGTAAAAGATGGTGAATCGACAGGCGTAACCTTCCGGAATTTTTTTTTTCTGTCGCTTTAAAACCTTTATTTTATTTCCATTGAATGATATACCAGAACACTGGAGAACTCAAATCGCCTTGTTTATCACTTCAAAAACTTCATTTAGCAGTACTTGGACAAAATAATTACGCCATCTCGACCAAACAAATTTTCCGTCACGCTCTCACGGGCGATGGAATATCGAGATTCAGACAATATTGGATGACTCGTTGGAAATATAGATTGTGCTCAGAAACATAAAGCAAGGGTTAAAAAGACCCTTCCCCACGTCGTTTTCTCTTGACTGTGCGCAGGGTAAGGTGTTCCATGAAACCTAGTTTTACGCAGTTTTTGATATCTTCCATCAAAAGCACTTTGCTAGCGATAGTCATCCATATCTCCATCCATCCATTGGACCATACTCCGTGCAGAGCGTCGGCGCTGCCTAAGCAGTCTCCTTGGCTATTGGGCACATCCTGGACGGTCGTCACCTAACCATTAACGCAACACCAGCACATCCATATATACAGTGGGGCAGAAAGTTGAGTCCAGTGCAAGTTTTATTAAATTTATAGGTTATAAACAACTAAATTGTTATAATATGAAACCTAAAGTACTTTCTAGGGATTTCCATGAACTCTGAGGATATATGAATAAGAAATAATAAATAAACATCAAATCTCTCTTACATACATTAAATAATTCTGCTGACCCCTTTTGTCTTGAGAATTGCCACGACTCGATTTGGTGATTTAATTAGTTTATGGATTATGTTTGTCATTTTTCCTCAAGTGTTTACTGCACTCCAGAACTAATCGGACTGCCTTCATCGATTTTTGACTCCTCGCAATGTATTTCCCCCTTCATTTATTCTGTTTGTTACAGTTCTGTCGATATAAATAAATAAAATTAAAGGATATGAATAAATATCTTCAATGTTATGAAATATTGCTGGTTTAAATCAGGAAGAGAAAGCTGCGCATCGATTTAAGTGGACTCGACTTTTGTACCCGACTATATATGATACTAGACGACCCGTGACCGTTGGGTTCCCTTGTGACAGTGTTGATAAAAAAAGATAGCTCCAGCGAACTAGACCGCTGAGGTTGTTTGCATTGATCAAATTCTCCGAAGAGTATTGATTGAATCGGGAATGTGATTTTTTATATTTTTTTCGTTGCCCGATTTGAACGAAACTTGATACTGCACACCGCAAGAGAATGGTGAGTAGGGTGGCCCTAAAATTTTGCGCATCGTGTACTGTTTTGGCTGTATTTGGGAACATACATACGTACATTAACATACAGATGAGAGTTTTAGTAATTATAAGATGATATGATATATGTCACACTCTTTAAAGAGCATTGTGCTCCCGAAACAGTTCATTGGCAAGAGTTATACGCTGGGTGGTTTGCCATTGCCTTCTGAGCAGTCACTCACTGCAGGATTTTGTAATTTGTTCAGGGAGCTGGCGATAGCTCACCTACTCTTCATGAAGAACCATGGGTTCTTACCATTCACCAACTAATGCAGCAGACAGGATGCCATTTTAACGTCCATCTGTCAGATGGACACACACACACACACGAATCACTCTACTTGTGAGACACCTGAATGACAGTTTATAGCTCGGTTGAGATTCAAACCCGCCAGGAGACAGCTTCGAGTCAAGTGTGCGTACTTCCAGGCCATCCTTACCAGTCCCCATCCACATACAAATATGGATGAAAAGAAAAGAAGAAGAAATGATGCTAAATGTTAAACTCCATGCCATTTCCATCTCTCACCATTATACAACTGTGGCGAAGAATTACATGACAAAAATTGCACAATTAATGAATTATAAAACTTTCAGGTTTTGTAATCCATTAAATTGTGCTTCATAGTTTTATTTTATTATTATTATTTTTGTGGAAAGCAGAGTGACAGGTCATGAACCGGTGTGAATCATGAGAACAGTGAAATAGAGACACGACAGGAGCTGGGTGGAGTGAGTGGTTCACTTGGCTCGGTAGCGAGTCATTCTGGGCCCAAAGTTGACCATTACCAGTCAGCTAAGCTGCTCGTTGGTTTGAGGCTTCACAATACTACGAGTGTCTGCAGGGTGGGAGGAGAGAACGAGAGGCAGTGGTAAAGTTGATGATCCCGCAAAATGCCCACGAAAGGCCATGCGTCTCTTTTATGTCTCGCCGTGGCTCCTTATCGGGTGAATCATGTCATGGTTAAAACATTTGTACCGTCATGTGTGTAGTGTCCTCATGTGGTTTCCAGTTACCCGAATGGCAAGACTTACACTACCTGGGTTGGTGACCAACGGCGTGGAGAGGACAAATGGAGTTATTTTGACAAGTCTGTAGTACTGTCATCGTAGTGTTGGCCTTCTAATAGTAATCACCTGATTTTAAGTACTGCAGCAATTTTCGAAAAACACAAGCAGCCTTGCACCTTTTCTTAGCACAGCCTCCAGGGGAGGCCCTGGCACCAAGAGTGCTCCCTGGAAACATCTGGGCTGTGGTTACCATGGCACAGTCGCCAACACTTCGTTTGCATTCACCGAAGGAAGTCCAGAGACAGGAAGAACTGTGAGGAGATGGCAATGTTTTTGTTGAGTTGGAGTGTTTTATAGCTTCTAATTTACACACACATCGCCTGATTGTACGAAGTATGCATCTCAGCCGCGTGTAAAAGCTAGTGGACGGCTTTTCCATCACGATACACTTGACTTCTTGTTCACACTGACAAGAATTAGTCATCAGTGGGAGAAGCCTGCATGCTATTACCGAAAAGTTGCCAAGCTGGGCAAGATATCAGACCATGTCATAGACAAGGGACGGGCGGTTGGTAACGGCGTGAACTCGTGCCAGAGATTGCTCCGAAGCTCGGTCAATAGCGGCACGTGTCCCTAGGTTGAATAACCAGGGCAAAAGGCAAATGGATGATCAGCAATGAGACGGTGGAGAAAGAGAAGGATTTTCAGAAAAGAGAAGATTTCAGAGATTTACTGTAAGATATGTTTTCTCACCAACGTACGGTGCTGATCGACCAGTGGACCGATGGTAAGGATGTTTGATCAGTCAACGGTCAGGTCATCATCAGTGAGCCATCTGAGTGATCATGATACAGTTAGGTTAGGAGTTTTGCTTTAAATATGACCATAAACACCATTTATTATTTTTTTTTTCATAATGGACAATACTATGACATTCTCAAATTGCACATTTATGTTTAGATGACCTGAAAAGTTTGGAGTTTGTGATGTCAAGAAACGGAAGAATTATGAAGGAAGCGTTTGAGGCATGAGGAATCACATTCCTTGTTGTGATTAACAAGAGAACAACTGTAAACCCATTCCATTGTGATGAATAATGAAATAATAGGATACACAGCCTGTATGACCTTTTTTTTTTTTTTTCAAGATATTTCAAAATCCAACCTGTTCAGGCAACATGGAGAGACGCCTGTAACTGTGCTTCATCTCCACGGTTATGGTTATCCCCAGGATCCACTAGAACAAATTTCACGCAAGTAGCCAAGCCTACTCCGAAAGTAATGTTTTTTGTGACTAAGGCTTTGTGGGATGGGTATTTCTCATGGGTTTTTGCCTGGTTTCCTCCTCCTACACTACTCATGCTTCAAACGCCTTGGTGAAAGAAAAGGATAAGTCGAAGAAAGCTGATGGGATTAAGACAATCATACAATGTCAATTTATTGAGGCATGGCGAGGTAAGATGTACCTCCATGGCAAGGAGCAACTCGGTCATGTGCCATGGCGACGGACCTCTTCACGAGGTGCCGGTGCGACTGTGCCAGCTCCTTTGGCAAAGCAGCACGGCGAGCATTACAATCCACTCGAAAGCAAGCGCGCACGTGTTAACTCCATAAACAACACAAAACCCAGACGGCTATTTCGGTGGCGGTGCTTCAAGCGGCCAAGCCATTTCCAATTACACATCTGTCAGGCCTGAAGCAGAGTTTCTTCATAACCGGCACCCCACAGAGAGTGGTACAGAACAGGACGTTATTCAATCAGCTTTAAAGCCGCTCTTACTAAACACTGTACTGGCGCCATCCGCGCGAGGACGGGATCAAGTGCAGCTTCTTGAAGAGTTGTAGTTTGGATCCAGTGAATCAAGGCTGAGGGTAGTGAGGGGGTAATTGGGTAAAAAGAGGGAAAAGAAATGAGAAATCTTCAACTCTTACTGTACCCTAACCGTTAATGCTTACAGTTAGAGCACCCAGTGTACCACTGCAGAGGTGTCACAGGGCATGCATATCTATCCTGTGTACCCCATACACACCAGGGCTTGATTTAGCATTTAGAGAAATACATTTGAAATGAATGAGAAGGGTAGAGAGACACAGGCAAACTTAATAACATTAATCGATTGTGTTTTAAGGTTTCGTACAAACTGCATAATCTTGAGAATTTGTCTTATTATTCGTGATACGATGACCATAACAGTCCAACAGCAAAAGAGCAATCAGAGATTGAGACCTCACCAGACTTCTTTGTGTGGCGCTTGTGTACTGATGTGTTACGTAATTAATAAGAGACATAATTAGAACTGCCACTTTATACTGATGGCAGTGATGACGAGGTACCAAGATGTCCGCTTTGATTGGACACCTGACCCTGATCATGACGTTTAAAATATATATATATTCACTATTTAATTGAATTTAGAATGGGATTAAAATAAATTCAATTCAAATCAAATGGAAGACCAAATAGGTACAGTACTACATTGGAGTATAAAGAAGGACCAGAAAAGCAAAGAGCAAAGATGAAGTCATCAGGAGGAACCTGGATAGGATTCACATTCAGCTGCTACTCCTCTACCTCAAACCCATCCAGGCACAGCCAAGTGAGCCTAATTCAAAAAAAATAAAATATAAAAATATAAAAAAACAAAAAGAACACGTATCAAATAATTAAATAATTCTGGCTGCCGGACCATGCATCTGATCAAGTAGAAATTTTAAACCTGTGTTCCCTATCACGACTAGATCATAAATGTGAAGTTTCATGTCGATTGATTAAGTGGTCCAGCGAAAATTATTTAATATTTTTCTTCAATCCAATATGGCTGTCAAACCATGTGACCTATCAATTATTCCTTAAACTTGACACCATGGCTGCGGAACATTTGTGTGTAGTTTCCCCTCAATCTGTCCAGCCGTTCTGGAGAAGAAGGTTCTATGGGTTTTAGGGTAAATCTAATATGGCTGCCAAACTATGTGAGCTAGGTATCATATATGTTGTTTTTGTTCACATGGATATATGTAAAGTCATATATGTAAAGTTTCGCCTCGATATGATCAGCCACTTCAGAGAATATTTTTAAAGGTAAAATTTTTTTTTTTAAACAATATGGCTGCCGAATCACGTGAGTGATGATGTCATCAAAATTATTTTTTGTGGACCATTTTATCCTTCGAGACCCTCAATATATTTAGGGGGGAGGTGGGGAGAGCGACTCTCACCAAACATTGCTACTCACTGCGGGAGGGAGGGAGAGAGAGCGAGAGAGACATACACACACAGACAGACAGAGACAGACACACAGACACACAGACAGAGACAGCAAGAGAGCAACAGGTGTGGGAGAGCGTGCTGCGTTTTATGAGGAGGGGGGAAGCGAGGAGGGACACAGTGAGAGAAAAATGAGGGAGGAGGGGAAAAAGACAGGTGAGGGGTGGAGTTAGCAAAGAGAATGATATGTGACACTTAATGACCAAACACGATAAAAAAACAAAACACGTGTCAGAACAGCTGTACACACATGACACAACAGAGTTTGTAAAGTAAACCGCTGGCACATCTGCACAAACTTTGATATTCCAGTTCCAGAAAATTGTGGGAAAATGAACCAAAGCAATCACTGAAAAGACTGAAGTACCGCTCACGTACGACCTAATGATCCCATCGGGTGTGAACATCGAAAACAAGCATGCATTGTGACCAGATATCATACATAGGTGCAAAAAAAGAGAAGACGGCATTGCTAATTGAGGTGTTAATAGCAGTGATTTTGGACTAACGATGCAGAAATCAGGAAAATGACCAAATACCAACATCGCAACCATGAAGTGAAAAGATCCTGGAAGTTGAAGAATGCCAAAGTTGTTCCAGTGATGATGAAGAACCTATGGTAATGATGAAGAAAGAACCTCACAGAGATATTAAAAACCATCCCTGGAATATTACTACAAACGAACTACAGTGGGAACTGTCCGGGATTCAGTAACGATCCTGAAGAGAGCCCTCGGCACAAAACTTTGAAAACAGAAAACTTCACAGCTTGGTCCATGATCGTGACCCCCTACTGAAATGAAGGGGATACCTTGACCTGCCCTGGAGGACTCCATTCCACATTCTCAAACTCCATATGTAATACCAATCAATGACCACACCACACCACACACACACACACACAACACACACCACACAACACAACACACACACACACTGCCTTTTATTAGTATAGATGAGTAGTCCGACCAATAGTGAAATTTCGTCTCAATTCGACAAGCGGTTGCAGAAAAAACACGAAAGTTGTGTGTGGACAAACAGACAGACAGACAAACAAACGGACCCAAACGCCATCACCTCTCCTTCTGTGAGGGTAATAATATAGAACGTTTTGGCCCAAGTTTTTCACGAAGTGCATGGCCAAGCCTGACGTTCTAAATTTTAATTCTTCTCTACTTTTGTATCCAGCAAAGGTGGCGAAGTAGCATCAATGGTTGAAGAGGGTGTGCCGCTGATGCAGTGCCCCCTGAAGGTTAGAGCAGGAATTAGTTCAGGGCACTGGCGATAGCTCACCTACTCTTCGCGAAGGACACTGTGGTACTTTAACGTCAACAAACTAATGCTGGAGGTGGGACGTCCAGTTTAACGTTTGTTTGAAAAGATGAATTGTTTCAATTTGGTGAAGAACCAAATCTGATAATTACCCTGCGAAGGAGAGTCCATTTGGGTCTGTCTGTCTGTTTTGTTTGTTAGTCCGCACAGAACTTTCGTGTTTTTCTCCACAACCGCTTGTCGGATTGAGACGAATTTTCACCATTGGTGTGACTACTCATGAAGAATGTTTTAATGATAACTACGACGTCATAGGTCACGAAATTAATATACAATATATATATACGTATATATATTTTTGTTTTTGAATAAGGCTCACTTGGCTGTCCCTGGATGGGTTTAGGGTAGAGGAGCAGCAGCTGAAACACGAATCATATCCAGGTTCCTCCTGATGACTTCATCTTTGCTTTTTGCTTGTTCAGGTTCCTTCTGAGGACAGGACGTCTTGGTACGGACTCACACTGCCAGCAGTTATAAAGTGGCAGTTCTAATTATGTCTCTGATAAATCACATAACACACCAGTAACAAATGCCACACAAGATACACCACACAAAACAAGTCCTGGCGAGGGTCTGCAATGTCTGATTACTCTTTTTCTTGTTTTTTGTTAAGTGATTCTTCACCATTGAGAGATCAGGCCAAAAACGATATATAGTGTGATATCTCAAAAATGTATTGGGCGATATGTTCTCGTGGATCAGGCATTACGTGGCGGAGGTATGCACTCTACTGAGCCATCGTTTGATATGAATCGGGCGTCCTTTCGAAAGGTTATATGGTTTCTCTTTGTGAGTTTCAAAGAGATATATATATATATTATATATATATATATTTGATAAAACCCGATTTCCGAGCCGTTTGCCGTATTAACGTGTTTCTAAATTGCAAAGCCAAATTTTTTTTCCACCCGTCACATGACGATTGGCAGCGGTTTATAGATATTAATGTTTATTCACATCTCCCTGAAACTTCCATAAAGCAATGTTGTTTTTATAATTTGTTTGTTAAATTTCCCAAAACAAGTGAAAGCTACTCAAGGTTTTAGGGTTGTATACAGTGTACTGTAGTCGGTAATCACACTGACTCCAATCAGCCGATTCCGAAAAATTGCCAATATCGGCAACACTATACTGTGTGTGTGTGTGTGTGTGTGGTGTGTGTGTTTTTTCATAAAGCATAACATAATCTGTCTAACTCCCCAACCCGAACCTCTACCCCCCCCTCTCTCTGTCTCTGGACATGTCCGGATGGTGGTTATGTCTGGATAGACCCTCCCCTCACACTGCCTTCCTTCCCCTCCCCTCATACTGCCTTCCCTTCCCCTCCTCACACTGCCTTCCTCCCCTCCCCTCACATGCTTCCTTCCCTCCTCACACTGCCTTGCCTTCCCCTCCCCTCACACTGCCTTCCCTTCCCTCCCTCACATGCCTCCTCTTTCCAACCCTTCCTCACTCCCACCACTCCTCGGTCTCTCTCCCTCGCTCCTCTCTCTCCCTCCCCCCACCCTCTCTCACCTCCCTCTCCCTCTCCTGTTCCCTCCAATGAAGCGATGGGTGGTATTTGCTGGTAAACAAGACAATTAGAAAGTATTCCACGAGTACTGTCAGTGCCATCTTTTTATTACGTACCCAACCGGGTTGGGGTTATAAGGCAGGGTTGTATTGTTTATCCTCACAATCGTTGTGTGTTTTTTATGTTTCCTTTTAATATGTCTCCCAGGTTTATTTTCCCAATTTTTTCAACCTTTAAAGAGTGTTTACAAATATCATATGTGCTTCAGGTGAGGCTTGCATTGCTCAATGACATTTCATCCATGTTATTGTATCGCTCGTCAAACAAAAGAACTTCAAAGCACAATAGGCATCATGAGGAGGGTCAGTGTTGATTGTGAGGGCGAGCTGTGGGGGGGTGTTGGGGTTGGGAGAAATTCGAGATAAATTTAAACCATTTATTTATTAATCCAAATGTTTATGTATGTTTACTGTTGTTGTATTTGGAACAGTTTAATGCTGACAGAAAATGTATGTGAAGTTAAATTATATATTGATCAACAAGGTTTTGGTTCATTAATTATATATTTTCATAAAAGTGTCTTTTCTTTAATAAATAAATAATAAAATAAAATAAAATTTCCAACCTACCT
Organism: Eptatretus atami; assembly: GCA_035128595.1. Classification (NCBI taxonomy): domain Eukaryota; kingdom Metazoa; phylum Chordata; class Myxini; order Myxiniformes; family Myxinidae; genus Eptatretus; species Eptatretus atami. Next base: position 192,464,928 of record CM068954.1, on the reverse strand, counting down.
GTCCAACAAGATAGGGTGGAGGGAGCACACTTGCCTCGAAGCTGTCTACTTTGGGTTCGATGGTCGATCATTTATAAACTGCTGATCGATGCTTCGCAAGCAAGCAGGGCATCATCTCACTGAGTGCGCCGTTCGTCGGATGGACGTTAGGCCGGGGAGCCATCTGCTGGCATTGATTGCCGTGGACGTTGAATATCCTCGATGTCTTCCGACCAGGTTAGGTCAGGTATGGGAGTATGCGCCATAGCAGACGTGCTGCGTCCACTTTCTGCCGGTACTCCAGGGGCCTCCGTCTGGCCATCCCCCAGGAGATGCCTTGCCCATCCCCATCTCCTTGAGATGCCGATCAACCTGCTGCAACCACGAGGCACGTGGTCGGCAAATTGGCCTCCTCCACTCACGAGACTCCTCACTGAGAGAATCTGGTGAGCAGGATCAGCATCAGGAAAATGAGCCACATGTCCGTACAGCCGCAGCTGAGCTCACGGACTATGCAGGTAACAAATCTCATTTGAGTCTTTCTCAGCAACCGCTCGTTGGCCACAAAGTCCGACCAGCGATAGCCAAGGATTCTCCAAAGAGACCTGGTACCAAAGGAATTCAGTCTCCATCTCAGATCCTTGGTCAGAGTCCAAGTCTCACATCCATAGAGCAAGACTGGAAGCACCAAGGACCTGAAGACTCAGACTTTTGTCCTCCACACAGGTACGT
>CM068954.1:192449124-192464192 GCA_035128595.1 Eptatretus atami | reverse complement strand
GACCACATGTCCGTACAGCCGCAGCTGACGCTCACGGACTATGCAGGTAACAAATCTCATTTGAGTCTTTCTCAGCAACCGCTCGTTGGCCACAAAGTCCGACCAGCGATAGCCAAGGATTCTCCAAAGAGACCTGGTACCAAAGGAATTCAGTCTCCATCTCAGATCCTTGGTCAGAGTCCAAGTCTCACATCCATAGAGCAAGACTGGAAGCACCAAGGACCTGAAGACTCAGACTTTTGTCCTCCCACACAGGTACCGGCAGTCCACACCCCATGATCCAGTGAATCCATGACTCCCCAGGCCCGAGCCAGACGTCTGTTGAACTCTGACTCACAGCCAGCAGAGACATGAATATCACTGCCGATGTAAGTGAATCTCTCCACGACCTCAACATCCTCACCACAAACAGGCACACACAGGACAGCAGCATCCAAGATGTCATTGAAAGCCTGGATTTTAGTTTGACCCAGGAAACCCGTAATCCATTGACTCCGACTCCTCATTCAGCACCGCGGGCCCCCAAAAGGATATATAAAGTCTCCGCAAAGACGACTGCATCATCTGCGAAATCAAGGTCAGAGATCTTGACATTCCCAAACGATGCACCGCATCTTGATCTCTCCGACATCCTCCTAGAATCCAGTCCATACAAGTGCTGAAAAGTGTGGGGCCAGTACACACCACTGACGAACTCCAGTAACAACTGGAAATAAGTCAGAGATGGTACCACCAATCTCACAGCACTCTCAGTACCAGAATAGAGTTCAGACATCAGATCGATCAGTTTTGGTGGCACCCCACGAAGACCAAGATTCCCCAGATGGCATCCTGATTCAATTGAATCAAACACTTTACAGAGATCAACATAGACTGCAAGCAGCCCCTGCTGAAACTCTCGTCTGCGTTCGGTGAGGACCCGAAGAGCAAGGATACCGTCAATCGTTGACTCTTTGGTGTAAAGCCTGACTGCTCTGGACGCTGGTGCTCAAGCAGATGGTGGTGAACCCTATCAAGATTATCCGAGCAAAGACTTGCCCGGCACTGAGAGCAGCATCACCCCTCAGTAGTTGTTGCAGTCCTGGCGATCACCCTTCCTTTCGAGTCAATGGGAGATGCCTGTTCCAGGCAGAGCAGAACTGCATGCAACGACACGAGTGCAGCATTTCCACCAGCCTTGAGAAGTTCAGCATGGATGCCACAGATCCTGGAGCTTTACCCCATTTCAACCGGTTCACCGCAGCCTGTGTTTCCACAAGCGAAGGTGGACCACAGTTGATTGGAGGTCAGCAACAGGGATTGTAACACCCCTGACGTCCAACTCGACAGCTGTGGATCAGCGTGGTACAACCGCTCAAAGTAACCGGCCCAGCGAGCCTTCACTTCGGACTCCTCTGTCAAAAGCCAACCACCGTCTGCTCTAACTGCAGTAAACCGAGGGATGGGCTTGAGGAACACAATGCGTGAATTCCCTGTAAGCAGGACGAGAATCACTTGACCACAGGCGATGCTCTACCCCCTCACAGATTCCTCGCACATAGGCCTCCTAGCGCACGTAAATTTTACCCCTCAGCTCCGACTAGGCAAATTAACTCCAACACCCTGAACGAACTCCAAATCCCAAATTTCTGCTCTTCCTTGGCCCACTGAGATGGGCACCACCACATATGTAAACGGTAGCACGGTGCTACAACCTATCTCCAAGATCACGTGATATGATGATGATGATGATGATGATGATTGTTCAACCTACTCTGCTCTGTTATGGGAATCAAATGCTTTGTTTTTCTTGGCTTATTCGTTGCAGAGGATGCTCGCTGGCAATCTGTTACTTGCGGAGGGGACTTGGAGGAGGGATTCAGACTGCTGCGTACATCGGAGGAGGTTGCCTTGATCATCCTTTGCGGGGTATGGGAATACTGACTGACGGTTTCAGAATAAGCATGTTTTACTGTTTTTTTTTACTGCACACATCAAAGCTCATTGAAGAGCTCGACACGAGAATGTATTGGAATCTCCGATGAAAAGATAAGTGAGCACCATTGAGAAAGAAGGGCACTCGATGTCTCGGCGAAGGAATTCAAGTGATCCTGTGTTGCATCCACAGAACCACTCTCAGTATTACTCCATTATTTCGATGAAACAAAAAAAGTGATAGAATAAGAGTTGGTGAAGCTGCTCTAAGCATGAAATTCACCGTTGGTTTGCCATTGCCTCCCTATGAGGTCAAGATATGAATGTGCAATCACTGGATCACATTGCCATTGAGATAGACAAGGGACACTTTGTAGATAAACAGCGAAAAGAGGGATGTATTTTACAAAATTATAATTTTTAGGAGTTGTATGGAGGACCACATGTGATGTCGATGGGCTGTCATCTTGAAGGGCCAGAAAGAAGACGGTGAGAGGATAGACTCAAAGTAGAGATTGATCAAAATCGAGGCTGCTACTACAACTACAACTGCTGCTCCTCAAGGACCCCAACTATTGCTCCATTATTGTGGGGTCGACAGAAACTTTTGACCCAAGTGTTTCACGACCTGGATGGCCAGGCTGACATTCGACGGAAGCGGCAGGCATTTGAATGGACGGGCGCAACTGATAACTCACCTACTCTTCACAAAAGACACGTGGGATCTATTCCGCAACTCGAGAAAAGGGGGACAAACTGAATGGACATCTCAGGATGTTGTAAGCTGTTGTAAGTTAATTCAAAGACTGGTGTTCACTTATTTAATGGTCTCTTTTTTTCTTTTTGTACACAAAGTGGAGGCTCATGGATGAGCTGGAACACTGAATGGATCAGGCCGCAACAGAACAAATGAACATAGATAGAGAGTAGGGTGAGAATACAAACTAGAGGGAGACTTGGACAAATAAAGGGATGTGGTTACGAATGAGGGCAGGGGAAGATGCAAGGAGTGGACAAGGGTAATAGAAGCAAAACTGTCAGGAAGGAAAAACTGGGAATTTGAAAGAGGTGCTTGGGGGTTAGGGGGGCTTAAAGGGGGGGGGAGGCGATCATAGTTTTGGATGGGGGATGATCTGAGAAGTCGTGAAAATCTGTCTTAAAGACTTGGAGGAAAGAATGCGATTCAAGAGAATGAGGAAGTTGGTTCAACAGGTGGGAACAAAGAGGAACGAACGAGTGAAGGTGAGAAGTAATCGCTATTGAGGTAGTTTCACCGGAAGAGGGTTTATGGTGGACTGAATCAGCCCTGTAGAAAATTGTGGTGGGGGGGGGGAGCAGAGGGTGGCAGACCAGAAAGGAGGCGTAGAACATGGAGAGACCACCGACCTGTCTGTGATGGGAAGTACAGGCCATCGACTCGGCTTCATCACGCGAGATCCCAATATGTTGAAGACCTTGGTTATTGGATATAAAGATCTGTCCAGAAAAAATTCCTTGGCTTGTAATTAATTAATTGATTGTTGCCGGTACTACAGGAAGATATTTCTCTCAAGGTGTTCACCTTTCTTTGATGGGATAAACGTGTGCTCATGATGGAACCCTGAAATAGTGCTTTCACCGAAATCAGATGCAGTTGGATCTTTCAGATGAAGACAAACAACAAACAGCATCACATTGTTTTGCTCTTTTTTTATTAATTATTTTGAGTGTTCAGAACTTTCCAGTGTTGATGCTTCAGCAACGTTTGTCAGAAAATGCTGGAATTGTTCTGTGAACGTGCAATGCTGACGTCTGCAGGCCTCACAACCTGCGCCATCTAAAGAGAGGGCATAGGCAGAAGGAGAGAAGCTGAAATCATCGATGACGTTTACAAAGTTAATCATGGTCCTTAATACGTCGGACAAGCATAATTGTATAGATAAAGAGAGGGAGCAAACGGGTTGGGTTGTACAATACTGAGTATAAAAAAGAGGGATAGACAACCTGCGTATGACCAAACAATGGCTGGCGTGTCAACATTTGTGCCAGATCAGCGTAGCCTTGTCGTCATCAGGTTGGCAACTCCAGCCCAAGTTACCCCGAGAGTAGCGGGTTGACCTGACCTTACATTGTGACAGACTGCCCTTCACTTATCTTTGGACGTTCACGATCTTCGCTCTGTACGCTCAATCAGCCATTATAATCTAACATGTGCAGAGCATGCTTGTAGCTTTCCTATAGAGGCAGACGCTGGAGCCTCAGGAAGATGATGCAACACCAGGAAGGAGCTTGGTTGAATGGTTTGTGACCATGCTTCAGATGGCTGTTCTTCATAATTACATGAGGATTAAGTGAGAAATATCAGACTTGGCGAAAGATGCAACGTAATTGGGTATTGGATTAGCAATTAGGCATTGGTTTTGGAGCGATCACGCATGATGTACAGTCCGCTACCGTTTCCACTGCCATGTACAGTTCATTACCTAATAGCAAAGGGTATTTTAATTACCTTCGCAACCAAAGTGGGCAGAGGTTGTTTTCACCCTTGTTTGTCCGTCATTCTGTGAGCGTGATATCTCAAAAAGTTGTGGACGGATTCTTGGTGGACAGGTTGGTGTGCGACAAGGAAGAATTGATTCGATTTTGGTGAAGATCCAAATCTAAATCCAGATATGAGAAATTTTTTTAATTTTATAAGATTCTTCACCATTGAGAGATCGGGCCAAAAACGATATCTAGCACAACATTTCAAAACTTTGTGGATGGATGGTGATACGGTACTTGGTAGATGAGTTGGGAGGAGAAATGAACAAGCCGATTAGAATTTGGTTCGGGTCTGGATCCAGATCAGCCTATCAGTGGGTACAAAACGTAAACTGTTCAACCTGGCGGAGGTACGTGCTCCACCGAGCGTCATTCTCGTTTGAACTTGCAATAACATTGCAGTTTCTTTGTGAGTGCGGATGGTTTTCTCAGCTCTGTGAAATCCTCTCCAAAAGCTTTAAGTTTATCACACTGGCTCCGTCTTGTCCAAGTGTTCTCATTTGTTCCCCTGCACTGTTAATCATGTCGTGAACCTGTTCTTGCGTCTTATTTGCTGCTGCCTGAAATACCCAGAATTGCTCAGGGAAATTCAATAAAATATATATTTAAATATTGCCTGCATGACAAATTGTGGAATGTTGGCCTTGTGGTTTCGTATGAACTACCGACTTATCAAAACGTATTACTCGATCACTACTGGGAAAAAACCCAGACAGTGTATAAGCAACATGCTCACTCGAGGCCTGAACACGGAGTGTTATAAATAAACCTGTGTAAAGCAGCAATCTTTTTCATAACAGGTGCACATGTAAACACTGTAATAATTAAATTTGTGTTTTGACAACAAATCACAACAACCTCAACCTCTCATCATCACAATACATATTATTTATTCGATCGCTCCAGGAAGAGAAAAAAAACAGCAGGCAGTGTATAAGCACAAGACACGATCAAGGCCTGAAGGGCAATTTTCTGGGTTTAGCCCTCGACCTTCCTCCTGAACTCGATCTTTGCAGGAACTGAGCTTTATATACAGTATAAGATACATACCTACTTGGCCTGCTGTATCGATTCCAAACTTATTTGTTCGGCTTCGCAAGGCCACATGCTCACGAGTCTTATCCTTCCACGTTCTCTCTTTCTTTTCCTCTTATTTTCTCCCCTCAAGCTCATCTTTCCATATTATACTTCTCAAATCTTCTCTAAAGGGAATGAAAAGCATTGTAAAGAAGAAAAGAAAACCCTGGAAAACCGCTCTACTCATTCAGGCATGTTATTCTTCCTCTATCATTCTTTCGGATATTTTTCTTCCCCATTCCTCTTTTGTTCTTTCTTTCTTCCTTGCAGAACTAATTTGTAATTCTATTATATGCTTCTTTAAAGGAGATTTTAAAAGTCTCAATCTCCCTTTACTGCCCTTTCCCTGTCTGGAAGCTGTCTGGAGTCACGAGCCTCTACTCCAGACAGCTTCTCCCTCCAACATTTTCTGTCCCTTTCTGTTTGCCTCGCAAACCTGTGACTTGCGTCCCATCAGTGCGATCCTACAGCACTATTCCTTTGTGCTTTCAACAACCCTCCCTGTAAACAGGCTAGGATGTCTGTCACTTGCAGAACATGGGAACCACAAGAAAAACCCAGTCGGCAAAAGGTGTAGGCCCACGGACCTTAATACTTCCCGCTTGTACCCCCCTCCCTCCAACCGCATGCCATACTGCACCCATATGTCCCCACAGCACACTCTACCTTCTTACCACTCTCCCGTGCCACCCCCACAGCGCGTCCTGCTGCCCACACCATGGTACTGCTGCCACAAGCTAGAATGAAGAACTAACCTTGCCGGTGAAGGCTCGTGTCGCTCTGCATCGGCGGACGGTTCAACAATTGGCGAAATCAATAGAACATTGATTGAGGTATGCTAACTGCAGTGGAAAACAGGGAAGCTGCCGTTTTGGTCATTAACCATTCTTCAGACCAAAGGAAGGGTTAATGCTCGAAACATCTGCATCTCATTGCTTCCCTGACAGTTATCATACCTCAATCAACACTTTGTTAATTTCACCGATTACTACTGCTCTGTGGTGTCTATCGATGTGAACAACTTCATTCTTCACTATCCATTGTCCACAACAAACCCCTCATAACCCACTGCAATACCCCTGGCTGCTAAAAACGTCCGCACGACCACCTCATGTTTACCTGTGTGGTGTACCATCCACCCAATGATAGTGTTTAGATCCACATACTATATCTCAGTTTCAGAATTTACATACTTCATTCAATTTCGCTAACAAATGGATCGACTCGTGACCATCAATCAAAATCTCTGTCCGCATCTCCGGCACTTCAATAGCCGCCATGCCAGCTGGTTGTGTCTGAACTGGCAACAAGCCATGGCATTGCAGCAAAGGCTATCTGTGACTCTGTGTTATGAGTTAACAAACTTCCCAACCAAGATTTCTGCAACTGGTACATTCTTCCTCTTGGAAGAACGCCTAACTTTCCATGCAACCACTCCTGTTGTATTTAACTTCTCTTGGCTCTTCTGACAATGTTCTTGTCAAAACCCATATCTCTCGAGCTTTTGTGAAGAGAGAATCCCAAATGCTGCAAAGACTGGCTGCTTTCATGGGCAAACTGGCAGGGACTGCAATCTACCCATCAAAAAAGGATCGGGGTGTCACCTCCACAATTATCCACATGGGAGTTCTTGCACAAAAGCTCTCTCTTTCTCTCTTTCTCCTTCTCCCATTCATTGGTTTATCAAAGTTGTCTTTTGCTATCCCATCGATGTTGTCAACCCTGGTATACTGAATTCTTGTGTGAGGCAGTTGCAGTCAAGCAGCTTGCTTTCTCAATCTGGAAGGTTAACCTGACTGATGTGACTTTAGCTCACTCCATAAAGCAGACAACAAGTGTTTGTCCATCATTAAGCAAACCACAGAACATTATCTTGTAAATCTCGATGCTGAACTCCACAACCAAGGTGTCGACTCTTTCAAAGTCAGGTGGTGCCACTTAAAGTCTCCCTCTGGTGTATCTTCTCCTTACACCTCCCTCTCACTTCAAACGCCATCACCACAGACTGCTAGAGAATAAGCACAATGTCTCAACCATGTGTTTTCTCCAAATCGCATGTACCCAACCCTCCTGTAGCCCTACCTTATCCGCTCGTACTCTGTCTAATTGAGAAATTAGAGAAAAATTATGTCCAGCCTTGACTCTGCTTCACACCAATGAAATAATATCAGGTGGTTGACTTAGCTTGTCAACCTTATTGGGGCAATAAGCCGTTCGAGTATCCTGCGTCAGGGTGGTGACATGTCCAGGACTGTACTCCTTAGCCAATGAAACAGCCTCAGCAGCCCTATGCACCTCACAGCATGAAAGTAATGGTTATTATTATGATTATATTATTATTTATTGACCCTGCTTTGGTGATGAGCCCACTGACATCAGTGCAGGTAGGTCAGGTATGGGAACATGCGCCGGAGCAGCGCGTCGCTGCATCCACTTTCCACCAGTACTCCAGGGGCCTCCGTTCGCCATCCCCCAGGCAGATGCCTGCGCAACCCCTTGAGATGCTGATCAAACTGCTGCAACCACAAGTCACATGATTGACTCATTGGCCTCCTCCACTCATGAGGCTCCCTCGCTGAGAGAATCTGGTGGATCAGCATCGGAAAACGAGCCACATGTCCATACACCGCAACCGGTGTTCACGGATTATGCAGGTAACAAATCTCATTTGGTCTCTCTCAGCAACTGCTCATTGGACACAAAGTCCGACCAGCGATAGCCAATATCTCCGAAGAGATCTGGGACCAAAGGAATTAAATCTCCGTCTCAGATCCCTGGTCAGAGTCCAAATCTCACATCAGTAGAGCAAGACTGGAAGCACCCAGGACCTGAAGACTTGGACTTTCATCCTCCTGCAGTACCGACAGTGCCACACTCCATGATCTAGTGAATCCATGACTCCCCAGGCCTGACCCAAACGTATTGACCTCTGGCTCATAGCCAGCGAGAGACATGAATATCACTGCCAAGTAAGTGAATCTCACTGTGACTTCAACATCCTCACGAGAAACAGGTACAGACAAGATATCAGCATCCAAGATGTCATTGAAAGCATCCACTGGTCACCTCTGGTCTTCCTGAAAGTCAACAAGTCACTTCCATCTTCAAGAAGGGTTCAAAAGCAGATTCTAGAGAGTATAGCCTACAAGCCAATAATCTTACTTCAATTACAGAAGGAAAAGTAACAGACTCGATCATTGCGGCTGACCTCAGGTCTTTCGTCTTTTCAAACAGCCTCATCTCTGATCATCAGTTTGGATTCCTTCCCTGTATATCAACACCGGTCATTGCTGCTCCTCATCTCAGAAATGTGTTGTCATTTTAAATCTGCAGGAAGAAGTCAGGACATCTGCCTGAACATATCTCAGATATTCAACAGTCTGGCACCGGAGTCCTCGTCAAGCTCGTGCTTATCGGCATACAAGGCCACCTTATATCTGGCTTTCTCGCTTCCTCCACTTGGTAATCAACACGTTGCTACCAATTAAACCCTTTCACCTCCTCCCCACTGGAGGCAGAAGAGGTGGAGTCCAAGGCAGTCTTTTATCCAATCTTTGTCCTTATCATCATAAACGACCTCACATTGCTCTTTCTTTTTGCAGACACAGCAGCTCTACATTGTGTTGTACAAACCTGATCCAATTGACACGCAAGAGAAACTGCATCACTCTCTGCCGCTCTATAATTGATTTGATGCTGGTCTGATGAACAGAACATACTTCATTTTTAATAATTCCCTCAATCTCACCGTTTCTCTTCGGAAGGATCGTCAAACGATCCCACCTATCCATTTCTACGGTCACCTGCTGGACGACGTTCTCAGCCTCACCATAAGTCATGACATTCCTGGGCCAACTACATTGCAAAGCAGGCCTCCAAAGCCAGCTATAGATGGGTATCCTCCATCACTCCTTGAAAATTTGAACTACCTAAAGACTTCGGAATCTTGTCCGTAGCTCAAAATGAAGTGCTATGGGCCGGGCCCAGTGTCGCATCTATCTGTCTGTGTGTCTGTCTCTGTCTCTCTCTCTCTCCTGGATTCTGTTAAACCTTATAACTCTCAACAATATTGCATGTCCCTTGACGAGGCCGAAGCATAATGCCTGTTGCTTTCGCATCGCAGGCACCTCGGTAGTCTCTGTTTTCTTTCCCCCGCTTCTTCTCTGGTCTAACTTCCTCCGCTCCTCTGACCCTCTCCAGCTCCTCCAGGATGCAGGCGTTCTTCCAGGAAGCCTATTGTGGTTAAACTCTCCAAAATCCAGCCTTTCTGTCTCCTTTCACTCTTTTGTTCCTCTTTTCTTCCGTTCGTGAACTGCCTTCTGCGTACGGTTCAGTTGTACCCTTCCCTCCAGAGCTTCACGCAACCAATGCAGCACCATCTAAATATCATCCTCCATCCCTGCCTGTAGACTACCCTCATTAACGATCCACACCGAACAATTCTCTTACTTGCAGATTTCTGTGTTTGTCACCCTACTCCTCTTCTCCTCTTTTGCTTTCGTCCATTCCTTGCTTGTTTGTCCAACTGTAGGCCCCACTGTCACTCTTTCACTTCACCTTTACCTGAGCCTCGATTTTTGTATTTAAAAAAAAAAAAAACATCCAGAGAAGAAGGAAATGCTACAATGTACTGTCCACTACATTAGCAGCAAAGTCTATTTCAAGTGGAGCTTGCAGTGACACGTGTTCTTCGAAGAAACCGTTGAGGCCTCTGAGTACCTAAAGGTGTATCATAAGTAAACAATAAAATTCCAATGTGGGAGGTTATAATAATTGGCCTTGAACATTCCAACTTGTTGATTCTAACATTAGATTCATGTAACATTCCCACATTATTATCAGAAATAGAAAGGCCAAAAAAATACTTCATCCCTCCCATCGCCAAAGGAAATCTCAACGCGGAACTCCTTGTTTTTTCTTCTCCTTCCTGAAGTTCCCTCTTTGAAGCTCAAAACTGAATGGTGCATAAAGAACAACAACAACAACAAGAGTGTAATTGAAGCACAAAGATAAGATAAAAGCAGAGCTATATGGATGAGTGAAAAAAAAGGGGAAGCTTTTGAATGAGGGGAGAGGAATGTATGACGTCACAATACTGCTGGGAAAAGACCAAAGCCTGCCGGAAGAGACTTTCCACCACAGCTTCCTCCTTTACACAATTCTGGTTTTCTGGTCCCACAAAGGGTATTGCCAACGCGGTAGTGTGTTGGCTATATCTATTTTACCCGATAGTTAATCACGACCACAAACCGTTTTAGGTTTTCCGTAAATCACACTTTTCATGGCAAATGATGTATAATAACAAGCGCATCACTGAACCCAGCCGTTTTCAGCATGTCACGGGAAGGCACTGCATGCCTCACTTGCAGGAGTACGAGCAGGGAGGACCCACGATACATCCTCGCAATGTAAAATGTGAATTCAAGTCCCAACTTCTTCCCCCCCCCCCGGCCAACCCAAACCCCAAGTCCTCAACCTCCAACCCAAGTCCTCAACTTACACCTCCCAACCCAAAAGACAACCCCTACCCTCCCCCCCCCTTCCACAGGAGTATCAATGCTGTCCACGTGATCATCAATCATGCGACTGCTCTTTGCTCACGTTTCCTGCCACCTGCTCTCATCAGGATGGTGTTTCTCCGATCTTTCACTTAAAGTGTTCTTCAGTTTGGAATCGAAAAGTCGCCTCGATCGTGAAGGCCAGTGTGATTCTCCATCGACAGAGAGGTAGAACAATGGCTGGAATGATCAGAACGTGGATAAGTACCTGTGCTGTAAACCCGTGGAAAGAGAAGAACTGATCAACCTTCTATCGATTCCATCCATTGACTTGTCCTCGAATTCATGGCCTTTTGATGTTGGGACGGAAAGCTCATCCTGCAGACTATCATTTCTAACTGACAAACCCAGGGCTGACAGACAGGCGCCTGAATGACAGGTGGCATTGTGTCCACAATGTTTCGGTTATCTCCTTCAGTTTCCCTCTGCTTTGCGTGAGATTGCCGCACGGTGGCTGCTCGTGCCTGAAACTTCAAGGATGGGCATGGGCTACAATTGCTGCTCATGCGACGAAGAAGGAACGATCACCACTAAGGAGAAAGTTACATTAAATACCGTAATTTCTACAGAGATGGACTTACAATAGGCATATGTCGAAATATTTTCAGGAGTTGCATGTGTAAGAGTCTTAAGGGATTGAGTATATAATCTTCAAATGTTTACTTCGTAAATAATCATCAACGTATCATCCTCTTTGCAGAGCATCAGCACTGCCGAAGCAGTTCCTGGGAAGCGTTATTCTGGGTGGTTTGATTTGCATTCCCAACTGTCAGGGCAGGAACGCTGGCTAAATTTGGAATTATTTGGAATTTAGCCAACGTTCCACGATACCTCTCGTAATCTTCCGAGGGACACCGTGGATCTTTGAAGTCCACCGACCAATACCAGCAGATGGAAGGCCCAGTTTAACGTCCAAACGAGGGACGACACCCAGCCTGCAAAAGACCTGGATGACGGTTATTGCTGGGTCCAGTTCTAACCCAAGATAGACAACTCAGAAGCGATTGTACATACCTTTCCTGCCAACCCAATATCTGGTTACCTTTTATATAGAAAAAGTAAAACCCCTGCATCTATTATTTCGTGCGCAGCCTGTGGCTGCTGTTGCATCAATTCTGGAGTGTGACTGGGCCGCTGATGCAATGCCCTGTTTCCAGTAAGCTGGTATCATTTTGCCAACTCGGAAGGATACAGGCTGAGTCAACCCACCTGGCTATTTCAGGAGAGACAGGGGCTCAAACTCAAGAACCTAAGATCTTAAGCCAACCACCTTAACCATTAAGCCAACACAGGCTTCCAATCCGACATTGAGAAGTGTGACGCCAATTGAGAGATTTGACATCATGCATAGCACAGCCAGAAGCAACACTATGGTGTCTTGGTCGGTGCTGTACTCCACTTCTATTGGCTCTCTGCTCAGAATTGATGGACGTTACTGATGAACAATACATTGGATCAACCCGTTTCGGTTACGACCATCAATCATTAGCGGTCCACTCAAATTAATGACTCGGAATCAATCATCAGCCCTTCACTTGCAACAGCGGAGAACCTGCATGCAGGAGCACAGATGACGAAAAAAAAGTGATCATGCAAAATCGAAAGTCTTGCTGCCAGTTGGAAATGCAATTTCACCACACATTATTCGTACGCCATGAAGGCGATGACCGAGCATTTCACACTGAGGGTTAACCGTCTCGATGGAACTCTAAGGCATGCTCGATGTTGCAACTCCCCAGAATGGCGACCTTGCAGGCGTCACCGCTTGCAATACCCTTCTGGGAAGCAATGACCAAGCTCGTTTTTTGTTTGCCTAATCTTTCAAGAAACGTCTTTCTCCCGTTTCAGAGAAAGGAGAGCTCTTTCATCGAAGACAGGCCTTCCACCCACCCCTTCCCTTCAACACCACAAGGCCCAACCCTCATGGTGGTTGAATCGTGTGATTGAGAAAATTCTTGGACACATAAACAATGTTTTCCTACCTACCAAAAAGGCTGCTGCTTCACACTTTACGTTCGACACGTACGACTACCGAGTGCATCATTCTTCCGTTTTGAGGTCAGTTGCAAGAGACTTCAAAGAAGAACGTTCTGCGCAAACACAGCGTTCGTTCACGAATCGATGCGCGCGTCAAATGAAAGGGGCAAGCAAGCCAGATCGTTGAGATGAAGGTGATTTGGCTGAAATTGCTTGGGGAAGCAGAAGGGGCTCACGTGTCGTGAGAGATGTGCAAGTAGATCACGGTGTCGTCGCGCACAATGTCCCTTTCTGTACAAGAGGCAAAGAAAACCTCCTTCCAGAGCACAATCCAACATCGTGGAGAATTACACGGCTCGACTGTTCATGAATCCCGATGAGGCTTGTCGTTTTGTCGTGCACCATATCACATCATACAATCGAGAGTTTCTCTACAATGGCGTTCCAGAAATTGTACTCCAGCTGCTTTGTTTCACCACTCAGCGATCTGTATCATCCTGCTTGTGCAAACCCCCTCCCCCCCCAAAAAAAACAAAGAAGAGCATGATATTGTGAGTCTCACCAACTGAAATATCACACATCGGCCATTTTGTGCTTCCTCGTTAATAAACTCTCAGAATCCAATGATTTCATGATCTCGATACCTTCAGGTCATATTTGAAAACTCGAGTAACACACAGGAGGCCTGGAAAGTGCATCGCCGATATTGATACGAGTCGCTGTCATCTTCAGACCCACCCGGCATGGGGGTGTCCTTGTTGTGATGTTTACCCTGGCATGAATCACGTGATTACAAACATCTCACACCTTTCTAAATGCATCTACGTCACCAATGATTGAGCTACAATTTTGTTTCACTGGATACATGAAAATCTCCCAGTTGTTAACTTGTGCACTTACAACTAAGCTCGGCTGTGCGCCTTGATAAGTGGAGCCTGTAAGTGGCTTTACATGAACCCAAACCATCCGCAGGTTTATTATGTTGTTGTTTTTTTGTCCTTCTACACTCTACAGGTACAAGAGCGAGTTCGTGAAAGCAGCAAGTTTGGGTGGCGGTGTAACGGGCAGCAATTGGACACAATTACCAAGAGAGAGAGAGCGAGACAGAGATGGGAGGAAATACTGCAATCAGAATGTAAGAGGTGTGTTCGAAAAGATCAGTAGGGTAATAAAGATGATGGGAATGACAAGAGTGGTGATGCACCACCTCGGTAAAATCCCATCGTGCCTGGAGGGTGTGATTGAGTCCTGGAGGGTGTGATTAGGTCGGATGTGATTGAGTCTGGAGTGGATTGTCTGGGGTGTATTGAGGTCCTGGAGGTGTGATTGAGGTCCTGGAGGTTTGATTGAGGCCTGAGGTGTATTAGGTCCTGGAGGTGTGATTGAGGTCCTGGAGTGGTGATTGCTGAGGGTTGATTAGGGCCTGGAGGGTGTGATTGATGCCTGAAGGGTGTGATTGAGGGCCTGGAGGTGTGTGATTGAGGTCATGGTGGATGTGATTGAGGTCCTGGATTGTGATTGAGGTTTTGACGTCCCACACAAAGCAAAGAGAAGTGGCGCTGCAACCTGAGCACCAAGTCGAGACACGCGTGAAGAAACAAAGAACAGCAACTTGGATCTTCTGTTCTGACTGGAAGTCTTATCGTGATGAGATCTTGATGAGTCTGCTTGATGTCTTGACGTCCCAATCAAAGCCGAAGTTACAGCTCATTGACTGCAATGTCAGCAGTATGTTCGGGGTATCCTGAGAACACGAAGAACAAAACGGTAAGCTTGTTTGCAAAGCACGTTTCGGACTTGGGCAGTGAGATTTTGAGGCTCGGAGGAAATGCGCTTCATTGAAGAAAACATGTTTGGGGATATTGTTTGGCGCACGACTGCGGAAGAGGAAGGATTTTCCTGATGCTGATCCTGCTCACCAGATTCTCTCAGTGAGGGAGTCTCGTGAGTGGAGGAGGCCAATTTGCCGACCACGTGCCTCGTGGTTGCAGCAGGTTGATCGGCATCTCAAGGAGATGG
>CM068954.1:192423383-192444426 GCA_035128595.1 Eptatretus atami | reverse complement strand
TTAATCCCATTCTAAATTCAATTAAATAGTGAATAATATATATATTTTAAAACGTCATGGATCAGGGTCAGGTGTCCAATCAAAGCGGGACATCTTGGTACCTCGTCATCACTGCCATCAGTATAAAGTGGCAGTTCTAATTATGTCTCTTATTAATTACGTAACACATCAGTACACAAGCGCCACACAAAAGAAGTCCTGGTGAGGGTCTGCAATCTCTGATTGCTCTTTTGCTTGTTGGGACTGTTATGGTCATCGTATCACGAATAATAAGACAAATTCTCAAGATTATGCAGTTTGTACGAATACCTGTAAAAACACAATCGATTAATGTTATTAAGTTTTGCCTGTGTCTCTCTACCGTTCTTCCATTCATTTCAAATGGTATTTCTCTAAATGCTAAATCAAGCCCCTGGTGTGTATGGGGTACACAGGATAGATATGCATGCCCTGTGAGCACCTCTGCAGTGGTACACTGGGTGTCTAACTGTAAGCATTAACGGTTTAGGGTACAGTAAGAGTTGAAGAATTTCTCATTTCTTTTCCCTCTTATTTTACCCAATTACCCCCTCACTACCCTCAGCCTTGATTCACTGGATCCAGAACCTACAACTCTTCAAGAAAGCTGCACTTGATCCCGTCCTCGCGCGGATGGCGCCAGTACAGTGTTTAGTAAGAGCGGGCATTTAAAGAGCTGATTGAATAACGTCCTTGTTCTGTACCACTCTCTGGTGGTGCCGGTTATGAAGAAACTCTGCTTCAGGCCTGACAGATGTGTAATTGGAAATGCGTGTGGCCGCTTGAAGCACCGGGCCACCGAAATAGCCGGTCTGGGTTTTGTTGTGGTTTATGGAGTTAACACGTGCGCTTTGCTTTCGAGTGGATTGGTAATGCTTTCGCCGTGCTGCTTTGCCAAAGGAGCTGGCACAGTGCCACCGGCACCTCGTGAAGAGGTCCGTCGCCATGGCAGCATGACCGAGTTGCTCCGTTGCCATGGAGGGTACATCTTACCTCGCCCATTGCCTCAATAAATTGACATTTGTATGATTGTCTTAACTCCATCAGCTTTCTTCGACTTATCCTTTTCTTTCACCAAGAGCGTTTGAAGCATGAGTGCAGTGTAGGAGGAGGAAAACCAGGCAAAAACCCATGAGAAATACCCATCCCACCAAAGCCTTAGTCACAAAAAAACATTACTTTCGGAGTAGGCTTTTGGCTACTTGCGTGAAATGTTGGTTCTAGTGGATCCTGGGGATAACCCATAACCGTGGAGATGAAGCAGACAGTTACAGGCGTCTCTCCATGTTGCCCTGAACAGGTTGGATTTTGGAAATATCTTGAAAAAAAAAAAAAAAAGGGTCATACGGAAACCTTATCCTGTTGTGCATTCTGAAATCATTATCATCACAATGGAATGGGTTTACAGTTGTTCTCTTGTTAATCACAACAAGGAATGTGATTCCTCAATGCCTCAAACGCTTCCTCTCATAATTCTTCCGTTTCTTGACATCCAAAACCTCCAAAGCCATTTTCAGGTCATCTAAACATAAATGTGCAATTTGAGAATGTCATAGTATTGTCCATTATGAAAAAAAAAAATAATAAATGGTGTTTATGGTCATATCTTAAAGCAAAACTCCTAACCTAACTGTATCATGATCACTCAGATGGTTCACTGATGATGACCTGACCGGTGACTGATCAAACAATCCTTACCATCGGTCCACTGGTCGATCAGCACCGTACGTTGGTGAGAAAACATAATCTTACAGTAAATGTCTCTGAAAATCCTTCTCTTTTCTGAAAATCCTTCTCTTTCTCACCGTCTCATTGCTGATCATCCATTTGCCTTTTGCCCCGGTTATTCAACCCTACAGGACACGTGCCGCTATTGACCGAGCTTCGGAGCAATCTCTGGCACGAGTTCACGGCCGTTACCAACCGCCCGTCCCTTGTCTATGACATGGTCTGATATCTTGCCCAGCTTGGCAACTTTGCCGGTAATAGCATGCAGGCTTCTCTCCACTGGATGACTAATTCTTGTCAGTGTGAACAAGAAGTCAATGTATCCGTGATGGAAAAGCCGTCCACTAGCTTTTACACGCGGCTGAGATGCATACGGTTCGTACAATCAGGCGATTGTGTGTGTGTAATATAGAAGCCTTATAAACACTCCAACTCAACAAAAACATTGCCATCTCCTCAACAGTTCTTTCCTGTCTCTGGACTTTCCTTCGGTGAATGCAAACGAAGTGTTTGGCGACGTGTCCATGGTAACCACACGCCACCCAGATGTTTCCAGGGCAGCACTCTGGTGGCCAGGGCCTCTCCCTGGAGGCTGTTGCTAAGAAAAGGTGCAAGGCTGCTTGGGTTTTCTTCGAAAATTGCTGCAGTACTTAAAAGTCAGGTGATTACTATTAGAAGGCCAACACTACGATGACAGTACTACAGACTTGTCAAAATAACTCCATTTGTCCTCTCCACGCCGTTGGGTCACCAAACCCAGGTAGGTGTAAGTCTTGCCATTCGTGGTAACTGGAAACCACATGAGGACACTACACACATGACGGTACAAATGTTTTAACCATGACATGATTCACCCGATAAGGAGCCACGGCGAGACATAAAAGGAGACGCATGGCCTTTCGTGGGCATTTGGCGGGATCATCAACTTTACCACTGCCTCTCGTTCTCTCCTCCCACCCTGCAGACACTCGGTAGTATTTGAAGCCTCAAACCAACGAGCAGCTTAGCTGACTGGATAATGGTCAACTTTGGGCGCCAGAATGACTCGCTACCGAGCCAAGTGAACCACTCACTCCACCCAGCTCCTGTCTCGTGTTCTTATTTCACTGTTCTCATGATTCACACCGGTTCATGACCTGGTCACTCTGCTTTCCACAAAAATAATAATAATAAAATAAAAACTATGAAGCACAATTTAATGGATGACAAAACCTGAAAGTTTTATAATTCATTAAATTGTGCAATTTTGTCATGTAATTCTTCGCCACAGTTGGTATAATGGGTGAGAGATGGAAATGGCATGGAGTTTAACATTTAGCATCATTTTCTTCTTCTTTTTCTTTTCATCCATTTTGTATGTGGATGGGGACTGGTAAGGATGGCCTGGAAGTACGCACACTTGACTCGAAGCTGTCTATCCTGGCGGGTTTGAATCTCAACCGAGCTATAAACTGTCATTCAGGTGTCTCACAAGTAGAGTGATTCGTGTGTGTGTGTGTGTGTGTGTGTGTGTGTCCATCTGACAGATGGACGTTAAAATGGGCATCCTGTCTGCTGGCATTAGTTGGTGAATGGTAAAGACCCATGGTTCTTCATGAAGAGTAGGTGAGCTATCGCCAGCTCCCTGAACAAATTACAAATTCCTGCAGTGAGTGACTGCTCAGAAGGCAATGGCAAACCACCCAGCGTAACTCTTGCCAATGAACTGTTTCGGGAGCACCAATGCTCTTTAAAGAGTGTGGTACATATATCATATCATCTATATAATTACTAAAACTCTCATCTTGTATGTATGTACGTATGTATGTTCCCGAAATACAGCCAAAACAGTACACGATAGCGCAAAAATTTTAGGGCCACCTTACTCACCATTCTCTTGCGGTGTGCAGTATCAAGTTTCGTTCAAATCGGGCAACGAAAAAAAATATAAAAAAATCAATTCCCGATTCAATCAAGTACTCTTCGGGAGAATTTGATCAATGCAAACAACCTCAGCGGTCTAGTTCGCTGGAGCTATCTTTTTTTTATCAACCACTGTCACAACGGGAACCCAACGGGTTCACGGGTCGTCTAGTATCATATATAGTCGGGTACAAAAGTCGAGTCCACTTAAATCGATGCGCAGCTTTCTCTTCCATGATTTAAACCAGCAATATTTCATAACATTGAAGATATTTATTCATATCCTTTAATTTATTTTATTTATTATCGACAGAAACTGTAACAAACAGAATAAATGAAGGGGGGAAATACATTTGCGAGAGTCAAAAATCGATGAAGGCAGTCCGATTAGGTTCTGGAGTGCAGTACAACACTTGAGGAAAAATGGACTCAAACATAATCCATAAACTAATTAAATCACCAAATCGAGTCGTGGCAATTCTCAAGACAAAAAGGGGTCACGCAGATTATTTAATGTATGTAAAGAGAGATTTGATGTTTATTTATTTATTTCTTATTCATATATCCTTCAGAGTTCATGGAAATCCCTAGAAAGTACTTTAGGTTTCATATTATAACAATTTATTTTGTTATAACCTATAATTTAATAAACTTGCAACTGGACTCAAACTTTTCTGCCCCACTGTATATATGGATGTGCCTGGTGTTGGCTTAATGGTTAGGGTGACGACCCGTCCAGGATTGTGCCCAATAGCCAAGGAGACTGCTTAGGCAGCGCCGACGCTCTGCACGGAGTATGGTCCCAATGGATGGATGGAGATATGGATGACTATCGCTAGCAAAGTGCTTTTTGATGGAAGATATCAAAAACTGCTAAAACTAGAGTTCATGGAACACCTTACCCTGCACAGTCAAGAGAAAAACGACGTGGGAAGGGTCTTTTTAACCCTTGCTTTATGTTTCTGAGCACAATCTATATTTCCAACGAGTCACCATATTGTCTGAATCTCGATATTCCATCGCCCTGAGAGCGTGGACGGAAAATTTGTTTGGTCGAGATGGCGTAATATTTTGTCCAAGTACTGCTAAATGGAATGTTTTTGAAAGTGATAAACAAGGCGATTTGAGTTCTCCAGTGTTCTGGTATATCATTCAATGGAAATAAAATAAAGGTTTTAAAGGCGACAGAAAAAAAAAATTCCGGAAGGTTACCGCTGTCGATGCACCATCTTTTACACCACCTTATTTAACCTGTTAAATTAGTTAATCATGCCTAGTGTGTGTCCTTTATGACTTCCATTAAAACAGCACCTGGTCTCATCAAAAGAAGAATTATTCACAATAGCGAGAGTCTAATAACGGAGCACCCGCCTCAAATAAACTTGCGTGGCAAGCTTCCCTCGTACGTCGTGTTCATGAGGAAGACACTGCCCAAAGACAAGTTTCCAGCCGGCATCATTGTCCGTGTGCAGCAGAAGGGGTGGATAGACGAGGGACTGGTCCAGGACTGGGTGCGCATGGTCTGGATTAGTCGGCTGGATGGTGGTCTCTTCTGATGACGGAGCATGCTAGTCCTGGATGCGTTCAGTTGTCACAAGCCCGACGACACCAAAGCACTGCTCCGTCGGACCAACACCGATCTCATCATCATCCCAGGTGATATGACATCGCTCCTGCAGCCCCTCAATGTGTCCATCAACAAGCCGTTCAAGGACAGGCCACGTTTCTGCTGGTCCGACTGGATAATGAGTGTGGAGAAGATCTACACCAAGAGTGGGAGGATGAGAAAGGTCGACCTTCTGATGATCTGCGGCTGGATCGTCAAGGTGTGGGAGGAGATACTGTCAGACATAATGGAGCGAGCATTTCTGAAATGCTGCATCTCCAACAACATGGAGGGCACAGAGGACGACATCATTTGGGAGGAGGAGGCTGCAAATGATGGGGACAGTGACGGTGACATCGACGTGGACTTACTCTACCCTGATTCTGACAAGGAGTTACGTGCCGTCTTCGACGAGGAAAGCATCGATGAGGATTTCCTCGGGTTTAGCTGAAAAGCTTCATCAAACCCAAACGGCCCTTTTTAGGGCCACAAATCCACAAGAAATATGTACGATACTGTTGTTATGAATCCCTTTTCTTCCTTTTTCTAATAACAAGATAATCCTCTTTGTAATATAAAAAATAAGAAAGAAAAATAAAAAAAACTTCTTGCTATCCTCTCCTCTCTCTTCAACTTCTTGAAAATGAGAATAAGTCTGTTAGACGAAATTAAGCGGACATTGGAGTAAGCATGTTGATGCCTCCGTCACTTGGTTCCGTACAAAGTTTATGTACAAACGTATTTAGATCTAGATCAGAAAACAAAATCACACAGCTCCAAAGGCTTAGGCACGATGGAGAGATTTTAAAATGGCCCGTCATGGTCCCTTGTCCAACTCACAATCCCATGAGATTTGCGGAAAGCATGATGGAGTACTGCTCTCCTCTCTGGGCTGGTGCTCCTGCCTCACACCTAGCTCGGCTTCACGCTGTGGAAACCAAGGCTTTTAGGATCATTGGTATCTCCCGCAATGAAGCCTTTGAAATCCTGTCATCGTGTGAGACATTTCTAGTGGGAAGGGACATCAGGACAAATGGATGGACAAGGGGGGGGAGAGGTGGGACATGAGGAGGGGAAGGGGGTGGGGGGAATGGTTAAAGCACTCTATGAACGGGTAAATTTGGCAAACAGGACGACTAATTAATTGGTACATCAGCGAAGTGACGTGTAGGCTCTGCTCGTATTAAATAAGGAAATGCTCTGCATGTACAGTGCCTTCAGAAAGTATTCACACCCCTCGACTTTTTCACATTTTGTTGTGTTCCAGCCTGAATGAAAAATTGATTAAATATAAACTTTTTGCCACTGATCTACACAAGATAAACCCCTTTATGACAAAGTGAGAACATGTTTTCGAGAAATTTTTCACAAATTTATTGCAAGTGAAAAGCTGCAATCTCTTGCGTCAATAAGTATTCAACCCCTCAAGTCAATACTTTGTAGAAGCATCAGGGAGGTGACCAAGAACCCAATGACCACTCTGACAAAACTACAGAGTTCCTTGGCCGAAATGAGAGAACCTGCTGGAAGGACAACGGTCTCTGCAGCACTTCACAAGTCTAGAATTAATGGGAGAGTGGCCAGACGGAAGCCACTCCTGAGAAAAAGACACATGACAGCATGCCTAGTGTTTGCAAAAAGGCAGGTGAAAGACTCTGACGGCATGCGGAAAAACATTCTGTGGTCTGATGAGATGAAAATTGAACTCTTTGGCCTGAATGCAAAGCGCTACGTCTGACAGAAACCGAGGACAGCTCATCACCTATCTAACACTATTCCTACCGTGAAGCATGGTGGTTACAGCATCATGCTATGGGGATGATTTTCACCAGCGGCAGGGACTGGGACAGGTAAGGACAGAAGGAACAATTAATGGAGCCAAATACAGTCAAATCATTGAGGAGAACCTGCTTCAGAGTGCAAAAGACCTTAAACTGTGGCGAAGATTTACATTCCAACAGGACAATGACCTCAACCATACAGCCAAAGAAACACTGGAATGGCTTCAGAACAAGAACGTGAAAGTCCTTGAGTGGCCCAGCTAAACCCAGACTTGAATCCCGTTGAGAATCTGTGGAGGAAGACTTGAAGATTGCTGTTCACCGACGCTCCCATCCTGGGGTTCTGAGTTTTAGCCCCTGTCAGGTTGTTGAATTAACACCAGGTAGGGTTGACTAAGCCTGTCATCCTTCTGAGGTCGGCAAAATGAGTACCAGTGTACTGGTAGCAGGGGCATTGCATCAGCAGCACAGCCGCACTCCCAGCCAATGATGCTACTCACAGCCTTGTGCCGCACATGAGGGAGGAGGACAGACACTCCTCATCCAACCGGACAGGGCTTGAGCAAATCTGCCAAGGAAACAATTGGAGAAAAATCCCCAAATCCAGGTGTGCAAAGCTGATACAGACATACCCAAGAAGACTCGAAGCTGTAATCACTGCCAAATGTGCTTCCACAAAGTATTGACTCAGGGGGTGAATACT
Organism: Eptatretus atami; assembly: GCA_035128595.1. Taxonomy (NCBI): domain Eukaryota; kingdom Metazoa; phylum Chordata; class Myxini; order Myxiniformes; family Myxinidae; genus Eptatretus; species Eptatretus atami. The sequence goes on along the minus strand of CM068954.1, from coordinate 192,436,688 downwards.
TATGTAAATTAGATATTCCTGTGTTTCAGTGTTGATTAATTTGTAAAAAATTCTAAAAACATGTTTTTACTCTGTCATAACAGGGTATCTTGTGTAGATCGGGGGCAAATTTTTTAATGTAATCAATTTTTCATTCAGGCTGTAACAAAACAAAATGCGAAAAAGTCGAGGGTGTGAATACTTTCTGAATGGTGTGTGTGTGTGTTTTGTGTGTGTGGTGTGTGCGTGTGTGTGTGTGGTGCGTCTGATAATCATAGAAAAAAACAGGGTTGCGCCGAATTCCACCAAATTTTGCATACATGTTGATAGTACCCAGGGTCAGGTCATTGGTACAACACCCTGGGGGGGGGACATGCTATACAATTCTCGTCTGTATACATACAACAGTGCAAGTGGTTTGCTGACCTCTGCTACAGACAGGGGGGATTATTAGTTATGGCACAAATATATATTTGCCCCAACTCCCCCACCCCACCCAATCCCCAGGCTGCTCACAAAGAGGGTGGGTGTTTCTAGTTGTTGGAAAAATGGATGTAATGTCAACAGCTTCTGGTAAATCATGGCCTTCTGACCGTCGCTCCTCTCTGCCCTTGATATGTTAGGTTTATCCTATTCCCCTTCCCAGTTGACTTCCAGCTCACTTTTTCAACATGGGAGCAATGAACCTGACAGAAGAAAACCATTGATAGTTTCCCAAGGCTCACAAGAAGTGTATAGTATTTATATGGGCGTCTTCAGACAAAACTCAGTGAAGACCATGCGCGTCATCATCCAAAATGCAATACCAGACTAATCTTAAAGCTGAACTCTTTGAATGTCTTCCTCTTCCAAAACCTGCTGGCCCATTCTGGGTCCGTCTCCCTCTCTTTCACCACAAACTGCTTGCCTGAACTCAGTGGTTGGCTCCAAAGCATATGTATGTTTCATATCTTTACAGGTTTTTCTTCGGTACATGTATACATGCCTTGGCTTAACTGTTGTTACTGTATAGGTCATCATGGGTGCATGGTTCAGGCAGGAGTCCATTTTGGATGAGCTGGCCTGTGGCTCTATGCCATCGTCACATGTGCTACCAGCGCTGCCAATGAAGCCCCACTTCGGCGTTAGCATCCTGCAGCAACCAACACCAGTTCTCAAGGAGTTAGACGGCCAAGTAGGTCACGAGTCTTCTGCAGAAAAGGTGAGTTTCTCATCTAGTTTGATGTCCACTCGGTGAGACCCCTGTTGTAAAGTATGATTTTCAGTTAGCAATTTTGCGCTGCTTGATAGTAGGGTCGAGGGGATAGGTCAACCCAGTGTGTGCAGGTTGGTGGTGATCGCATGTAACCACGAACCACAAGCTCACAGCCCCACTCTGACGTGCGTGAATCCCCAGGCTCTTTTGTGTGCGGATCGTGCACCCGACCTTGACAGGCCCCGTGACGCCGCAACCCGTGAAGTAGCTCCACCTCGTCCACCCCGTGCTGATTGGCGATTTGGCCGTCAATCAAGTTGCGCCCCTCCCTTAAACTTCGTCGAAGTTCTGCGAGCATGGCTGGGGCACGACTTTTGCTCCAAACCAATGCCTTTGCGCCAAAACTTGTACGCCAGCCTAATTTTTTCCCCCCAAAAAATAACATAAAGGACAAATTACAGAGGGATGCACCATTAATAATGTTCCAGGGGGAAGCAGTTTTCGACATAAACATGCAGCGAAGGAGGATTGCTGCTTTCTATACAAATAATGACATTTCCTAATGTGGCAATTTTACCTCGTGCTTATGCGAAGCATGCACGATGGAAATAATTATTGTTATGATTTGCAATATTTACATCTGGAAGGCATTCCCACAACACATTTATAAAGTTAAATTACTTATTATTATGCATTTCAAACTGAGGGGCAGGTGGGATGTCGTCAAAACGCGATGGAACTCTTGGATTATAAGTAGCTAAGAGGTGAGAGGCTCGAGCTCAGGGACACATCGATTTTGGGTGCACAGACTGAATTTGAGGTACCAAACCTCGTGAATTCTGAAATGGGGGGGGGGGAGGGTCAAAGGAAGGGTGTGTGCAGGGGACCCAAACGGGTAGAGCATCCTGGTCTCTGACCTCGAGTTTGGTCTCTTGGATCACTCGGTTCCTGCTCCAAGAGCACAATAGGTCACTGATGTTGGTGGTTTAATGAATTGATTCAGAGCCATCTGATCTATTTAAGTGTAAGAAGCGAATTCCTGAGAAGGGGAGGGGGGTGAGTGAGGTGTAATTAAATTCGGCAGAAATTTTCAGGATATGGATGACTATGTGGATTGGGGGGGGGGGGATTTGTATGCTCAAGGGGGTCCAAAAACTGGAAGAACCACCACCAATTCTGAAGGCACCAAGATTGGAACAATAAAATGTTATTAATTATTGCATCATGCGTTATTAATTTTAAAAACAAGAGTAAAGACATTATTGATGGAAGTAGTATACCATGTTTTTAATTCGTCAAATTGAATGTTTGCCTTCTGTGCCACTGGCGGCACAGATAAGGCAAGACAGATTTGAACTCTGGACCATTCCATGAAACACTCTTTGTGGGAATTCCAGCCTGCTGTGCCGCAGTTCAGTGCCCTTCAACACCACGTCACAATATGAACATGTGGTATATCTATCTATATATGTATGCACCATAAAATGTGTTTCCATTTGACATCAAGGAAAACTCAACATCGTGGATATCAAACTTTTAAGAGCGTGAATACACAAGGTGACAATTACACGTGTTAATTTTTAATCAATTTATTGTGTCGTCCGAAATTAGAATTTTTGGAATATGCTTCAGAATATCTTGATATGATTGATTCAAACTAAAGAAGTGTCAGATTGAAATAATACAGCACGAGAGTAGTACGTATATACTCCGATGTATCATTCTCTTCGAAAGGAGGTGAGGAGCTTCGAAATGACGTCATGGCAAGAAATACATTGCCTGGTTTGCTGTTGCCTTTCCAGCAGTTGTCATGCTAAAAAAAAAAAAAAATTTGAACTTCAGCGAGGGCACCTTTACGCAATAGCCTACCTTTTTCGAAATACGCCAATTGATGTTTACCGCCTACAAGTGAGCAAATGCAGATCGGAAAGGCTGATACCATATTGTTTACACAAAGAAAGAGGAGAGAACGTGTGTGTGTGTGTGTGTCTCCATTGTATGATGCCCATTGTACATACTGGAGTACCGCTCACTATTTCCACCAAGACAATCCCTGTCCATGTGTATTTCTGCAGTCAAACATGGATATTTGTACAGATCGAGTGTGCTCGGAACATTCCTCACCCGCTCTCTAAAAGTTGGATTTCGTCTCATGCTCGCCAAGTCATCTCAATTTAGATCTCACTTTGCGGCAGTTTTTACTCATTAGGAATAAACTGCTAATTTCCAAGGCATGTAATATTTGTGATCCAAAACAACATTTATTTTTACAATTGCATCTTAACGTTACATGTAAAGATATTAAATGATCAGGGTGCGATTTGTAAAATTTCCAGTGGGGGGATAAAATTGACAGACATCATGGGGTTTTTAAAAAAAAAAAAATTCTTTCTGACTTTTATAACTTTCAAGCTCTGTATAAAAATAGCGACATATAGCTGAAAAGTCGCATTACAATTAAAAAAAAAAAATTCAGGACGACGGTTATTTCCCCAACAGGTGGAGTGAAAATGAGAGATTAGTTGGAAGGGGCCATGCCCCCCCCTTTCCTGAAGTAGTATAGTCATGGGGAAGTAAGTTAACGGCCTGGTCCTTATGTTTCATGAAGAGTTTGGTCTTCATCGGGCCGGTGGTTTGTTCGACAAATTACCCAAATTTGAGGCGAAACCCCCCCTTTTCAGCCTCTTATAGGGGATGGATCCCAATGGGAAGCACAACCCCATGAGACCTCATTGTTCTGATGTATCGTACCAAATTTGGTCCATGTCGGTCATTTGGTTGGGAGGAGATTGCTTTAGCGAATATGAGGGATTAAGGAGCACAAGTTAAAGAGCAGGTTTTGGGTCGCTGATGACTTCGCGTGATTCGAAGGTTGTAATACATAATAATCGTTGGGTATTTATTTTCTTACATTTGAAACTCAAAATATGCTAAAATTAACTTTTAAGTCAAAACTTTTGTCAGTGATCGAAAAACAGACCGGAATTTACCGAAGATGCTATGACGTCACGTTCTCCGAAAACTTCGTGAACATTCAAAACAGCGTGTGAACAATGGCGAGATGCGAATCAGAGAGTGATTTCAGCGGCATGATGAAAGTTGTTTTCATTCATATTGCCGAAACGAGTCGGAGGATGATGGGAATTCTTATACTATGGAGTTTCTGGCCCTGAGCCATATAAATTTGAGCCACTTGCAAGTGGCAGAAAACGGCCTATTTCATGTACAAGTGTCAGGACTGACTGTCCGGCAGTTCACACTGACAGACTCCACCAGACAGATTGGTTTGTAGATTTTCATTTTTCTTGTTCGTGCATAAAATAATGTAAAGTTTGATTCGTCTGTGACTTGATATAATAATTTTTAACCCTCGTCACTCATGAGTCAGAAATAGAATGAATCAATAATGGACCCAAATATATTCTACACCGTAGCCTTGGGTTGAAGTCTTTCTGACAGCTGACTTGACCCCAGCGAAAGTGAACAGTTAGAACAAACCCCAACTTTCAGAGACTGTTGTGGCATATAAATACCAAAACATGTTTAGCCTCATTGGGAAATATTCTACCAAATTTAGAAAAAAAAAAGTGGAAAATTGATCAATTTTTTACAATTGAAATGAAATAGCCCAATTTGCTGATGCTGTTAAAAAAAAAGTAATTTAATCAACAATAAGTTGATTTGTTGAGAAATTTTTTCATGCTTGTGTTTTTCAGAAAGTTTATTTATGTGTTTTTCCATGTACTCTTTAAGAATACATTTCATGTTTTTCTCACTTTAACTCAACAACTGATTCTGTGACAGAGCGGTATCTGGAGAATTGTCAACCAACAACTCATATTCACAGAGTGGTCATCAGATGTGTTTATGCCTTCGTAATCCTCGGCTGTGAAATGGTCACCACAAATGACAAGTCTATCCAAAGGGTCCTCTTTACCCGTTTTCTTTGGGGGAAATTCGCCCGTTTGTTTGTACAAATCTTATCCACTGCCGGCGAATGTTTGATTCCTTCGGGAATCGGTGGGAGCGATTACCCGTTTTCCAGCCATTTTCGCAAAACATGACGACACACGTACGAGGCATGATGTACAAATATCCAAATAACTTTGTTCTACAATAATTCAAAATAAAAAAGGATAATATAGACAGTTGCAAGCTCAAAAAAAGCGAAAGAACGGCCCGCTAACTGGACACTTCTTCAATGAGCGAGTGAGAGTCCGCTTTGTTTTGGAGAACGTGACGTCAACATCTATATATGGGCACGCGGCTGTTTTTTTCAACAGCCTCGAGAAATAACAACTTCGGAGTTAAATTTCATTAATCTTCCCCAATAGTTAGGCAACCACAAGAGTTTGCATCGAACTATTTAATGCACATATAATCATCTATCTATAATTCCAGCAATCTCTGTGTGTCTGTCTGTCTGTGACCGCTGTTTCTCGACAACCACTGGTCCGATCTAATTGAAACTTGCCAGGTATATTGCTGGGGACCTGAGTATGTGCCTTTTCAAGGTTTGATATTAATCGGACAAGTGGTTCCCAAGTTATGGCCATTTATTTACCAAACAATGACAGGACACGGTGCTAGGACGTCACAATTGAGTCACAATTCTTTTTTTTTCTTTTTTTTTGCACGTACGGCCACGCACGTACGGGCACGCACTAGTATTGATAAATTTTCAGAACATGTTTGGTATTGTTGACCCGCAACCTGCTCTTTAAGCTGTTAGGGCATGGTCACAATGCCTCGTAGAAAATTTGGTTTGGATCCGGTTGTCGGTTTCTGAGAAGTCACACGATGAATGCGGTACGATGATCTTGAAAAATCTTCACAATAAAACTGAGAAATGTTCGTTCATTCACAAGCATCAAACCGCATCGTGGTGGCCCATTTCATTCTATTTTTATTAGGGTTTGAATTTGGAACGGTAATTTGTGGACACCTTGTATTCGAGTGAAAACAACCCAAATCGAATCCCACCATTCAAAATACTCGAGAGTACCGATAAATATCACAGTAAGAAGTCGAAGAGGGCATTGGAAAGCGAATTGGCTGACCAATTGATTTGGGGTGACGACGAATGGTGGACGACAGGAAGTGACGTTGTGTACAGATGAGGATTGAAGGAATTGGTCGGTTGGGTCAAGATCATGACGTCACCCAACCAATAAAGTCAGATTTGAGCGGTACCTTGAATATAAGATAGAGATCGCTACAGATCTGTCATTGTGTGTGAATCCATGCGAGTGGAATAGAAACTAAACATTGCGTTGTTGAAATTGTTCGTACTTTCCATCCCATTCGGGTTTTAACAATACGAAAACCGGTCAAACCCGCAAAATACGGGTCACTTGCCATGTAAGTGGACTTGGGCAAAAAAAAAAACCCAAAAAAATTTACTGCAGCTGACCCCCACAGAAGTAAAGTGGGTACAATATGATGAATCTGCAAATGGCGAATGTCACGGGTGGAAACCTCATTCTGCTTTAAACTCAATCCCTCTATTTTCATTCCAATCACAAATTAATACTAGGACCATTAATCTAACATCAATATAATTCCAGCAATCTCTGTGTGTCTGTCTGTCTGTGACCGCTGTTCTCGACAACCACTGGTCCGATCTAATTGAACTTGCCAGATATATTGCTGGGGACCTGAGGATGTGCCTTTTATACCGGGAGCCAGGGGCATCGAACTCATGTGAACGAGGTACCAATGTTGCACCCATGGATGTTGGACCCACAGCACTAACTCTCAAACTGACCGTCTGCCGGGATCTGGTAGGTGGGTGTGCGCCCAGGGCCTTTATAGTGACCCTGAAAAAGGGTCTAGATCATGTATTCCAGGTACCGGCTGAAACCAATTCAGAATCGTGCGTTATGATTCCACGAATATGAAGTGACACGTGACAGACGTTTTGAGTGGTGGAAACCCCCGGCAGATGCCCTTAAGGAACCACTTTTGTGACCCCTGAAAAGGGGTCTAGATCATGTATTCTAGGTACCGGCTGAAACAATTCAGATTATAGTCTGGGTTTCCCTGAGTACGAAATGACCCAGGACAGACGTTTTGAGTGTGGAAAAACCCCGGCAGACGCCCTTAAAGGAACCACTTAGTGTGACCCCTGACGTCATGGGGAGTTGAGGTGCCTTTTTTGCCAGCACCCCGTCACGTAAATCATGGATCCGCTCCTGTGAAACCAAGTCTATATTGAGCAGACAGTTAACAGGGATGCTGCATCGCCAATGAGAGGTATAGTGGCCTTCAGGAATCTGAGAAAGCAGTCGACGCTGGTGCATTACAACCACACAATGAGGCATGGCCGTAACGGAATTGCGACGATTGTCTGGCTTGGAGACGACGGAGTCACCTGCGGCTCAACTCACTGCTGCTAGGATACAGAAGGACAACGAAAGTATGGATGCACTGACAGACGCATTGACCGAAGCACGTGACCCATTCTGCGCCCCAGCATGTACGTCAGAATCACTCATAAACATTGCGACAGGGAAAGCTACGGATCCGGAAACTAAAACGTATCTGCTTGAAACCATGTCACGAGGAAAGGAACTTCATGAGAAATTCGAAAAAGAATGTCAGGAAGACGACGGGCGTCTCCTAAGGCGCGTGTCGAGGAGCAAAGTCCAGAATTTGCTGCTGAGAACACTAAACGAAAACGAACAATCGACCGCAGCGGGAAAGCAAACGACCGAGGGGTTAGAGATATGTTCATCCGCATGGTCGTGATCATATCCAGCAAACTGCATTCGACTTGAGACACGTTATGACATTTTCCGTAACGCAGTACCCACTTGCAATTGCACACTCTGACGGCACACCGCTGAAAACGTGCAGGCCAAACTTCTGCAAAAATGGAAACGCTTCAAGATGGTTACACCCAATCCGATCTCCCTCCCGTTGACGTAACACTGGTGGAGGCGGTCTACTTCTGCATACATTCCTCTCAGTTACAAACAGCGCAACGTACGGTGCGATGGCAAGGAGTTTCTGATCAAAGTATGTTCCAACCGGGTGTCGAAATACACGTCCTGTTCGATACATACGACAGATCGTCTATCAAGGAATTGAGCGGAGGTTACGGGGCGCAGAGGATCGTCCGTTCGTCATCAGCGGCCCCTTACAAGTATCTCGACAAAGTGGCCAGCAATTGCTGAAGAATGGTAACTCTTCAAAGACCAATTGGCTGCGTTTGTCCTCGAAGAATGGGGAAGAATCAATTGGCCGATTCTTGGGGAAAGATATTGATTGTGTCGCACGGTGGAAACTGCTGTCGCTACATCTACAATGCACAGAACGAGTGTATCGCTGTCGATCGTCCAAGCCACCTTCAAGGGAAACACGAAGAAGCGGATTCTCTGATCGCATTTCATGCCAGTAATGTTGCTGGATGTATTGTGGTCAGAGCATCAGATACAGATGTAATGGCCATCCTTATTCATATGCTGGGAAGACATGTAGAGAGCGTACGCAGGGACCAACAGTGATCATGGACTGTGGCGTTGCCAACAATCGCCGATACATCGATCTGAATCAAATCGTAAAGGCTTTGGAAGCCATGCAACCTGGACTGGCATTGGCAATCATTGCCATCCACGTCTTCACTGGAACAGACTTCACGACGGCATTCTACCGTAGAGGGAAGGTTGGGCCGTTGAGATCCTCATGAAGGACAGCTCCGGCCGGTTCATCAAGGCATTCCGAAACATCAGATCCGCAGACAAACCAGATGAGCCTACTCTACAGGAGTACACCTGCGTAGTGTACGGACAGAGCGGTCAGTCGACATCAATGAGGCGGAGACATGCCAAATTACTGCAAATGACCGGCAAGATCAATCAGGTCAGTAAAGCTTGCATGTTCTACTCTGGTTTACTTTATTGCCCGTAGAAGTATTTTGTAACTGACCCTGTATCTGATTCATCGGAGTGACAGTTTTCATGCATTCTTTTTCTGCAGGATACGCCGCTGGTGAACGTGAAGCAGATCGACTGCGCCCTCCTACCACCCTGCCAGAAAGTCTGGCAAAGAAGATTGCACGCACCAACTACGTCAGCATGCCTGTGGGGTCGTGCCACGACGGCAAATCCGGCACAGGGCCTGGATCCTCTGGACTACGGATGGCGACGAGAGGGTGAATGTCTCGTTCCAGAATGGTTTTCGGACCCGAAGTGCCAGTCGATCTCTTTCGAGACAACACCAACGTCAGCGACTCCATCACTACTGCCGACACTGAAGATAACGATGTTTCGGAAGACGACACCGACACTGAGCCATGGAGCGAGGAAGATAGCGAGACAGATTGATTCGACGATAGTTTGCAATAACCGAGGAATTTACAGAGACAGTGCGGCGAGAGTTAACAGATTCAGCAGTGTGCTACATATTATAAGTCATAGTTAACAGAGATAGCAGTGTGCTATGTATTATAAGTGAAGTTGATAGACAGACAGCAGTGAGCTATGTTATAAGTGAGAGTTGATATAGACAGTAGTGAGCTAGTATTATAAGTGAGAGTTGATATAGACAGTAGTGAGCATGTATTATAGTGAGAGTTGATATTAGACAGTAGTGAGCTATTAATTGGTGAGAGTTTACAGAGACAGTAGTGGACTGTGAGTGAGTGTTTGACGACAGAGAGGACTAGCGTTGTATATGTATGAGGACCAGCGCAGTCGAAAGGGTTTAGACAAAGCTACGTGTATTTGCATGACTTGGAGTTGTCATAAACAGTTACAGCAAGATATAAATAGCCCATACACCCATAAGTTACACATTCTCAAGTAATCGTAATTGTTTACAAAAACTAATATGGGAATTCATTCAAAATCCGCGATATTTCGTCGAATATTCTGCTAATTTACTTCGATAGGGTACGAGGTGTTATTGCTGATTCAGTGTTTGAGTATTTTTATTTCGCGGGTGTGCCCTTTAACTGGCAGCAGACAGTTACAGAATGCAGTCGATTTGCAAATGATTATATCCTGTATTGATAGTTGACTAGAGATGATGTGCTATGTCTTTTTATTACCCGAGTGGGTTCTCCCACCGAAAACGTCTGCCATGGGACATTTCGTGTCACCCCAACGATTCTCAATTGGCACGATATAGTGATCTAGAGCACCTGCTCAGGGGTGTGGGCGTCTGCCAGGGGTGTCCACCACTCAAAACGTCTGTCCTGGGCATTTCGTACTCAGGGAAACCCAGACTATGATTCTGAATTGGTTTCAGCGGGTACCTAGAAACATGATCTAGACCCTTTTTCAGGGTCCCTTTAAGGGCGTCTGCCGGGGGTTTCCACCACTCAAAACGTCTGTTCACGTGTCACTTCATATTCGTGATCATAACGCACGATTCTGAATTGGTTTCAGCGGTACCTAGAATAAACATGATCTAGACCCTTTTTCAGGGGTCACTATATAAGCCCTTGGCGGGCCACACCCACCTACCAGATCCCGGCAGACGGTCAGTTTGAGAGTTAGTGATGTGGGTCCCAACATCCCATGGGGTGCAACATTGGTACCTCGTTCACATGGGTTCGATGCCCCTGGCTGCGGGTCTATTTTCAAGTTTGATATTAATCGGACAAGCGGTTCCCAAGTTATGGCCATTTATTTACCAAACCAATGACAGGACACGGTGCTATGACGTCACGATTGACGTCACAATTTTTTTTAATTTTTTTGGCACGTACGGCCACGCACTAGTATAACAAAATACAATGTCAGAACACTCGTGAGGTAAACGAAGTATTTCAAGATGTCATGCGAATCCGCGAATGCTACCAGTGGAAACCTGATCGTATTATTTCCTCATTGTCCTTTAAACTCAATCGCCTCTCTACATTTTCATTCCAAACAGCACCATTCCAATCACAAATTAATACAATACCATTAATATAGCAAAATATACAATGTTAGAAACACTCGCGAGGTAAACGAATAAACGCCATTATGACGTATATCCGGATCGGGAGCAGCTTCGTACAGGTAAAAACTCAAAATCTAATTTTATGAAGGGATTGAAGAAAACTCACACCATCTTAAGAATCTTCTGGGATCCCAAAACGTTCCACAGAAGGTTTGTCTGGGCTAATCCCAAACTGACAGAGTCGTCAGGGTCAACGAGAACAGACGGGACAAACGCTCAAAGCACTGAAAGAAGAATAAATAATAAAAGTACTAAAAAAAAAAAAAATCTTGGAACTACGTATCTATGCTCTACGTGTTAGAGATTCAAAGGTTTACACTGAAATCAAAAATTTGACATGATGATAATAACGTAAAGGTGAATGCCATCCGATCCACTTTTATACACCCCAACAACACGATCCGGATCCAGTGAAACCAAATCCATTACATTTTGTAAATCATATTTACCATGATGTCCTGCTGATCTAAAACTGTTTGTGTGGTTAAACAACTTTGTAAAATCAGGTCATGCTCAAAAGGATGCAGCGTACATTTATCATTTTTAAATAAATGTTAATTATTCAATCACTATAACATAAAATATTTTGACAGTGGGGGGGGTAAATTTATCCTCCCTCCTCCAGGGATGGCGATTTAAGTGCAGTGCCAAGGATAAAATATAGGGCGATACCCCTGGGCGCTCACCTGGTAGTGGCTGGATACATAAACAGGGAACCACTGGTAGACAGAGATGACCCACAAAAATATTAATATGGAATAAGGCAAAGCTTAGAAGCGAACGTAGAATTCTTCTTACATTTCGATGCGCCATTTCCGATTACTTCGGCCTGGATTCGGGATCAGCGATCAAATAATGTAAATCACGATTAAAAAAGAATTTTTGATGATGCGGGAGATATCTTTATTATAAAATTAGGGAGAACTTAACTGCTAGAGTATTTACTCTCGAGTTTGTTGTTAATTTTTTAGTCATAAAGGTGTGATGGGTATACTATAGATCAAATTAATTATTTGTGCATTCTATAACTTGATAACACTACTGCATATTACCTCAACATTACCTTCACAACAACAACTACACCGCCCTAGAACAGGGATCTCATCTGAAAAAATTAAATATTACCTCAACATACCTTCAAACAACTACACCGCCTAGACAGGATCTCATCTAAAAAAATTAATATTACCCTCAACATTACCTTCACAACGACAACTACACGCCTAGAACAAGTTCATCTGAAAAAGTAAATATTACCTCAACATTACCTTCACAACAACAACTACACCACCTAGACAGGATCTCATCTGAAAAAATAAATATTACCTCAACATTACTTCACAACGACAACTACACTGCCTAGAACAGACTCATCTGAAAAATAAATATTACCTCAACATTACCTCACAACAACACTACACCGCCTAGAACAGGATCTCATCTAAAAAAAATATGTTACCTCAACATTTACCTTCACAACAACAACTACACCGCCTAGAACAGGATCTCATCTGAAAAATAAATATTACCTCAACATTACCTTCACCAACAACTACACCGCCGAACAGGATCTCATCTGAAAAATAAATATTACCTCAACTACCTTCACAACAACAACACACCGCCTAGACAGGATCTCATCTAAAAATATATATGTTACCTCAACATTACCTTCACAACAACAATACACGCCTAAACAGGATCTCATCTGAAAAAATAAATATTACCTCAACATTACCTTCACAACAACTACACCGCGAGAACAGGATTCTCATCTGAAAAAATAAATATTACCTCAACATTACCTTCACAACAACAACTACACCGCCTAGAAACAGGATCTCATCTAAAAAAATTAATACTAGAAGTGAACGTAGTATTCTTCTTACATTCGCTTCTGACTTTACCTCCAACTTGTTCACAAACTGTATACGCAATTTCCGGTACTTCGGCTGGATTCGGGATCAGCGATCAAATAATGTAAATCACGATTAAAAAATTCATTTTTTGATGATGCGGGAGATATCTTTATTAAAATCAGTGGAGGAAATATACAACATGTCTGATATTTATTTGGGTCTTTCATGTCTCCGACGATGGCCTTTATCTCCCAGCATGCATCATTCCCCATCAAAAAAGAGGAAGCCAAAAAAAACCGGAAGCAAAAAATCTCTCTCTTT
>CM068954.1:192393477-192422383 GCA_035128595.1 Eptatretus atami | reverse complement strand
CCCACAGCAGGCTCCGACTCCTCATTCAACACCGAGGGCCCCCAAAAGGATATCTAAAGTCTCCGCAAGATGACTGCATCATCTCAAAATCAAGAGTCCGAGATCTTGAACATTCCCCAAACGATGCACCGCAGCTTGATCTCTCGACATCCTCCCTAAAATCCAGTCCATACAAGGCTGAAAAGTAGTGGGCCAGTACCACACCCACTGACGAAACTCCAGTAACAACTGGAAATAAGTCAGAGATCGGTACCACCACACTTCACAGCACTCTCAGTTTACCAGAAGTAGAGTTCAGACATACAGATCGAAATCAGTTGTGGTGGCACCCCACGAAGACAAGAATCCCCAGAGGACATCCCGTTCACTGATCAAACGCTTTACAGAGCATCAAACATAGGCTGCAGCAGCCCCTGCCGAAACTCTCGTCTGCGTTCGGCTGACCGGACACGAAGAGCAAGATAACGTCAATCGTTGACCTCTTTGGTGTAAAGCCTAGACTTGCTCTGGACGCTGGTGCTTCCCAAAGCAGATGTGGCGAACCCTTCAAGAAAATTATCCGAGCAAAGACCTTGGCCCGCACTAGAGCAGCGTTCACCCTCGGTAGTTTGCCAGTCTTGGCGATCACCCTTCCCTTTCCAGAGAGAACAACAAGGCCCTCTTCCAATCGTTGGGTGATGCCTGTGTTCCAGCAGAGCACAAAAAACTGCATTTGAAATCAGCGTTTTGAAAAAATACATAGAATAAGTTGAAAAATCTCATGCAAACATATAATAAAAGAAAAAATTTGTTCCCAGCGTGTATCTTTCAAATGGTATACAAACCACAAAATATGGGGCAAGAATATTATATTTGGATTAACTTTCAAGGATTGAAATTTCACTTTTACAATGACACTCGCAATTTAAATCTCAAAACATTGGCAAGCCATTCTTCAAGGATGGCCACGCCTGACTCCAAAAATGCAACTTTTCATTATAAAGAAACTGCATAGAGTTGTCGGATTCAAGTGAATTCGGTTGTCGAATTCAATGTTTTAGACCATGCTGAAAACAATTCTGCTATGAATAAAACATTATGGTGCATTTTTAAATGCTCAATTAATGGGCTCGAGGTCTGGATGTTAGACTAATTAGCGCTGACCCATACGTGCCACCATGCCTGCATAAGCAGCATTGCATGTTCTTTGGCCGTGCTAAATAAGTTGCTATATCAAGTCATACGATCTCTGCTTTCGGGCTGGACAGAATGAAACCTCGTACTCATAACAGTGCGACTGCACTGGACCTTTCATACATCAAGACCACAAACTTCTCAGAATTGCAGGTTCAACATCCTCAACCTTAGTGGGGCACCGACCGAGCTTGGCGAAGTGCTGACCTATCCACACGTTTCCACTTTGCCAATGCAATTCCTTGCCTGCCATGGAAGGCCAGGCACAACATCACAGCCGCTGAAGGAATGAAAAAAAGAAAAAAATCGAAATGCCCAAGTGTTTTCTCTCGTCCTATGGCAGGAAACGTCTTACTGTTCTCTCCTATGCCACAATGCAAACCTACATCTTTTCCAAGAGGCCCAAGTCTCAACAAGACAGGCTAAACAGAGTGTCTAGGACTGTAACATCCATGTCATTAGCTTCAATCATTACAGACGAGTTTGTATCCTCCATCGCTGCATGTAGGCATGTTAAATAACCACGTGTCTGATCTCTTCGTGGGTACATGGATCTACTTCATCCATGTCGCCGTTTTGTTGCCTGATGCATTTTTGCCTTTGTCCAAATGACTGCATTGATTGGCGTTCATATCAGGATTTATCTGTAAGAAAATGAACAGTTTCTGTTTGTTGTCTCATCTCGAAGAAAGCTTTTCCAGTTTGATGGAGTTTTGCTTGTTCCTGTCACTCTCCTCCGGATTGCTTTTCCACATTTAGACCTTGCTTCAGACTTCAGCCTGGACTGCCATTATAACTTACATAAACACAATTCAGTTCCTCTTGTATGTGGTGCAGCATGACTATTTTAGGAAGTCTGTCTTTCTGCAAATTCAATCAAACATTTGGGTGCACGCGAGTGTGGCAGCGTTTTCACCAGTTCTGATCTTTCTGTAATGGACGTGGTTTTAAGCCCTGCTGAGAGAATGCCAATCCCCTCCCGACTTCAAGCGTTCTCCAGCATTCATCGAAAATTAGCATCAACGAGAACACCTCATCAACAAAGCTTTGCTCTTGCAAGACATTGCCCTGCCCTCCTGCGCAGATGCTCAAGACTGGACGATAATTAATTAATCCCAATCACATTCCACTCCCGACCACCCTCCAGGAAAGAAATTAATTACGTCGTCCTGCCCATTATACCGTTCATCCTAAGACTGAGGATATTCAACCTCCATCATGACAGGAAGCGGTGGCTGAGTAGCCCTTCAGCGCTCGTGGGTTTTCCCCGAAGTGTGTGCAGTTAGAGCTTCATTTTCGAGATTTTTAACAATCAAATGCACAGTAGATGCAGCGAATCCATGTATCATCCAATTTGCATTGTTCCTTCACCACACAAATGTATTTAAATCAATGCCCAACTTCACCAATAAAGTTACACCCTGTCGCTTGCCCTTCTTGATGACGAGGTGTCGCTTGGCGAAGCACTCGCATGTCTCTTTTGTACTCCTGATGCACGATGTGAGGTTGAACACTAACCCAAACAGCTTGTTTAGAAAGAAATATGCGTATGCAAATTGCATATAGACCGCATTACAGAATGGCCAGTCTTGTTTCATAGACTGATCACTGTCCACCAAGCAGGGCTGTATACAACAGTCGAAACTGTACATGTTACATTGTGCGCGTGGAGTGAAAAATGTGCTTGTCCTGGCAGGTTTCAATTTTTTTTTCTTACGATAGCATTTTTTGCAAAAATCATAATACTTTTGAATTTAAAAAATCGAATATTTACCTCCACACCGAAGGTGAGGAGGTGTGGTTACCCCTTCTCTGTCTGTAGTCTAGTGTCTGTGGCGGACATCTCCCAAAATTTGTGGACGGATTCGCGATGAAATTTTGGCTGTTCACAAAGGAATAATTGCTTCTATTTTGGTGAATGATCTGGATACAGATCTCGATCGAAATATTTTTTTCATTTATCGAGTGCATTCTTCACCAATAGAGATCGCGAAAAAAACGATAGTATAGCACGATATTTCAAATAATGCTATTGGCCCATATGTTTCTCGTGGATCAGCCATTACGTGGCGGAGTTATGCACTCTACCAAGGCCCTTTCGAGTTTGAATGAAATAATTGAAACTGCGGAAATGAGGACTTGCGGGAGTGGAGGTGGAATGAATTGTGGTAGAGTCAGGCGAACTGTCTAACCAATGAGGAACGCAATGTTAGACAGAATGAAATAAATAAATAAAATAAATAGAAACAAACACACACACACACACCACACAACACAATTACATTTTTCACATGTTTACACAATTGCAGCAACTGCAATTGGATAAAAGCAGATAAATATGAAGAGAATCGATGAGCAAGAAAAAGAATTAAGTATTCCTCTGATCCATATCCATCTTTAAATTGTGCACTCACGATCACAGTCTGGTCCAAAGGTTCCATTGGGACAGCAAAGATTTTGTAGCATCAATGCAGAACCACTTGTGAAGGTCAGGTGTTGCTTTCGCCTTAAAAAAAATAAATAAATAAAAAATTCACCTTAACCCAACGTTTTATCCAATAGACTCCTTTACACATGAGGGTGCGTGGCATCACCTGTTTGCGAAACGCCACAGGAAACCTATTTGGGCAGGAACCAAGCCGAGCATGAATCCGCAACATAAAAGGGACACTGTGAGGTGTTAATCAAAATTGCGAGGGCAGAGGTGTCGGCTTGGAAAACAAAATAAATAAAATAAAATAAAGATAGGAATATTGGTGCCAAATGTCCAATAAACATTTCTTTTTTGCGAGAAATAATTTTTGAGAGGGTACAGTGTCAGAAATAGTCCAAAAACAGTATCAACACAAATAATTTACTATAACAGGTCGATGACATCGCACCAGAACGCAAAAATCCCCACACTCGCCACTAAGGAAAAGGTGAAATGATGCAAAAGATTACTGTACGTCGCGGTTGATCCAATAAGCAAATTGAAGTCATAAAAATTTTATTAGTCTTGATCGACACGTGACCCCAAGTAAAACACCCCCCCCCCCCCTCCCCACGGAGCATGACCCGGGGGTCAAAAATCCGCTCGTATACACATTTTACGTGTCCCACAATTTTGATTGCCATGTACAAAGTTAATTTTAAAATATTTAAAAAGTAGTGCAATTGCATATTGGGGGATTTGACCTTTTGACCCTAATCTCACGCGGACAGGAGGCCAAAAATGCTAGTTGCTCTCGCAATTTCTTCCAATGTGTGATCATAACTAACCAAGCTTTGGTGAATTTCTTGACCCAACAGTTAGGAAAAGATAGCGTGACGGACGGACAGACAGAAGCAGATCACAATATCCCCCTGGTTTTTTTTTTTTTGAAAAGCGTGGGTTATAGCAAGTCCAGGGGAACATCATCCCAAAATCAACAATTGTAAAAGTTCCATACAGCAAAGGTGACCTTTTCCCAAACGAGAGATTTACAATAAATCCAAACGACATCACCATGGGATTTTGTTTTCTCAGCCTTGACCTCTTTTTCAATCAGGGGAAAAATAAAATAAAAGAAATAAATAATAAAACAGTTTAAAAATAATAATAATTAAAAAACATTCAAAAAAATTGGCTGAGATTAATCCCATTAAATATATATATAATATATTTTTTTTTAACCCAAAAAAAAAAAACACACACAAGGTATGAATGAACATCAAATCAAACACCACAATCCTTGTAAGGACTGTCTGACAACTTGTCATTTTTATCAGAGGTACTATGCGCAAAGTACATTCGTTATTTTGGCTGTGCCCGGTGGCTGGCTCTCTGTAAGCATGTGTGTAGTCTCTGTCTCTGTCATCTGTCTCTGTCTCTCTCTCTCTCGTGCAGCCTGTGGCTCTGGTTGATCAATTGGTTGGGACGCCGGCTAGCCGCTGATCAGTGTCCCCCTTACCAGTACACTGGTGCTCATTTTGCCCGACCTCAGAAGGATGACAAGGCTGCAGCAACCTCCTGTGTATTTTTAATTCAGCAGCCAACGGGCTGTGAACTCAGACCCTTGGATACCCAAGCCGCCCCCTAACCACTAAGCCAACACCAGGCTTAACCACGAGCTGAATGAATGGAATCATCGGCACTACCTGAGGCCGAAAAGTTCTCATGCAAGCTTGGTTCCCCACATTATAATTCAGATATAGCGCTTACAGTTTGCCCACTTTCTGGGCGTTTTTTGAAACCACATTGACGTGTTAGACCTCATGATGCTGGTAAGCATTTTAATCTCCCATCTGTAACGTGTCAAATCTCAGTTCACCCCTTCACTCTGGTAAGGATTGTCGAACGCAAAGTAAACCCAACCTATCGATTCCCACGGTGAACCATTGGACGATTTTCCTCATCTTGAACTCAGCCTCCACCGTCAGACGAAGACTCTAATTGCGGCTGAACAAATAGCAAAGTTGCCCTTTAAGCCAGCCAAGACTCCAGCATCCTCCATAATCCCTTGAAAAAAAAAAAAGTGAACTTTCACAGCCTACAAAAAAACTTTTTGTCCATAGCTCAATGGAGTACGCCCATTGTTACGAGTATTCTGCTCAATTAAAATTCCTGCTCCGACGTGCTGGCACCCTACCATTCACATCCATCTCTCCAGATTCTGCAGGATCAAAACCTCTCAACATATTTTCGGCATCCCATAATGAGGCAGAAGCACAGGGTCTCCTGCTGTCATATCACAGAAATTAATGGTGGCATTATCTGTTGTGTACCACCTCTCCTCCTCCGCCCTCCAATCCTCCAGGACACGTTGTTCTTCCATAACTCCATCCCAATCAACACTGTCTTCCCAATTTGTGGAACCCGTTCCGAAACACGTGATCTCCATCCCAACTCGCAAACTATTCGACCCCAATCTAGCAAACCTAACCCAACACTACCTTGCAGATCTTGCTCTCTCTCGTCTCTCTCTCTCTCTCTCTCTCTCTCCTCTCTCTCGTCTCTCTCTCCTCTCTCTCTCCTCTCTCACTCTCTCTGTTCATTGCCGTCACTGTCAGCATGTTACATTTTGCGTCACCTTGCTCTTCAAGAGCCTAGATTCATATTAACAATAAAACAAATAAATAAATCAATAAAACACAGTGCATCACTTTCCCCCCCATTGTTTGAGCACCACCCACCCCAGGTGAGTGGTAAACAAGCAACACACGGACAGGAAAGCATGTTCAGTTGTGCAACGAGTTCACGGACCAAATTTCATACATCACCAGGCATTATCCTTTTATATCCATGTAGAAGGGTTGTAACGAATGCCCCAATTTCCGGTCAAACGTGGAAACCCATAGTGGAGCGGAACACAAGTAGTGGCTTTTACAAGAGTTCACTCCACTTCTTGAACCACCACTTTTCCAAAAGATCTCACTCCGTTTCCAGCATGTTCGCTGCAGGCAAATCTGAACCTTCACACAGGACTCCATGATCTCCACAAGACGAGTTCTCACGCCCAAAATAGTGGGGGGTTCGAGAGAGGACAAGGTAGAGGCGGAGAATGTTACCATATTCACAGATAAACCGCCTTTTAAAAACTGCAATGTTAAAAGTGTCCTCTTCTTCAGCAAGTCAGCTTATTGTTCAGAACAACAGGAAGGGCAGTGCACTCGCACCGGGAGTGATTCATGAAAGTCTCTCTCCTCACCATGAACAAATGATGTAAATCCAACAACACCAAAATTATCTTGCTGGTCTTGTAATATCCCTGAAATGATCAAACAAAACAAAACATTTTACCGACAACCATAGCAAAACAACCTCAACAAAAGAATATATTCTAATTTCCCTTTTTCTTCTCTTTCATTACACAGGTCTGCGACCAGGAAAATGGTTTCATATTTTAGTTGGCGTAATTTGAATCAATTTTTTACTTCCCGATTCAAAAATGACAAAGAAATTATCACGATCAACGTATAGCTCTCACAAAATCGATCCATTGCGTTTACCAGTGTGCCCGAGTTATGATTATTGTTTACTATTTTATCCTAATGTTAATACAGATCCTTTCTCTAATGCCCATTTACTTTTCTTTACAGATCTGTACATGATTGAAACCAATATGGCTTCTAGAGATGTGCAACCAGCCCGGACAAATTTGTTACATTGATGTTGGCGGTTATGACTAAGAAACGTCAGAATACATTACTTACTTGTTTAAAAAAATCTTACATGCCTTACTTTGTTGAAAAGGACGACCAGATAACATGGGCTCCTCAAGGTCTGCTCAAATTGTGTTGAAGAACCTAAGACAAGGACAAAATGTACAAGAGTCTTTCGTTTGGTTCCGAGATGATTATGGAGAGAAGCCTAAAAAATCACATGATGACTGCTACTTTGCTCATGTAAGTACAGGACAGAATTCAAGAGTGTGAAAAACATTATGTTTATCCAATCTCCCATCTGCATTGCGACCTGTTGCCCATGAACCAGATGTTCCAGTCCTATCCCACAGGAAACCTTGAAGACATACAACTTAGTTCTGAGTCAGAAAGCAGGCCAATAGGCAATGTGATG
Organism: Eptatretus atami; assembly: GCA_035128595.1. Taxonomy (NCBI): domain Eukaryota; kingdom Metazoa; phylum Chordata; class Myxini; order Myxiniformes; family Myxinidae; genus Eptatretus; species Eptatretus atami. Next base: position 192,414,672 of record CM068954.1, on the reverse strand, counting down.
CAACTCAATCCAATAGTGTTGGTAAAAGTGAAGAAACATCAACTATTCAAGCCAGTGTGAATTAAATGATCTAGTGCAGGGACTTGGGACTTGCAAAGGTTCAGCCGAGCTTTAGGCTCCAGACTTAAATCCAAGATCTTTTAGTCCTGGCATCATTCTCTTGGTACCGTAACCGAGAAAAAGTGTTTTGTTCCGTATTTTGCTCAGAAAATGATTTGGTTATTTGTACAAATTCCATCAGGACTAATAGAAACGTTTGGCATAGTTACAGCCCTGATGAATGGAGACTCTTTATGACTTTCAAGAGAAGTCTTAAAGCAGGTTCTTTTGATAATGTAAAAATGCTTCCATCCTGTGGACCTCAGTGAGCATGAAGGAGACACAATGAAAATTGGTTTACTCTGTAAACATGATTAAAACAAAGATCAACCAACTGATGATTTGCGGTGACTTGAAAGATAATTTGCATGTTACTTGGACAACAGCAGGCAACACAAAGTTTCCTTGTTTCTTGTTGCGGTGAGAATAGTAGAGCCGAACCCATTGCGTCTCAAACAACAATGGCCAAGTAGGGGATACGCTTGACACCAGGACAAAAAAAACATCGCTTCAGAACGCTTGTGAATCCGAAAAGGGTCTTTTGCCCTCCTCGTACATATAAAACTTGGCCTGAGAAGCAATTTGTAAAAAGCCTTTGCCAAGGATGCAGAAGACTTCAAGTCATTTGCGGTCGTAGTTTCCTGCTCCATCAGAGCCAGGTAAAGAGGGTGTATTTGTTGGACAATTATTAAGAAAACTACGTCAAGATGAAATTTTTAAAACCTCTGGTGATCCTGAAAAAGATGCAGGATTAGTTTGTAAGATGTGATAAAGAACTTCTTTGCGTATTACAAGGATCCACACTACAAAACATCGTGGGAAGAATCTAGAAAAAAGTTTGAGCCTTAGGATTAAATGAAGCCTTAAAGTTCATTTCCTACATGCCCATTTGGATTACTTCCGGAAAATTAGGGATGCTGAAGTAAAAACAAGGGGAAAGGTTTCATCAAATGATGAAAGGAGATGGAAAGAAGTATCAGGGAAGAGATGGGAATGTCAGTATGATGGCCAACTACTGCTGGATGTTGCACGTGAAAGTCACCAAATGCCTCAACAAACGAAAAATTCCAGTTGTAGTTTCAAGTGAGAAAGAAGAGATTTTGATGGCTGAACCTAAAAAATGATTGGAAGCACTTGTAAAGAATCTATGTCTTACTTTAATTGATGTGCCATTTCTCTGGCTAGAATAGAGAAACAAAGAATTTTTATTATTTCATTTGTCTTACCTATGGAATTTACCTAAAATTCTGCTTATTTCCATCATCAATTTGTAAGAAACCTTACGTGATTGAGAAAACTGTTTGATATTTCGACATTAGCACCCCAAAAAATATATAAATACATAAAAATTATCAAAACAATTTTTAAAAGTTCCATTTTGCAGACCTGTGTATCCTCTCTCTCAGGAAAGTGAATGTGCAGAAATTTTTCTGTAAGCTCAACTGGCTGCGCCTGACGGTGTGAGGGTTTGGATCGCGGCTGAAACACCGAATCCCTATCCAGGTTCCGCCTGATGATCTCCATCTTACTCTTTACTTCTCGGGTCCTTCTTGGTTCTTTCTGTTTCATGTGTTTGACCATATACTGATGCTGGGTGGACTGTGCTTCACCGCTGATGGACTTCTGGTTGCTTGTACCATGATGCTGCGTTGAGCCTCGGAGTAACTGCTGAAATCTATCTGTCCGGTTCTAACCGACATCTCGGTTTTGTTTTGTCCTTTCACATTTCTTTGAAAAAAATTAAAATAAAATTCACAATTCTCTTTTATTCTAATTCTTTATTTTCTTCTCTTTCATCACTTTTCTCTCTATTCCTCTCTTTCGTTGTCTATCTCTCTAAGGAGAAGTGAATTCTTGCAGAAATTTTTCTGTTAAGGCTCACTTGGCCTACACCTCGATGGGTTGAGGGTCTTAAAGTAGCGGCTGTGAAACCCGAATCCTATCCAGGTTAACTCCGAAGGACTCACTTTGCTCTTCACGTCTTTCAGGTTTCTTCTTGGTCTTCTGTTGAATACAACAAACCTCAAAAAACACATATTCCTAAAAACTTACACAAGAAACTATTAGGAACCACCAGTAAAAGATTACGGCCTTGCCAAAAAAAAAAAAAAGAAAAAAAAAGCATGCACGCTCACAGAAAACGGTCTCAAACTTCCCGTCTGTACATATTGTTGTGTGCCGGTCTCGGTTGGGAGCACCGACGCTAGAGGACAGTATGAGTCGGCATCCACCGAACCCCCGGAATTTAGGTCATACCTTTCAGATAAATCGGAAGGTCACGGTCCCTTATCGGACCGAACATCGCCCAATTAGGGTCGCCACGTGGATAGGGTCAATTGCCAATTTCAATATACCTAAATACCCCACGTCGCCAACACGGGAAATTCACCTCGGCAGGATTGCGCGCATCCGGGCCGTTACCAAGTCGGATCGAGTCGTACCCGAGCGGGATTATCAAACCCTGCCGCGCAATTGCACGTATGACGGCAACAATGAGGCCTCCTAACCCGTTCGCAGCGCCGGCAAACCAATGATAGAGAAGGAACGAAGGACGAGCTGGGACATTCAACAGAGGTGATATATTTACAATGGGGAGGAGGAAGCACACAGAGAGCAGAAGTTATCCGAAATAAGAAATGTAATGTACAATGAGCAAAAGAAAGCACTTACACAATGTCTACTGTGAAGACGCCCACCACAGACACACACACCCCAAAGAAATGATGCACGGCCTTTTATTGACCCCCACAGCTCGTAGGGAAGTGAGCTGGAGTAAAGAGCCGTCTGGACCTTCCCACTTCGTGCGGTTTTCACCGACTTCAGAACCCACTGGTGGGACTCGAACCCAGACCGGAGGCACAGCCCTCGTTCCTCGGCTGCTCGGCCGCCGCATAGTTCGGTCACCGACCACCACGTGAGCACCACAAAGGACCGCTAGGACCGCATCGCCGTGATGCCCGCAGAACCTCATACGACCACCACGTCTTGCCGTCGCCAGGCATAACCCGGTCTCCGTACCTCTCCTCTTTCTTTTCCCTTCAGGTCCAGCGATTTCTTTTTTCGGGCCAGCTCGCCTCCCGATGTGACGCTGGGTTGTCAGGCGAACTCGTGCGGCCTTGTCCCGATTGGCCGGGCCATCTCAGCGATGCCCTGCGCCGGTTCGTGATTCGTCACGGGGGGGGGGGGTGGCGAGCATATTCGTGGCCCGTCCCCCAGAGAGGAATAGCCTCCCTGTGGGCGACGTGCCTCCGATTGGCGGGAACGCGGCTACGTCGCTCGCGCTTTGCCCATGGCTGAGGTGTCGTGGGAAAGTCGCCCCTCTGTGCGTGATGGACAAGAGGTGGTCAGGCTGAGGAAATGAAAATCCCCCACGTACGTGGTCGAACGCACATGGCAAATGCGTCGGTGTTGTTATCGAGGTTGTTGGTGATGTAAAAAATGTGGTGTATTGTGAATGTATTTTTTTGTTGTTCTTTTCATCAAAATAATAAATATAATGTTGTGATACAAAGTGCAACATTCCAGAGATGACGTCGCTTCTCCCAATAGAATCACTTTAATTGCTTCAACCATTATGCTAGCACACATTATTAGAAGCAGTACTCCATCACCGATCACAAAATAACTTCGTAGCACCACTACACTTAATTCCCATTCGACACAGGGGATGATTTCTAACTATACACATATACTTAACGAAATAATGAGCTACGTGGACTCTGGCTGTTGTGTGCAATGAGTTCCAGATTCGTAACAATATGAGCAATTCGATATTCAAAAGATGGTATATATGTAGGCTCTTGACAGAGGAGCTGAAGTGAAGCGCCGCTGGCCGGTTACTTTGAGCGGTTGTACCAGGCTGACCACAAGCTGTCGAGTTGGACGTCAAGGTGTTACAATCCTGTTGCCTACCCTCCAATCAACTGTGTCCACCTTCGCTTGTGGAAAACGGCTGCGGTGAACCGGTTGAAACGCGGTAAAGCTCCAGGGATCTGTGGCATCCATGCTGAACTTCTCAAGGCTGGTGGAAATGCTGCACCTCTTGTCATTGCCACGCAGTTCTGTGCTCTGCCTGGAACACAGGCATCATCACAACTGATTGGAAGAGGGCCTTGTTGTCCCTCTCTGGAAAGGGAAGGGTGATCGCCAAACTGCAACAACTACCGAGGTGACGCTGCTTCTCAGTGCGGGCCAAGGTCTTTTGCTCGGATAATTCTTGGTAGGTTCGCCACCATCTGCTGAGCACCAGCGTCCAGAAGCAGTCGCTTTTACACCAAAGAGGCAACGATTGTCCGTATCCTTACTCTTCGGTCCTCACCGAACGCAGACGAGAGTTTCGGCAGGGGTGCTTGCAGCCTTGTTTATCATTCTCTTAAAGCGTTCGATTCAGTGAATCGGGATGCCCTCTGGAGGATTTTGGTCTTCGTGGGGCCACCAAAACAGATCGATCTGATGTCTGAACTCTACTCGTTACTGAGAGTGCTGTGAAGTGTGGTGGTACCATCTCTGATACTTATTCCAGTTGTTACTGATACATCAGTGTTGTACTGCCCCACACACTTTTCAGACTGTGTGGAACTGGATTCTAGAAGGAGCAGAGATCAAGCTGCGGGCACGTCTTAGAATCGATCAAGAATCTCGGACTATCAATTGGGACTCTTGCGAACGGGACCCGCGGGGGGGAGGTGAAGGGGTGCGGGGGGGGGAGGGCGCAGGGGAGAAAGAGTGTGCAGGTCTGTAGCCGCGACCGCGCGACCCCGGGGTAGTTTTTACTAGAAAATTTCCCCCCCCCCCCTCCCCCCCCCTTTTTTGGTTTTTTGCGGGGTGGGGCGGGGGGGGGGGGCCCTCCGAGGTGACTGATGAGGAGTCGGAGCCAACTGGATTACGCGTTCTTGGGTCAAAACTAAGATCCAGAGTTTCAATGATCAATTCTTGGATGCTGCTGTCTAATCTGTGTCTGTTTGTTGTGAGGATGTTGAGGTCTGGAGAGATTCACTTACCTTGGCAGTGATATTCATGTCTCTGCGGCTGTGAGTCGAGGTCAATAGACGTCTGGGTCGGGCCTGGAGTCATGGATCACCTGATCATGGTGTGGCTCCGGAGGTACTGTGAGATGAGCGGAGACGAAAAGTCGAGTCTGTCAGGTCTTGGCTTCCAAGTCTGCTCTATGAGTTGGAGATTGGACTCTGACCCAAGGATCTGAGAGGAGACTATAATTCCTGGTACAGGTGTCTCTTCGAGAAGCCTTGGCTATCGCGGGTCGGATTTTGTGTCAGAACGAGCGGTTGCTGAGAAAGAGATCGCGTGAGATTGTTACCCTGCAATAGTCGTTGAGCATCACGTTTGCGGCTGGAGGACATGTGCTGCGTTTCCTGATGCTGATCCTGCTCAACTAGATTCTCGTCAGCGAGGGAGTCTCGTGAATGGAGGAGCCAATGGCCTGCACGTGCCTCGTGGTGCAGCAGGTTGACCGCATCTCAAGAGTATGGGGATGGGGATGGGCCTGGCATCTGCCTGGGGGATGGCCAGACGGAGGCCCCTGGAGTACCGGTGGAAAGTGAACGCAGCAACGCGCTGTTCTGGCACATGCTCCCATACCTGACCTGATTATATCCTCAAAAAGTTTTCTTTCTTTTTTTCACCAACACTCTTGTTACCCTTACGAACAAACCACGAAGAACTCCTTTTCACTGAGCAGCTTCTTTGTGTGTTTGTGTGCACGATATCTCAAAAAGTTGCGGACGGATTCGGACTAAACTTGGTGGGCAGGTTGGGTGTGTAACAAGGAAGAAGTGACTCAATTTTAGTGAAGAGCTGAATCCGGATCCAGATCCGAGAAATTTTAAGCGATTCTTCACCATTGAGCGATAGGGATAAAAACGGATATACAGTATAGCATGATATCTCAAAAAGTTCGGGACGGATTCAGACAAAACTTGGTGGATGAGTTGGTTAGGTGACACGGACCAACCAATTCGATTTTGGTTCAGGTCTGAATCCAGATCCGGCCTGTCAGTGGGGTACAAAACGTAAACTAATCAGCCTGGTGGAGGTGTGTGCTTTACTGAGGGACCTTCCACTTACCCTCGCCTCTGGTGAGGGTATTGCATTTGGGTCCGTTTGGTTGTCTTTCTGTCTGTATTGACAGAATGCGAGTATGTGTATGAATTACATTCGACCCTTAAGAACCCCGAGACCTTTTAAGACACCTAATAAACTCAAGACCCATTAAGACCATAAAGACCCCCCCCCCCCCAAGACCTTGTAAGACCCCATAAAACCCTAAGACCTCGAAGACCATTTAGAATTTAGATCCTTAGACCGAAACACCTCCAGACCTTTCAATACCCTGTGTTTTTGGATATACTGTCGAGGCTCGTATAAGAGCTAACACACAGAAACGCACAACAAGGGGAGCAGAAGACAAGAGGAGCGGGAGAGGGAAAGAAAAAAGTGGGGAACAGAGACATGAGGAGATCTGTGGAAGGGAGATGGATGTGGCGGGGTACACCGGGTGAACAAGATGGACACGACAGGGACTCTCAGGAAGGAAAGCAGGGAATATGAAGGGAGGTGGGTGTGGGGTGGATTAACGGGGGTAGAAAGAAATCATTGTTTTGGATGGGGAAAGATAAGAGATGGTGGTGAACGACTGTTTTGAAGACCTGGAGGGAAGAATGGGATTGAAGAGAGTGTGGGAGTTTGTTCCAAAGGTGGTGGAAAAAACACAAGAGGAATGAGATAATGAAGGTGAGCAGCGATTCTTAATTTTGGTAGTTTTACCAGAAGGGCATTGCTGGTGGACCTTGAGCACCCTGCGGAAATATGGGGGGGGGGCAGGCTGGAGTAAGGAGATTGGTATAGAAGACAGAAAGACACCGACCTGCCTGGGGTGAGAGAGAGAGACCCAAAGACTCAGCCTCATCGCAGGAGATACCAATGATCCGAAATGTCTTGGTTTCCACAGCGTGAAGCCGAGAAAGGTGAGAGGCAGGAGCCCAGCCCAAGGGGAGAGCAGTACTCCATCAGGCTGCGGACAAAAGCTTTGTATGTGGTGAGGAGCTCAGGTGGGCCGAGGAAGGACTTTGCATGACGGAGGATTCCCAGTCGGCGACTGGCTTTGGAGGCGAGGTTTGAAATGTGGCTTTCCCAGAAAGACCATGGCAGATAGTGAGACCCAGAAGCTTGAATGAAAGGATTACAAGGGATTGTTGAGAAATTAGATTTGGAGGTTTTTCAGACGGTTCTTTCAGAGAGACATAGTGAGAGTGTGAGATTTGTTCGGATTGAAAGACATGTTCCAAGTGTTGGACCAGTTTGTGATTTTATCCAGATCAGCAGTGGGCGAAGAAGTGTGTGTGTGGTGTGTGTGTGTGTGTGTGTGTGTGTGTGTGTGTGTGTGTATATATGTGTGTGTGTGTATGTATATGTATGTGTGTATGTGTGTGTGTATATTGTTACGGCTGTGGAAATTAGCAATACACCATAAAGGGTCCTCAGGTGAGATATATCGATAAGTTCATGTGTAGTTAGCCCACACCCGTTGTTTAGAGGGAATATGTGTGATTCATCCGGCTGCGATGCTTTGAGTTAGCCATTTTTCTTTTCCTATCGTTATTTTGGATCCAACAACCTCAAACCAACCAACGACAACGGCAAAAAAGAAACCTGCGCTAGTGCGTGGATTTGCGCACCCCTCTGCGGTGCCAAGGCTGGCACGGGAAGGGGGGCAGGCAGCTCCCTCCCCATCGGTGGAGGCCCGGCGTGAGGAGGTCGGAGTGGGGCACGCCCCCCTTCGAGAGCCTTCTGGAAACGCCTCGAAGGGAGGTGGAGCGCGAACGGGGCGGAGCGCCGCGCGGCGAAGGGCGGAGCCCGCCTTACAAAAGGCAAACGGATGCGAGGCTCAGTCTCTCCCCTCTCTCTCTGATCGTGGCTCATGTTGGCTGTAGCTCTCTCCGAAAAAGGCACCAGCTCTCTCTCCAAAAAGGCTCGGTCTCTCTCCTTGGGTCTCGCTCTCCAAAGCGCTCCCTTCCTACTCTCTCGTTCCCACGCTCGTGGCCCGGCGCGGCCTGTTGGTGGAGACGCGGACGGGAGGCGCCGCAGTGCGGCCTGTGGTGGACCTGCGCGTCCGGACAAGGGGTGCCGGAGAGGGTTCGCCGGCCGCGTGGAGGCCGGAACCAGGCGCGACCGCGCTGACGTAGTAGGAGAGGAGGACTCGACGGTCCATGAGGGAAGTCACTTCTTTTCTTTTTTTCGGGCTTTTGTATGTGTATTTGTGGCGCCAGTCTTGCAAAGTAAAACCTGTATAAGTGACTGTGCTGTAAATATTGCTTTTATTCGGTCGTAGTGCTTTCCTTTGTTCCTATTTGCCTGCTTTTGTTCCTATTTGCCTGTTACGTGTGTGAAATAAAAGTGCTTGCTTGTTGAACTGTTTCCCGTTTCGCTTCGTCCTTCCTTTGTTGAATCTCCATCTTGCATCACGTAAGGGATTGATAGTGGGTTTAAAACACCCGGTAACAATCTGAACCGTCAAGGTCGACGATAACTCGCTCGGTTACCCTGTGAACGAGCCGCTTAAGCGGTTTCGTGTCCGGAATCGACCTGTGGGGTGGTAAAACCCCTCGGTAGGTTACCCGTGCGAGTACTTAGGATATCGACTTTCGGCGATTCACCCTATTTCGCGCGGGTAGAATCGGAGTGGTGAGGTTAAACCCCCACCCGTGACTAGCCCTTGGCGATAGTTCCAGGAGGGTCACGACTGAATTGTCCGTTCCGGTGGGCGACGCGTCGCGATTTGAGTTACGTGGCCGATCGCACGCCGGGCGGGCGAAATTCGTAACAATATATATGTGTATGTGTATGTTATAAATATATATATATGCGGTGTGTGTGTGTATGTGTATATATATATGTATGTGTGTGTATGTGTTATATATATATATATATGTTGCGAATTCGCGCCCGTCGGCGTGCGATCGCCACGTGACTCGAATCGCGACCGCCTCGCCACCGACGGACAAATTCAGTCGTGACCCTCCCGGCTAACGCCGGGATCCAGTCACGGTGGACCTTTCGGCCTCACCACAACCCAGTCCGCATTCTACCCGCGCGGAATAGGGTGAATCGCCGAAAGTCGATATACCTAAGTACCCGCGCGGGTAACCTACCGAGGGATTGTACCTCGCCACAGGCCGACTTCGGACACGATCCGCTTAAGCGGCTCGTTCCGGGCTAACGGATAACCGAGCGGTGTTATCGTCGGCCTTGACGGTTCAATAATTATCGGCGCCCACGACGAACCCTTTACGTGAAACAAGATGGAGACCCAACGAAGGAAGGACGCCGACACGGGGGAAGAATTCAACAGACAAGCATTTATTTTACAACGCGACAACGAATAGCACACATAAAGCAAAGCATGTATTTACAATCACAATTGGCAAAATGCACATATATCAAATAGAAAACAAAAGAAGCAGAGCTACTACCGACTAACGCGACCACACGGACCACTTACACAATTCTACTTCACGGACTTCGACACACACATCACATCACAAAACCCAAAAGAAATGGAAGTCGCGACTTCCCTTAGGTGCTGTCCTTGGCGCCCGTCCCGCGGTCGTGACTCCCCTCGAGCGCGCGGCAAGGCCTCTCGCGCGCCTGCCCGTACCGGCCTCTCGACGCCTTGGACCGAGCACCGACCGACAGGGAGAGCACACGCCGAACCCGGAGCAGCAGGACGAGCGAGCCCGAACCAGAAGAAATCAACGAACCCCGGAGGAGCAGAAGCATCGACGACGAGCTCAGCCGCCTCCGGATCGCCCGGCGCCCCCGCCCCGTTCTCGGCTCCACCTTCCTTCGAGGCGCTTCGAGGAGGGGGCGTTCCCTCTCGTTCCCTCCCACCTGCGGCTTGTGGGGACGAGGCGGAGCCGTTCGACGGCCTTCAACGCGCAAACCGTCGTACGTAGACCGCTGAGGATGGCGTTCGTTGGTGTAGGTAGCGTGGTTGAGATGGTGGCGTGGTTGTGAGGGTTGGTGGTGCTTAGAGTGGTGGCGTGGTTAGCGTTGTTGTTGTTCGTTGAGTGGGTTGGCGTTGTTGTTGTTGTTGGCGTTTGACGTTGAAGAGTGGTTGGTTCGAAAATAAAGCAGAACAGAAAAACGCCTAACTCAAAGTATCGCAGCCCGACTGAATCACATTAATTCCTCTAGACAATGGTTTGGGCTAACTACACATGTACTCAGAAATACCTCACCTATGGGACCTTAGATGTTTGCGAATTTCCACAGCCGTAACACTATATATATATTTGTGTGTGTGTATGTATGTGTATGTGTGTTGTGTGTATGTGTATGTGTATGTGTGTGTGTGTGTGTGTGTATGTGTGTATGTGTGTACGTGTGTGTATGTGTGTTATGTATATGTGTATGTATTGTGTGATGTGTATGTGTATGTGTATGTATGTGTGTTGTGTGGTGTGTATGTGTGTGTATGTGTGTTATGTATGTGTATGTATGTGTGTTGTGTGTAGTGTGTATTTTTGTTGTGTGTTGTATGTGTGTGTATGTGTGTGTATTGTGTGTATGTGTGTGTGTATGTGTGATGTATTGTGTATGTATGTGTATGTTGGTGTATGTGTGTGTATGTGTGTGTATGTGTGTGTATGTGTGTATTATGTGTGTATGTGTGTATGTGTGTGTGTATGTGTGTGTGTTGTATGTGTGTTGTGTGTGTATGTATGTGTGTGTTATGTGTGTGTATGTGTAGTGTATGTGTGTGTGTGTATGTGTATGTGTGTGTATGTGTGTGTGTGTATGTATGTGTTGTTGTGTGTATTGTGTGTGTATGTTGTGTGTATGTGTGTGTGTGTGTGTGTATGTGTGATGTATGTGTGTTGTATGTGTGTGTGTGTATGTGTGTGTATTGTGTATGTATGTGTATGTGTGTGTTGTGTGTTGTATGTGTGTGTATGTGTGTATGTGTTGTGTGTAGTGTGTATGTGTGTGTGTATGTGTGATGTGTGGTATGTGTGTATGTGTGTTGATGTGTGTAGTGATGTTTGTGTGTATGTGTGATGTGTGTATGTGTGTGTATGTGTGTATGTGTGTGTATGTGTATGTGTGTGTATGTGTGTGTATGTGTGTGTATGTGGTGTTGTTGTATATGTATGTGTGTGTGTGTATGTGTGTGTATGTGTGTGTGTGTGTATGTGTGTGTGTGTATTGTGTTTGTGTGTGTATTGTGTTATGTATTGGTGTATGTATGTGTATGTGTGTTGTGGTGTGTAGTGTGTGTATGTGTGTGTATGTTGTGTATGTATGTGTGTGTGTGTATGTGTGTGTATGTGTGTGTATGGTTGTGTGTATGTGTGTGTATGTGTATGTGTGTGTTGTTATGTGTGTGTATGTGTGTATGTGTGTGTGTGTGTGTGTGTGTGTTGTATGTGTGTATGTGTGTGGTATGTGTATGTGTATGTATGTGTGTGTGTATGTATGTGTGTGTATGATGTGTGGTGTAGTGTATGTTTGTTTTTTGTTGGTTTTGTTTTTTTTTGACCCACCATTTTTTTCTTACATGACAAGGTACACAACAAACAACGGAGGACGGCAGAGGAGGTACCTTGGCGAATGTATCGACGATCCGCCGACACACAGAGCACGTTTCGTCCGGTCGGTCTGCTTTGGCTGTCCACGGCGCACACAGCCATACCGCCAGCACGACAAACCGTACGAACATCCCTCTGATGAGCCGGCAATCGCAGCAAACCCGGAAGCAAAGCGGACTCGGCCGTCAGCGTCACACGTTTCCACACTGCTTCAGCACCTCCTCCTCCGAGAGAGAATCGTTGTCCCATTGGTTCGGCCGTGTGCCGACAGTGGAATCCTCCGCCAATTGGCTGTGAAATCGATGTCGTCATAAATCTCAACCAATCGAACCTCGCCACGCTTTCCACCAATCAACAGAACGATGTACTCTCCGTTTCTACCTCCTCTCCCTCCACCGACTGAGCTCCATTTTCCAACTCGATTGGCGATCACGGCTGAACGTTGAAGTCAAAGCGCCGCCATCTTGAGACTCCCAAAAGTCGATTGGCTTTCACGGCTGAACGTTGAAGTCAAGGCGCCGCCATCTTGAGACTCCCAAAAGTCGATTGGCTTTCACGGCTGAACGTTGAAGTCAAAGCGCCGCCATCTTGAGACTCCCAAAAGTCGATTGACATTCACGGCTGAACGTTGAAGTCAAAGCGCCGCCATCTTGAAACCCCCAAAATAAGCGACTGCATGCATCGTTCATCCCCGGAGCTTGGCGTGTATCTGACGTTTTGCGATCGATCAATCGTCAATATCGCTGCGCGCGCATCCATTTTGCAAGGATTTTGTGTTAAGTGTCTTCATTTACAAACAATCTTTTTTGAACGGCAGTCATTACTGTACATGAAAATAGTTATCATCATTCATCAAAAGGAAGCTGTAAAGACAAAAATGAGAAATTTGGAGTTACAGCATTTACATGGAGTTACTAATAAAAGTTGTGTGTGTGTGTGTGTGTGTGTGTGTGTGTGTGTGTGTCTGTGTGTGTGTGTGTGTGTGTGTCTGTCGTGTGTGTGTGTATGTGTGTCGTGTGTGTGTGTGTGTGTGTGTGTTGTGGTGTGTGTGGTGTGTGTGTGTAGTCTGTGTGTATGTGTGATGTGTCGGTGTGTGTGTGTGTGTGTGTCTGTGTGTTGTGTGTCGTGTGTGTGTGTGGTCTGTCTGTGTCGTGTCTGTGGTGTGTGTGTCTGTGTGTGGTGTGTGTGTGTGTGTTGTGTGTATGTGTGTCTGTCTGTGTGTGTCTGTGTGTGTCTGTGGTGTGTGTGTGTGTGTGGTGTGTGGTGTGTGTGGTGTGTGTGTGTGTTGTGTAACAATAAAGGAATGAGTGTGCGAAATGAAAGGTTGTTGATCGCAAATGAACGGTCTAAATGCTCTAGTTGTAAATGTGTAAAGGTCAAAGGTCTGAGAAGTTGTAAAGGTCAAATTGTCTAAAGGTCTGAAAAAGGTCTAAATGGGTCTGAAGGGTCAAACAGGTCAAATGGATCTAAAGAGTGTAATTTACGGTCTAAAGGGTTGGAATTGTCTGAAGGGGTCTAAAGGTCAAAGGTGTCTACGGGATATTAAAAGGTCTGAAAAATATGAAGGTCTAAAGGGTAGAAAGGAGTCTATGGGTCTTCGGGGTTTTAAAGGGTTGAAGAGGATCTAAAGAGTCTTAAAGATCTCAGGGTTCTAAAGGGTGTCATGGGATCCAGAGCATCATTGCAGTCAAAATGATCTTCGAGTTCATAAAAGGTCTTGGGGGGGGGGTCTTTTGGGTCCACTGGGTCTTTTGGGTCCTCGGGATCTTTTGAGTCTTCAGGATCTTTTGGGTCCTCTGGGTATTTTGGGTCCTCTGGGTATTTTGGGCCTTCATGGTCTTAATGGGTCATGGGGTTGTAAAGGGTCGAAAGGGTTTTAGAGGTCTTACAGGGTCTTTTGCAATTCATACACATACAGTACTCACGTTCTGTCTGGACAAACAAACAGACAAACATCAACGGACCCAAAAGCAATATCCTCTCCTCTGACGAGGGTAACGAGAACAGTACTCGCTAGAGCGCATACCTTCGCCAGGCTGAACAGTTTACATTTTGTATCCCATTGATAGGCTCAATCTGAATCATACATACATACATACATACTGTACATACACACATACTGTACTTCTCCACATACATACTGTATGTATACTGTACATACATACATATACATACTGTACATATATACATATACATACTGTTCATATATACGTACTGTACATACATACATATATACATACTGTACATACATATACATACTGTACACATATACATACTGTACATACATATATATACTGTTACGGGCCGGGGGTCGTTGGCTACCGACCGCTCTGACGGAGCCGCAAGTCGATGGCCCGAATACGACGCCCGGATTAGAATGCACTCAGGAATAAGTCGAGCGACGGTCCTTGTACAAAGAACGAAATACAGCAATGGGGCAGATACGTGGGGTAAGGTCGATTGCAATATTTAATGTTAATAACACGTGATCCAACTCAAGGGGTTCAACCTCGAAGAATCGTACGGAAAACGCTGCGAGCGAAGCTGTCGGCGGGCGAGCAGGCTATATGCGAGAACCGGTCGGTCCATGTACCTTCTTACGGAAACACAACGGCTTTCTAACTCCAACACACGAAATGCTCATCAATGAAAAGACGACGACGAACGACAAGACCTGAAAAAAAAAAATTTAACAATTGGGTATATTATATAATATTGGGGACTAGGGAGCAGTAAAGAAATAATATACTGACTTTACAGAATGCGATCAACATTACGCAAACAAAGGCACTGAACATTTACTATTAATTAGACGGGCCACGGACAACTTAGACACACAACACCACACACACACACACACACACACAACACCCCCCAGAAATGGTGGTGAGGCTTTAATAAGAGCTCAAGAAGGTTGAGCTGAACCAGAGCCTATCTGACCTCTCCACCTCGTGTGTCTCAGTTGTTGGACCGGGTCAGCGAGAGCGAGCTGGATCAATGCCGTGAGCGCGATCATCCGAGCTCCCGCGGGATCTCCGCCTCTCAACACCGTGTGTGAGACGAGGCGCGATCCTTCCCGTCATGGTCGCTTCCCCGGAACCACTCCAAGAAGAGGCGATGATCGCAACCAAGCGGGAACACGGAGACAAAGAGCCACGAACCAAGAGAAGCGAGCCACTCGAACTTGGCCGACAACAGCTCAATCTCTCAAAGCAAAGCAGCCGAAGCAAAACTCTCCCTGAGCACGAAGGAAGGATGACCACAAAAGAAAAAGCTCCTCCGGCCAGCGAGCCGAAGCTATGAGCCGCCGAGCAAAAAGCTTCCGAAGCACATCTTAACAAGCAACAGGCCAGGTGCTGACGACTCTTCTGCCGAAGCAAAAGCTTCTATCAGGAAAAAGAGGAATTAGTCTTATCTTCTCTCGCCCCTCCGGCAGCGTGTCATGCCTCGGGATCCTCCCGCTCAACAGGTGTGCGAGGGAGTTGTGTATCATGCATCACGGGACTGGAGGGTTCTTTCTTCTCTGCGCAAGAGGGGGAGGACGTTCTGTTGTTCCAACATAATTGATTCGCAGCGCATGTCATCGATTTTCTGACATTTAAACATGAAGGTGAGCTATCTAGGGAACAAGCCTTATCGACATAGCTTAAAGAACTGTATGTTGGTGTGCTCGAATTCAAATTCGTAACAATATATCTAATCATACTTATACGTAATACATACATATACATACATATGTCATACATTGGAATTCGCTAGATATGTTTAATTGTCGGGTTTTTCGTCTGTGTGTGGTGTGTGTGTTTGTGTGTGTGTGATGGTGTGTTGAAGAGGTCACAGAAAACAGCAACGATTTCGATGAACTTGGCGACAGGTTGCATATGGGTGGGAGGCGCCGGTTTGAGTTGTTGCTAAGAACCACCTATGCTATGCAGGGCCGAAAAACCGCGTTTTAAGAAAGGGTAATGATAGCGGGCTTCTATGATGAGAGGCGACATCTGCTATTCTTGCTCCATTAGTTATCCGGCGCATAACATTCTCTATCTGTCATAGTTTCGAATGGCAGCCGATGCGGAAAGGTGGTGAACCAGGATATGTTAGTGACATTGCTCGGAAACGTTGATGGCGGAACGTTTAAATTCGGTGTGATAGATATGAGTTTTAATAAGTAATAAAAATTGGACGAAGCATATTTCCAGATTGAACCAGGGTGGGGCTGAAAATACACGCAAAATTCGAAAATCTTCTTTCTGGATAGTTCATTATTGTTCAATACTTTGTCTACAGTTGATGTGGAGAAAGAGACTTCGGAATAACACTTCGAGATTATTTAGAAAATTTTCTCGAGCGATTTTGTTTAGGTTTTATTTTTCAATGTGTCTGTGAGGAGGACAGTTGGCAATACGCATGAAAAATCTTGCAGCTAGAGGAATTGTATGTGAACCAATAGGTTATTGGCATAGAATTTTGTCGGCTGGATAGGTCGAATGAAAGCATGTATCAGCGTTGATCTAGCGATTATGTCACTCCGGCTTGTACATACATAATTAGTACATAATCGTCTAACTAATTAATACTACTGTATCATATACATCACAGATATCATATTACATACTGTTCACTACATACTATATAATCTGTACATACTACATATATCCACTGTTACAACCTACAGTCGCATCACATCTGTACCAATCATTTGTACGTAATACATATCTATGTACAAATGCATCTGATGTACTACATACTGTCACATACATACCAATACTGTAATCAGACTACATACTGTTATGTCATACAATACACTGTACACTGTAGATACATATGACTCATACACTATACTGTAATAATACTGCTACATACTATCCTTAGTACATTAATATTACTGTAAAATGTTATATACATACTTACATATCTACATACATATATACTAAACATACTTCTAATAATATTACATACGTAATATGCTGCTAATAATACATAGCTGTCACATATATAATAAATGTATATATACTAGCTATGTCATTCGTATACTCGCACATACTATGTACGTAACCTATACATAGCTACTATATAACACTATACTCTGTAACATGTACATACATATATATACTACTGTACAATAACCGCACATACAGTACTGGTACACACATATACATAATACGTCATACATACATAATATGTACATACTAATCTGACATTGCATAAATACCATCTGTATCAATCTTTGTACTCCATTGATAATGTATCCATATGTAGTAATATGCTCATGATACATATGTAACAATAAAATATAATGATCATACATACAGTAATGCACGTATATGTACTCACATATGTATAATATTGTACAACATCCTGTACATACATATAATAAATCAGTACATACACACATCGTACTGATAAATACAGACTGCACTCATACGTAAAACATACTTTCCTTACTGTAAATCATACTGTACAGAATATGCATACGTACATACAAACATGCAATAATACATAATGTATCATCTGTACATCTACATACGTACCACTATATACATATAAATGTCATAATACATAACTGTATATGCATGCTAATTATCTACTGTAGTAAGGTACAGTGAGCATAACTATGTGCTAATCAATATACAATCATACTGTTAGTTCCTATATAATACGTATATAATATATAATTCATACTTACAATATTATACTGTAATGAATAAGATAATACTGTCATATATGAACTACATAATAACATATACAGACTGTATAATACATATCTATACTAACATCTGTAAACATACACGTCTCTATCTTATAATATATTTATAAGTCGTCAAATCACTATTTAATTTTAACTGTAGATTAAAGGGTTTCTTACCGCAAGCGAAGTGGAGACGGGTTCTAATAATTATTATCAAATGAAGTTGAAATATAAATATAATAACCTCTGAGGAGTGTCGATTGTCGGGTTGTTGATCACACGGTATATTGTGATAAATTGTGAGGATTGGAAGTTTTATTTAGCTGTGTTGTGTTTTTTTTTTGAAAAATTATAGAGACGATGTAGATTTTACTTCGATACTATATAGAGTTCTAGAGAATGAGAAATCGCATGTTTGGTGCGTGGTCGTCGTTAATAGCACTAAGGGATGAATGACATACCTATAGTTTAGTTTACAATTATAACTTTTTATTTATATACATGTCGACATAATAATTAATGCTTGTTAATTATAGTTTAGTGTCACATACGTAGTCCGTTCGGTTGATTTGAATAGAGTAGTTTCTACTGAGTATATCGCGCAACCAACCCGTTGCTGATTGGCTGGTGACAGTGGACGAGTCGTTGATTCTTAAGACCAGGAGGAGGTAAATAAAAACACGATATCGCGCCGTTTGAACGAACAGGTCGAGTGAGATGTCGAATAAAGGACAGAAGGGACGGTGACCATTACCATGGCGGTGTCATACAACATGTAGCAGTTTGAGCGACCATAACAGAAGCTTTGACAGGTAAACGCGTGGTGCGTTGATCGAGCGCACCTCCTTATCTTGCCGTGTCCGATGAGCCGCACCTCCTTTGCCGTGCTTGTACATATCCTCTCACACGGAATTCATCTCCGGTGTAGGACAGTTGGCGCCGTGCCCGCAGGGACAGATCGTGCAATCGCGATGCTGGAACCTGTTTCGTGTTACGGGGTTACAACCGGACTATCGATGAGGTCTGGGGCGCGGCACTGCGGCTTCCCATGTTCGATGGCTGTGGCGTTTTACCACTTCGCACGAAGACCTGGCAGCGACTCGACCGAGGGATTAACACGCCCAAAGAGTTTGCATCAGGTAGATTGAGTGTTGGTGGTGTCGATCTGTTGTAAGTGTCGACGGGGTGGGACTTGCGCGTCCGAGGGTGTCGCGGTGTGGAATCACAAGGTCGGTGTGGCTGCGTCGGTCCCGCGCAAGTGCTGTTGGCAATCGGAATAACGTGCTGGAGTTTGGTGGCCCGGGTTCCTTTCGGCGAGCGTAGCAAGAACGCATCGTGAGTAGTTGTTATACTTCGGTGCTACGACGATGTCATGCATGGGGGTCACGGCGAAGCCAGCAGACTCGGCAGGTAGGGATTGGCGGCGAGTGGACGCAGAAGGTGTCGTTGGACGGGACGGTAAAATTATTATGTTTTTTTTTTTTTTCTCCATTCATTAATGTGTCGGATGTTTCCTAAAGCACTGATTCAGATTCTTTTTGATTGGGAGATTGGTCGTTGTTCGATCCGGAGGTTTTGATATCTGACGGGTGTGTCGTATGTATTCACATTTGAGATGGTGAATTGTTAGGATCTGGAAAGCCTTGTGCACAAACAGCCAGAGGTTAGCTTGTTATTCAATAAGTATGTGTAAGTTAGAACCTCACATCACATACAAGACGACACATCTGCCTTCGTCACTGCCATCGGCTCTCACCAGCATGGTGCCGAGCGCAGACGGCGGCGGGCTTCTGCTTCATGGAATGTTTTCCTGCCAACGAGCAAGGAGGGATCGCCGCAGCCTGCCAATGGGGTGCGAGCGTGCGGCGAAATAAATCGTCAAAGTGAAGGGAAAGAAAGAGAGAGGAAAAGGAGATGTGTGATCGTGGCGACGGCGAGTGGTGGTCGACGAGGGTCTGCGGGATACGGCGATTGCGGTCTCGGTCTATTGGTGTGGTTCCTGGTGTGGTGATCAAACGTGCGGCGCGAGATTCCAGGTACTGGAGGGCGTGGACTTCTGGTCGTGGGCTTACTCCAACGTGGTTTGAAGTCTGTACGCCGAAGAGGGAAGGTAAGACAAGATCTACTCCAGCTCACTTCTCCAAGCTGGGGGTATCACTAGGCCGCGCCGCTCATTTTTTGGGCGGTGTTGCGTCTGATTAAGTGAATTGTTAGCTGCTTTTTGTTGCATTTATCATTGCTATATACGGATTACTCTGCTCTGTTCTCCTGCTTGTAAATAAATATTGTTAAATGTTCTGCTCGTTTCTGGTTTCTTCATTGGCTTAGCAGGTGCGTGTTGAGATAAGAGGCAGTAGTGTTCATTTTACGACAGGCTCGGTACCTCCTCGGGTTACCGGTACGTCGTTCGTCGAGTAGTTGAGGGTGTGATTCCGGTATTTGCACGTGGATAATTAGGTATATTGAGTTTTGGCAATTGACCGACCGCGGTCAAATTATTGGCGATTAGTGGTCTGTAATTGGATGTGTTTTCGGATTAATCGAGGTCAGACCTAAATTCGGTAGTCTCAGTTGAAGCGCTCACTGCTCCCTAGCGGTCGTGCCGCCCTGATTAACCGGCCTGCACAATATATATGGTTGTCATCGTTCAGATGATGTGTGTATATTGGAGTGTTATTACCCAGAGATCATGTCTAGTGTCTGGGTTTGATGGAACATTTTATCTTCCTCATTCCATCCTTGGGACGATCTCTGTGAGGGCGTTAGTGCTGCTAAGCGTCACTTGGGTTGACACAATGCTGGCGGGTCTCTCCGCCACAAGATACAGATGCTGGACATCATTTTGCTGGCTCGGAAGGAGATGGCAGATCAACCCATCTGGTGTTATATCAAAAGCGAGGGGGATTTGAATCGGGATCACTCGGATCCATAAGACTGAACATTAGCAGCACCGCGATTCTTATTCGGTCTCGTACACTAAGAATATTGAATATGATATTTGTAATGGCTTGATGGATGAAAGTAGTTCAATGTCACAAAAATTGCGATTATAATCAACTTTAAGATAGGTTTACTGTCAACCACTTTTGATAACTCGGGCGCCATTTGGAACTTTCGAATTACTTTCTTCAATCAGTGCTTTTTACTGCGGAGTGATGCGTTTGCTGTATTTCCGACTATTTTCTCAAATGTGAGTCGACAGTGAATGTGTCGATGGTTTCATTTTAGCAGTGTGATAGCTGATGGGGAGCAAAAAAGTATTTCACTGTTTGACTGGGAAGTGCTGTTGTTTTGTAATAGCTAGAGGAGGAAGAAGCAAGATGGGTGACTTTGGAAGGAGGAGGGTGAGGGGGGGGGGGGGTGTTGACACTTTTGGTCCGGATGGGGCATGGGGGGGGGGGGTTGATTAGGTGATTTTTATTGCCAGCAATCTCTGTGTGTCTGTGTGTGTGTCGTGAGCTGTTTCGCACCACTGTCGATCTAATTGAAACTTGCAGGTATTTGGGATGTAGTGTGCTTTTCAAGGTTTGTATTATCGAAGTGGTCCAAATTATGGGCATTTTTTACCAAATCAATGGAAGGATTTGCGTAAGGGTTGGCGTTGGGAAGAGATCATCATGTACATGAGGGACACGTTTGCTTGGCTTTGCACCAGTATTTCTTCATCTTAATCTCAGCATCTCTGTTTGGCCTTTCAGTTTGAAATTATGGACAGTGGTTGCAAGTTATGTCCTAGTTGAGGCGTTCCCATTGACGGGTTCACTGTACGGACTTCCGGATAGTGATGATTGCTGTATTAAT